>OX421971.1:5403644-6023731 GCA_949128135.1 Parasteatoda lunata
AAATCAAATATTTACTTAGCTTTTGTAGACAATACAAGCGTTTTATCTTCTTAAATAGATTGTGTATCATCGAATCCGCAAGAAAATGTACTCGCCACAAATTTTGAAAAATACAAATTGTAGCAGAGATGAATTGTGCTTGCGGCGAGTGGTCCCCACGAGGAATTGTCGCCGAGACGACATGCTCCCCCGCTGAATTGTACCGCGAAAAATTGGGCATGACAAGTTAGCATAGAACTTTAAAAAAAAAGAGAAAAAAAAAAGAAAAGAAAAAAAAAAGTAGGGCCTAAAACAATTTATAATTATTGACTAAAATATCATAAATTTGAATTTAACTTCCAAGTCGTCCTTTGAATTTAACTTCCAAATTTAGAAGTTTTCTTTAGTTTATCCGGTAAAACAAATGTATGGTCTAAACCAGTGTTCCCCAACCCCCGGTCCGCGGACTGGTACCGGTCCGTGGATGAAATGGTACCGGGCCGCCCATTTCCTTGAAAGTGAATTTAA
The DNA here is from genome assembly GCA_949128135.1 of Parasteatoda lunata. Classification (NCBI taxonomy): domain Eukaryota; kingdom Metazoa; phylum Arthropoda; class Arachnida; order Araneae; family Theridiidae; genus Parasteatoda; species Parasteatoda lunata. The sequence goes on from OX421971.1 coordinate 5,404,152, forward strand.
ATTCCCAGGTTTATACCCCAAATTAAAAATAAATCTCCAATTAAAAATAGTTCCATTAAAATTTTATTTATTTTAAAAAAAGTGCCCCCATAAGGTAGTGACATAAATTTTTTAATGCTTTAAAAATTAAAAAAAAGAAAAGAAAATCACTGCAACTATTTTCTCTTTCAATTAGTTTTAATCGAAAAAAGTCAATCATCATAACTGTAAATATACATAAAACACGAAATTTACATTGGAACAAATGATGTCTTCTCTCTCGATCGTCACGAATTCATTCAAATGTAGTTAAAATGTTAGTAAGTCAAAATGCTAAATCACTTTATATTTATTTTTTGGTGTAACTGTATTTTATTTTGACAGCATGTTTAAATACAATTAAATTAATAAATCAAAATAATCCAAAATAAAAACAATTAACGCCCCCCCCCAGCTCCCGCGGTAAAATTATCAAACGTTGATAGGTCCGCGGGGATAAAAAGGTTGGGGAACACTGGTCTAATCAACTTTTGGCTAATTTTTGGCCTAAAATTCGCGCATCAAACTTTAAATTCAAGCGTTAGCCCATTGAAGGAAATTATTAGAGAACTTTAGCACAACAAACATTTTTGCAGTCTGCGTATCCACCAAAAATAATTTATAGCATAAACAAATTTTAACAAATTTCTAACTAAAAAACCATAAGTTTAAATTTTGCATATAAATTAAAGCTTATTATAGAAATCATTATCCCCTTTAAAAATTGTTGGAAAAAGAAAACGTCAAGAAGAAAACTTTAACATTTTATTAATAATCAACACAAATGTACTATTTTATGTACATCAGGTGGTCTTTCACTGTTTCTCGATTTATGTATATTCAGAAATATATATCCTATTCTATAAAGAAAAATGTTCAAGAACTGTTTTTGAATTTCAAGAAGCCAAAATTTTTGATGGTCCCTTAAAAAAAATGATATATGTTGGACTCAGAATGGTCCAACATCATTCGATGGCCACCATCATCTAACATTTTCCATCGTGTGTTTATAGTTTTTTATATGCCAACAAACTTCTATCATTCCATTACGGAAAATAGTACTTTATTACTATGACAGTTAACAATCAAGAGATGTTTAACGCTCTTGGACCAACAATCCGTGATGGTCCATCATAGTTCCAACTATACATTTCTATGATAGTTTAATGGGAATTCTTGTTGTTTCTCAGGAATATACCATAAAAAAATTGTTTTTTTGTTAATCATGATCATAACAGCATTTGATCTTTAAGAATCTATGATGGAAATTTCTGATCGATCAGCAAGAGCAAACCATTAAAACAAGTAGCTATTCTTCTATAAACCATCATAAATCAGTCCGAATTCCTCCATTGAAATGATGTTTACTTATGTTGGTTACTATCAAAAATATAATGGTTCATGATTGAATTATTGGTAGTTACAATCAAGATTATTTTAGTCCATCAAGGGAAAAACATCCAAACTTTTGACTTTGGTATGCCGAGTCGTTGCCGAGAGGAAGGATAAAGACAGGTCTTAGGAAGGGAAGAGGGTACAATATTTACTTAATAAATATTAGAAAAAGAACAAACATCCAAATAATTTACGAAGATTAGTTTCTTCTGTTATATATATATATATATATATATATATATATATAGGGCCAACACTAGGGACTTCAAATTATTAGCCAGTAAACTAGTTGAATATCAAAAGTACATATTCTTAGCAAAAGGTAAATCATAATGTGTGGGGGGCGGCGTTATCGACCATGCCAACCTTCATCTATCAAAAGGTACCTCGTGATTGATTCAAGTTAGCATGTCTTAAATACCAGTGAATTGATGTTTAATTTTCGTAGTGGTAGTTACGCCACAAATGTTTAATGATTGGTTTTTTACCATAGAAAACTTCAAATAAAAATACAAATTTACTGTAAATTGAAATATTTTATAAGATGCAAATTCAAATCAGTTGTGTTGTAGTCGGGGAGAAGTAAATGAGAAATGAACGGGTGAGAGGATAATAAAATGTAAGTGTAAAGAGGATAATTGTAAAATATCAATTATCACTGCACACTGTGGACCAGAAGACCATGATCTACAAACGCAATTAAATGCATTCTTTGCACAATGCATCCTTTTGTTTAGAAGTTCTTAAGAGGTGTAATGAAACTTTTATCGTGTTGTTGTAGGTAATCCCACTCTGGCGATGATTTTTCAGTTTTTTCTCTCCAAGGATACAAAATAAACATGGATTGAGTGGAAAAGATTGTTTGGTCAACATTCATCTCATATGTTTAACAAGATGGATCTGGATATGCTCCGCCATACTTAGATTAAATTAACTAATAACTATATATAAGTAACATTGTATGATATTATACTATATTTAATATTGTATATGTTTAACCAGTTGATGTAAGTAAAATATATATTTTGTGGGTGTCATCTTTCACAACGTAAAAGGAATTCTTAGCTAGGTAGGGAAATAATAGACTAAGTGACACATTCTAAATTCTTTCACTATAAATTTACGCAGAGACATAACACAAGGACAGGTACGAAGCTATGTAGAACATATATAGACTCATTATACATCAAAGTTATTAGGTACATAAAACCAAAATAGATCACGGTTACAATAAAATACATAAACAAATAATAAATATAAGTTGAATAACAAAAGTAGACGAGGAAGAAATAAATTTTCGATGTGCGATAGGTAATTCACATCGTTAATTAACATTCTTACTTATGTAGAGAAACTTAACTCAACGCCATTTTCGCTGGCCATTCGCCATAAAGATTAGGTCACATATGGGTAAATTAGTTCTTCTTGTAGTGTAAATACTCAATAGTAGGCTCGACAATGAACATGTGATAGCAAGTTTGACTAATGGGTCCGCATTTAACATTAGAAAATGGTTTAACAGATTTTAAAAAGTTAACAATTAGAGCAGTTTAAAAAAGTGTTCAAAAGCACACTGACGTTGAATATTGTTCAAATGTTAACCGTTAAATAAGTAAACGATTGAATGTATTTAACAAAATAAGTGGTTCAAATAATAGTGCGAACGAGCATTGCATTGATATTAGGCATGAATTAAAGTTTCCAGTCCATCAAAAGAAATTGTTTTAAAAAGTGATCACATGATAATGTTCGATTGATCACATGTGAGCTGGATAGAGAACTGATGAATAGATAATTGGCTAGAGTTTATTGAAATTACATACATTTGCTGACTTGTGTGCTCAATATAGGCTTATAAGTCATTGTCAAGTAGAAAATACAGATAGAACAATTCTGAGAAAGACATCACAAAGAATACATCCAGGGTTACGGCGGGATTCGAACCCGCTACCTCCACGCTTAACAGAGCGTTTTGACCGGCGATACCACTCGGCCAGGGAGGCCCCTGGCTAGAGTTTATGGTTAAAAAGTTGAGAATGGTTAAAAGTTAGTATTTGGAGAGGTTTAGAAAATCGTTAAAATAGTAATCGGCACAAAAAATGATGAAAATACAGAATGTTCGGTTAACAATCAAATAATAGATGATGCACGATGATAATAGACGAGTACAAATCAAATGATAGCAGAGTCAAATACTGTTGAATTATAGGATGTATCATTGATGATTGGGAACGAGTGATGCGCAAAGGTAAGTTAAAAACGTGCCAATTGTTAATATTATCAGGTAATGTTCAAATAATAGTAAGATCGCATACTGATCATGCGGTAGAGGGTTCAATTATTGATTATAAGAAAGCAGGTGCGAGTAACGATAAGTAATTCAAGGTTAACAATTAAATGGTTTAGCAGTTTAGAAAATTTTTTTAAAAATATCGGCGCAAATAATGACCAAATCATAGCGTTCAAATGCTAATAATGAATTATTCTTATTAAATTAGTTAGAATACTCTTATTAAATAGTAAGCCCCAGTTTAACAACCCAGTTATGTAGATAAATGTAGTATTATACATAAAGTATTATACATATAATAGCCGGTCGCATTACTGATTAAATGACAGAGGGCTCATGCACTAATTTAATTATAATAGGTTCAAATACCATTAAATGAATAGTCAAAAAAAGAAAAATTAAACAAGTTGGTCAAATGATAAGCCGATCGAGTAATATTCAAATGAGCGATTATTGATCATATGATAGCAAGTATGATTATTGATCACATGAAATAAAATTAAATACGCGTTCTGTTGAAATGATAGCGAAGTTAAACACTGATAAAATGAAGGGGTCCGAGAACCGATACATACAGTGTCAATTCTAATGCTAATATAAAAAGTGGATTTTGATCTCTACTTGTATCAACTATCATTTAATCGATTTCAGAACCGACTCAATTTTGCTACATTTCAATCACCCGCTACATTTCAATTATATTCTCGTTTTCTCTTTCACAGCGAATACAAGAATTCTTAGCTAGGTAGTTAAATAATTGGCTAAATAATATACTTTTAGTGCAAAAATATTACCTAGAGAAGCTTTTGGTACAAAGAGCAATGGTCGCTGAACAGACGTGTCCTCTTTGGAGAAAAACTCTTAAAGCCAGCATTAACTTAATAGATAAATAAATTGATAGATCCCCCAGTTTGGTCCTCAATTTTCATAGGGTCAACGGTCTGTTAGACCTTGTCTGACTTCGTCAGGCATTGGAGGATAGGCCAACAACATAAATTTATAAATAGATGAAAAATTCGAAATAGGAATTCATAGTAGGATAGGATAGAAAAAACAAAACATGATCTAGCTCCAGCGCCGATAAAAATTTTATATTCGTGATTAACATAACGGATTGTTTTAGAAAATTGTTTAATTTGATACCCACAACTCATGTAGTGTAGGTATATCGATCCTGTTGGATAATCGAAACTTCGCAATTTTATACGTAAGAAACTGTTCTTTCCATTCTATTTCGAGTAATCCAAACCCGTCCAGTATCAATTTTCTTAAGCGATGCATTTTCTAAATTACGTTACAAAGATATTTTTCTCAAAGATATAAATTCTTTCACTATATTTTTATACAGAGACTTTGACAGGCAAGTACTCATGTAGAACATTAACAGAAATACATAAATAAATAATATATGTATGTTAAATAAAAGAAGTAGACGAGGGAGATATATATATGTATATTTCAACTAATTCGATGCGTGATAAGGTAATTGACATTCTTACTCATGTAGAGAAACTTGGCAAAATGTTTATGCGCCATGCTGCTTATAAAGATTAGCTGGCGCTGACGTCATAAGTCACATGTGTGGGTATGTTAGGTCTTGTAGTGCAAGCACTCAATTGATAGTAGGCTCGAATAATGTTGATATGATAACTGGTTTTAGTTGGGATAAACGGGTGATGGGTTCGAGTAGAACAAGTTAACAGTTACTAATATGAGTAGTTTAAAAAAGTGGTCAAGTGTTAGTAGGCAAATAATATTGTGTTATATTATTAGCTAAATAGTAGTAATTTTGGCTACTGTTAATCGGTTTGAGTATTTAACAAAAATTGACACAAATGAACGTGACTGTTGTTGAAGATGTACTATAATAGATTACAGGGATTGAGTTATGCACAAAGGTAAGTTATAAACGTGCTAATTAATATCATGTAATGTTCAAATAATAGTAAGATAGAATGCTGATCATGTGATAGAGAGTTCGAATATTGATCCTAGTAACTATAAATAGTTCGAGTACTAACATAAAGAGTGATCAGACCAGTACTTGTACAAACTATCATTTAATCAATTTCAGAACAGACTCAATTTTGCTAACATTTCATCGACAACAACTATTCCATTACTTTTACACAATGCATGCAACCTGGAATCTACCACCTTTTAATGTACTTCCGAACCGATTCTATTTTGATCAAAACTCGAACTTACTCTTTTTTCTTATAGTCTCTCAAACCAACTTGTATTTGATCAACATTCGAACCTACTATCAATTAATAAATATTAGAAACTACACTCACTGGTTAATAAAACAACTACACGGTCATAAGATAAATAATTAGACCACTTCTTTTTTTAAATCTGTAATTGAACCCATTCTCTTACTCGTACCCACTAATGAAAATGAGACTAATTTATGATCAAATTATTGATTGTTCAAGCAATGATGAAGTAATAAAGGCTTTATTTTCGATCATTGAAATGATAATTGGTTTGAGAATTGTTCAAAAGACAGTAGGTTCAAAGACTGATCAAATATTAGCGGCGGATAAAAAGGGAGTGGGTTCGAGTATTGAATGAAATATAATGCGATCGAGTAATGATCGCATGGTAGTAAGTTCAAGTACTGATTAAATTATAGTTCGTTTGCTTCAGAATCAAATAATAGTAGTCACTGGTTAATAATACAAGCCCACAGACATTAGCTAAATAATTGTACCACCTCTTTTTTTTTTTTACCTGTAATCGAACCCATTCTCTTATAACTAATTAGTACCCTCTACCATTTAAACTTTTTCGAATCTCATTTAATATTAAAACCCAGAACATGCTAGAATCAGTTCTTAGACCCACTTAATTTTAATTGGTACTCGTACGCATTATCATACTATCAATAATCGAACCAGTAACTATCAATCGGTTACCGATCTCACTATTATTTAACCGGTACTCAATTTATTAACTTCCTATCTGTCCGAGAACTTACTTTCTTTTGATCAGTTCTCGAATCCATCATTATTTCATCAATAATTGAGCTCACAGTCTTGTTATTTGTACTTTAATGCACTTTATCTTCAGCTATGTACACGATCTTCTAATAGGTTCTGGAACCTATAAGAAACGAACTTACTACCCTGCAATCATTACTCGATATCATAATATTTCATTCAATACTCGAACCCATTTACTTTTCATCGGTCTCTAATATTTAATCAGTCTTTGAATCTACTATCATTTCAATAATCGAAAACAAAGCCCATAAGTTAATTCCATTCTTTTTTTGGTTAATGCTGCGAATCGTTCTGATATGAACATATTTGGAACATTATTTTTTTAATATTAGAACCTACTATCATTTGATCAGTATTTCACTTACGGGCATTTAATCATTATGTGAATCCGCTATCCTTTTATTAGCTTTCGAACCAACACACTTTTTTTTATCCCTCTCAAAACCTACATAATGCAATACTTGTAATCCCTTAACTTTCAATTTTTAATGTCAACACATTCTCTTTTAATTAATACTAAAATGTACCACTGATCCAACCGACTCTGCTCTTTGTCAATGCTGAAACTCACTTTCATTTGATCAATTATTGAACCCACATTTTTTCCTTTCGATTCTGGAACCTCCTATTACTTGATCAGCAAATGATTATTACTATAAACCAATTTCTTTTAATCGGTTTTAGAACGTACTAATTTTTGATCAAATATCGAACCGCTGTTGTTCATTAGTTCACAGAATCGCTACCAATCAACACACGAAATAAGATCGAGTAATATTCCATACGATAGAAAGTTGGTATATTCATAATAATTCGTTTGAGTGAGTTGAACTTTTCTCTAACTAAACTCTTTTGTTAGTGAGATCGAGCGTAATTCGTAAGATGGCAAGCTCAATTGCGGATCAATCGATCGAGTGCTAATTAAAAGATAGTGGGTTCAATTACTGTTGAAAAGACAGCGGGTTCAATTACTGTTGAAAGGACAGTGGGTTCGAACAGCTATATAATAGGGGGGGGGAGGAAATTGATACATAAAGTGTCGATTCGAGGACAGATATAGAGTAGGTTGTTTGAACAATGTTAAGGCGGTTCAAAAATTGATAATATGAGGGTTCGACTATTAATCATATGATCTAAAGTTCGAAAGCTGATCACTTGTAAACTGGCTGGAGAAAAACAAGAAAAACATTTATTAGTTAAATTACTAAAGGTTTGATAATGTGTTCGAGATTCTATAAAGACATTGTTGGTTCAGATAATAGAACCCGCCGCTATTTAATCAATTCTTAGATCCACTTATTTTTTATTAAGACTCGAACGAGGTATCATTTGATAGATAATCGGTCTAATAACTTTTAATCGGTTATAAAACTCTCTATTATTCGACCGGTACTCAATTCATTACCTTTCAAATGGTCCCATAACTCATTCTCTTTTAATCAGTTCTCGAACCAACTTTCGTTAAATTGATTCTTTTATCATATGGTGAATAATCGAACGCTCTATTTTTTAGCGATACTCGAACCCGCTATCTTTGATCCACAGTTAAATACACACAATTTTTTTAATTGGAATCATTTGAACAGCTCCTTCATTTAAACGCATCTTTTTATGGCTGGTGTTAAGACTATCTTTAAGACACTTTTTATCGGGGCCAAAAACCCACTTTCACTTACTGTTTAATCTTTATTTCTAGCACTCAAACCAACTCATCCGCTCTCAATACCTGCATTTTTCAAACTCGCTATTAAATGATTAGTACTCTACATTTCTTTTGAACCGACTTTTTTTCATCATTTGATCAATTATTAAACCTCCTATTATTTGACCAGAAATTGATCTCACAATGATTTGATCATTACTATTTCAATCGGTTCTCGGTTGCGATATTTCTTGAATATATATCGAAAAATGGTGGGATTGAGTACTAATGAACTGGAATTCTGAACAATAACAATAGTCAGTCCGAAAATTGACCAAATGGTAGAAATTTCTAACCCTAGTTTACAAACAAATCAAATATGTACATATCTTAGTGGATTCGTGTACTGAACTATAGGTTTAATTTTTGATCTAATGCTAGTGAGTAAGTAACGAGAAGCTGTGAGTCGATCCGAAAACATGTAAAATGATGGTGAGTTTGAGGATCAATACAGAGTAGGTTCGAGAAACTATTAAGAATAGTGGATTTGGGAACCAATATTTAAAAAAATGATTTACTTTACCAATAAAAAGACAGTGAATGTATGATTTAATCCAAGAGAGTCTGTTAAAATTGATCAAATGATAGCAGTATTCATTTAATGATCGTGGGTTCGAGTACTGCTTAAATGATAGGGGCTCAAGTACCGATAATAAGATAAATTCTTGTAATGCGGACCAAATTTTAGCGGGTTCAAGCATATTCTATAATGATTAACGGAAAATAGAGGGTTTGATTTCAATCGATCATCAAATGAAAAGCGGTTCATCAGTTCGAGAATTTAACTGAAGAGGAGTTGGAAAAGTGTACAATTGATTGTGAGATCCAGGTGGGTTTAAATGATAGTAAGCTCTAATGTTAATCAAATATTTGTGGGTTCGGGTAACGAATAAAATAAAGGTATTTTGAGCAATGATCAATTGACTGTCAGTTGATTGATCAATGATCAAATTATTGCAGATACCAGTAACGAATAAATAGTAGGTCCTATTATTGATCTAATGATAGTAGGATAGTGATCAAAGGAGAGTGAAAACGAGAACTTATTGAAATGTAGCAGGTTCGATTAAATGTTAGCAAATTTGAGTCAGTTCTGAAATCGATTAAATGATAGTTATTTCAAGTAGTGATCAAAATCCTTTTTTAATATTAGCAATCGAATTGACATCGGTTCTCTGATCCCTACATTTTATCAGTGTTTAACTTTGCTATCATAGTCACACCTGTGCTGACAATAAATGTTTTTTAGTATATGTATAAGTTTTTGGAAACTTTGACACCCATCCAATGACTTGATATTAATATCAACGCTCTCTAGAGAACCGAAAACTTATAAAGAATCATTAAAGTGTCCGCTATACAACCCCCTCAAATGCAGTACATAATAATAATTAGACTGCAGAGGGTCACAATGTCTATATCTTAAGTAGACAATGGTTCACATTAACTGAATGGCAAAAAGAATGTTGTCAACCCGACTCATGTCATATTTGCAACCTTGTAGATTATAGTGAAACCTGTGCTGACAACAAATGTTATTTAATATATGTATATGTTTTTAGAAACTCGGACACCCATCCAATGACTTGATATTAATATCAACGCTCTCTAGAGAACCGAAAAATTATAAAAAAATCATTAAAGTGCCCGCTATACGACCCCCTCAAATGCAGTACATCATAATAATTAGGCTGCATAGGATCACAATGCCTATTTCCAAAATAGACTTGGGTTCACATTAAGTGTATGCCAAAACGAATATCGTAAATACGACTCATGTCATGTTTGCATCCTTATCGATTATAGTCACACCTGTGCTGACAATAAATGTTTTTTAGTATATGTATAAGTTTTTGGAAACTTTGACACCCATCCAATGACTTGATATTAATATCTACGCTCTCTAGAGAACCGAAAACTTATAAAAAAATCATTAAAGTGTCCGCTATACAGCCCCCTCAAATGCAGTATATAATATTAATTAGACTGCAGAGGTCACAATGTCTATATCTTAAGTAGAAAATGGTTCACATTAACTGTATGGCAAAAAGAATGTTGTCAACCCGACTCATGTCATATTCGCAACCTTATAGATTATAGCGAAACCTGTGCTGACAATAAATGTTTTTTAGCATATGTATATGTTTTTAGAAACTTTGACACCCATCCAATGACTTGATATTAATATCGACGCTCTCTAGAGAACAGAAAAATTATAAAAAATCATTAAAGTGTCCGCTATACATCCCTCTCAAATGCAGTACATAATATTAATTAGACTGCAGAGGTCACAAAGTCTATATCTTAAGTAGAAAATGGTTCACATTAACTGTATGGCAAAAAGAATGTTGTCAACCCGACTCATGTCATATTCGCAACCTTATAGATTATAGCGAAACCTGTGCTGACAATAAATGTTTTTTAGTATATGTATATGTTTTTAGAAACATTGACACCCATCCAATGACTTGATATAAATATCAACGATCTCTAGAGAACCGAAAAATTATAAAAAATCATTAAAGTGTACGAAATACAACCCCGTCAAATGCAGTACATAATAATAATTAGACTGCAGAGCGTCACAATGTCTATATCTTAAGTAGACAATGGTTCACATTAACTGTATGGCAAAAAGAATGTTGTCAACCAGACTCATTTCATGTTTGTATCCTTATCGATTTAAGCGACACCTGTGCTAACAATCTAGGGTGACATGGACAAAATAACAAATTTTTTAAAGAAATTTAATAAATGTTTTTTAGTATATGTGTATGTTTTTGAAAACAGTGACACCCATCCAATGACTTGGTATAAATATCAAAGCTCTCTAGAGAAGCCACAAATTATAAAAAATCATTAAAGTGCCCGCTATACAACCCCCGCAACTGCAGTACATCATAATAATTAGGCTGCATAGGATCACAATGCCTATTTCCAAAATAGACTTGGGTTCACATTAAGTGTATGCCAAAACAAATATTGTAAATCCGACTCATGTCATCTTTGCATCCTTATCGATTATAGTGACACCTGTGCTGACAATAAATGTTTTTTAGCATATGTATATGTTTTTAGAAACATTGACACCCATCCAATGACTTGATATTAATATCAACGCTCTCTAGAGAACCGAAAAATTATAAAAAATCATTAAAGTGTCCGCTATACAACCCCCTCAAATGCAGTACATAATAATAATTAGACTGCAAAGGGTCACAATGTCTATATCTTAAGTAGAAAATGGTTCACATTTACTGTATGGCAAAAAGAATGTTGTCAACCCGACTCATGTCATATTCGAAACCTTATAGATTATAGCGAAACCTGTGCTGACAATAAATGTTTTTTAGCATATGTATATGTTTTTAGAAACTTTGACACCCATCCAATGAATTGATATTAATATCGACGCTCTATAGAGAATCGAAAAATTATAAAAAATCATTAAAGTGTCCGCTATACAACCCCCTCAAATGCAGTACATAATAATAATTAGACTGCAGAGGGTCACAATGTCTATATCTTAAGTACACAATGGTTCACATTAACTGTATGGCAAAAAGAATGTTGTCAACCCGACTCATATCCTGTTTGCAACATTATCGATTATACCGTAACCTGTGCTGACAACAAATGTTTTTTAGTATATGTATATGTTTTTAGAAACTCTGATACCCATCCAATGACTTGATATTAATATCAACGCTCTCTAGAGAACCGAAAAATTATAAAAAATCATTAAAGTGCCCGCTATACGACCCCCTCAAATGCAGTACATCATAATAATTAGGCTGCATAGGATCACAATGCCTATTTCCAAAATAGACTTGGGTTCACATTAAGTGTATGCCAAAACGAATATCGTAAATACGACTCATGTCATGTTTGCAACCTTATCGATTATAGTCACACCTGAGCTGACAATAAATGTTTTTTAGTATATGTATAAGTTTTTGGAAACTTTGTCACCCATCCAATGATTTGATATTAATATCAACGCTCTCTAGAGAACCGAAAACTTATAAAAAATCATTAAAGTGTCCGCTATACAACCCCCTCAAATGCAGTACATAATATTAATTAGACTGCAGAGGTCACAATGTCTATATCTTAAGTAGAAAATGGTTCACATTAACTGTATGGCAAAAAGAATGTTGTCAACCCGACTCATGTCATATTCGCAACCTTATAGATTATAGCGAAAACTTTGCTGACAATAAATGTTTTTTAGCATATGTATATGTTTTTAGAAACTTTGACACCCATCCAATGATTTGATATTAATATCGACGCTCTCTAGAGAACAGAAAAATTATAAAAAATCATTAAAGTGTCCGCTATACATCCCTCTCAAATGCAGTACATAATATTAATTAGACTGCAGAGGTCACAAAGTCTATATCTTAAGTAGAAAATGGTTCACATTAACTGTATGGCAAAAAGAATGTTGTCAACCCGACTCATGTCATATTCGCAACCTTATATATTATAGCGAAACCTGTGCTGACAATAAATGTTTTTTAGCATATGTATATGTTTTTAGAAACTTTGACACCCATCCAATGACTTGATATTAATATCGACGCTCTATAGAGAACCGAAAAATTATAAAAAATCATTAAAGTGTCCGCAATACAACCCCCTCAAATGCAGTACATAATAATAATTAGACTGCAGAGGGTCACAATGTCTGTATCTTAAGTACACAATGGTTCACGCTTGGAAATTATGTTAATTATTAATAATGTAATAATGTTAATAAAGAAACTATCATAAAATGCTCACTTAGAGAACAATAATACCTTTAAAAAATTCAAAACAACAGTATCGAGCATTTGAATTATTGTTCCAATGTCTATATTATTTTAATATGAATTTATAGAGCTAGAAAAAATATTGAAAGATGCATTTTATGTAGCTTTCGATCTTTTTATGTTAAGCTGCATTTCCCATGTCTTAAGAGATCTTTTTGTGTTAAGTTGCAATTATCATGTCTTAAAATATCACATTACTATGTACAAACTAATTACTGTGAATAAAACTGCGCCAACTGATCGAGATTTTTAAACAAAGTCGTCCAGTGTATCATCTATAAAATTGGTTGGTGTTAAAAAGTATTGAAAAAAATAAATAATAGTTACCCGGTCCTATTCGAAACCATATTAAGAGGTTTTAGAGCACCTTTTTCATTCTTTTTTTTAAAAAATTCGGTTGTTATTGCGATGGAAATATTAAATGACTAGTCCTCTTATCAAATATTCTAAACAGTCTTTCGGAGATTCTAGGGCTTGTTATAGGAATAAGAGTTTGATTTTTTAAATAACCAACAATATTCCTTTATGTATTTTATATTCCATAAAGAATTGACATGATAGCAGTATCATGGAAATTGCATTGCTTATAGTAATAAGATTTCGATTAACAAAATCATTGCACCCAAATTTAAAAAACTGTTTCACCGAAACTGATGGTCATAAAAAAGCATAGATTTTTAATCTTATTATATCAGTTTTCTTGAGATGATCCAGTGGCAAACAATATTATCGGTTTGTCCTAACAGGTGCTGATTCTCAGTTAGTTCCCAAATCAAAAAGTCGTCATAGTAGCGGAATGCACTAGTATATTTAAAGAAAATGTTTGAAAAATTTTTATGGATTTTTTTATGTCAATGAAAAAATAAGAAGCAAAATTTAAGAAATCCTTAAGCAATATTAATAAAACAGCTGACCCATTTTTTGGGTCGGCTTGCCGTTCTTTATGTTAAATGAAGACCCATCACTCATTATATTAATGCGAGAAGTATTGATCATGGGTCGAGCGCTGACTTATGAGACAACGCTGAACTGATGCTTACTTAATAGTGGTCAAAGTTAAATATTATACTAATGTAGAATAGAAGGTTTTTTTTTTTCTCTTTTTTTTTTTTTTTTTTTTTTTTAATTTTTTTTTTTATTTTGTTTCTCACGAAACAAAATAATCCAAAAATGTATATTAATCAATGGTTTCACAGGATATTTAAGTTTCATATTTATAGAAATTAATTTTAGAAAATATATCACCATTCATACTAAGTTAGATTTAAATATGTTAATATTAAATAAGCGTTACTCGGATTGTGAAGTTATGCAAAAGGAATTGCAAAAACAAATACACGGAAACGTAACGGGTAGGGTTTAATCCCAATTTTTGTAATTCTCTAATATGTAATTCTTATTAATTTCATTGAGAATTATCAATTATTATCAATTTCATCAAAGTGATTCGAATTTATTCGTTTTGCTCGATCCTAATTTGTATTTTGTATTTTTATTGCATTATTATTTTAGTTTCAACGTTAGTTTACCTTTCTCTTGGCATATCCTCATGTTTTTTTATTATTTTTTTTATTAAATTAATTATTATTCGGGCCTTTGTAAATTACAATTTTCTATTTTCAGCATAAACATGGACTCAGTGTATAATTTTTATTTTTCAGAAAAATATCTTAATTAACCATGAAAATTTGTTTTTGCGGTTCTTTTTTCGTTTTTTTTTACCTCAAAGTTTTGTTACAGAATATATTTCTAACTTAACTACTCAATACATTTACGTATTAAAAATTATTGCAGACAAGAGTGATCCATTTATAAAACTCGACTTAGCTGTATATAACTATATATATAACTATATATATATATATATATATATATATATATATATATATATATATATATATATATATATATATAACTATATATATATATATATATATATATATATTTCTTCTGTGCGTGTGTTTGTCACTGAACTCCTCCTAAACGGCTGGACCGATTTAAATGAAATTTTCGGTGTACCTTCAGAAGGATTCGAGAATGATTTAGATTCACAATTCGGTCCAATTTCAATTGTTTTTTTATTATCTAATTTTTTATTGAAGTTATACTTCTTATGCGACTTCCAACAAGAAAGCGTTAAACGTTTAACGCTACATTTTTATTGGCCGGGAAATCACGTGGTAGGATCCAGTTTTCCCTCATTCATTTCCATATTGTTTTGGTTCTCACTAGCATAAAAATAATAAAAGTCATAAAACTTTTGTTTTTCTTTTGTCGATAGTTAGTGCTGTGATCAAAATCAGGTAGATATTTTGTAATTTCGTGTTATTGTGTTTGAAGAATTTTGAAGTGTGCATTTTAAAAATGTAAAAAACTACAAATTTTGTAGATTCAGTGCGGAATTGAAGTGAGTATTTTGTATAATTTTAGATCGAATTTATACGTGCGTTGGTTAACAACCACTCTAACCTATAAATTTATTTGTGAAGCTAATTGATTTCATATAAAAAATTTTCAATTGTTTTTATTTAAAATTTCTTATTTGAAATATTAAATAAAAAAAAAGCAAAAAAATAAAATTACACATTTTTTATCTAAAATTTGGTACAATAAATCTTTTCAGTCCTGTTACTTAATTAAAATATCATTTCTATCAATAAAATATCATTGCGTACTCGAAACGCACAATTGGTCCATGATCGTCGATTGAATAGAACAGTTGAAGAACACTTGACAGATAATGTGAATTCAAGGAATCAAGTTGCATCTTCACGTGAAAATGAAAATTCAGAGCAACGCAATCAACGTCTTCGTGCAAATGCATTAAGACAACGAAAGACACGCCAACGAGCGACCAACGAAATTAGAGAACGTAACCAACGGCGAATGCAAGATAATTGAGCATTGATACGAGCATCACTTAATCGTATTGCGTTTGAATATGACCCTGAAATAGACTATTCGTCACATGCATTAATCTTAATCGGTAGTATGGACAACGAATGTCAATATTGTCATGCTTTAAAGTACAAAGGTGAATCAGCTGGTTTATGTTGCGCATCTGGAAAAATTTCTGGAAAAATTCAAATTCACCGTTAAATCCACCACCGGAAACTTTGAAAACATTATTAGCTGGAACCGTATCTCAATCGAAATTGTTTTTGCGGAAAATTCGTAAATTCAATTCTTGCTTTCAAATGACACCATTTGGAGCAACAAAAATTGTTCATAATGAAGATGGTCGTAATTTTGAATCTACATTTAAGATTCAAGGTCATGTGTACCACCAAATTGGTTCATTGCTTCTAGTGCCTAATGTCGATCCAAAATTCTTACAAATTTACTTTATGGGCGATGAGTCCGCGTCATATGATTCAAGACGCCATGACTTACGCACGCGCATACGGCCGACCAGATCTTTTTATCACATTTACGTGTAATCCAAACTGGGATGAAATTAAAAATTTGCTGTTATCAGGTCAAACATCGATGCATCGCCATGATATCATTGCGCGTGTGTTCAAACAAAAATTGAAATCTCTGATGAAATTGATTACACATCACTCGGTATTTGGTGAAACCCGATGTTGGCTTTATTCTGTTGAATGGCAAAAACGAGGTTTACCTCATGCGCATATTTTGATTTGGCTGGTGGACAAAGTACGCCCAGAAGAAATTGACAAAATTATTTCAGCGGAAATTCCAAATCCGAATGTTGATCAAGAATTGTTTGACATTGTGACTACTAATATGATCCATGGTCTATGTGGTTCTCTCAACATGATGTCACCATGTAAAGTGGAAAATGTACGAAACGTTTTCCTAAACCATGTCAAACTGACACTATCACCAATATCGATGGTTATCCATCTTACCGTCGTAGAGATGTAGACAATGGCGGTCAATCATATGAATTGCGTCTATCAAACGGTGTAAGAGTGGACATCGATAACCGCTGGGTGGTTCCATACTCATCATTGCTGTGCAAAACCTATAAAGCACACATAAACGTTGAGTTATGCAGTTCGGTGAAGTCTATCAAGCACATTTGTAAGTACGTTCATAAGGGCAGTGATAAAGCTATATTTGCTGTTCAAAATGTAAATAAGAATGACGAAATAACACATTATCAAATGGGACGATACATAAGTAGTAATGAAGCTATTTGGCGATTTTTTACATTTCCTATACATGGAAGGGATCCTGCTGTTGTACATTTGGCTGTGCATCTTGAAAATGGACAGCGTGTTTATTTCACAGAACAGAATGCACTACAACAAGCTTTAACAGCTCCAAAAACAACTCTTACTGAATTTTTCAACCTTTGTAATAGACAAGATATTGTTGGTGAATTTGCAAAGACATTAATGTATACTGATGTTCCTAAATTTTTCACATGGAATAAACAATCAAAAAGTTGGGAACCACGGAAACGAGGCACTCCAGTCCCAGGATTTGCCGACATAGTTATGACAAATACTTTAGGACGATTATATACAGTTCATCCTAAGCAACGCGAATGCTTTTTTCTGCGTTTGTTATTGGTTAACGTTCCTGGACCGACATCCTTCCAATACTTGCGAAAAGTCAACGGTACTTTATACGGCACTTTCTTTGATGCGTGTCGTGAGTTACATTTATTGGAGGATGATAACCATTGGGACCTCACACTTGCATATGCAGCACTGAGCTCATCTCCACAGCTAATTCGTCAATTATTTTCAATAATATTGACAACGTGTTTTCCATCTGAAGCATCTGCTCTGTGGAATAAATATAAAGACTCAATGAGTGAGGATATTTTGCATGGGATTAGAATTACTAATCAAAATCTCAGTATTGAATTCTCCGCAGAAATATATAACGAGGCATTAATAATGATTTAGGATATTTGTATTCTTATTTCGAACATGCCGCTCATAAATTTTGGCATGCCAGCGCCAATCCGCCAAGCAGCAATCATCAACAGCGACGTTCAACGTGAACACCAGTTCGATATGACTCCTCTGGCTACTTTTGTTGCTAACAATGAACAATTGCTTACTGCTGAGCAACGAAATATATATGATCAAATTAACGTGTCAATTGCAGCGCAACAAGGTGGATTTTTTTTTCTGGACGCACCAGGTGGCACTGGTAAAACATTCCTCATCTGTGGCGAAGTGTCAGTAAATTATGCCTTACTCTTAATATGCGTGTTCAACTTCAAAATGATCCATTAGCGTCAAGATTCTCTGAACAACTGTTAGACATTGGCAATGGTAAAATTCAATTGTATTAAGATACACAATACATTCGACTCTCACAGAATTTATACAACATGGTTCCTACCAAAGAGGAGTTAATAAAAAGTATCTTTCCAGATTTGCCACAAAATTATACTAATCATGCATGGCTACGTAAGCGAGCTATTTTAGCCGCAAAAAATTTAGATGTTGACGCAATCAATTTTAAAGTACAACAATCATTGCCTGGTAGTGAAATTACATTCAAATCGATTGACACTGTTGTTGATCCTGATGAAGTTGTCAACTATCCTGCCGAGTTTTTAAATTCACTGGATTTACCTGGAATGCCACCCTAAATAATTTGCGATTGAAGATTGGTTCACCTATAATTTTGCTTAGAAATTTGAATGCTCCGAAATTGTGTAATGGCACGCGACTGGTTATAAAAAAAATCATGGGTAACATTTTGGAAATTTTAAGTGGAAAATTTCAAGGTGAAGTTGTACTTCTACCGCGGATCCCAATGATTCCTTCAGATTCGCCTATACCATTCAAACGTTTGCAATTTCCAATCCGCTTAGCATTTGCTATGACTATTAATAAGTCACATGGTCAAACAATGACAATTTGTGGTTTAGATTTAGAAAACCCGTGCTTTTCTCACAATCAATTATATGTTGCGTGTTCCAGAGTTGGAAAACCCTCGAATTTGTTTGTGTATGCTCCTGAAGGATTAACCAAAAACATTGTACATCTAATGGCATTACGATAACTTAAGTTTTTGTTAATTGAAAAAATATATCTGTTATAATATAGTTTAAGTTTTCACTTTTTTACTTTTAATTAAAATAAGTTTAAGTTTTGATTTAAAACAACCTCTACATTTAACTTCGCTGATAGTATACACATACTCACACGCTATCGATTGGTCGAATTGTGATAAGATATATGTAATGACGTTAGATAATATGATAACTTTTTAATAAAAAATTTCCATCAAAACGATCCAGATTGTTACAGCTTATTACGTGTGTACAGGACAACGTCTGTCGGGTCCGCTAGTATATGTATATATATATATATATATATATATATATATATATATATATATATATATATATATATATATATATATATATATATATATATATATATTATTTTCTTCTGTTAGCTACTACTTGATTTTTGAAAAAAATAAAAAAATTTTGCTTGATGTGAAAAGAGTCCTTTTTTAAATCGGGAGAATTCTCACAATTCACGTGAATGTTAGGTCAAAATGGGTCTCTTATATAAATTCAAAATTCTCCCCCAAAAAGCGTATATTTCTTTCAGAAAAAGTAGATTTTTATGCCTGATTCTGTACCTTAATTAATATTTAACGCTGGTTAATTAGTATTTTTGTGGTTCAATCCTTTGGTTTTTAGTAAATGAAAATTCTATCATTAGAACAAGGGATAATTTTTTTTATTCTTTGTACGATCCTTTGAAAACATTGTTAGGAAACAAACTTGTTAGGAAATATAAAGATTTATATATTTATCTCCAATTTCGTTATTACAAATATATTTTTATTGCCAATTCTGTTATTGCCAAACGAAATTTTAAAAAAATATATTTGTAAATGTGAATCCAATTTTTACGCATTTAATTTAACTGAAATTTTCGCACACACGCACGCACGCACACACATAATTTAAACTAAATTTTACACACATGTTTATAATAAGCATTTATATTCTTCTGCTATATTAAGCATTTTTTTTTTTATAAAAATGTAAATATTGTGTAAGGATAAATAAGCAATGGAAATTTTGTCAATTCATGGTTTTATTATGCAATATTCACAAAATTTTATTTAAACTGCACAAATATATTTCCGAATCTTAAAGTATATACAAATTTAAAAGGAAATTAATATAGCATAAAAATATAGTAACAATAACAGAGTAACATAGCTTGAAAAATGAACATAATTAATATCCTTTTAATTATTATATGGTCTTTACTTTGAAAACATCTTTATGCGTCAAGGTTATGACAACAAATAAAAAAAATATCCTATGTCGGGAATCGAACCTGGGCCGCGTGGGGGAGAGCCACGAATCCTAATAAATAGACCCCATGGCAGTCGCTCTCTCTCTCTCTAAACTTTTTCAAATTTAGGTTCTGCTAACTTGGGTAACGAAGTTTTAATTAGTTTTATGTTAATGATATATTATGCCCCCCCCCCCCCGCAACAGTTCGTAAAACATGTGGAGATGGTATCATTTATTAACCATTTGCACTGCAAAACGGAACTAAGTAAAGCACTCTGAAGCCAATGGTTTAATTGCTTATGATGTTTTCTGAAATTCTCTTAATTTTGTTTTTTAAAAAAAAAAAAAACATATTTCATGTATCTGACATTCTAATTATACTGTCTTCGCCTTTATCATGTGACACGACTATAGCAAATATTTTAATAGAAAGAAATAATAAATAAATCTTAAATTTAAAAGAAAAAAAGAAAAATTGTGATCGAGGAAAGGCGATCACAGGTTACCCATTGGAAAAATGGTTGTTGTCCAATTTTTTGTTCGGCCTCGGTAAGTTTAGGCTTTGGTATAGTTTTTTTACTTATTTCAACTCTAACCTTTGGGGCAGTGTCAATCAGTTTGGGTCCCTCTTTATTTTGTGATATTCACGTGAATAAGTATTGAAAACTATCCAGTTTGAACTTTAGGTTAAAATTTCTGATTCTTAATTAAAGTATCGTTCAAATGATGAAATTCCCTTTTATTCACGAAGCATATTTATGGGATCTCCCCTATCACAAAAATAAACTCATCCACTTAATGCATAACCAGATTAAAAGTAAAAAAAAAAGAAAAAAAAGAATTCTAAAAAAAATAATCAAACAACAGTGGTCGCCATAGCAACGCAAGGAATGACGACGCATTTGCACTGTTTACTATTACTCTTGAACACAGTTGAAAAGTGTGATGACGTCCAAATAAGACGCGCCCGCCATCAAACCCAAAACAACACCCATTTTGCCAATGGTTAATAATGTACAGATACAAAGATTACTTTAAAAAAAATGAAAGCTAAAACGTACTTATTAGATACATGAAAATGTATAGTAGTATACAAAACTGTTTATTAACATTTACAGAAAACAAGTATAGTTTGTCCACGATAAGAACTACCTCCCGCCACAAAGCTGCTATGGAACCAAGAATAGTGCATTTCAGAGAGGGTAGCTTTTCCCTCTAGGGCTAACACTATAGACCTCACACCCCTACCTGACCTCGTTTCTATAGTTACCAACACGGGTCCAGACGAATGGCTAGGGGAGTTCTTACTTTGTACAAACTATAAAGACTGAATAAAACAAACCTTGTGTGGTCTTTTAAATGAATCTCAGAAACCCCCCTATTCAAATTGTCTCCCAAATCACTGTACCTGGAAAAATTCATCAATAGCCTGTTCCATTCAAGTCCTCCTATTTGATAAAGTGTACCTAAAACGTTGGGTAAAATTTGCAGTTTGTTGCATGAGTGCAAAGAAAAGATTTAATTTTATATTATAACCATCGTTGGACAGTTCAATTCCTTGTAATTTTGAACTCAAATCCAAAAGACAAGGGAAGATTGGAAGACCTTCGTGGAGGACTTTTTGATGGAACTAACCCACATTTGTGTTACATAGGGTGGAAAACCACGATAACCTTAAGAGGACTCCGTCTACCAACTGAGCATATTTTACGTCAGCACTGTGGTCGGTGCAAGCCGGATGAGGAACCTGCCATTGCTGAGATTCAAACCAGATTGGAAGGCTCTTTCTCTGAGTCTACTCTAATATGAATGTAGAAAATTAAGCATGGAAAAGAGAGATAAAAAAAATATGCTCTAAACATTTTTAGTGATATTAAAAATGTATGCGAGTTAAATTCAAATTATGTAGTACGGAAATAGTTTTTAAAAAGGGTATAAATAACTAATGAACCCCTCCACACTACCTCTAACCAAATAATAATGAAAGGCATTTTTTTACAATTAATTAAAAGATTAATCTAATTTTTACAATTTATCATATTTTTACAATTATTTAATTACTATTAGATTTTTAACTTTAAAATTTTTTGCTTAAAGAAAAATCTAATTGGAATATTCTAAATGTAAATAAACAGTTATAAATAAATAGAATATTATAAATAAACAGTTAATAAATAAATAGAATCCGAATCTACTGCATTTATAGCAAAAAAATTTCCCATTTTCTCCAACACTATTATTTACATGTATGAAACTTATTTATCCTTAAAATGTATGAACTAAACTAAAAAACATGGAATTTTCGGTGATTCATTATTAAGATGACCAACTTCTATCTAAAGGATATTTTTTGTTATTTTCTGCTTTTAAATGTTTATGTCATAAAATGATAGTAATTTCCAAATATTATTTTGGATTTTGGAAACAAATATTACCTTTTAAGTCAACTGGCCACTTGAAATCTGCGCATAATGGCTTCAGTGTTCAAAATATCGATTGACGACTGTTTCAAAATAAATTCTGCCTGAAGCACTCGGGAAAGATTGTAAGTTGTATCGTGAACAAGAGTAATACTCCAGTTAATTGGAGAAAAAAAAATCATATTTTCGATTAACTATAAATTCGATTTCATATGAATAATGCATTTTACCATAATAAAACGAATGTTATAATCAGACGCAGAGATCCACTTACAGTCTGAAAGCCACAAAGCTGTCTGTGAGATTTGAGCACGCTAGTTAGTTGTCAGAATTTCGGTTGATTAAATCCACCCTCCCAAAAACAAAACAGACTTAGTGTAATAAAACAACGTTTTTATAATCTATAGAGGGGATTTTTCTGAATTTTTGTATTCAAACCCCAAAGATGCTTATTTACACCACTATTTTTAAATTATATTAAAAGCCACTTTAACAATATTTTGAATATAAGTTTCTGTAAAATAATAGTAAGAATCAAAATTCCGAAAAAATTAGTTTTTAAAAAGATGGTTTTGAGGAAAAGTTGAGGCATTTTGGCATCTCTTGTTTTTATTCATTTATTTGTTCTTGCTTTACAATTCAAGAAATTAAATTACTTAAAGCATTCCTGACTTTTCATAATTTAATCCACTTTAATCATTTACGTGTCAGCCTTATAAGAGTATTTACAGTTGTTGTTGTAGTTCATTTACGTCGCACTAGAGCTGCACAATGGGCTATTGGCGACGGTCTGGGAAGCATCCCTGACGATAATCCGAAGACATGCCATCACAATTTTGATCCTCTGTAGAGGGGATGGCACCCCACTTCGGTAGCCCGACGACCTGCACACGAAGTCGAGCACTTTACGATAGAACAGTTTAACGAGGACCAATACCGCACACCCTCGGTCCCTACGCTGACTGATCCAAGTGGTCACCCACCCGCACACTGATCACAGCCAGTGATGCTTGACTTCGGTGATCTGCTGGGAACCGTGTCTTAACGATCAGTCCTCTGCGGGACAAGAGTATTTACAGAAACTTATGCTTAGAATGAGGGATCAGTTGGATCATGAGTTAACTAATTTTAACCAGAAGACTTCCCCGGTTTGAGTCACGGCGGATACGCAGTAGACGATTTTTTTTATATTTATGTTTTCAAAAATAACACTTTTAATGTTCGGTTACTTTTTTAATGTTCAATTTATTACTAGATGTAACTATAATAAATTTCTATCAAATAAATCCTTATTAATAAATTTAAATTTATCTGAGTAAATATCTTCTATAGAAGATATTATATATAGTTCTTAAATTATTATTAGCCACCGGAGCTGCAATTAAATAATTTTTAGTTCGGAAAAAAATCGTGGATAATGCAGATTATGGCCACAATAATAATTCTAATGAATAGTGTAAGTAATTAAATTCTAAATAATTTAACTACCTTTTATTTATTTTTTAAAGGAAAAAAACAATCGATGCCGGAAAGAAATATAAACTTAAAAAAGAAGAATACAATTCAGATCTTGCTCAAAAATAATAAAAAAAGTAGTTTATATAGATGAACAGGCAAAATAATGCCCTATGTTTAGATATGAAGATAACGAATGGTATTTTAAATTTTTTTTTATCCATAAAATAAAATTATTAATAAAATTAAAAACATATACATTATTTTAAATATATATTAAAAATTAAGCTGAAAAAAATATTATGTAATCAATACAAATTTTGATCTGAGGTAACATTTAAACTACACAATAATCTGCATTAGATAACTTGGCAAATCTAGAAATTTAGAATTTTATAACCATAAAATAGTCTGTTGAACATTTGGAAAAAGTAGAGTCATACGGAAGAGATTAATTACTTAAAACTATATGAAGTTAAAATGCCCCTCTTTAGTTGAGATTTTATTAAGTATATATCCTGATTTCTTAATGACATCTGGTGCGTATACAACTGATATATTTCCGTTTGCGATTATGGAAACAAGTAAATTTTTAAATGTATGATTTATTTAAAATTTCAAAAGTTTTGGAATATTTGTTCAGATTATGACAATTGCCAAATTTTAATCCAAGTGTATAACGAAACACTCAACGCTTTACAAATTTTCACAATAATTTGTTTTTAATGCAATATTTTTCAGTTTACATAAATGGATTTAAAACTTTTCTCTTAGTTCATAAAAGAAAATTAAAATATTTTATAACACTTTGATACAATTGTAATATGTTGCATAATTTTGGGGGAAAGATCGTCATCAATAATTTCATCTTTTTATCTGAATATTTGGCTTTGAAATTTTAATTATGATTTCCTTTGTTTGACATAAGTCTGCCTATAAATCATTTCTTTTAATTCCTAAT
The DNA here is from genome assembly GCA_949128135.1 of Parasteatoda lunata. NCBI lineage: Eukaryota > Metazoa > Arthropoda > Arachnida > Araneae > Theridiidae > Parasteatoda > Parasteatoda lunata. Next base: position 5,429,482 of record OX421971.1, read on the forward strand.
AATACTTTATTCAACTAATGCCGGTTATCTTTGCTTTTTCTTAATTGTAGTTGTTTTGTTTTTGAACAATTTAGCTTTCAACATTTACACAACGGCAGTAAAAAAATAATAATAAAAAAATTAACACAAAATTGTCAGATGGGGAAGGCACACTTAGAATAACTTTTGATACTCGAGCACAATCTTAATGATCTCAGAGCATAACCCTAAGTGAAAAATTGATTTGCACAGTTTATATTTTTAGTTGCAAAATTAGAACATGAGTAGTTTTTTCATTCATATTTAAAAATCAATAATCGATTTTGTAAAATAAAGAAATTTCAATGATCATTAACGTTTCTCTTAGATTTCTAAATAAATGCAATTAAGTGCAAATTTCAAATTGTTTGGAAATAGCCGTGCTTTCAAGATTTTACTCTTAATGCAGAAAAAGACAACGGTAAATATATTTTTCACTTATTTTGACCTACGTCAGCACATAATAAATAAAAAAGTATGAAAAATATGTTTAATTAAAGTTTGTTATCACAAACATAACTTCTGACCCACATTTTGCTAAGCCACTTCATTTGGGCGAAGTTTTTTATATGTTCAGCAGTACCTAAAAAGTGTTCTATAAGGGTCTGAGAGATAATGTTAACTATTTTTATCCAACTGTAATTATATTAAATTAATAATCCATAATTTATTTAATATTTCTGAACTTTATAGGAAATAAATTATATAAAACTCTAACGATCATGTAAATAAAAATTTTAAAAGAATCAATCATAATATATTGATTAAATTTTAAATCAAGTAAAATTTGAAACTATAAAATATATAGTATAAAATATTAAATACAATTAATTTGAGTTTTAAGATATATGTATTAAATATGATATATACTAATATATCATAATTAGTATATGAATATTTTAGATGAATATTATCACTGTTGATTTATGTGAAATAATTTCAAATCAAATAAAATTTGATACTAATAAAAACATAGGACAAAATATTAAATACAATTATTTAGAATTTTAAGGTTACTTACTTAATCGCTTTCAAATTTGAAATAGTTTGTTTTGAACGGTATTCAACGTCATCTTAAAGGGTTACCAAAGACTAAACAAATTACGCCAATTCCAAAAAAATTAGCGTTTGGGAAAGTTTTGCTCCTATTTAATATAAAAAGAATAATGCAGATTTTGTTGTAAATTTACCCGTAACAACGGTGATAGAACTTCTGTGTATTTCCTCACTAGTGTCAATTAAACTAACACTTTTAATTAAAAAAAAGAAAGGAAATGGTTTCTAATTATTTTTATTAAAATATAAAATATTTAACTCAAACTGTGTGTAAAAATGCTATGTCTCATTTATTTTATCAAAGACCATAAATTCGTGGCAAGCAATGCTTAACGATTTCTAATTTTGATCACAAAGAAGAAAAAAAAAGTTACTTTCATGGAAGACTTCAATGGCAGTAATCAGCATAACAATGAAGAAAATAAAAGAAAACCTTTTATGGTTCGCCCGATGGCATGATCCATGTAGAACATTTGCAATGATAAAGAATTTTGTTGTCGAACATTAGATATAATTCTACTCCTGGTTTCGGGAGAAACTATTAACCTAGAACAATTTATTGCTGAAAATAAATATTAAATACTCTAAAGTTTGAAATGTGTCAAATAAAATTCATTCATTTCAAAAAATATACTGGTAAAGCAAAAAGTAAAAAAATATATATATTTTTAAGTTTCATCAATTTTATATTTTTAAAAAAAAAAAATCGAGCATTTGAAATGAAACTTTTAAAACTGAACAGATAAACTAAAAAGATAAGGAGTTTAAGTCTTCATAAATTTTACATGATATAAAATAAATTGTCACTTAAAGCGATGTTCTAAAAATTAAAACATGGAGTTGAATTTTTTTTTTTTTTTCGAATATCAACGTTGAATAGAAAACTAAAAAGAAGACTGCGGATTTTCGATTTTAATGTAAAATTAGGAACCTTTCTGATGGGGCAGTTTCTCATCAATGAGAAACTATTTCAGTAAAATTACCTTGTACCGTGAAACAAAGAGAAGAAAACCACGAAAACTTTCTCAGTTAGACCAATGATTTAGGAAATATATAGCCTGACTGGTTCAAAATTATAAAACCAAAGAGTAAAAAAAAAAAAATAAAAAAAAATAAAAAAAATACACTTTAGGTAGAATATTCAACTTATACTTACCTCTTACTTATTACATTCATACGTGCTTCAGTTTAATTATAAGCGTGAATGAACTCAATATACAGGGTGTTCCAAAATTCTCTTTACAACTTCAAAAATTCATAACTTCGAAAATAAACAAGATATTTATATTCTGTCTTTTGCATGTATTACTGCAACTGATAAAGTTTTGTTTTGTACACTTCAACATGCGCACCATTGGTGGCCCTAAGCACTTCCAGTCTGTAATCAATTTCAAGCCAGGTATTGTATAGATAATTTTGGAACACCCTGTATATTTAAATGTTCTCAAATGAGCTTTTTTAAGTAAGGAAACCTATACACGGGTTTTAACAGCTTTATAGGAGTGTATTTTTTCGTAAAACTGGAAAGATTTTAAGAACTTGATGAGAGTGTGTTTCTTGTTTATGAAATTTAATGAATTTTTTTAATGTATTTATTAAATGTTTCAAAAGGTTTTTTGTCTTTGCAATTAGCACATTGTAAAAAATTGCTATAATTTTTGCAGAAACTTTCCATGCATTTTTTTTACACTACCGGTGTTGCAACGATAAGTGAGCCTGGTTGGCAGGGCGCTGGACCCACGTTCGTGAGGACGGGTGCTCGAATCCAGCCAGCCAAAGTGTAGTAAATACAAAATCTTTCCTTATTCATGATCTTTTCAGCTAGAGCGTTTTGTTTCCAATACTTCTATAAAAAGGAAAGGTGTGCGATCTGGGAGAGATCGTCAATTTTATCAATGCAACTATTATAAAATATTTATCTATTAGCATTGATAGATAAATATTTTATATAATATATATCGTTGTTGTAGTCGGATATTAAGACAGAGGGGGTGTGATTATTCTTGTTTTCCAGTGGCGTCATCTATGGCCAAGAATTTGACATTTGCCATACTCGTTAATATGGCAGACTCATTCATACATTCATCCACAGATCATAATTTTGACCTGTTGTTATTGGACTAGGTATTATATTACGGGGTACTAGTTTACCCTACCAAAGGAAATAATTATGGACCTCATAGGGGGTACACAGTGTAACCCCTCATTTTACTATGCATGTATGTATGTATATCTAAAACAGGGCATTTTTCAATGTTAAGAAAAATGCCTCCTATCAGACCTTAATATTAACCTTTAATGTTTTAATTGGACGAGGTGTTATATTACCTTGTAATAGTGTACCCTACCAAAAGAATCAATTATAGACCCCATAGGGGGTACACGGTGTGACCCCGCATTTTGCTGATTTTGTATATCTCAAAAAGTGTTGCGAGAAGCTTTATTTCGAAGAAATTCGCCTCCTCAATAGCTCTTATACGCAGAAATTCTAAGTCTTTTCTCATTGTTAACAAAAGGCTTCATAGCAGACCTTAATATTAACCTTTAATGTTGTAATTGGACCAGGTGTTATATTCCCTTGTAATAGTGTACCCTACCAAAGGAAATAATTACAGATCCCATAGGGGGTACACAGCGTGACCCCGAATTTTACTCTTTTTGTATATCTAAAACAGTTAATTTTTCAATGTTAAGAAAAATTCCTCCTATCAGACCTTAATATTAACCTTTAATGTTGTAATTGGACCAGGTGTTATATTACCTTGTACTAGTGTACCCTACTAAAGGAAATAATTATAGACCCAATGGGGGTACACAGTGTGACCCCGAATTATACTGTTTTTATATATCTAAAATAGTGTTGCGAGAAGCTTTATTTCGCTTTCTGAATAGCTTTTATACGGAGAAATTCTAAGTCTTTTTTCAAGAGAAATGAATTTTCTATGTATGTATATCTCAAAAAGTGTTGCGAGAAGCTTTACTTTGAAGAAATTCGCCTTCTGAAAAGCTTTTATACACAGAAAGTCTTTTCTCAATGTGAAGAAATTGGACCCGCCGCGCAGATGAGGCTTTCCACGGGAATGCTCCGACGCTGGTCCCCGTACCGGACCGGACTGTATTGCCGGCAGAGGCGCTCCGGATACCGCAGGAGCCGGGTTGCTTTTACGAGAGAAATAAATTTTCTATGTATGTATGTATACCTCAAAAAGTGTTGGGAGAAGCTTTATTTTGAGGAAATTCGCCTTCCGAAAAGCGTTAATACGAAAAAATTCTAAGTCTTTTCTCATTGTTAACAAAAGGCTTCATATCAGACCTTAATATTGACCCTTAATATTTTAGTTGGACCAGGTGTTATATTACCTTGTACTAGAGTACCCTACCAAAGGAAATAATTATAGAGCCCATAGGGGGTACACAGCGTGACCCCGCACTTTACTATGTATGTATATCTAAAACAGTGCATTTTCAATGTTAAGAAAAATGCCTCCTATCAGACCTTAATATTAACTTTTAATGTTGTAATTGGACCAGGTAATATATTACGGGTTACTAGTGTACACTACCAAAGGAAAAAATTATAGACCTCATAGGGCGTACACAGCGTGACACCGAATTTTACTGTTTTTGTATATCTAAAATAGTGTTGCGAGAAGCTTTATTTCGAAGAAATTCGCCTTTTGAAGAGCTTTTATACGCAGAAATTCTAAGTCTTTTCTCAATGTTAACAAAGCCTCCTATCAGACCTTAATATTGACCCTTAATATTTTAATTGGACCAGGTGTTATATTACCTGGTACTAGTGTACCCTACCAAAGGAAATAATTATAGAGCCCATAGGGGGTACACAGTGTAACGCCGCATTTTACTATGTATGTATATCTAAAACAGTGCATTTTTCAATGTTAAGAAAAATGCCTCCTATCAGACCTTAATATTAACCTTTAATGTTTTAATTGGACCAGGTGTTATATTACCTTGTACTAGTGTACCTTACTAAAGAAAATAATTATAGACCCCATAGGGGGTACGCAGCGTGACCCCGAATTTTACTATGTATGTATGTATATCTCAAAAAGTGTTGCGAGAAGCTTTATTTCGAAGGAATTCGCCTTCCGAAGAGCTTTTATACGCAGAAATTCTAAGTCTTTTTTCAAGAGGAGAAATAAATTTTCTATGTATGTATATCTCAAAAAGTGTTGGGAGAACCTTTATTTTGAGGAAATTCGCCTTCCGAAAAGCGTTAATAATGAGAAATTTTAAGTCTTTTCTCATTGTAAACAAAAGGCTTCATAGCAGACTTTAATATTAACCTTTAATGTTGTAATTGGACCAGGTGTTATATTACCTTGTAATAGTGTACCCTACCAAAGGAAATAATTATAGAACCCATAGGGGGTACACAGCGTGACCCCGAATTTTACTCTTTTTGTATATCTAAAACAGTTCATTTTTCAATGTTAAGAAAAATTCCTCCTATCAGACCTTAATATTAACCTTTAATGTTGTAATTGAACCAGGTGTTATATTACCTTGTAATAGTGTACCCTACCAAAGGAAATAATTATAGAGCCCATAGGGGGTACACAGCGTGACCCCGAATTTTACTCTTTTTGTATATCTAAAATAGTGTTGCGAGAAGCTCTATTTCGCAGAAATTCGCCTTCTGAAGAGCTTTTATACGCAGAAATTCTATGTCTTTTATCAATGTTAACAAAGCCTCCTATCAGACCTTAATATTAACCTTTAATGTTTTAGTTGGACCAGGTATTGTATTACCTTGTACTAGTGTACCCTACCAAAGGAAATAATTATAGAGCCCATAGGGGGTACACAGCGTGACCCCGCACTTTACTATGTATGTATATCTAAAACAGTGCATTTTTCAATGTTAAGAAAAGTGCCTCCTATCAGACCTTAATATTGACCCTTAATATTTTAAGTGGACCAGGTATTATATTACGGGGTACTAGTGTACCCTACCAAAGGAAATAATTATAAACCCCATAGGGGGTACACGGTGGGACCCCGCACTTTACTATGTATATATATCAAAAACAGTGCATTTTTCAATGTTAAGAAATATGCCTAATATCAGACCTTAATATTAACCTTTAATGTTTTAATTGGACCAGGTGTTATATTACCTTGTAATGGTGTACCCTACCAAAGGAAATATTTATAGACCCCATAGGGGGTACACGGCGTGACCCCGAATTTCACTCTTTTTGTATAGCTAAAATAGTGTTGCGAGAAGCTCTATTTCCAAGAAATTCGCCTTCTGAAGAGCTTTTATAGGCAGAAATTCTAAGTCTGTTTTCAAGAGGAGAAATATATTTTTTATGTATGTATATCTCCAAAAGTGTTGCGAGAAGCTTTATTTTGAGGAAATTCGCCTTCCGAAAAGCGTTAATACGGATCAATATAAAGTCTTTTCTCATTGTTAACAAATGGCTTCATATCAGACATTAATATTAACCTTTAATGTTGTAATTGGACCAGGTATTATATTACGGAGTACTAGTGTACCCTACCAAAGGAAATAATTTTAGAGCCTATAGGGGGTACACAGTGTGACCCCGCATTTTACTATGTATGTATATTTAAAACAATGCATTTTTCAATGTTAAGAAAAATGCCTCCTATCAGACCTTAATATTAACCTTTAATGTTGTAAATGGATCAGGTACTATATTATGGGGTACTAGTGTACCCTACCAAAGGATATAATTATAGACCCCATAGGGGGTACACAGCGTGACCCCGAATTTTACTGTTTTTGTATATCTCCAAAAGTGTTGCGAAAAGTCTTATTTCGCAGAAATTCGCCTTCTGAATAGCTTTATACGGAGAAACTCTAAGTCTTTTTTCAAGAGAAAAAAATTTTCTATGTATGTATATCTCAAAAAGTGTTGGGAGAAGCTTTATTTTGAGGAAATTCGCCTTCCGAAAAGCGTTAATACGGAGAAATTCTAAGTCTTTTCTCATTGTTAACAAAAGGCTTCATATCAGACCTTAATATTAACCTTTAATGTTTTAATTGGACCAGGTGTTATATTAGATTGTAATAATGTACCCTACCAAAGGAATCAATTATAGACCCCATAGAGGGTACACGGAGTGACCCCGCAATGCAAAAAAAATAAACAAATTTTAAAAATTTTCTACTTTGGGATTCAAACCCGCACCATCTCGCTCAGCTGCTATCACGCTATCCGCTCCACCACGTATACACGGTGAGCGTGCAACTACATGGATTCAAAAGCAATCTCCCTGTCAGTTTAACGATGTACTTTGGGGGCCCATTGCGACCCTCCTAATTAAGCTATAAATATTTCCTTAAGCACAGGGGTTGGGGGCATGGTACCCTATTTTGGTACCGAGTTTGAGATTTATAGCTTAATATTAAAGCGAGTTATGTGTTCTTGAAAACTTACCCGTACATGCCTATTTTATGTTATTTTTCATTCCATTATGCTTTCTTTAACGAAGAAAGAGGATTGTTTTTATACAGAGAACATATTAGGCAGGCACAACTATCGAAAGTATTGTAAATAATACGAATAAATTAATTTTTATTGATTTTTCGTGTTTTTAAGCTCTGTTCTCACTTTCCCGTACTTAAATAAATTATATTTCATATATAAATCCTTCTAAAATATAGAAAAAGACATTAAATGAATAATATAATGTAAAATTAACAATAGAAAAAAAAATAAACAAATTTTAAAAATTGTCCACAATTGGATTCGAACCCGCACCGTCTCGCTCAGCTGCTATCACGCTATCCGCTCCACCACATATACACGGTGAGCGTGCAACTACATGGATTCAAAAGCAATCTCCCGGTCAGTTTAACGATGTACTTTGGGGGCCCATTGCGACCCTCCTAAATAAGCTATAAATATTTCCTTAGGCACAGGGGTTGGGGGCATGGTACCCTATTTTGGTACCGAGTTTGAGATTTATAGTTTAATATTAAAGCGAGTTATGTGGTCTTGAAAACTTACCCGTACATGCCTATTTTATGTTATTTTTCATTCCATTATGCCTTCTTTAACGAAGAAAGAATATTGTTTTTATACAGAGAACATATTAGGCAGGCACAACTATCGAAAGTATTGTAAATAATACGAATAAATTAATTTTAATTGATTTTTCGTGTTTTTAAGCTCTGTTCTCACTTTCCCGTACTTAAATAAATTATATTTCATATATAAATCCTTCTAAAATATAGAAAAAGACATTAAATGAATAATATAATGTAAAATTAACAATAGAAAAAAAAAATAAACAAATTTTAAAAATTGTCCACACTGGGATTCGAACCCGCACCGTCTCGCTCAGCTGCTATCACGCTATCCGCTCCACCACGTATACACGGTGAGCGTGCAACTACATGGATTCAAAAGCAATCTCCCGGTCAGTTTAACGATGTACTTTGGGGGCCGATTGCGACCCTCCTAATTAAGCTATAAATATTTCCTTAGGCACAGGGGTTTGGGGCATGGTACCCTATTTTGGTACCGAGTTTGAGATTTATAGCTTAATATTAAAGCGAGTTATGTGGTCTTGAAAACTTACCCGTACATGCCTATTTTATGTTATTTTTCATTCCATTATGCCTTCTTTAACGAAGAAAGAGGATTGTTTTTATACAGAGAACATATTAGGCAGGCACAACTATCGAAAGTATTGTAAATAATACGAATAAATTAATTTTAATTGATTTTTCGTGTTTTTAAGCTCTGTTCTCACTTTCCCGTACTTAAATAAATTATATTTCATATATAAATCCTTCTAAAATATAGAAAAGGACATTAAATGAATAATATAATGTAAAATTAACAATAGAAAAAAAAAATAAACAAATTTTAAAAATTGTCCACACTGGGATTCGAACCCGCACCGTCTCGCTCAGCTGCTATCACGCTATCCGCTCCACCACGTATACACGGTTAGCGTGCAACTACATGGATTCAAAAGCAATCTCCCGGTCAGTTTAACGATGTACTTTGGGGGCCCATTGCGACCCTCCTAATTAAGCTGTAAATATTTCCTTAGGCACAGGGGTTGGGGGCATGGTACCCTATTTTGGTACCGAGTTTGAGATTTATAGCTTAATATTAAAGCGAGTTATGTGGTCTAGAAAACTTGCCCGTACATGCCTATTTTATGTTATTTTTCATTCCATTATGCCTTCTTTAACGAAGAAAGAGGATTGTTTTTATACAGAGAACATATTAGGCAGGCACAACTATCGAATGTATTGTAAATAATACGAATAAATTAATTTTAATTGTTTTTTCGTGTTTTTAAGCTCTGTTCTCACTTTCCCGTACTTAAATAAATTATATTTCATATATAAATCTTTCTAAAATATAGAAAAAGACATTAAATGAATAATATAATGTAAAATTAACAATAGAAAAAAAAATAAACAAATTTTAAAAATTGTCCACACTGGGATTCGAACCCGCACCGTCTCGCTCAGCTGCTATCACGCTATCCGCTTCACCACGTATACACGGTGAGCGTGCAACTACATGGATTCAAAAGCAATCTCCCGGTCAGTTTAACGATGTACTTTGGGGGCCCATTGCGACCCTCCTAATTAAGCTATAAATATTTCCTTAGGCACAGTGGTTGGGGGCATGGTACCCTATTTTGGTACCGAGTTTGGGATTTATAGCTTAATATTAAAGCGAGTTATGTGGTCTTGAAAACTTACCCGTACATGCCTATTTTATGTTATTTTTCATTCCATTATGCCTTCTTTAACGAAGAAAGAGGATTGTTTTTATACAGAAAACATATTAGGCAGGCACAACTATCGAAAGTATTGTAAATAATACGAATAAATTAATTTTAATTGATTTTTCGTGTTTTTAAGCTCTGTTCTCACTTTCCCGTACTTAAATAAATTATATTTCATATATAAATCCTTCTAAAATATAGAAAAGGACATTAAATGAATAATATAATGTAAAATTAACAATAGAAAAAAAAATAAACAAATTTTAAAAATTGTCCACACTGGGATTCGAACCCGCACCGTCTCGTTCAGCTGCTATCACGCTATCCGCTCCACCACGTATACACGGTTAGCGTGCAACTACATGGATTCAAAAGCAATCACCGGTCAGTTTAACGATGTACTTTGGGGGCCCATTGCGACCCTCCTAATTAAGCTATAAATATTTCCTTAGGCACAGGGGTTGGGGGCATGGTACCCTATTTTGGTACCGAGTTTGAGATTTATAGCTTAATATTAAAGCGAGTTATGTGGTCTTGAAAACTTACCCGTACATGCCTATTTTATGTTATTTTTCATTCCATTATGCCTTCTTTAACGAAGAAAGAGGATTGTTTTTATACAGAGAACATACTAGGCAGGCACAACTATCGAAAGTATTGAAAATAATACGAATAATTTAATTTTAATTGATTTTTCGTGTTTTTAAGCTCTGTTCTCACTTTCCCGTACTTAAATAAATTATATTTCATATATAAATCCTTCTAAAATATAGAAAAGGACATTAAATGAATAATATAATGTAAAATTAACAATAGAAAAAAAAATAAACAAATTTTAAAAATTGTCCACACTGGGATTCGAACCCGCACCGTCTCGTTCAGCTGCTATCACGCTATCCGCTCCACCACGTATACACGGTTAGCGTGCAACTACATGGATTCAAAAGCAATCTCCCGGTCAGTTTAACGATGTACTTTGGGGGACCATTGCGACCCTCCTAATTAAGCTATAAATATTTCCTTAGGCACAGGGGTTGGGGGCATGGTACCCTATTTTGGTACCGAGTTTGAGATTTATAGCTTAATATTAAAGCGAGTTATGTGGTCTTTAAAACTTACCCTTACATGCCTATTTTATGTTATTTTTCATTCCATTATGCCTTCTTTAACGAAGAAAGAGGATTGTTTTTATACAGAGAACATACTAGGCAGGCACAACTATCGAAAGTATTGTAAATAATACGAATAATTTAATTTTAATTGATTTTTCGTGTTTTTAAGCTCTGTTCTCACTTCCCCGTACTTAAATAAATTATATTTCATATATAAATCCTTCTAAAATATAGAAAAAGACATTAAATGAATAATATAATGTGAAATTAACAATAGAAAAAAAAATAAACAAATTTTAAAAATTGTCCACACTGGGATTCGAACCCGCACCGTCTCGCTCAGCTGCTATCGCGCTATCCGCTCCACCACGTATACACGGTGAGCGTGCAACTACATGGATTCAAAAGCAATCTCCCGGTCAGTTTAACGATGTACTTTGGGGGCCCATTGCGACCCTCCTAATTAAGCAATAAATATTTCCTTAGGCACAGGGATTGGGAGCATGGTACCCTATTTTGGTACCGAGTTTGAGATTTATAGCTTAATATTAAAGCGAGTTATGTGGTCTAGAAAACTTGCCCGTACATGCCTATTTTATGTTATTTTTCATTCTATTATGCCTTCTTTAACGAAGAAAGAGGATTGTTTTTATACAGAGAACATATTAGGCAGGCACAACTATCGAATGTATTGTAAATAATACGAATAAATTAATTTTAATTGATTTTTCGTGTTTTTAAGCTCTGTTCTCACTTTCCCGTACTTAAATAAATTATATTTCATATATAAATCTTTCTAAAATATAGAAAAAGACATTAAATGAATAATATAATGTAAAATTAACAATAGAAAAAAAAATAAACAAATTTTAAAAATTGTCCACACTGGGATTCGAACCCGCACCGTCTCGCTCAGCTGCTATCACGCTATCCGCTTCACCACGTATACACGGTGAGCGTGCAACTACATGGATTCAAAAGCAATCTCCCGGTCAGTTTAACGATGTACTTTGGGGGCCCATTGCGACCCTCCTAATTAAGCTATATATATTTCCTTAGGCACAGTGGTTGGGGGCATGGTACCCTATTTTGGTACCGAGTTTGAGATTTATAGCTTAATATTAAAGCGAGTTATGTGGTCTTGAAAACTTACCCGTACATGCCTATTTTATGTTATTTTTCATTCCATTATGCCTTCTTTAACGAAGAAAGAGGATTGTTTTTATACAGAGAACATATTAGGCAGGCACAACTATCGAAAGTATTGTAAATAATACGAATAAATTAATTTTAATTGATTTTTCGTGTTTTTAAGCTCTGTTCTCACTTTCCCGTACTTAAATAAATTATATTTCATATATAAATCTTTCTAAAATATAGAAAAAGACATTAAATGAATAATAAAATGTAAAATTAACAATAGAAAAAAAAATAAACAAATTTTAAAAATTGTCCACACTGGGATTCGAACCTGCACCGTCTCGCTCAGCTGCTATCACGCTATCCGCTTCACCACGTATACACGGTGAGCGTGCAACTACATGGATTCAAAAGCAATCTCCCGGTCAGTTTAACGATGTACTTTGGGGGCCCATTGCGACCCTCCTAATTAAGCTATAAATATTTCCTTAGGCACAGTGGTTGGGGGCATGGTACCCTATTTTGGTACCGAGTTTGAGATTTATAGCTTAATATTAAAGCGAGTTATGTGGTCTTGAAAACTTACCCGTACATGCCTATTTTATGTTATTTTTCATTCCATTATGCCTTCTTTAACGAAGAAAGAGGATTGTTTTTATACAGAGAACATATTAGGCAGGCACAACTATCGAAAGTATTGTAAATAATACGAATAAATTAATTTTAATTGATTTTTCGTGTTTTTAAGCTCTGTTCTCACTTTCCCGTACTTAAATAAATTATATTTCATATATAAATCTTTCTAAAATATAGAAAAGGACATTAAATGAATAATATAATGTAAAATTAACAATAGAAAAAAAAATAAACAAATTTTAAAAATTGTCCACACTGGGATTCGAATCCGCACCGTCTCGTTCAGCTGCTATCACGCTATCAGCTCCACCACGTATACACGGTTAGCGTGCAACTACATGGATTCAAAAGCAATCTCCCGGTCAGTTTAACGATGTACTTTGGGGGCCCATTGCGACCCTCCTACTTAAGCTATAAATATTTCCTTAGGCACAGGGGTTGGGGGCATGGTACCCTATTTTGGTACCGAGTTTGAGATTTATAGCTTTATATTAAAGCGAGTTATGTGGTCTTGAAAACTTACCCGTACATGCCTATTTTATGTTATTTTTCATTCCATTATGCCTTCTTTAACGAAGAAATAGGATTGTTTTTATACAGAGAACATACTAGGCAGGCACAACTATCGAAAGTATTGTAAATAATACGAATAATTTAATTTTAATTGATTTTTCGTGTTTTTAAGCTCTGTTCTCACTTTCCCGTACTTAAATAAATTATATTTCATATATAAATCCTTCTAAAATATAGAAAAAGACATTAAATGAATAATATAATGTAAAATTAACAATAGAAAAAAAATAAACAAATTTTAAAAATTGTCCACACTGGGATTCGAACCCGCACCATCTCGCTCAGCTGCTATCACGCTATCCGCTCCACCACGTATACACGGTGAGCGTGCAACTACATGGGTTCAAAAGGAATCTCCCGGTCAGTTTAACGATGTACTTTGGGGGCCCATTGCGACCCTCCTAATTAAGCTATAAATATTTCCTTAGGCACAGGGGTTGGGGGCATGGTACCCTATTTTGGTACCGAGTTTGAGATTTATAGCTTAATATTAAAGCGAGTTATGTTGTCTTGAAAACTTGCCCGTACATGCCTTTTTTATGTTATTTTTCATTCCATTATGCCTTCTTTAACGAAGAAAGAAGATTGTTTTTATACAGAAAACATATTAGGCAGGCACAACTATCGAAAGTATTGTACATAATACGAATAAATTAATTTTAATTGATTTTTCGTGTTTTTAAGCTCTGTTCTCACTTTCCCGTACTTAAATAAATTATACTTCATATATAAATCCTTCTAAAATATAGAAAAACACATTAAATAAATAATATAATGTAAAATTAACAATAGAAAAAAAAATAAACAAATTTTAAAAATTTTCTATGTATGTATGTATGTATACCTCAAAAAGTGTTGGGAGAAGCTTTATTTTGAGGACTTTCGCCTTCTGAATAGTTTTATACGGAGAAATTCTAAGTCTTTTCTCATTGTTAACAAAAGGCTTCATATTATACTATAATATTAACCTTTAATGTTGTAATTGGACCAGGTACTATATTACCGGGTACTAGTTTACCCTACCAAAGGAAATATTTATGGACCCCTTAGGGTCCCGCATTTTACTGTTTTTGTATATCTCAAAAAGTGTTGCGAGAAGCTTTTTTGACCTTTTTTGACCTTTTTTTGACCTTAATATTAACCTTTAATGTTGTTATTGGACTAGGTATTATATTACAGGGTACTAGTGTACCCTACCGAAGGAAATAATTATAGACCTCATAGGGGGTACACAGTGTAACCCCTCATTTTACTATGCATGTATGTATGTATATCTAAAACAGGGCATTTTTCAATGTTAAGAAAAATGCCTCCTATCAGACCTTAATATTAACCTTTAATGTTTTAATTGGACGAGGTGTTATATTACCTTGTAATAGTGTACCCTACCAAAGGAATCAATTATAGACCCCATAGGGGGTACACGGTGTGACCCCGCAATGTATGTCTATCTGAAATAGTATTGCGAAAAGTCTTATTTCGCAGAAATTCGCCTTCCGAAAAGCGTTAATACGGAAAAATTGTAAGTCTTTTCTCAATAATAAAAAAGCCTCCTATCAGACCTTAATATTGACTTTTAAATTTGTAATTGGACCAGGTACTATATTACCGGATACTAGTGTACCCTACCAAAGGAAATATTTATGGACCCCATAGGGGTCCCACAATGGGACCCCGCATTTTACTCTTTTTGTATATCTCAAAAAGTGTTGCGAGAAGCTTTATTTCGAAGAAATTCGCCTCCTCAATAGCTCTTATACGCAGAAATTCTAAGTCTTTTCTCAATATTAAAAAAGCCTCCTATCAGACCTTAATATTAACCTTTAATGTTTTAGTTGGACCAGGTGTTATAATACCTTGTACTAGTGTACCCTACCAAAGGAATCAATTATAGACCCCATAGGGGGTACACGGTGTGACCCCGCAATGCAAAAAAAATAAACAAATTTTAAAAATTTTCTGCTTTGGGATTCTAACCCGCACCGTCTCGCTCAGCTGCTATCACGCTATCCGCTCCACCACGTATACACGGTGAGCGTGCAACTACATGGATTCAAAAGCAATCTCCCGGTCAGTTTAACGATGTACTATTGGGGCCCATTGCGACCCTCCTAATTAAGCTATAAATATTTCCTTAGGCACAGGGGTTGGGGGCATGGTACCCTATTTTGGTACCGAGTTTGAGATTTATAGCTTAATATTAAAGAGAGTTATGGGGTCTTGAAAACTTACCCGTACATGCCTATTTTATGTTATTTTTCATTCCATTATGCCTTCTTTAACGAAGAAAGAGGATTGTTTTTATACAGAGAACATATTAGGCAGGCACAACTATCGAAAGTATTGTAAATAATACGAATAAATTAATTTTAATTGATTTTTCGTGTTTTTAAGCTCTGTTCTCACTTTCCCGTACTTAAATAAATTATATTTCATATATAAATCCTTCTAAAATATAGAAAAAGACATTAAATGAATAATATTATGTAAAATTAACAATAGAAAAAAAAATAAACAAATTTTAAAAATTTTCTATGTATGTATGTATACCTCAAGAAGTGTTGGGAGAAGCTTTATTTTGAGGAATTTCGCCTTCCGAAAAGCGTTAATACGAAAAAATTCTAAGTCTTTTCTCATTGTTAACAAAAGGCTTCATATTATACTATAATGTTAACCTTTAATGTTGTAATTGGACCAGGTACTATATTACCGGGTACTAGTTTACCCTACCAAAGGAAATATTTATGGACCCCTTAGGGTCCCGCATTTTACTGTTTTTGTATATCTCAAAAAGTGTTGCGAGAAGCTTTTTTAACCCTTTCTGACCTTTTTTTGACCTTAATATTAACCTTTAATGTTGTTATTGGACTAGGTATTATATTACGGGGTACTAGTGTACCCAACCAAAGGAAATAATTATAGGCCTCATAGGGGGTACACAGTGTAACCCCTCATTTTACTATGCATGTATGTATGTATGTATATCTAAAACAGGGCATTTTTCAATGTTAACAAAAATGCCTCCTATCAGACCTTAATATTAACCTTTAATGTTTTAATTGGACGAGGTGTTATATTACCTTGTAATAGTGTACCCTACCAAAGGAATCAATTATAGACCCCATAGGGGGTACACGGTGTGACCCCGCAATGTATGTCTATCTGAAATAGAGATGCGAAAAGTTTTATTTCGCAGAAATTCGCCTTCCGAAAAGCGTTAATACGGAAAAATTCTAAGTCTTTTCTCAATATTAACAAGAACTCCTATCAGACCTTAATATTAACCTTTATTGTTTTAGTTGGACCAGGTGTTATAATACCTTGTACTAGTGTACCCTACCAAAGGAAATAATTATAGAGCCCATAGGGGGTACACAGTGGGACCCCGCATTTCACTATGCATGTATGTATATCTAAAACAGTGCATTTTTCAATGTTAAGAAAAATGCCTCCTATCAGACCTTAATATTAACCTTTAATGTTTTAATTGGACCAGGTGTTATATTACCTTGTACTAGTGTACCTTACCAAAGGAAATAATTAAAGACCCCATAGGGGGTACGCAGCGTGACCCCGAATTTTACTATGTATGTATGTATATCTCAAAAAGTGTTGCGAGAAGCTTTATTTCGAAGAAATTCGCCTTCCGAATAGCTTTTATACGCAGAAATTCTAAGTCTTTTTTCAAGAGGAGAAATAAATTTTCTATGTATGTATATCTCAAAAAGTGTTGGGAGAAGCTTTATTTTGAGGAAATTCGCCTTCCGAAAAGCGTTAATAATGAGAAATTTTAAGTCTTTTCTCATTGTTAATAAAAGGCTTCATAGCAGACCTTAATACTAACCTTTAATGTTGTAATTGGACCAGGTGTTATATTACCTTGTATTAGTGTACCCTACCAAAGGAAATAATTATAGATCCCATAGGGGATACACAGCGTGACCCCGAATTTTACTCTTTTTGTATATCTAAAACAGTTCATTTTTCAATGTTAAGAAAAATTCCTCCTATCAGACCTTAATATTAACCTTCAATGTTGTAATTGGACCAGGTGTTATATTACCTTGTACTAGTGTACCCTACTAAAGGAAATAATTATAGACCCAATAGGGGGTTCGCAGTGTGACCCCGAATTTTACTGTTTTTGTATATCTAAAATAGTGTTGCGAGAAGCTTTATTTCGCCTTCTGAATAGCTTTTATACGGAGAAATTCTAAGTCTTTTTTCAAGAGAAATGAATTTTCTATGTATGTATATCTCAAAAAGTGTTGCGAGAAGCTTTATTTTGAAGAAATTCGCCTTCTGAAAAGCTTTTATACGCAGAAAGTCTTTTCTCAATGTGAAGAAATTGGGCCCGCCGCGCAGATGAGGCTTTCCACGGGAAGGCTCCGACGCTGGTCCACGTACCGGACCGGACTGTATTGCCGGCAGAGGCGCTCCGGATGCCGCAGGAGCCGGGTTGCTTTTACGAGAGAAATAAATTTTCTATGTATGTATGTATACCTCAAAAAGTGTTGGGAGAAGCTTTATTTTGAGGAAATTCGCCTTCCGAAAAGCGTTAATACGAAAAGATTCTAAGTCTTTTCTCATTGTTAACAAAAGGCTTCATATTATACTATAATATTAACCTTTAATGTTGTAATTGGACCAGGTGTTATATTACCTTGTAATAGTGTACCCTACCAAAGGAAATAATTATAGAGCCCATAGGGGGTACACAGCGTGACCCCGAATTTTACTCTTTTTGTATATCTAAAATAGTGTTGCGAGAAGCTCTATTTCGCAGAAATTCGCCTTCTGAAGAACTTTTATACGCAGAAATTCTATGTCTTTTATCAATGTTAACAAAGCCTCCTATCAGACCTTAATATTAACCTTTAATGTTTTAGTTGGACCAGGTGTTGTATTACCTTGTACTAGTGTACCCTACCAAAGGAAATAATTATAGAGCCCATAGGGGGTACACAGCGTGACCCCGCACTTTACTATGTATGTATATCTAAAACAGTGCATTTTTCAATGTTAAGAAAAGTGCCTCCTATCAGACCTTAATATTGACCCTTAATATTTTAAGTGGACCAGGTGTTATATTACTTGGTACTAGTGTACTCTACCAAAGGAAATAATTATAGACCCCATAGGGGGTACACGGTGGGACCCCGCACTTTACTATGTATATATATCTAAAACAGTGCATTTTTCAATGTTAAGAAATATGCCTAATATCAGACCTTAATATTAACCTTTATTGTTTTAATTGGACCAGGTGTTATATTACCTTGTAATGGTGTACCCTACTAAAGGAAATAATTATAGACCCCATCGGGGGTACACGGCGTGACCCCGAATTTTATTCTTTTTGTATAGCTAAAATAGTGTTGCGAGAAGCTCTATTTCCAAGAAATTCGCCTTCTGAAGAGCTTTTATAGGCAGAAATTCTAAGTCTGTTTTCAAGAGGAGAAATAAATTTTTTATGTATGTATATCTCCAAAAGTGTTGCGAGAAGCTTTATTTTGAAGAAATTCGCCTCCCGAAAAGCGTTAATACGGATCAATATAAAGTCTTTTCTCATTGTTAACAAATGGCTTCATATCAGACCTTAATATTAACCTTTAATGTTGTAATTGGACCAGGTATTATATTATGGGGTACTAGTGTACCCTACCAAATGATATAATTATAGACCCCATAGGGGGTACACAGCGTGACCCCGAATTTTACTGTTTTTGTATATCTCCAAAAGTGTTGCGAAAAGTCTTATTTCGCAGAAATTCGCCTTCTGAATAGTTTTATACGGAGAAATTCTAAGTCTTTTCTCATTGTTAACAAAAGGCTTCATATTATACTATAATATTAACCTTTAATGTTGTAATTGGACCAGGTACTATATTACCGGGTACTAGTTTACCCTACCAAAGGAAATATTTATGGACCCCTTAGGGTCCCGCATTTTACTGTTTTTGTATATCTCAAAAAGTGTTGCGAGAAGCTTCTTTGACATTTTTTGACCTATTTTTGACCTTAATATTAACCTTTAATGTTGTTATTGGACCAGGTATTATATTACTGGGTACTAATGTACCCTACCAAAGGAAATAATTATAGACCTCATAGGGGGTACACAGTGTAACCCCTCATTTTACTATGCATGTATGTATGTATGTATATCTAAAACAGGGCATTTTTCAATGTTAAGAAAAATGCCTCCTATCAGACCTTAATATTAACCTTTAATGTTTTAATTGGACGAGGTGTTATATTACCTTGTAATAGTGTACCCTACCAAAGGAATCAATTATAGACCCCATAGGGGGTACACGGTGTGACCCCGCAATGTATGTCTATCTGAAATAGTGATGCGAAAAGTCTTATTTCGCAGAAATTTTTCTTCCGAAAGGCGTTAATACGGAGAAATTCTAAGTCTTTTCTCACTAATAACAAAGCCTCCTATCAGACCTTAATATTGACCTTTAAATTTGTAATTGGACCAGGTACTATATTACCGGATACTAGTGTACCCTACCAAAGGAAATATTTATGGACCCCATAGGGGTCCCACAATGGGACCCCGCATTTTACTCTTTTTGTATATCTCAAAAAGTGTTGCGAGAAGCTTTATTTCGAAGAAATTCGCCTCCTCAATAGCTCTTATACGCAGAAATTCTAAGTCTTTTCTCAATATTAACAAAGCCTCCTATCAGACCTTAATATTAACCTTTAATGTTTTAGTTGGACCAGGTGTTATAATACCTTGTACTAGTGTACCCTAACAAAGGAAATAATTATAGAGCCCATAGGGGGTACACAGTGGGACCCTGCATTTCACTATGTATGTATGTATATTTAAAACAATGCATTTTTCAATGTTAAGAAAAATGCCTCCTATCAGACCTTAATGTTAACCTTTAATGTTGTAAATGGACCAGGTATTATATTATGGGGTACTAGTGTACCCTATCAAAGGAAATAATTATAGACCCCATAGGGGGTACACACCGTGACCCCGAATTTTACTGTTTTTGTATATCTAAAACAATGCATTTTTCAATGTTAAGAAAAATGCCCGCTATCAGACCTTTATATTAACCTTTAATGTTGTTAATGGATCAGGTATTATATTATGGGGTACTAGTGTACCCTACCAAATGATATAATTATAGACCCCATAGGGGGAACACAGCGTGACCCCGAATTTTACTGTTTTTGTATATCTCCAAAAGTGTTGCGAAAAGTCTTAGTTCGCAGAAATTCGCCTTCTGAATAGCTTTATACGGAGAAACTCTAAGTCTTTTTTCAAGAGAAATAAATTTTCTATGTATGTATATCTCAAAAAGTGTTGGGAGAAGCTTTATTTTGAGGAAATTCGCCTTCCGAAAAGCGTTAATACGGAGAAATTCTAAGTCTTTTCTCATTGTTAACAAAAGGCTTCATATCAGACCTTAATATTAACCTTTAATGTTTTAATTGGACCAGGTGTTATATTACCTTGTAATAATGTACCCTACCAAAGGAATCAATTATAGACCCCATAGGGGGTACACGGTGTTATCCCGCAATGCCAAAAAAATAAACAAATTTTAAAAATTTTCTACTTTGGGATTCGAACCCGCACCGTCTCGCTCAGCTGCTATCACGCTATCCGCTCCACCACGTATACACGATGAGCGTGCAACTGCATGGATTCAAAAGCAATCTCCCGGTCAGTTTAACGATGTACTTTGGGGGCCCATTGCGACCCTCCTAATTAAGCTATAAATATTTCCTTAGGCACAGGGGTTGGGGGCATGGTACCCTATTTTGGTACCGAGTTTGAGATTTATAGCTTAATATTAAAGCGAGTTATATGGTCTTGAAAACTTACCCGTACATGCCTATTTTATGTTATTTTTCATTCCATTATGCCTTCTTTTACGAAGAAAGAGGATTGTTTTTATACAGAGAACATATTAGGCAGGCACAACTATCGAAAGTATTGTAAATAATACGAATAAATTAATTTTAATTGATTTTTCGTGTTTTTAAGCTCTGTTCTCACTTTCCCGTACTTAAATAAATTATATTTCATATATAAATCCTTCTAAAATATAGAAAAAGACATTAAATGAATAAAATAATGTAAAATTAACAATAGAAAAAAAATAAACAAATTTTAAAAATTGTCCACACTGGGATTCGAACCCGCACCGTCTCGCTCAGCTGCTATCACGCTATCCGCTCCACCACGTATACACGGTGAGCGTGCAACTACATGGATTCAAAAGCAATCTCCCGGTCAGTTTAACGATGTACTTTGGGGGCCCATTGCGACCCTCCTAATTAAGCTATAAATATTTTCTTAGGCACAGGGGTTGGGGGCATGGTACCCTATTTTGGTACCGAGTTTCAGATTTATAGCTTAATATTAAAGCGAGTTATGTGGTCTTGAAAACTTACCCGTACATGCCTATTTTATGTTATTTTTCATTCCATTATGCCTTCTTTAACGAAGAAAGAGGATTGTTTTTATACAGAGAACATATTAGGCAGGCACAACTATCGAAAGTATTGTAAATAATAGGAATAAATAAATTTTAATTGATTTTTCGTGTTTTTAAGCTCTGTTCTCACTTTCCCGTACTTAAATAAATTATATTTCATATATAAATCCTTCTAAAATATAGAAAAAGACATTAAATGAATAATATAATGTAAAATTAACAATAGAAAAAAATAAACAAATTTTAAAAATTGTCCACACTGGGATTCGAACCCGCACCGTCTCGCTCAGCTGCTATCCCGCTGTCCGCTCCACCACGTATACACGGTGAGCGTGCAACTACATGGATTCAAAAGCAATCTCCCGGTCAGTTTAACGATGTACTTTGGGGGCCCATTGCGACCCTCCTAATTAAGCTATAAATATTTCCTTAGGCACAGGGGTTGGGGGCATGGTACCCTATTTTGGTACCGAGTTGGAGATTTATAGCTTAATATTAAAGCGAGTTATGTGGTCTTGAAAACTTACCCGTACATGCCTATTTTATGTTATTTTTCATTCCATTATGCCTTCTTTAACGAAGAAAGAGGATTGGTTTTATACAGAGAACATATTAGGCAGGCACAACTATCGAAAGTATTGTAAATAATACGAATAAATTAATTTTAATTGATTTTTCGTGTTTTTAAGCTCTGTTCTCACTTTCCCGTACTTAAATAAATTATATTTCATATATAAATCCTTCTAAAATATAGAAAAAGACATTAAATGAATAATATAATGTAAAATTAACAATAGAAAAAAAAAATAAACAAATTTTAAAAATTGTCCACACTGGGATTCGAACCCGCACCGTCTCGCTCAGCTGCTATCACGCTATCCGCTCCACCACGTATACACGGTGAGCGTGCAACTACATGGATTCAAAAGCAATCTCCCGGTCAGTTTAACGATGTATTTTGGGGGCCCATTGCGACCCTCCTAATTAAGCTATAAATATTTCCTTAGGCACAGGGGTTGCGGGCATGGTACCCTATTTTGGAACCGAGTTTGAGATTTATAGCTTAATATTAAAGCGAAAATATCAAAAGTATTGAAAGTCTTGCTGCCTTGCGGAATTTTGTTTTTAATTTAAATTTGTAAACTTTTCTTCTTTTGTTTTCTACTTACAACTGTAAGCCTCATGTTATACTTTGTGGTGCATGAGTAGTTTTAAGTCGTTTAATAATAAAAAAATATTAAAGCGAGTTATGTGGTCTTGAAAACTTACCCGTACATGCCTATTTTATGTTATTTTTCATTCCATTATGCCTTCTTTAACGAAGAAAGAGGATTGTTTTTATATAGAGAACATATTAGGCAGGCACAACTATCGAAAGTATTGTAAATAATACGAATAAATTAATTTTAATTGATTTTTCGTGTTTTTAAGCTCTGTTCTCACTTTCCCGTACTTAAATAAATTATATTTCATATATAAATCCTTCTAAAATATAGAAAAAGACATTAAATGAATAAAATAATGTAAAATTAACAATAGAAAAAAAATAAACAAATTTTAAAAATTGTCCACACTGGGATTCGAACCCGCACCGTCTCGCTCAGCTGCTATCACGCTATCCGCTCCACCACGTATACACGGTGAGCGTGCAACTACATGGATTCAAAAGCAATCTCCCGGTCAGTTTAACGATGTACTTTGGGGGCCCATTGCGACCCTCCTAATTAAGCTATAAATATTTTCTTAGGCACAGGGGTTGGGGGCATGGTACCCTATTTTGGTACCGAGTTTCAGATTTATAGCTTAATATTAAAGCGAGTTATGTGGTTTTGAAAACTTACCCGTACATGACTATTTTATGTTATTTTTCATTCCATTATGCCTTCTTTAACGAAGAAAGAGGATTGTTTTTATACAGAGAACATATTAGGCAGGCACAACTATCGAAAGTATTGTAAATAATACGAATAAATTAATTTTAATTGATTTTTCGTGTTTTTAAGCTCTGTTCTCACTTTCCCGTACTTAAATAATTTATATTTCATATATAAATCCTTCTAAAATATAGAAAAAGACATTAAATGAATAATATAATGTAAAATTAACAATAGAAAAAAAAATAAACAAATTTTAAAAATTGTCCACACTGGGATTCGAACCCGCACCGTCTCGCTCAGCTGCTATCACGCTATCCGCTCCACCACGTATACACGGTGAGCGTGCAACTACATGGATTCAAAAGCAATCTCCCGGTCAGTTTAACGATGTACTTTGGGAGCCCATTGCGACCCTCCTAATTAAGCTATAAATATTTCCTTAGGCACAGGGATTGGGGGCATGGTACCCTATTTTGGTACCGAGTTTGAGATTTATAGCTTAATATTAAAGCGAGTTATGTGGTCTTTAAAACTTACCCTTACTTGCCTATTTTATGTTATTTTTCATTCCATTATGCCTTCTTTAACGAAGAAAGAGGATTGTTTTTATACAGAGAACATATTAGGCAGGCACAACTATCGAAAGTATTGTAAATAATACGAATAAATTAATTTTAATTGATTTTTCGTGTTTTTAAGCTCTGTTCTCACTTTCCCGTACTTAAATAAATTATATTTCATATATAAATCCTTCTGAAATATAGAAAAAGACATTAAATGAATAATATAATGTAAAATTAACAATAGAAAAAAAAATAAACAAATTTTAAAAATTGTCCACACTGGGATTCGAACCCGCACCGTCTCGCTCAGCTGCAATCACGCTATCCGCTCCACCACGTAGACACGGTGAGCGTGCAACTACATGCATTCAAAAGCAATCTCCCGGTCAGTTTAACGATGTACTTTGGGGTTCATAGCGACCCTCCTAATTAAGCTATAAATATTTCCTTAGGCACAGCGGTTGGGGGCATGGTACCCTATTTTGGTACCGAGTTTGAGATTTATAGCTTAATATTAAAGCGAGTTATGTGGTCTTGAAAACTTACCCGTACATGCCTATTTTATGTTATTTTTCATTCCATTATGCCTTCTTTAACGAAGAAAGAGGATTGTTTTTATACAGAGAACATATTAGGCAGGCACAACTATCGAAAGTATTGTAAATAATACGAATAAATTAATTTTAATTGATTTTTCGTGTTTTTAAGCTCTGTTCTCACTTTCCAGTACTTAAATAAATTATATTTCATATATAAATCCTTCTAAAATATAGAAAAAGACATTAAATGAATAATATAATGTAAAATTAACAATAGAAAAAAAAATAAACAAATTTTAAAAATTGTCCACACTGGGATTCGAACCCGCACCGTCTCGCTCAGCTGCTATCACGATATCCGCTCCACCACGTATACACGGTGAGCGTGCAACTACGTGGATTCAAAAGCAATCTCCCGGTCAGTTTAACGATGTACTTTGGGGGCCCATTGCGACTCTCCTAATTAAGCTATAAATATTTCCTTAGGCACAGGGGTTGGGGGCATGGTACCCTATTTTGGTACCGAGTTTGAGATTTATAGCTTAATATTAAAGCGAGTTATGTGGTCTTGAAAACTTACCCGTACATGCCTATTTTATGTTATTTTTCATTCCATTACGCCTTCTTTAACGAAGAAAGAGGATTGTTTTTATACAGAGAACATATTAGGCAGGCACAACTATCGAAAGTATTGTAAATAATACGAATAAATTAATTTTAATTGATTTTTCGTGTTTTTAAGCTCTGTTCTCACTTTCCCGTACTTAAATAAATTATATTTCATATATAAATCCTTCTAAAATATAGAAAAAGACATTAAATGAATAATATAATGTAAAATTAACAATAGAAAAAAATAAACAAATTTTAAAAATTGTCCACACTGGGATTCGAACTTGCACCGTCTCGCTCAGCTGCTATCCCGCTGTCCGCTCCACCACGTATACACGGTGAGCGTGCAACTACATGGATTCAAAAGCAATCTCCCGGTCAGTTTAACGATGTACTTTGGGGGCCCATTGCGACCCTCCTAATTAAGCTATAAATATTTCCTTAGGCACAGGGGTTGGGGGCATGGTACCCTATTTTGGTACCGAGTTTGAGATTTATAGCTTAATATTAAAGCGAGTTATGTGGTCTTGAAAACTTACCCGTACATGCCTATTTTATGTTATTTTTCATTCCATTATGCCTTCTTTAACGAAGAAAGAGGATTGGTTTTATACAGAGAACATATTAGGCAGGCACAACTATCGAAAGTATTGTAAATAATACGAATAAATTAATTTTAATTGATTTTTCGTGTTTTTAAGCTCTGTTCTCACTTTCCCGTACTTAAATAAATTATATTTCATATATAAATCCTTCTAAAATATAGAAAAAGACAATAAATGAATAATATAATGTAAAATTAACAATAGAAAAAAAAAATAAACAAATTTTAAAAATTGTCTACACTGGGATTCGAACCCGCACCGTCTCGCTCAGCTGCTATCACGCTATCCGCTCCACCACGTATACACGGTGAGCGTGCAACTACGTGGATTCAAAAGCAATCTCCCGGTCAGTTTAACGATGTACTTTGGGGGCCCATTGCGACTCTCCTAATTAAGCTATAAATATTTCCTTAGGCACAGGGGTTGGGGGCATGGTACCCTATTTTGGTACCGAGTTTGAGATTTATAGCTTAATATTAAAGCGAGTTATGTGGTCTTGAAAACTTACCCGTACATGCCTATTTTATGTTATTTTTCATTCCATTATGCCTTCTTTAACGAAGAAAGAGGATTGTTTTTATACAGAGAACATATTAGGCAGGCACAACTATCGAAAGTATTGTAAATAATACGAATAAATTAATTTTAATTGATTTTTCGTGTTTTTAAGCTCTGTTCTCACTTTCCCGTACTTAAATAAATTATATTTCATATATAAATCCTTCTAAAATATAGAAAAAGACATTAAATGAATAATATAATGTAAAATTAACAATAGAAAAAAATAAACAAATTTTAAAAATTGTCCACACTGGGATTCGAACTTGCACCGTCTCGCTCAGCTGCTATCCCGCTGTCCGCTCCACCACGTATACACGGTGAGCGTGCAACTACATGGATTCAAAAGCAATCTCCCGGTCAGTTTAACGATGTACTTTGGGGGCCCATTGCGACCCTCCTAATTAAGCTATAAATATTTCCTTAGGCACAGGGGTTGGGGGCATGGTACCCTATTTTGGTACCGAGTTTGAGATTTATAGCTTAATATTAAAGCGAGTTATGTGGTCTTGAAAACTTACCCGTACATGCCTATTTTATGTTATTTTTCATTCCATTATGCCTTCTTTAACGAAGAAAGAGGATTGGTTTTATACAGAGAACATATTAGGCAGGCACAACTATCGAAAGTATTGTAAATAATACGAATAAATTAATTTTAATTGATTTTTCGTGTTTTTAAGCTCTGTTCTAACTTTCCCGTACTTAAATAAATTATATTTCATATATAAATCCTTCTAAAATATAGAAAAAGACAATAAATGAATAATATAATGTAAAATTAACAATAGAAAAAAAAAATAAACAAATTTTAAAAATTGTCTACACTGGGATTCGAACCCGCACCGTCTCGCTCAGCTGCTATCACGCTATCCGCTCCACCACGTATACACGGTGAGCGTGCAACTACATGGATTCAAAAGCAATCTCCCGGTCAGTTTAACGATGTACTTTGGGGGCCCATTGCGACCCTCCTAATTAAGCTATAAATATTTCCTTAGGCACAGGGGTTGGGGGCATGGTACCTTATTTTGGTACCGAGTTTGAGATTTATAGCTTAATATTAAAGCGAGTTATATGGTCTTGAAAACTTACCCGTACATGCCTATTTTATGTTATTTTTCATTCCATTATGCCGTCTTTAACGAAGAAAGAGGATTGTTTTTATACAGAGAACATATTAGGCAGGCACAACTATCGAAAGTATTGTAAATAATACGAATAAATTAATTTTAATTGATTTTTCGTGTTTTTAAGCTCTGTTCTCACTTTCCCGTACTTAAATAAATTATATTTCATATATAAATCCTTCTAAAATATAGAAAAAGACATTAAATGAATAAAATAATGTAAAATTAACAATAGAAAAAAAATAAACAAATTTTAAAAATTGTCCACACTGGGATTCGAACCCGCACCGTCTCGCTCAGCTGCTATCACGCTATCCGCTCCACCACGTATACACGGTGAGCGTGCAACTACATGGATTCAAAAGCAATCTCCCGGTCAGTTTAACGATGTACTTTGGGGGCCCATTGCGACCCTCCTAATTAAGCTATAAATATTTTCTTAGGCACAGGGGTTGGGGGCATGGTACCCTATTTTGGTACCGAGTTTCAGATTTATAGCTTAATATTAAAGCGAGTTATGTGGTCTTGAAAACTTACCCGTACATGCCTATTTTATGTTATTTTTCATTCCATTATGCCTTCTTTAACGAAGAAAGAGGATTGTTTTTATACAGAGAACATATTAGGCAGGCACAACTATCGAAAGTATTGTAAATAATAGGAATAAATAAATTTTAATTGATTTTTCGTGTTTTTAAGCTCTGTTCTCACTTTCCCGTACTTAAATAAATTATATTTCATATATAAATCCTTCTAAAATATAGAAAAAGACATTAAATGAATAATATAATGTAAAATTAACAATAGAAAAAAATAAACAAATTTTAAAAATTGTCCACACTGGGATTCGAACCCGCACCGTCTCGCTCAGCTGCTATCCCGCTGTCCGCTCCACCACGTATACACGGTGAGCGTGCAACTACATGGATTCAAAAGCAATCTCCCGGTCAGTTTAACGATGTACTTTGGGGGCCCATTGCGACCCTCCTAATTAAGCTATAAATATTTCCTTAGGCACAGGGGTTGGGGGCATGGTACCCTATTTTGGTACCGAGTTGGAGATTTATAGCTTAATATTAAAGCGAGTTATGTGGTCTTGAAAACTTACCCGTACATGCCTATTTTATGTTATTTTTCATTCCATTATGCCTTCTTTAACGAAGAAAGAGGATTGGTTTTATACAGAGAACATATTAGGCAGGCACAACTATCGAAAGTATTGTAAATAATACGAATAATTTAATTTTAATTGATTTTTCGTGTTTTTAAGCTCTGTTCTCACTTTCCCGTACTTAAATAAATTATATTTCATATATAAATCCTTCTAAAATATAGAAAAAGACATTAAATGAATAAAATAATGTAAAATTAACAATAGAAAAAAAATAAACAAATTTTAAAAATTGTCCACACTGGGATTCGAACCCGCACCGTCTCGCTCAGCTGCTATCACGCTATCCGCTCCACCACGTATACACGGTGAGCGTGCAACTACATGGATTCAAAAGCAATCTCCCGGTCAGTTTAACGATGTACTTTGGGGGCCCATTGCGACCCTCCTAATTAAGCTATAAATATTTTCTTAGGCACAGGGGTTGGGGGCATGGTACCCTATTTTGGTACCGAGTTTCAGATTTATAGCTTAATATTAAAGCGAGTTATGTGGTCTTGAAAACTTACCCGTACATGCCTTTTTTATGTTATTTTTCATTCCATTATGCCTTCTTTAACGAAGAAAGAGGATTGTTTTTATACAGAGAACATATTAGGCAGGCACAACTATCGAAAGTATTGTAAATAATAGGAATAAATAAATTTTAATTGATTTTTCGTGTTTTTAAGCTCTGTTCTCACTTTCCCGTACTTAAATAAATTATATTTCATATATAAATCCTTCTAAAATATAGAAAAAGACATTAAATGAATAATATAATGTAAAATTAACAATAGAAAAAAATAAACAAATTTTAAAAATTGTCCACACTGGGATTCGAACCCGCACCGTCTCGCTCAGCTGCTATCCCGCTGTCCGCTCCACCACGTATACACGGTGAGCGTGCAACTACATGGATTCAAAAGCAATCTCCCGGTCAGTTTAACGATGTACTTTGGGGGCCCATTGCGACCCTCCTAATTAAGCTATAAATATTTCCTTAGGCACAGGGGTTGGGGGCATGGTACCCTATTTTGGTACCGAGTTGGAGATTTATAGCTTAATATTAAAGCGAGTTATGTGGTCTTGAAAACTTACCCGTACATGCCTATTTTATGTTATTTTTCATTCCATTATGCCTTCTTTAACGAAGAAAGAGGATTGGTTTTATACAGAGAACATATTAGGCAGGCACAACTATCGAAAGTATTGTAAATAATACGAATAAATTAATTTTAATTGATTTTTCGTGTTTTTAAGCTCTGTTCTCACTTTCCCGTACTTAAATAAATTATATTTCATATATAAATCCTTCTAAAATATAGAAAAAGACATTAAATGAATAAAATAATGTAAAATTAACAATAGAAAAAAAATAAACAAATTTTAAAAATTGTCCACACTGGGATTCGAACCCGCACCGTCTCGCTCAGCTGCTATCACGCTATCCGCTCCACCACGTATACACGGTGAGCGTGCAACTACATGGATTCAAAAGCAATCTCCCGGTCAGTTTAACGATGTACTTTGGGGGCCCATTGCGACCCTCCTAATTAAGCTATAAATATTTTCTTAGGCACAGGGGTTGGGGGCATGGTACCCTATTTTGGTACCGAGTTTCAGATTTATAGCTTACTATTAAAGCGAGTTATGTGGTCTTGAAAACTTACCCGTACATGCCTTTTTTATGTTATTTTTCATTCCATTATGCCTTCTTTAACGAAGAAAGAGGATTGTTTTTATACAGAGAACATATTAGGCAGGCACAACTATCGAAAGTATTGTAAATAATAGGAATAAATAAATTTTAATTGATTTTTCGTGTTTTTAAGCTCTGTTCTCACTTTCCCGTACTTAAATAAATTATATTTCATATATAAATCCTTCTAAAATATAGAAAAAGACATTAAATGAATAATATAATGTAAAATTAACAATAGAAAAAAATAAACAAATTTTAAAAATTGTCCACACTGGGATTCGAACCCGCACCGTCTCGCTCAGCTGCTATCCCGCTGTCCGCTCCACCACGTATACACGGTGAGCGTGCAACTACATGGATTCAAAAGCAATCTCCCGGTCAGTTTAACGATGTACTTTGGGGGCCCATTGCGACCCTCCTAATTAAGCTATAAATATTTCCTTAGGCACAGGGGTTGGGGGCATGATACCCTATTTTGGTACCGAGTTGGAGATTTATAGCTTAATATTAAAGCGAGTTATGTGGTCTTGAAAACTTACCCGTACATGCCTATTTTATGTTATTTTTCATTCCATTATGCCTTCTTTAACGAAGAAAGAGGATTGGTTTTATACAGAGAACATATTAGGCAGGCACAACTATCGAAAGTATTGTAAATAATACGAATAAATTAATTTTAATTGATTTTTCGTGTTTTTAAGCTCTGTTCTCACTTTCCCGTACTTAAATAAATTATATTTCATATATAAATCCTTCTAAAATATAGAAAAAGACAATAAATGAATAATATAATGTAAAATTAACAATAGAAAAAAAAAATAAACAAATTTTAAAAATTGTCAACACTGGGATTCGAACCCGCACCGTCTCGCTCAGCTGCTATCACGCTATCCGCTCCACCACGTATACACGGTGAGCGTGCAACTACATGGATTCAAAAGCAATCTCCCGGTCAGTTTAACGATGTACTTTGGGGGCCCATTGCGACCCTCCTAATTAAGCTATAAATATTTCCTTAGGCACAGGGGTTGGGGGCATGGTACCCTATTTTGGTACCGAGTTTGAGATTTATAGCTTAATATTAAAGCGAGTTATATGGTCTTGAAAACTTACCCGTACATGCCTATTTTATGTTATTTTTCATTCCATTATGCCTTCTTTAACGAAGAAAGAGGATTGTTTTTATACAGAGAACATATTAGGCAGGCACAACTATCGAAAGTATTGTAAATAATACGAATAAATTAATTTTAATTGATTTTTCGTGTTTTTAAGCTCTGTTCTCACTTTCCCGTACTTAAATAAATTATATTTCATATATAAATCCTTCTAAAATATAGAAAAAGACATTAAATGAATAAAATAATGTAAAATTAACAATAGAAAAAAAATAAACAAATTTTAAAAATTGTCCACACTGGGATTCGAACCCGCACCGTCTCGCTCAGCTGCTATCACGCTATCCGCTCCACCACGTATACACGGTGAGCGTGCAACTACATGGATTCAAAAGCAATCTCCCGGTCAGTTTAACGATGTACTTTGGGGGCCCATTGCGACCCTCCTAATTAAGCTATAAATATTTTCTTAGGCACAGGGGTTGGGGGCATGGTACCCTATTTTGGTACCGAGTTTCAGATTTATAGCTTAATATTAAAGCGAGTTATGTGGTCTTGAAAACTTACCCGTACATGCCTATTTTATGTTATTTTTCATTCCATTATGCCTTCTTTAACGAAGAAAGAGGATTGTTTTTATACAGAGAACATATTAGGCAGGCACAACTATCGAAAGTATTGTAAATAATAGGAATAAATAAATTTTAATTGATTTTTCGTGTTTTTAAGCTCTGTTCTCACTTTCCCGTACTTAAATAAATTATATTTCATATATAAATCCTTCTAAAATATAGAAAAAGACATTAAATGAATAATATAAAGTAAAATTAACAATAGAAAAAAATAAACAAATTTTAAAAATTGTCCACACTGGGATTCGAACCCGCACCGTCTCGCTCAGCTGCTATCCCGCTGTCCGCTCCACCACGTATACACGGTGAGCGTGCAACTACATGTATTCAAAAGCAATCTCCCGGTCAGTTTAACGATGTACTTTGGGGGCCCATTGCGACCCTCCTAATTAAGCTATAAATATTTCCTTAGGCACAGGGGTTGGGGGCATGGTACCCTATTTTGGTACCGAGTTGGAGATTTATAGCTTAATATTAAAGCGAGTTATGTGGTCTTGAAAACTTACCCGTACATGCCTATTTTATGTTATTTTTCATTCCATTATGCCTTCTTTAACGAAGAAAGAGGATTGGTTTTATACAGAGAACATATTAGGCAGGCACAACTATCGAAAGTATTGTAAATAATACGAATAAATTAATTTTAATTGATTTTTCGTGTTTTTAAGCTCTGTTCTCACTTTCCCGTACTTAAATAAATTATATTTCATATATAAATCCTTCTAAAATATAGAAAAAGACAATAAATGAATAATATAATGTAAAATTAACAATAGAAAAAAAAAATAAACAAATTTTAAAAATTGTCTACACTGGGATTCGAACCCGCACCGTCTCGCTCAGCTGCTATCACGCTATCCGCTCCACCACGTATACACGGTGAGCGTGCAACTACATGGATTCAAAAGCAATCTCCCGGTCAGTTTAACGATGTACTTTGGGGGCCCATTGCGACCCTCCTAATTAAGCTATAAATATTTCCTTAGGCACAGGGGTTGGGGGCATGGAACCCTATTTTGGTACCGAGTTTGAGATTTATAGCTTAATATTAAAGCGAGTTATATGGTCTTGAAAACTTACCCGTACATGCCTATTTTATGTTATTTTTCATTCCATTATGCCTTCTTTAACGAAGAAAGAGGATTGTTTTTATACAGAGAACATATTAGGCAGGCACAACTATCGAAAGTATTGTAAATAATACGAATAAATTAATTTTAATTGATTTTTCGTGTTTTTAAGCTCTGTTCTCACTTTCCCGTACTTAAATAAATTATATTTCATATATAAATCCTTATAAAATATAGAAAAAGACATTAAATGAATAAAATAATGTAAAATTAACAATAGAAAAAAAATAAACAAATTTTAAAAATTGTCCACACTGGGATTCGAACCCGCACCGTCTCGCTCAGCTGCTATCACGCTATCCGCTCCACCACGTATACACGGTGAGCGCGCAACTACATGGATTCAAAAGCAATCTCCCGGTCAGTTTAACGATGTACTTTGGGGGCCCATTGCGTCCCTCCTAATTAAGCTATAAATATTTTCTTAGGCACAGGGGTTGGGGGCATGGTACCCTATTTTGGTACCGAGTTTCAGATTTATAGCTTAATATTAAAGCGAGTTATGTGGTCTTGAAAACTTACCCGTACATGCCTATTTTATGTTATTTTTCATTCCATTATGCCTTCTTTAACGAAGAAAGAGGATTGTTTTTATACAGAGAACATATTAGGCAGGCACAACTATCGAAAGTATTGTAAATAATAGGAATAAATAAATTTTAATTGATTTTTCGTGTTTTTAAGCTCTGTTCTCACTTTCCCGTACTTAAATAAATTATATTTCATATATAAATCCTTCTAAAATATAGAAAAAGACATTAAATGAATAATATAATGTAAAATTAACAATTGAAAAAAATAAACAAATTTTAAAAATTGTCCACACTGGGATTCGAACCCGCACCGTCTCGCTCAGCTGCTATCCCGCTGTCCGCTCCACCACGTATACACGGTGAGCGTGCAACTACATGGATTCAAAAGCAATCTCCCGGTCAGTTTAACGATGTACTCTGGGGGCCCATTGCGACCCTCCTAATTAAGCTATAAATATTTCCTTAGGCACAGGGGTTGGGGGCATGGTACCCTATTTTGGTACCGAGTTGGAGATTTATAGCTTAATATTAAAGCGAGTTATGTGGTCTTGAAAACTTACCCGTACATGCCTATTTTATGTTATTTTTCATTCCATTATGCCTTCTTTAACGAAGAAAGAGGATTGGTTTTATACAGAGAACATATTAGGCAGGCACAACTATCGAAAGTATTGTAAATAATACGAATAAATTAATTTTAATTGATTTTTCGTGTTTTTAAGCTCTGTTCTCACTTTCCCGTACTTAAATAAATTATATTTCATATATAAATCCTTCTAAAATATAGAAAAAGACATTAAATGAATAAAATAATGTAAAATTAACAATAGAAAAAAAATAAACAAATTTTAAAAATTGTCCACACTGGGATTCGAACCCGCACCGTCTCGCTCAGCTGCTATCACGCTATCCGCTCCACCACGTATACACGGTGAGCGTGCAACTACATGGATTCAAAAGCAATCTCCCGGTCAGTTTAACGATGTACTTTGGGGGCCCATTGCGACCCTCCTAATTAAGCTATAAATATTTTCTTAGGCACAGGGGTTGGGGGCATGGTACCCTATTTTGGTACCGAGTTTCAGATTTATAGCTTAATATTAAAGCGAGTTATGTGGTCTTGAAAACTTACCCGTACATGCCTATTTTATGTTATTTTTCATTCCATTATGCCTTCTTTAACGAAGAAAGAGGATTGTTTTTATACAGAGAACATATTAGGCAGGCACAACTATCGAAAGTATTGTAAATAATACGAATAAATTAATTTTAATTGATTTTTCGTGTTTTTAAGCTCTGTTCTCACTTTCCAGTACTTAAATAAATTATATTTCATATATAAATCCTTCTAAAATATAGAAAAAGACATTAAATGAATAATATAATGTAAAATTAACAATAGAAAAAAAAATAAACAAATTTTAAAAATTGTCCACACTGGGATTCGAACCCGCACCGTCTCGCTCAGCTGCTATCACGATATCCGCTCCACCACGTATACACGGTGAGCGTGCAACTACGTGGATTCAAAAGCAATCTCCCGGTCAGTTTAACGATGTACTTTGGGGGCCCATTGCGACTCTCCTAATTAAGCTATAAATATTTCCTTAGGCACAGGGGTTGGGGGCATGGTACCCTATTTTGGTACCGAGTTTGAGATTTATAGCTTAATATTAAAGCGAGTTATGTGGTCTTGAAAACTTACCCGTACATGCCTATTTTATGTTATTTTTCATTCCATTACGCCTTCTTTAACGAAGAAAGAGGATTGTTTTTATACAGAGAACATATTAGGCAGGCACAACTATCGAAAGTATTGTAAATAATACGAATAAATTAATTTTAATTGATTTTTCGTGTTTTTAAGCTCTGTTCTCACTTTCCCGTACTTAAATAAATTATATTTCATATATAAATCCTTCTAAAATATAGAAAAAGACATTAAATGAATAATATAATGTAAAATTAACAATAGAAAAAAATAAACAAATTTTAAAAATTGTCCACACTGGGATTCGAACTTGCACCGTCTCGCTCAGCTGCTATCCCGCTGTCCGCTCCACCACGTATACACGGTGAGCGTGCAACTACATGGATTCAAAAGCAATCTCCCGGTCAGTTTAACGATGTACTTTGGGGGCCCATTGCGACCCTCCTAATTAAGCTATAAATATTTCCTTAGGCACAGGGGTTGGGGGCATGGTACCCTATTTTGGTACCGAGTTTGAGATTTATAGCTTAATATTAAAGCGAGTTATGTGGTCTTGAAAACTTACCCGTACATGCCTATTTTATGTTATTTTTCATTCCATTATGCCTTCTTTAACGAAGAAAGAGGATTGGTTTTATACAGAGAACATATTAGGCAGGCACAACTATCGAAAGTATTGTAAATAATACGAATAAATTAATTTTAATTGATTTTTCGTGTTTTTAAGCTCTGTTCTCACTTTCCCGTACTTAAATAAATTATATTTCATATATAAATCCTTCTAAAATATAGAAAAAGACAATAAATGAATAATATAATGTAAAATTAACAATAGAAAAAAAAAATAAACAAATTTTAAAAATTGTCTACACTGGGATTCGAACCCGCACCGTCTCGCTCAGCTGCTATCACGCTATCCGCTCCACCACGTATACACGGTGAGCGTGCAACTACGTGGATTCAAAAGCAATCTCCCGGTCAGTTTAACGATGTACTTTGGGGGCCCATTGCGACTCTCCTAATTAAGCTATAAATATTTCCTTAGGCACAGGGGTTGGGGGCATGGTACCCTATTTTGGTACCGAGTTTGAGATTTATAGCTTAATATTAAAGCGAGTTATGTGGTCTTGAAAACTTACCCGTACATGCCTATTTTATGTTATTTTTCATTCCATTATGCCTTCTTTAACGAAGAAAGAGGATTGTTTTTATACAGAGAACATATTAGGCAGGCACAACTATCGAAAGTATTGTAAATAATACGAATAAATTAATTTTAATTGATTTTTCGTGTTTTTAAGCTCTGTTCTCACTTTCCCGTACTTAAATAAATTATATTTCATATATAAATCCTTCTAAAATATAGAAAAAGACATTAAATGAATAATATAATGTAAAATTAACAATAGAAAAAAATAAACAAATTTTAAAAATTGTCCACACTGGGATTCGAACTTGCACCGTCTCGCTCAGCTGCTATCCCGCTGTCCGCTCCACCACGTATACACGGTGAGCGTGCAACTACATGGATTCAAAAGCAATCTCCCGGTCAGTTTAACGATGTACTTTGGGGGCCCATTGCGACCCTCCTAATTAAGCTATAAATATTTCCTTAGGCACAGGGGTTGGGGGCATGGTACCCTATTTTGGTACCGAGTTTGAGATTTATAGCTTAATATTAAAGCGAGTTATGTGGTCTTGAAAACTTACCCGTACATGCCTATTTTATGTTATTTTTCATTCCATTATGCCTTCTTTAACGAAGAAAGAGGATTGGTTTTATACAGAGAACATATTAGGCAGGCACAACTATCGAAAGTATTGTAAATAATACGAATAAATTAATTTTAATTGATTTTTCGTGTTTTTAAGCTCTGTTCTAACTTTCCCGTACTTAAATAAATTATATTTCATATATAAATCCTTCTAAAATATAGAAAAAGACAATAAATGAATAATATAATGTAAAATTAACAATAGAAAAAAAAAATAAACAAATTTTAAAAATTGTCTACACTGGGATTCGAACCCGCACCGTCTCGCTCAGCTGCTATCACGCTATCCGCTCCACCACGTATACACGGTGAGCGTGCAACTACATGGATTCAAAAGCAATCTCCCGGTCAGTTTAACGATGTACTTTGGGGGCCCATTGCGACCCTCCTAATTAAGCTATAAATATTTCCTTAGGCACAGGGGTTGGGGGCATGGTACCTTATTTTGGTACCGAGTTTGAGATTTATAGCTTAATATTAAAGCGAGTTATATGGTCTTGAAAACTTACCCGTACATGCCTATTTTATGTTATTTTTCATTCCATTATGCCGTCTTTAACGAAGAAAGAGGATTGTTTTTATACAGAGAACATATTAGGCAGGCACAACTATCGAAAGTATTGTAAATAATACGAATAAATTAATTTTAATTGATTTTTCGTGTTTTTAAGCTCTGTTCTCACTTTCCCGTACTTAAATAAATTATATTTCATATATAAATCCTTCTAAAATATAGAAAAAGACATTAAATGAATAAAATAATGTAAAATTAACAATAGAAAAAAAATAAACAAATTTTAAAAATTGTCCACACTGGGATTCGAACCCGCACCGTCTCGCTCAGCTGCTATCACGCTATCCGCTCCACCACGTATACACGGTGAGCGTGCAACTACATGGATTCAAAAGCAATCTCCCGGTCAGTTTAACGATGTACTTTGGGGGCCCATTGCGACCCTCCTAATTAAGCTATAAATATTTTCTTAGGCACAGGGGTTGGGGGCATGGTACCCTATTTTGGTACCGAGTTTCAGATTTATAGCTTAATATTAAAGCGAGTTATGTGGTCTTGAAAACTTACCCGTACATGCCTATTTTATGTTATTTTTCATTCCATTATGCCTTCTTTAACGAAGAAAGAGGATTGTTTTTATACAGAGAACATATTAGGCAGGCACAACTATCGAAAGTATTGTAAATAATAGGAATAAATAAATTTTAATTGATTTTTCGTGTTTTTAAGCTCTGTTCTCACTTTCCCGTACTTAAATAAATTATATTTCATATATAAATCCTTCTAAAATATAGAAAAAGACATTAAATGAATAATATAATGTAAAATTAACAATAGAAAAAAATAAACAAATTTTAAAAATTGTCCACACTGGGATTCGAACCCGCACCGTCTCGCTCAGCTGCTATCCCGCTGTCCGCTCCACCACGTATACACGGTGAGCGTGCAACTACATGGATTCAAAAGCAATCTCCCGGTCAGTTTAACGATGTACTTTGGGGGCCCATTGCGACCCTCCTAATTAAGCTATAAATATTTCCTTAGGCACAGGGGTTGGGGGCATGGTACCCTATTTTGGTACCGAGTTGGAGATTTATAGCTTAATATTAAAGCGAGTTATGTGGTCTTGAAAACTTACCCGTACATGCCTATTTTATGTTATTTTTCATTCCATTATGCCTTCTTTAACGAAGAAAGAGGATTGGTTTTATACAGAGAACATATTAGGCAGGCACAACTATCGAAAGTATTGTAAATAATACGAATAATTTAATTTTAATTGATTTTTCGTGTTTTTAAGCTCTGTTCTCACTTTCCCGTACTTAAATAAATTATATTTCATATATAAATCCTTCTAAAATATAGAAAAAGACATTAAATGAATAAAATAATGTAAAATTAACAATAGAAAAAAAATAAACAAATTTTAAAAATTGTCCACACTGGGATTCGAACCCGCACCGTCTCGCTCAGCTGCTATCACGCTATCCGCTCCACCACGTATACACGGTGAGCGTGCAACTACATGGATTCAAAAGCAATCTCCCGGTCAGTTTAACGATGTACTTTGGGGGCCCATTGCGACCCTCCTAATTAAGCTATAAATATTTTCTTAGGCACAGGGGTTGGGGGCATGGTACCCTATTTTGGTACCGAGTTTCAGATTTATAGCTTAATATTAAAGCGAGTTATGTGGTCTTGAAAACTTACCCGTACATGCCTTTTTTATGTTATTTTTCATTCCATTATGCCTTCTTTAACGAAGAAAGAGGATTGTTTTTATACAGAGAACATATTAGGCAGGCACAACTATCGAAAGTATTGTAAATAATAGGAATAAATAAATTTTAATTGATTTTTCGTGTTTTTAAGCTCTGTTCTCACTTTCCCGTACTTAAATAAATTATATTTCATATATAAATCCTTCTAAAATATAGAAAAAGACATTAAATGAATAATATAATGTAAAATTAACAATAGAAAAAAATAAACAAATTTTAAAAATTGTCCACACTGGGATTCGAACCCGCACCGTCTCGCTCAGCTGCTATCCCGCTGTCCGCTCCACCACGTATACACGGTGAGCGTGCAACTACATGGATTCAAAAGCAATCTCCCGGTCAGTTTAACGATGTACTTTGGGGGCCCATTGCGACCCTCCTAATTAAGCTATAAATATTTCCTTAGGCACAGGGGTTGGGGGCATGGTACCCTATTTTGGTACCGAGTTGGAGATTTATAGCTTAATATTAAAGCGAGTTATGTGGTCTTGAAAACTTACCCGTACATGCCTATTTTATGTTATTTTTCATTCCATTATGCCTTCTTTAACGAAGAAAGAGGATTGGTTTTATACAGAGAACATATTAGGCAGGCACAACTATCGAAAGTATTGTAAATAATACGAATAAATTAATTTTAATTGATTTTTCGTGTTTTTAAGCTCTGTTCTCACTTTCCCGTACTTAAATAAATTATATTTCATATATAAATCCTTCTAAAATATAGAAAAAGACATTAAATGAATAAAATAATGTAAAATTAACAATAGAAAAAAAATAAACAAATTTTAAAAATTGTCCACACTGGGATTCGAACCCGCACCGTCTCGCTCAGCTGCTATCACGCTATCCGCTCCACCACGTATACACGGTGAGCGTGCAACTACATGGATTCAAAAGCAATCTCCCGGTCAGTTTAACGATGTACTTTGGGGGCCCATTGCGACCCTCCTAATTAAGCTATAAATATTTTCTTAGGCACAGGGGTTGGGGGCATGGTACCCTATTTTGGTACCGAGTTTCAGATTTATAGCTTACTATTAAAGCGAGTTATGTGGTCTTGAAAACTTACCCGTACATGCCTTTTTTATGTTATTTTTCATTCCATTATGCCTTCTTTAACGAAGAAAGAGGATTGTTTTTATACAGAGAACATATTAGGCAGGCACAACTATCGAAAGTATTGTAAATAATAGGAATAAATAAATTTTAATTGATTTTTCGTGTTTTTAAGCTCTGTTCTCACTTTCCCGTACTTAAATAAATTATATTTCATATATAAATCCTTCTAAAATATAGAAAAAGACATTAAATGAATAATATAATGTAAAATTAACAATAGAAAAAAATAAACAAATTTTAAAAATTGTCCACACTGGGATTCGAACCCGCACCGTCTCGCTCAGCTGCTATCCCGCTGTCCGCTCCACCACGTATACACGGTGAGCGTGCAACTACATGGATTCAAAAGCAATCTCCCGGTCAGTTTAACGATGTACTTTGGGGGCCCATTGCGACCCTCCTAATTAAGCTATAAATATTTCCTTAGGCACAGGGGTTGGGGGCATGATACCCTATTTTGGTACCGAGTTGGAGATTTATAGCTTAATATTAAAGCGAGTTATGTGGTCTTGAAAACTTACCCGTACATGCCTATTTTATGTTATTTTTCATTCCATTATGCCTTCTTTAACGAAGAAAGAGGATTGGTTTTATACAGAGAACATATTAGGCAGGCACAACTATCGAAAGTATTGTAAATAATACGAATAAATTAATTTTAATTGATTTTTCGTGTTTTTAAGCTCTGTTCTCACTTTCCCGTACTTAAATAAATTATATTTCATATATAAATCCTTCTAAAATATAGAAAAAGACAATAAATGAATAATATAATGTAAAATTAACAATAGAAAAAAAAAATAAACAAATTTTAAAAATTGTCAACACTGGGATTCGAACCCGCACCGTCTCGCTCAGCTGCTATCACGCTATCCGCTCCACCACGTATACACGGTGAGCGTGCAACTACATGGATTCAAAAGCAATCTCCCGGTCAGTTTAACGATGTACTTTGGGGGCCCATTGCGACCCTCCTAATTAAGCTATAAATATTTCCTTAGGCACAGGGGTTGGGGGCATGGTACCCTATTTTGGTACCGAGTTTGAGATTTATAGCTTAATATTAAAGCGAGTTATATGGTCTTGAAAACTTACCCGTACATGCCTATTTTATGTTATTTTTCATTCCATTATGCCTTCTTTAACGAAGAAAGAGGATTGTTTTTATACAGAGAACATATTAGGCAGGCACAACTATCGAAAGTATTGTAAATAATACGAATAAATTAATTTTAATTGATTTTTCGTGTTTTTAAGCTCTGTTCTCACTTTCCCGTACTTAAATAAATTATATTTCATATATAAATCCTTCTAAAATATAGAAAAAGACATTAAATGAATAAAATAATGTAAAATTAACAATAGAAAAAAAATAAACAAATTTTAAAAATTGTCCACACTGGGATTCGAACCCGCACCGTCTCGCTCAGCTGCTATCACGCTATCCGCTCCACCACGTATACACGGTGAGCGTGCAACTACATGGATTCAAAAGCAATCTCCCGGTCAGTTTAACGATGTACTTTGGGGGCCCATTGCGACCCTCCTAATTAAGCTATAAATATTTTCTTAGGCACAGGGGTTGGGGGCATGGTACCCTATTTTGGTACCGAGTTTCAGATTTATAGCTTAATATTAAAGCGAGTTATGTGGTCTTGAAAACTTACCCGTACATGCCTATTTTATGTTATTTTTCATTCCATTATGCCTTCTTTAACGAAGAAAGAGGATTGTTTTTATACAGAGAACATATTAGGCAGGCACAACTATCGAAAGTATTGTAAATAATAGGAATAAATAAATTTTAATTGATTTTTCGTGTTTTTAAGCTCTGTTCTCACTTTCCCGTACTTAAATAAATTATATTTCATATATAAATCCTTCTAAAATATAGAAAAAGACATTAAATGAATAATATAAAGTAAAATTAACAATAGAAAAAAATAAACAAATTTTAAAAATTGTCCACACTGGGATTCGAACCCGCACCGTCTCGCTCAGCTGCTATCCCGCTGTCCGCTCCACCACGTATACACGGTGAGCGTGCAACTACATGTATTCAAAAGCAATCTCCCGGTCAGTTTAACGATGTACTTTGGGGGCCCATTGCGACCCTCCTAATTAAGCTATAAATATTTCCTTAGGCACAGGGGTTGGGGGCATGGTACCCTATTTTGGTACCGAGTTGGAGATTTATAGCTTAATATTAAAGCGAGTTATGTGGTCTTGAAAACTTACCCGTACATGCCTATTTTATGTTATTTTTCATTCCATTATGCCTTCTTTAACGAAGAAAGAGGATTGGTTTTATACAGAGAACATATTAGGCAGGCACAACTATCGAAAGTATTGTAAATAATACGAATAAATTAATTTTAATTGATTTTTCGTGTTTTTAAGCTCTGTTCTCACTTTCCCGTACTTAAATAAATTATATTTCATATATAAATCCTTCTAAAATATAGAAAAAGACAATAAATGAATAATATAATGTAAAATTAACAATAGAAAAAAAAAATAAACAAATTTTAAAAATTGTCTACACT
Source organism: Parasteatoda lunata (assembly GCA_949128135.1). Taxonomy (NCBI): domain Eukaryota; kingdom Metazoa; phylum Arthropoda; class Arachnida; order Araneae; family Theridiidae; genus Parasteatoda; species Parasteatoda lunata. The sequence continues at coordinate 5,472,849 of OX421971.1, forward strand.
GGGATTCGAACCCGCACCGTCTCGCTCAGCTGCTATCACGCTATCCGCTCCACCACGTATACACGGTGAGCGTGCAACTACATGGATTCAAAAGCAATCTCCCGGTCAGTTTAACGATGTACTTTGGGGGCCCATTGCGACCCTCCTAATTAAGCTATAAATATTTCCTTAGGCACAGGGGTTGGGGGCATGGAACCCTATTTTGGTACCGAGTTTGAGATTTATAGCTTAATATTAAAGCGAGTTATATGGTCTTGAAAACTTACCCGTACATGCCTATTTTATGTTATTTTTCATTCCATTATGCCTTCTTTAACGAAGAAAGAGGATTGTTTTTATACAGAGAACATATTAGGCAGGCACAACTATCGAAAGTATTGTAAATAATACGAATAAATTAATTTTAATTGATTTTTCGTGTTTTTAAGCTCTGTTCTCACTTTCCCGTACTTAAATAAATTATATTTCATATATAAATCCTTATAAAATATAGAAAAAGACATTAAATGAATAAAATAATGTAAAATTAACAATAGAAAAAAAATAAACAAATTTTAAAAATTGTCCACACTGGGATTCGAACCCGCACCGTCTCGCTCAGCTGCTATCACGCTATCCGCTCCACCACGTATACACGGTGAGCGCGCAACTACATGGATTCAAAAGCAATCTCCCGGTCAGTTTAACGATGTACTTTGGGGGCCCATTGCGTCCCTCCTAATTAAGCTATAAATATTTTCTTAGGCACAGGGGTTGGGGGCATGGTACCCTATTTTGGTACCGAGTTTCAGATTTATAGCTTAATATTAAAGCGAGTTATGTGGTCTTGAAAACTTACCCGTACATGCCTATTTTATGTTATTTTTCATTCCATTATGCCTTCTTTAACGAAGAAAGAGGATTGTTTTTATACAGAGAACATATTAGGCAGGCACAACTATCGAAAGTATTGTAAATAATAGGAATAAATAAATTTTAATTGATTTTTCGTGTTTTTAAGCTCTGTTCTCACTTTCCCGTACTTAAATAAATTATATTTCATATATAAATCCTTCTAAAATATAGAAAAAGACATTAAATGAATAATATAATGTAAAATTAACAATTGAAAAAAATAAACAAATTTTAAAAATTGTCCACACTGGGATTCGAACCCGCACCGTCTCGCTCAGCTGCTATCCCGCTGTCCGCTCCACCACGTATACACGGTGAGCGTGCAACTACATGGATTCAAAAGCAATCTCCCGGTCAGTTTAACGATGTACTCTGGGGGCCCATTGCGACCCTCCTAATTAAGCTATAAATATTTCCTTAGGCACAGGGGTTGGGGGCATGGTACCCTATTTTGGTACCGAGTTGGAGATTTATAGCTTAATATTAAAGCGAGTTATGTGGTCTTGAAAACTTACCCGTACATGCCTATTTTATGTTATTTTTCATTCCATTATGCCTTCTTTAACGAAGAAAGAGGATTGGTTTTATACAGAGAACATATTAGGCAGGCACAACTATCGAAAGTATTGTAAATAATACGAATAAATTAATTTTAATTGATTTTTCGTGTTTTTAAGCTCTGTTCTCACTTTCCCGTACTTAAATAAATTATATTTCATATATAAATCCTTCTAAAATATAGAAAAAGACATTAAATGAATAAAATAATGTAAAATTAACAATAGAAAAAAAATAAACAAATTTTAAAAATTGTCCACACTGGGATTCGAACCCGCACCGTCTCGCTCAGCTGCTATCACGCTATCCGCTCCACCACGTATACACGGTGAGCGTGCAACTACATGGATTCAAAAGCAATCTCCCGGTCAGTTTAACGATGTACTTTGGGGGCCCATTGCGACCCTCCTAATTAAGCTATAAATATTTTCTTAGGCACAGGGGTTGGGGGCATGGTACCCTATTTTGGTACCGAGTTTCAGATTTATAGCTTAATATTAAAGCGAGTTATGTGGTCTTGAAAACTTACCCGTACATGCCTATTTTATGTTATTTTTCATTCCATTATGCCTTCTTTAACGAAGAAAGAGGATTGTTTTTATACAGAGAACATATTAGGCAGGCACAACTATCGAAAGTATTGTAAATAATACGAATAAATTAATTTTAATTGATTTTTCGTGTTTTTAAGCTCTGTTCTCACTTTCCCGTACTTAAATAAATTATATTTCATATATAAATCCTTCTAAAATATAGAAAAAGACATTAAATGAATAAAATAATGTAAAATTAACAATAGAAAAAAAATAAACAAATTTTTAAAATTGTCCACACTGGGATTCGAACCCGCACCGTCTCGCTCAGCTGCTATCACGCTATCCGCTCCACCACGTATACACGGTGAGCGTGCAACTACATGGATTCAAAAGCAATCTCCCGGTCAGTTTAACGATGTACTTTGGGGGCCCATTGCGACCCTCCTAATTAAGCTATAAATATTTCCTTAGGCACAGGGGTTGGGGGCATGGTACCCTATTTTGGTACCGAGTTGGAGATTTATAGCTTAATATTAAAGCGAGTTATGTGGTCTTGAAAACTTACCCGTACATGCCTATTTTATGTTATTTTTCATTCCATTATGCCTTCTTTAACGAAGAAAGAGGATTGGTTTTATACAGAGAACATATTAGGCAGGCACAACTATCGAAAGTATTGTAAATAATACGAATAAATTAATTTTAATTGATTTTTCGTGTTTTTAAGCTCTGTTCTCACTTTCCCGTACTTAAATAAATTATATTTCATATATAAATCCTTCTAAAATATAGAAAAAGACATTAAATGAATAATATAATGTAAAATTAACAATAGAAAAAAAAATAAACAAATTTTAAAAATTGTCCACACTGGGATTCGAACCCGCACCGTCTCGCTCAGCTGCTATCACGCTATCCGCTCCACCACGTATACACGGTGAGCGTGCAACTACATGGATTCAAAAGCAATCTCCCGGTCAGTTTAACGATGTACTTTGGGGGCCCATTGCGACCCTCCTAATTAAGCTATAAATATTTCCTTAGGCACAGGGGTTGGGGGCATGGTACCCTATTTTGGTACCGAGTTTGAGATTTATAGCTTAATATTAAAGCGAGTTATGTGGTCTTGAAAACTTACCCGTACATGCCTATTTTATGTTATTTTTCATTCCATTATGCCTTCTTTAACGAAGAAAGAGGATTGTTTTTATACAGAGAACATATTAGGCAGGCACAACTATCGAAAGTATTGTAAATAATACGAATAAATTAATTTTAATTGATTTTTCGTGTTTTTAAGCTCTGTTCTCACTTTCCCGTACTTAAATAAATTATATTTCATATATAAATCCTTCTAAAATATAGAAAAAGACATTAAATGAATAAAATAATGTAAAATTAACAATAGAAAAAAAATAAACAAATTTTAAAAATTGTCCACACTGGGATTCGAACCCGCACCGTCTCGCTCAGCTGCTATCACGCTATCCGCTCCACCACGTATACACGGTGAGCGTGCAACTACATGGATTCAAAAGCAATCTCCCGGTCAGTTTAACGATGTATTTTGGGGGCCCATTGCGACCCTCCTAATTAAGCTATAAATATTTCCTTAGGCACAGGGGTTGCGGGCATGGTACCCTATTTTGGAACCGAGTTTGAGATTTATAGCTTAATATTAAAGCGAGTTATGTGGTCTTGAAAACTTACCCGTACATGCCTATTTTATGTTATTTTTCATTCCATTATGCCTTCTTTAACGAAGAAAGAGGATTGTTTTTATACAGAGAACATATTAGGCAGGCACAACTATCGAAAGTATTGTAAATAATACGAATAAATTAATTTTAATTGATTTTTCGTGTTTTTAAGCTCTGTTCTCACTTTCCCGTACTCAAATAAATTATATTTTATATATAAATCCTTCTAAAATATAGAAAAAGACATTAAATGAATAATATAATGTAAAATTAACAATTGAAAAAAAAATAAACAAATTTTAAAAATTGTCCACACTGGGATTCGAACCCGCACCTTCTCGCTCAGCTGCTATCACGCTATCCGCTCCACCACGTGTACACGGTGAGCGTGCAACTACATGGATTCAAAAGCAATCTCCCGGTCAGTTTAACGATGTACTCTGGGGGCCCATTGCGACCCTCCTAATTAAGCTATAAATATTTCCTTAGGCACAGGGGTTGGGGGCATGGTACCCTATTTTGGTACCGAGTTTGAGATTTATAGCTTAATATTAAAGCGAGTTATGTGGTCTTGAAAACTTACCCGTACATGCCTATTTTATGTTATTTTTCATTCCATTATGCCTTCTTTAACGAAGAAAGAGGATTGTTTTTATACAGAGAACATATTAGGCAGGCACAACTATCGAAAGTATTGTAAATAATACGAATAAATTAATTTTAATTGATTTTTCGTGTTTTTAAGCTCTGTTCTCACTTTCCCGTACTTAAATAAATTATATTTCATATATAAATCCTTCTAAAATATAGAAAAAGACATTAAATGAATAATATAATGTAAAATTAACAATAGAAAAAAAAATAAACAAATTTTAAAAATTGTCCACACTGGGATTCGAACCCGCACCGTCTCGCTCAGCTGCTATCACGCTATCCGCTCCACCACGTATACACGGTGAACGTGCAACTACATGGATTCAAAAGCAATCTCCCGGTCAGTTTAACGATGTACTTTGGGGGCCCATTGCGACCCTCCTAATTAAGCTATAAATATTTCCTTAGGCACAGGGGTTGGGGGCATGGTACCCTATTTTGGTACCGAGTTTGAGATTTATAGCTTAATATTAAAGCGAGTTATGTGGTCTTGAAAACTTACCCGTACATGCCTATTTTATGTTATTTTTCATTCCATTATGCCTTCTTTAACGAAGAAAGAGGATTGTTTTTATACAGAGAACATATTAGGCAGGCACAACTATCGAAAGTATTGTAAATAATACGAATAAATTAATTTTAATTGATTTTTCGTGTTTTTAAGCTCTGTTCTCACTTTCCCGTACTTAAATAAATTATATTTCATATATAAATCCTTCTAAAATATAGAAAAACACAATAAATAAATAATATAATGTAAAATTAACAATAGAAAAAAATAAACAAATTTTAAAAATTTTCTATGTATGTATGTATGTATACCTCAAAAAGTGTTGGGAGAAGCTTTATTTTGAGGAATTTCGCCTTCCGAAAAGCGTTAATACGAAAAAATTCTAAGTCTTTTCTCATTGTTAACAAAAGGCTTCATATTATACTATAATATTAACCTTTATTGTTGTAATTGGACCAGGTACTATATTATCGGGTACTAGTTTACCCTACCAAAGGAAATATTTATGGACCCCTTAGGGTCCCGCATTTTACTGTTTTTGTATATCTCAAAAAGTGTTGCGAGAAGCTTTTTTGACCTTTTTTGACCTTTTTTGACCTTTTTTTGACCTTAATATTAACCTTTAATGTTGTTATTGGACTAGGTATTATATTACGGGGTACTAGTGTACCCTACCAAAGGAAATAATTATAGACCTCATAGGGGGTACACAGTGCAACCCCTCATTTTACTATGCATGTATGTATGTATGTATATCTAAAACAGGGCATTTTTCAATGTTAAGAAAAATGCCTCCTATCAGACCTTAATATTAACCTTTAATGTTTTAATTGGACGATGTGTTATATTACCTTGTAATAGTGTACCCTACCAAAGGAATCAATTATAGACCCCATAGGGTGTACACGGTGTGACCCCGCAATGTATGTCTATCTGAAATAGTGATGCGAAAAGTCTTATTTCGCAGAAATTCGCCTTCCGAAAAGCGTTAATACGGAGAAATTCTAAGTCTTTTTTCAAGAGAAATAAATTTTCTATGTATGTATATCTCAAAAAGTGTTGCGAGTAGCTTTATTTGTAAGAAATTCGCCTTCCGAAAAGCGTTAATACGGAAAAATTCTAAGTCTTTTCTCAATAATAACAAAGCCTCCTATCAGACCTTAATATTGACCTTTAAATTTGTAATTGGACCAGGTACTATATTACCGGATACTAGTGTACCCTACCAAAGGAAATATTTATGGACCCCGCATTTTACTGTTTTTGTATATCTCAAAAACTGTTGCGAGAAGCTTTATGTCGAAGAAATTCGCCTCCTCAATAGCTCTTATACGCAGAAATTCTAAGTCTTTTCTCAATATTAACAAAGCCTCCTATCAGACCTTAATATTAACCTTTAATGTTTTAGTTGGACAAGGTGTTATAATACCTTGTACTAGTGTTCCCTACCAAAGGAAATAATTATAGAGCCCATAGGGGGTACACAGTGGGACCCCGCATTTCACTATGTATGTATGTATATCTAAAACAGTGCATTTTTCAATGTTAAGAAAAATGCCTCCTATCAGACCTTAATATTAACCTTTAATGTTGTAAATGGACCAGGTATTATATTACGGGGTACTTGTGTATCCTACCAAAGGAAATAATTATAGACCCCATAGGGGGTACACAGCGTGACCCGAAATTTTACTGTTTTTTGTATATCTAAAATAGTGATGCGAAAAGTCTTATTTCGCAGAAATTAGCCTTCTGAATAGCTTTTATACGGAGAAATTCTAAGTCTTTTTTCAAGAGAAAATAAATTTTCTATGTATGTTTGTATACCCCAAAAGGTGTTGCGAGAAGCTTTATTTTTAGGAAATTCGCCTTCCGAAAAGAGTTAATACGGAGAAATTCTAAGTCTTTTCTCATTGTTAACAAAAGGCTTCATATCAGACCTTAATATTGACCCTTAATATTTTAGTTGGACCAGCTGTTATATTACCTTGTACTAGAGTACCCTACCAAAGGAAATAATTATAGAGCCCATAGAGGGTACACAGCGTGACCCCGCACTTTACTATGTAAGTATATCTAAAACAGTGCATTTTTCAATGTTAAGAAAAATGCCTCCTATCAGACCTTAATATTAACCTTTAATGTTGTAATTGGACCAGGTATTATATTGCGTGGTACTAGTGTACCCTACCGAAGGAAAAAATTATAGACCTCATAGGGCGTACACAGCGTGACCCCGAATTTTACTGTTTTTGTATATCTAAAATAGTGTTGCGAGAAGCTTTATTTCGAAGAAATTCGCCTTTTGAAGAGCTTTTATACGCAGAAATTCTAAGTCTTTTCTCAATGTTAACAAAGCCTCCTATCACACCTTAATATTGACCCTTAATATTTTAATTGGACCAGGTGTTATATTACCTGGTACTAGTGTACCCTACCAAAGGAAATAATTATAGAGCCCATAGGGGGTACACAGTGTAACGCCGCATTTTACTATGTATGTATATCTAAAACAGTGCATTTTTCAATGTTAAGAAAAGGGGTCCTAATTAAGCTATAAATATTTCCTTAAGCACAGGGGTTGGGGGCATGGTACCCAAAATTGGTACCGAGTTTGAGATTTATAGCTTAATATTAAAGCGAGTTATGTGTTCTTGAAAACTTACCCGTACATGCCTATTTTATGTTATTTTTCATTCCATTATGCCTTCTTTAACGAAGAAAGAGGATTGTTTTTATACAGAGAACATATTAGGCAGGCACAACTATCGAAAGTATTGTAAATAATACGAATAAATTAATTTTTATTGATTTTTCGTGTTTTTAAGCTCTGTTCTCACTTTCCCGTACTTAAATAAATTATATTTCATATATAAATCCTTCTAAAATATAGAAAAAGACATTAAATGAATAATATAATGTAAAATAAACAGTAGAAAAAAAAATAAACAAATTTTAAAAATTGTGCACACTGGGATGCGAACCCGCACCGTCTCGCTCAGCTGCTATCACGCTATCCGCTCCACCACATATACACGGTGAGCGTGCAACTACATGGATTCAAAAGCAATCTCCCGGTCAGTTTAACGATGTACTTTGGGGGCCCATTGCGACCCTCCTAATTAAGCTATAAATATTTCCTTAGGCACAGGGGTTGGGGGCATGGTACCCTATTTTGGTACCGAGTTTGAGATTTATAGCTTAATATTAAAGCGAGTTATGTGGTCTTGAAAACTTACCCGTACATGCCTATTTTATGTTATTTTTCATTCCATTATGCCTTCTTTAACGAAGAAAGAGGATTGTTTTTATACAGAGAACATATTAGGCAGGCACAACTATCGAAAGTATTGTAAATAATACGAATAAATTAATTTTAATTGATTTTTCGTGTTTTTAAGCTCTGTTCTCACTTTCCCGTACTTAAATAAATTATATTTCATATATAAATCCTTCTAAAATATAGAAAAACAAAATAAATAAATAATATAATGTAAAATTAACAATAGAAAAAAATAAACAAATTTTAAAAATTTTCTATGAATGTATGTATGTATACCTCAAAAAGTGTTGGGAGAAGCTTTATTTTGAGGAATTTCGCCTTCCGAAAAGCGTTAATACGAAAAAATTCTAAGTCTTTTCTCATTGTTAACAAAAGGCTTCATATTATACTATAATATCAACCTTTAATGTTGTAATTGGACCAGGTACTATATTATCGGGTACTAGTTTACCCTACCAAAGGAAATATTTATGGACCCCTTAGGGTCCCGCATTTTACTGTTTTTGTATATCTCAAAAAGTGTTGCGAGAAGCTTTTTTGACCTTTTTTGACCTTTTTTGACCTTTTTTTGACCTTAATATTAACCTTTAATGTTGTTATTGGACTAGGTATTATATTACGGGGTACTAGTGTACCCTACCAAAGGAAATAATTATAGACCTCATAGGGGGTACACAGTGTAACCCCTCATTTTACTATGCATGTATGTATGTATGTATATCTAAAACAGGGCATTTTTCAATGTTAAGAAAAATGCCTCCTATCAGACCTTAATATTAACCTTTAATGTTTTAATTGGACGAGGTGTTATATTACCTTGTATTAGTGTACCCTACCAAAGGAATCAATTATAGACCCCATAGGGTGTACACGGTGTGACCCCGCAATGTATGTCTATCTGAAATAGTGATGCGAAAAGTCTTATTTCGCAGAAATTCGCCTTCCGAAAAGCGTTAATACGGAGAAATTCTAAGCCTTTTCTCAATAATAACAAAGCCTCCTAACAGACCTTAATATTGACCTTTAAATTTGTAATTGGACCAGGTACTATATTACCGGATACTAGTGTACCCTACCAAAGGAAATATTTATGGACCCCGCATTTTACTGTTTTTGTATATCTCAAAAACTGTTGCGAGAAGCTTTATGTCGAAGAAATTCGCCTCCTCAATAGCTCTTATACGCAGAAATTCTAAGTCTTTTCTCAATATAAACAAAGCCTCCTATCAGACCTTAATATTAACCTTTAATGTTTTAGTTGGACCAGGTGTTATAATACCTTGTACTAGTGTACCCTACCAAAGGAAATAATTATAGAGCCCATAAGGGGTACACAGCGTGACCCCGAATTTTACTGTTTTTTGTATATCTAAAATAGTGATGCGAAAAGTCTTATTTCGCAGAAATTAGCCTTCTGAATAGCTTTTATACGGAGAAATTCTAAGTCTTTTTTCAAGAGAAAATAAATTTTCTATGTATGTATGTATACCCCAAAAAGTGTTGCGAGAAGCTTTATTTTGAGGAAATTCGCCTTCCGGAAAGAGTTAATACGGAGAAATTCTAAGTCTTTTCTCATTGTTAACAAAAGGCTTCATATCAGACCTTAATATTGACCCTTAATATTTTAGTTGGACCAGGTGTTATATTACCTTGTACTAGAGTACCCTACCAAAGGAAATAATTATAGAGCCAATAGGGGGTACACAGTGTGACCCCGCACTTTACTATGTATGTATATCTAAAACAGTGCATTTTTCAATGTTAAGAAAAATGCTTCCTATCAGACCTAAATATTAACCTTTAATGTTGTAATTGGACCAGGTGTTATATTACCTTGCACTAGTGTACGCTACCAAAGGAAATAATTATAGACCCCATAGGGGGTACACAGCGTGACCCCGAATTTTACTCTTTTTGTATATCTAAAATAGTGTTGCGAGAAGCTCTATTTCCAAGAAATTCGCCTTCCGAAAAGCGTTGATACGGAGAAATTTAAGTCTTTTCTCATTGTTAAGAAAATGCCTTATATCAGACTTCATTATTAACCTTTAATGTTGTAATTGGACCAGGTGTTATATTACCTTGAACTAGTGTACCCTACCAAAGAAATAGTTATAGACCCCATAGGGGGTACACAGCGTGACCCCGCATTTTACTATGTATGTATAGCTAAAACAGTGCATTTTTCAATGTTAAGAAAAATGCCTCCTATCAGACCTTAATATTAACCTTTAATGTTGTAATTGGACAAGGTATTATAGTACGGGGTACTAGTGTACCCTACCAAAGGAAATAATTATAGACCCAATACACACACAGGGGTACACAGCGTGACCCCGAATTTTACTGTTTTTGTATATCTAAAACAGTGCATTTTTCAATGTTAAGAAAAATGCCTCCTATCAGACCTTTATATTAACCTTTAATGTTGTAAATGGATCAGGTATTATATTATGGGGTACTAGTGTACCCTACCAAAGGATATATTTATAGACCCCATAGGGGGTACACAGCGTGACCCCGAATTTTACTGTTTTTGTATATCTAAAACAGTGCATTTTTCAATGTTAAGAAAAATGCCTCCTATCAGACCTTTATATTAACCTTTAATGTTGTAATTGGACAAGGTATTATATTTCGGGGTACTAGTGTACCCTTCCAAAGGAAATAACTATAGACTCCATAGGGGGTACACAGCGTGACCCCGAATTTTACTGTTTTTGTATATCTAAAATAGAGTTGCTTGAAGCTTTATTAAGGTCTGATATGAAGCCTTTTGTTAACAATGAGAAAAGACTTAAAATTTCTCCGCATTAACGCTTTTCGGAAGGCGAATTTCTTAGAAATAAAGCCTCTCGCAACACTTTTTGAGGTATACATACAGAGAAAAATTTATTTCTCTTGAAAAAAAACTTAGAATTTCTCCGTATAAAAGCTATTCAGAAGGCGAATTTCTGCGAAATAAGACTTTTCGCATCACTATTTCAGATAGACATACATTGCGTTGTCACACCGTGTACCCCCTATGGGGTCTATAATTCTTTCCTTTGGTCGGGTACACTAGTACCAGGTAATATAACACCTGGTCCACTTAAAATATAAAGGGTCAATATTAATGTCTGATAGGAGGCTTTGTTTACATTGAGAAAAGACTTAAAATTTCTCCGTATGAACGCTTTTCGGAAGGCGAATTTCCTCAAAATAAAGCTTCTCCGAACACTTTTTGAGATATACATACATAGAAAATTTATTTCTCCTCTTTCTGCGTATAAAAGCCCCTTCGGAAGGCGAATTTCTTCGAAATAAAGCTTCTCGCAACACTATTTTAGATATACAAAAACAGTGAAATTCGGGGTCACGCTGTGTACTCCCTATGGGGTCTATAATTTTTTCCTTTGGTAGGGTACACTAGTACAAGGTAATATAACGCCTATTTCAATTACAACATTAAAGGTTAATATTAAGGTCTGATATTAGGCATTTTTCTTAACATTGAAAAATGCACTGTTTTAGATATATATACATAGTAAAGTGCGGGGTCCCATCGTGTACCCCCTATGGGGTCTATAAATATTTCCTTTGGTAGGGAACACTAGTACCCCGTAATATAATACCTGGTCCAATTACAACATTAAAGGTCAATATTAAGGTCTGATAAGAGGCATTTTTCTTAACATTGAAAAATGCACTGTTTTAGATATATATACATAGTAAAGTGCGGGGTCACACTGTGTACCCCCTATGGGGTCTATAATTATTTCCTTAGGTAGGGTACACTAGTACCAGATAATATAACACCTTGTCCAATTAAAATATTAAGGGTCAATATTAAGGTCTGATATGAAGCCTTTTGTTAACAATGAGAAAAGACTTAAAATTTCTCCGCATTAACGCTTTTCGGAAGGCGAATTTCTTAGAAATAAAGCTTCTCGCAACACTTTTTGAGATATACATACATACAAAATTTATTTCTCCTCTTGAAAGAAGACTTAGAATTCTGCCTATAAAAGCTATTTAGAAGGCGAATTTCTGCGAAATAAGACTTTTCGCAACACTATTTCAGATGGACATATATTGCGGGGTCACACCGTGTACCCCCTATGGGGTCTATATTTATTTCCTTTGGTAGGGTACACTAGTACCCCGTAATATAATACCTGGTCCAATTACAACATTAAAGGTCAATATTAAGGTCTGATAGGAGGCATTTTTCTTAACATTGAAAAATGCACTGTTTTAGATATACATACATAGTAAAGTGCGGGGTCACACTGTGTACCCCCTATGGGGTCTATAATTATTTCCTTTGGTAGGGTACACTAGTACCAGGTAATATAACACCTGGTCCACTTAAAATATTAAGGGTCAATATTAAGGTCTGATAGGAGGCTTTGTTAACATTGAGAAAAGACTTAGAATTTCTGCGTATAAAAGCTCTTCGGAAGGCGAATTTCTTCGAAATAAAGCTTCTTGCAACACTATTTTAGATATACAAAAACAGTAATATTCGGGGTCACGCTGTGTACCCCCTATGGGGTCTATAATTATTTCCTTTGGTAGGATACACTAGTACCCCGTAATATAATACCTTGTCCATTTAAAATATTAAGGGTCAATATTAAGGTCTGATATGAAGCCTTTTGTTAACAATGAGAAAAGACTTAAAATTTCTCCGCATTAACTCTTTTCGGAAGGCGAATTTCTTAGAAATAAAGTTTCTCGCAACACTTTTTGAGGTATACATACATAGAAAATTTATTTCTCTTGAAAAAAGACTTAGAATTTCTCCGTATAAAAGCTATTCAGAAGGCGAATTTCTACCAAATAAGACTTTTCGCATCACTATTTCAGATGGACATACATTGCGGGGTCACACCGTGTACCCCCTATAGGGTCTATAATTATTTCCTTTGGTAGGGTACACTAGTACCAGATAATATAACACCTGGTCGACTTAAAATATAAAGGGTCAATATTAATGTCTGATAGGAGGCTTTTTTAACATTGAGAAAAGACTTAAAATTTCTCCGTATGAACGCTTTTCGGAAGGCGAATTTCCTCAAAATAAAGCTTCTCCGAACACTTTTTGAGATATACATACATAGAAAATTGATTTCTCCTCTTGAAAAAAGACTTAGAATTTCTGCGTATAAAAGCCCCTTCGGAAGGCGAATTTCTTCGAAATAAAGCTTTTCGCAACACTATTTTAGATATACAAAAACAGTAAAATTCGGGGTCACGCTGTGTACCCCCTATAGGATCTATAATTTTTTCTTTTGGAAGGGTACACTAGTACAAGGTAATATAACACCTGGTTTAATTACAACATTAAAGGTCAATATTAAGGTCTGATATTAGGCATTTTTCTTAACATTGAAAAATGCACTGTTTTAGATATATATACATAGTAAAGTGCGGGGTCTCATCGTGTACCCCCTATGGGGTCTATAAATATTTCCTTTGGTAAGGTACACTAGTACCCCGTAATATAATACCTGGTCCAATTACAACATTAAAGGTCAAGAAGTAGATTAACATCCTACTTGAGCGCTATGAAGACTTTGTAGTTCATTTTGTAATTTACTTCGCTTCATGAAATTTCTTCTATTATTTTTTAGATAATAATTTTTCTTTCTTTTAATTTCATCAGAAATTCCAGGAAACTTATTGAAATGTTTAATAATTAAGGGCACTTTTTTAAAGGAATTTAAGGATAATTTTGAGCCCTAATTATGTATTACTATAAAGCAGTTGCATGTTTCAATGTATAAATTGTTTTGAAATAATTTGATTTTTTATAGTATTTCAATTGTGATTACTTTTATAATCTGTAATTAATTATAAAGGTAAGTATTTATGTATCTTTAAAAAAAATTCAATTTAAGTTAAAAATAATAATATTCCTTTTGATTTCATACATTTTATTGGAAAATATGAAGAGTAAAAAAAGAGAGACCAAGTCAGTAGGAAAATTACTTATTTATTATAAAATGATAACAATTTAGACATACAATGCATTTGCATAAAAAAATACCATAACTACCAACATTATAAGATAAGAAAAATCCAGTACATTTAACAGATTAAATAAATAAAATGTTTAGTCTGTGAACAATAAGTAAAATACACCTTTGATAGGAGCTTTTCAAAAGTAGTTAAAATAAATGAAGTGCAAAAAAAATAATGCCATACATTCCAATCATTCATTCATATTATTACATAACATTCATAATTCTAAATATTTACTAGACAACAATTTGAATTAATAGTTTGAATAAAATGAAACAAAACATTCTAAAATACTATTTGATGGCTCTGTTATATATTAATAACAGAGCCATTGTAAGGGTAGGGGAAAACAGAGCCATTTCACTAGATTTCTATGATTTCAAACAGAGATCAGGGTCAATCAAGGAGATTTTAATCAGGGTTGTTCAATAATTATCAGAGCACACCTATTTCAACTCCAGATATTAAGTTTATAATAGAACAATATTTATACTTCGATATTCTGCACTTTAAAATTTTTAATAAACCTTTTTAAAAACATTTATTATTAGAAAAAGGAGATAATGTACTAAGGTGTTCTCACAAAAATTTGAGATACTAATTCACAATATAACTGAAAATACTCTTATAACCAGACACAATATAAAATATTATTAGAATCGAAATTCAATGAAATAGGAAAATAATATCCCAAGTAGCACAGAAACATCGATCTATGCCGTGGCCGTTCCTATCAATATTTTGAAAGCGGATGAATATAGATACTGTGAGCAAGTTATTGAATGAATTCCGTCAATAAAACTTTAAAAGTATTTTTCTTAAAACACTCTATATTAAATATATTTTAGTTCCATAGTTCAAAATATTTGCTAGAAAGATAAAAATGAATAAAATTTCTTTAGACATGCTCATATTAGTGAAAGTAAAAAATAGAATGTCGTGATAACGATATGGAACGGGATTGAAAGGTGAAGCGATCTCAATATTGTTATGAACAAAGTTTATCCGCTTGTCACGTGATCTTCAGCTCTGACGTCACGCTTTACAATCCATGTTTTTACCATGATCCATGAATTTTTAGCGTGTTATATCTCCTAATATTGTCGTCAAAAGTTACCTTACTGATTTAATTTAGGTAAGCAAAGTTTATTCATCTTCTATTTACTTATATAAACTCTATTAATATTGCGTCAGGTCTTCATTTCTAATTGCAATTTTTCACTTTTATATTTAGGTTAAGCCTACATTACCGAAAGAACATTCCATTATAAAAGATCATATGTAGCTGGTTTTGAATTAAAATTAAGTAAGTAGTTTTTAACTTTTCGCTAATTTTAAATATTATTATCGGAATAATTTCTAATTAATGACGTAAATTTATTGTCAAAGTTGTTTGTTCTGAATTGTTTACTTCTTGTTTGCTGGGATGTTAAGTGTTATGTTTTACAATCTATCTAATTTTTATTACATAAATTCACTAGGTTCGTAAATAATTTTATGTAAGATGAAATGTTTCTAATGTCATTTATTGTGTGAACAAGGTTCATAGAATTGTAGTTATGAGTGTATAAATACTTTTCATAAAAATTAAGTCTGTCAACGTTAATTCTGTGTGCTTATTAACAGTTCATTCGTTTTAAAACATTAAAAATTGTGCTCAAAATGATATAAGTATACATAATTTATCAAAATATTAGTGTAAGCGAATTGTAAAAGGTTATATAGATTTTAAAATTGCGTCTAAAAGTAAAATAAGCACTATGAAAATATTAAACAATTTTAAAAAAAGAAATAAGTTTAACTTTTCAATTTCTGAAAACAATGATATTCTATTTACCTAAATTTAATCCAGTCTTGTAATATAATTCTCTATTTAAAAGTTCTTAATATAAGATTTAGTTTATGGTACAGGAATGTTTGTTATTCATTACTACTACAATTTTTTTTTTAAATGTGTCAGATATCAAGTAATATGTGTTATGATATGTGTTCTGATATGTTAGTATGATATGTGTTTGTTATGTAACAAGAGTATACTAAAGGAAAATTAAAATAGACAGTAAAGGCTCAAAATCAAAATAGAGATTTATATGTTTATTAAAACTTCTTTAAAGAATTTTTTGTTTGCTGAAAATTATTAAAAAAAAATTACAGATAAAAAAGGAAAATTTAATTGTCAAAAATAATATCAAAATGTGTTAATCTTTAAAATAACTTTAAAAACTGAAGTATAATTTGGATAAGAGTGCAACAACTAAAACTTATAAGTTTCTAAGATAATGATTAGAAAATATTGATCAAAGCTTTTCTAATTAAATATTTTATTGTTTTTCAGGCCTTGAAAAAACCTAACCCGTCTGGGTTTTAATGAAAAAACCCGGGGAAAATTTGGTTTTTTCATTTTGTGGTCATAAACTTTAAGTTTTACTGTATAAATATTTTTATTTATTAAAAAGTGTTGTATAAGCTTAAAAATAGATATAAATCTGAAAAGTCATTTTAATTTTATTATATGTAATTTTTATTATGTTTAAATAACGCATTATCACTAATACATATTTGAATCTTTACTGTTAAATACATAACATTTCACAATTTTTAACCCAAGCATTATAAAATATAAATACAGTAATATAAAAGGAACAAGAACTGAAATAAATACTCAATGGTCTTCCATGTTTTTATAATAAAATTAATAGAAAGTGAAATTAAAATTACATATAATTGATTGAATAAAATTATATATAGTTTCAGCAAATACTTTTTCTTAAAATTTTATTTTTGTGTCTTGTAAGAAATGATAAATCAATATTTTTGTGTTGATTTTTTAATTTTCACAATTTATGTCTAAATTTTTCACAAAAGGGGTACATCTCAGAAAAACCTAGACAGACCAGGTATATATAAATAAACATGGTATATATATATAAATATACATGGTATAAGTATATATAAATATATATAACACAACAGGTCTATGTGTGATTCTTATTAGATAAGATTATAACTTAGCTGTGATTCATTCTAAAATTAATGTGTAGAAATAAATTTTGTAATGTCTAATTTTATATTGATATCTATTTACAATATATATCAAGAAGAAATTTTATATTTTGATGTGATAATTTGTTACTGTTTTATCTTATTCTTAATGCCTTCTCGTAAATGATTAGAATTTATTTAGAAAATAAGTGCACTTGTTTATTTATACCACTATCAGTAATTTAATGAATAAATGTCAGACAGTTCTTTCATTGTGTTGCAATTTCACCAACATAGTTGTATAATTTGCTCTACTCAGCCTTTTAGCTTTTAAATAAGTAAATAAATTATGACATCAGACTATTTTATTTTGTTGTCACTGCACAGAGCAATTGCAAGATGAGAAAACTAGTATAAATTTAGGAGCCTCAAGTAACATTTTGTATTTTCAATATTTTTTCCTAATTAATTTTTCATGAAAAATTTGCATGTTATAATATTTACAAAAATGTATTTAGTTTATGTATTAGTAAATGTATATAGTTTTCACAATTACTTTAATTTTTTTGTTAATTAACTTGGCTTGGTGGTTTTATAAAATTCTTAATCAAAGTGGGCTAGCTAATATAAATATTTTAATACTCTTTTAGATTAAATTTTAACATAATTTGTATTGTCTTGTAGCTGTTTGAATAAATTAACAAACTTTTGTTTTCAGATTCGGTATTTTGACAGCATATGCCGGTATTTTGACTGAGGCGAAAAGAAAAAAAGTCATTTGAAAGAGTGCCTGCCATCACTAATGTCATTTGGGTAAAATTGTTGATTAAAATATTATTTATTTTTATTAATATATATATGTAATATTTTTTTCCTTCCAGTTTTTAAATGCTTTAAGAAAAAAAAATTAAAAAATTTTTAAATCTAAATAACAATTCCAATTGCTAATAATAAATCAAAATATTTAGAATTCCTCTCTTTTTGTATTAAATTTTACAAACATTAATCTGCAGTTAATCCGTAACATTTCTAAGTTTATTCAGGATTTTTCGTGTATACTCACAATTTTTTAATATGTATTAATGTATATCATCAGTCGATTTTTATCTTTGCAAGCTGTAGTTAAAGACAGCATTATAATTAAATTTAATTTAACAATAATGCTAGGAAGAGATTCTCTCTATTTGAAAAATACAAAATAAAAATTTGTTCCCATGTAAAGGAAACCAAATATTGCAAAAAAGTTTCAGAAATCCAATTCAAAAGAGTGAGTGAGAGAGAGAGGCATGAAACACTTAATTTTCTAAGTCTAACACAGTTGTACGTCACTAATTTTTGGATCTGATCACAAAAAAAAGTAATTTTGTAGAAGGAAGGGAATGATTCTCAACCGCTGTGCCGCGGTACTTTCTTGTGCTGCTAAATTCTTGAAATGTTCATAAAAAGTATATATATATACTTTTTATAATTTTTCTACGCTTTAACCGCGTGAGCATCTTTGTCGGCGATTGCCTTGTCTCTGACAATCTAATATAGATGGGAGAATTAAAATTGTCTTTGACACACAGTTTTAAAAATTTTTTGAAATAAGTAGGAACTTTAATGACTATTAAAATGATTAATTAACAAAGGAAAGCAAGCTAAATATTAACTTACAAATGGAAATAAAACTTAATCATTAAATTAAGCTACGCAATTAATAAACAAATTAACAAAGGATAACTAAAAAAAAAACAAATATATAAAAAAACAAATTAGGAAAGGATAACTAACAAAAAAAAATAAGCTAACAAATAATAATTAGCAAAAAACTAGTTAACAAGAAATCACAACAGTTAATAACTATAGAAAACAAGTTAACAATTAATAACTAGCAAAACGAAGAAAAAAATTAACTGTTACTAACTAATAAAAAATCAGTCGAAAGAAATAATTAATCCGTTAATAAACGTGCTTTTGTGGTACATATTATTATCACAAACTATTTAACACAGTGTATTATAGGAAAGTAAACAACTTTTAATCTAATTTTTTTCATTGTGTGCCGTCAAATTTCGAAATGCTTAAAAGTGTGCCGTAACAAACAAAAAAATATTGAGAATCATTGCTCAAAGCCCTTACTCAATTTAATTCTCTAAGTTTCGAAATATACTCATTAATAAATTGTGTTTTGTTAGTCTTTCAGTTTTTATTTTTTAAATGTTACAATATTACTCAATGTTTTGCTTCCAGCTACAATTCTCGAACGCTTTGAGGCCAAGAGCTTGCGGAAAAATTTGGGAAGGTCTGCTACAGCCACTGATTGGAAAGGACGAAAACCTAAGATAATTGACGTGACCAATTCTTTGGACTTTGAGACCTAAGAATGTGCCAATTTGTTTTACTAAATTTTTAAATGTTTATTCAAATAAAATATTCATAGCTACTTTTTGTTTTATTCCTCTGCATTCGCACCTTCTATATTACAAAGCACGTTCATATCTGAAGGGTAAATTTTATTAAACCCATAAAATTATAATATTTTTTGAGTTTTTAGTGCTATTGTGCAATATATTAAATTACTAATTTTCAGGTACTGAATCCTGTCTGAAGATCAAATGTACATTGCAAATGCTAAAAAATAAGAAAACTAATTTACATACAAGTAAGATTTGGTTATTTTTAAACAAGCAAATTGTCTTTGATTTTGATTTATAAATCATAGTTGAGCTGAAAATAATTATCATGCCTTAAATTAATATTCACTTCTTACATTCCATCTACAGTGCTCACACTTATTCCTATTCACCTATTTTACACTTAATTAATTTTTAAGCTTATTACTGCTCAAATCCTAATTATATATGCATATATATATATATATATTTTGGAAACTGATTAAAACTATTTTTGGGTGCTTATATATTTTTTTTCTTCTTGAAGAATCTGGCTACACACCTTGAACTTTGAAAGTATGACTTAAATACTTGCAGATATTTATTGCAGTATTAAAAACAATATTAAATCTTTGCTCACTAGTTTGCAGAATGCTTATTACCTAGCATGCAAAGAAATGATTAATTTTCTGTTAAATAGACAGAGCATGTAGCTCTTTTCAAGATATCCTGGACGAATCGAAGGATTTTTTTTTTTTTTTTTTTACTCAATTATAAATCAGATTAATTGAATTTGCAACTGTACAGCCTGGAGTGCAAAACCATATAAAATAATTAACAGACATGTACCTATATCCTACAATACCCAGTGAAAAAATTTTCTTGAATAACGTATCAAAGTTATCGATCGGCGTTCTGCCGCATCTTTAAATGCTTATTAATATTTGTTGTGCGAATAACGTGATGAAAATATTCATCGACATTCTACAGTATCTGTAGACGCCGTGGAATATGGTTTCTTCAAACTCGGCGTTATTGAAATATCGATCCATGTCAATTTTACATAGATCGACGTCGTCAGCGAAGTTTTTTCGAGATCGATCGATATTGAGTGCTACTTGGGTTACGTATTAACCACAGCTACAGATTTGGTAAATTTTTAAGTGCCGCCAATCTACACTTAAAATTTTTGGAAAAAATCTTAAAATGAAACACTTTGTTTAAAATCAAAGTAGTCAATCGGATTTCGGTGGAAAATGGGCCGATATAGAGTTTAGCATAGATTCAAAACAAACTTTTCTCTCGCCTGATTCTATAGCCATTATGAACTCTAATAAATAAGATTCAAAATGAAATAACATTTCCAAAACGGAAGTTTACTAAGATAAAGTTTCATGTTATGGACATTGGTACATTTTCGTTATATTTCACTCCATAAAATATTTCGCTCCTAAAAAAATAAAATTGCATCTTGTTTTGTTTTTGAAAATTCCCAAAGACGCATTTTTGTAACACTAAAAAATGGCGACAAAAAAAGAATGGTTATTTTTGTTTTTGTTTTTTTTTGTTTCGTAAGCATTCTTTATTTTACGTTAAAATTTAAATGGGCCTTTCATGTTATACCATTAAATTTAGTAAAACTATTTCTCAGGCATTAGGTTTGAACTCTTATAAGAATATACCTATTTTTTTCTCTTTATTTACAAATATTTTTCCGATGTGTTCTGTATGTTCCTTCTCTAAAAAAAAAGTGATACCATTTTGTTTTCGTTTGCATAAGAAAGAAAACAAACATTTTTCTTTTTTAAATTTAATCAGCCACAATAAAGATGGAACTTTAAAATGCTACATTAAAGACGTCTCCAGTGTAACTGAATGACTGTTCATATGGAAATCGCAGGGATTCGGCACATACAACAACGCCCCTAATAGTTGTTTGCGATCGCGAATTAATTCAGCAAGCTATACAATACTTATGTCCCGTATCCACAAATCTCTTTGAATGAAAAAAAAAATATTGTAGTTAATTTAGTAACTTTCCTTTTAAAAAAATATGTTTTTCCAAAACAATTTATTACTTAATCGCCATTTTCGCTCACGCTCAAAAAACGGGCATCCAAGCTCTTGGCATTAGAATTCCCTTGGCGATCATCAATTTGAGCCAATAACCAAAGTATAGGGTTATAAAACGGCTGGCATTCAAGACACTGCGTCCACAAAAATTAGTCATAATTTATTTTTTAAAATTTAATCTATCTCTAATAAATAATTGTAAAAAAGAGCATTTAGCAACTTGCAGAACTATTTAATTAAGTTAATATTTTCAGATAAACAGTGTGTTCAACAAGCGACTAGGGACAGGACGATTCCATAATACAAACGGACTTAAAAAATTTAGAAAGAGAAAGAAAGGGGAAAATGAGCTCGATATTGGCGATCGAAATGGGCTGCTGGTGGCGTAGAGCAGAACTCTCTACCTACGGCAACACTTCACATGCTTTCCCCATTAGCGTGTGGAAAGTCATAGAGGAAGGAAGTACGTTAGTTTCTCTCTTGATTTTCATATAAAATAAAATCTTTTAAGTTGGAAAACTATATGGATCTGAAAACTACATTAAACATAGTTCTTAAGAAAAGTATCACGGAAATTTTAAAAAATATTTTTATTAAATAAAGAGGAAAAATATTAAGAAAAGGGAAAATATCGTAGTACATTCCTATACAACTGAAAAGATGAGGAGAGGGAAGGGAGAAGGGCTAAAGGCATGAAACCGGTCTCTCCCCAGATGGCGTATTCGAGTGTTGCGATCGCCAATCGGGAAAACGTTGCTGGTGAGAGCGTTAGCTTAGCAAAATATCACCTTATTTTAGCGCCAACATTGGAAGCCAAATTTTGGCAGGGTTTTCTAAAACAAACACTTAACTAGGGTCATCAAAAAAGAAAGAATTGATTATTAGGCTTTAAAGAGAAGACACTTAGAATGGATTTCTTTTTTTTTTTATCTTTAAAGAACGTTTTGATGCAGAGAGGTACTATTGACAATTATCGGTCGGGGTTCCAGCAATTCTGTACATGTTGGAGGAGCGTGAGGGGGGGAGAGTTCGTGAAAAGAATTTCGTGCATAAATCGGGCAGTGGCACTTGACCTTAAAAAAACATCAGTGTAGGGTATACCGGGCAGTGGCACTGAACCTTAAAATAACATCAGTGTAGGGTATACCAGGCAAATGTATGCCGGGGAGTGGCACTGAACCTTAAAAAAACATCAGTGTAGGGTATACCGGGCAGTGGCACTTAAATAGACCTAGTATATATTTTGGACATTTACCAAAGGTCTAGTCAACTAGACCTAGTATAAGTGCCACTGCCCGGTATACATTTGCCCGGTATATTCTACACTGATGTTTTTTTAAGTTTTAGTGCCAATGACAGGTATATATTTGCCCGGTATACCCTACACTGATGTTTTTTTAAGGTCAAGTGCCATTGTCCGGTATACCCTACACTGATGTTTTTTTAAGGTCAAGTACCATTGCCCGGTATACCCTACAATAATGTTTTTTAAGGTTTAGTGCCACTGCCCGGTATACATTTGCCCGGTATACCCTACACTGATGTTTTTTTAAGGTCAAGAGCCACTGCCCGGTATACATTTGCCCGATACTCCAAACACTGATGTTTCTTCTAATCTATCGTCAGTAAGTATTAAAATATGGAATATTTTAATATAGTAAATATAAGTATAATAGTAAGTATGGAATATTTTAATATAGTAAAATATAGTATAAGTGCCACTGCCCGGTATACATTTGCCCGGTATATTCTACACTGATGTTTTTTTAAGTTTTAGTGCCAATGACAGGTATATATTTGCCCGGTATACCCTACACTGATGTTTTTTTTAAGGTCAAGTGCCATTGTCCGGTATACCCTACACTGATGTTTTTTTAAGGTCAAGTGCCACTGCCCGGCATATATTTGCCCGGTATACCCTACACTGATGTTTTTTTGAGGTTCAGTGCTACTGCCCGGTATACCCTACACTGATGTTTTTTAATGTCAAGTACCATTGCCCGGTATACCCTACACTGATGTTTTTTTGAGGTTCACTGCTACTGCCCGGTATACCCTACACTGATGTTTTTTAAGGTCAAGTACCATTGCCCGGTATACCCTACAATAATGTTTTTTAAGGTTTAGTGCCACTGCCCGGTATACATTTGCCCGGTATACCCTACACTGATGTTTTTTAAGGTCAAGTACCATTGCCCGGTATACCCTACAATAATGTTTTTTAAGGTTTAGTGCCACTGCCCGGTATACATTTGCCCGGTATACCCTACACTGATGTTTTTTTAAGGTCAAGAGCCACTGCCCGGTATACATTTGCCCGATACTCCAAACACTGATGTTTCTTCTAATCTATCGTCAGTAAGTATTAAAATATGGAATAAATTTAATTATATCCACGAATAAATTAATATAAAATCGGATGTAATAAATATCTCGGACATTCACCAAAGCGACAATGTGATTGTCAACATTCACCGGTGAAAGTCAACAACCACCGATTTCGGTCATTCACAGTAACATGCACATTATTTACATAATAACCTCATCAGGACGTTTATTTCATACTTAGCCTAAATAGCATTTGTCATTCTATAGAATGCCTAGGCCAGGGATGGCGAACCAATGGCACGCGTGCCATTGATGGCACGTGACAGAATATTTTGGGCACGCCACCGATCACAAAGTTCACTATGAGACATATTAACAATTAAATTAAAATTGACAAAACACGAACAAAGAAAATGAATAATTATTAACAAAAAAATTAACAATTAATGAAAAAAAATAACAATTAATAACCATAAAAAAACAGGCCAACAATAAATAACTAGCAAAAAAAATTAACAATTATTAACTAATAAAAAAACAAATGAACAATTAAGCTATGCAAGTGAAAGAAAGCGAAATAAAAACTGTACAAGAGATAATATGACTCTTAAGCAAAGGCAAGGAGACTCGAAAGAGCTGGTGACCAAAGCAAAAACATAGCCAACGCGCCAATTCCTCGACCTCAAAAACTAATTCATTGCCAAACTAAAACACCTCCTTCTTCTTTGTACATTTGTTTTCCTGAGAAGGTATTTATAAGTTAAATACATTTAAACATGATAAAACTTCTAATACATGTTTGAGGATAAACTTTTCTTATTATACAAAACATTTATTTATATTTGTACGCACATTTAAACTGTAATTAATTCCAAAATAGTGAAGAACTACTTTTCAAAGCAGTAGTATTACATTTCCCACCTTTCCCTGTAGTGCCAATTTGAGGTGAAACGAAGTATAGTCACGCATTGTTTGCTTACGCATAGCATAATAGTCAATTTCGTTGACACAACTGTATTTTAAAGTTTATTTGTGTTACATTTACGATTTTTAACTGTTATTTAATATGACTAGTTCAGTTAAAAAAAAAAGAGCAACAACGAAAGAGCGAATCAGAGAATTTCACACTTGGTGGACTGAGAAATATGGCATGATTAGTAAAGGCGACAAAGCTGTGTGTGTTTTATGTTCTGGAACAGTGGTATGTTGAACATCGTCTGTGAAACGGCATTTTGAAACAAATCACGAATTCATTAGTTAAAAAAGCGAAGTTGAGCAAAAGGACAAGTGCAATGAAAAACAGAAATAAATAGTGGACGCGTATGATTAAATATGTTGGAAAAATTCGAGTGCGGCAAGTTATATGGCTGTAAATGTCGGCTTAGTAAACCTTTTCAAGAGGGAGAGTTTTCGAAGGAAGCCATTTTAGCCCTCACGTTTTGATAAAAAAAAAGGTAGGACAATTCAGTGCATCAAAGATACTCCTCTATCTAGAAAGACAATAATGGAGTGAATCTTAAAACTAGCCGGAAATGTAACAGATCAACAAAAAATTGATTGAAAAAACTCCGCTCCTTTTATATCGTTATATCTTGACGAAAACATTGACATTACTAAATCTGCACGTTTAGCTCGATATTGCGTGGGCAACATCATTAAAGAAGAATTAATTAAGATAACATCGTTGCTAACAATTACAAAGGGCACAGATATTTGTACGACTGTTAAAAATGGGCTTATTGAGAAAGAAGTTTATTTGAAAAAAATTTCTTCAGTAACAACTGATGGTGCTCCAAGTATGGTGGGCAAAAAAAATGGTTTCATAAGTTAATTTCAAACAGACGTAGGACATTCGATTCTTGAATTCACCAACAAGCCTTGCTGTGGTTTAACATCTCTTGATAATATAAAGAAGGTAGTTACAAAAATAGTCAACCTCATTTCGTCGCAGGCCGTTAATAAGCGAAAGTTTGATGCTTTGTTGGAGTCAACTTGGTGTATAATATTGTTCACTGGTTGAGTCGCGGGAAAGATTATTCAAAGATTGCTTGGAATAAATCAGACTGTTTCTGAAAAATGAGGGAAGAATGCCCACAATGTGGCTTTCAAAATTGATGTGTTTTACATATGCCAACGTTTCAATGAATTGAACGTGAAGCTTCAAAGCACAAATAAAACAATTTTCGTGATAGATCTCATTCGCGCTTTTGACGCTAAACTGCATGTTTTCAGGAACGATATTATTACAAGAAACTACAAGTATTTTGCAAATTTAAAAAGAAATATCAATGATTTAGATATACTTGAAAAACCAGGAGAAGAAACCGTCACTGAAGAATTCATTTCTGTAATTGATTCTACAGTCAATGAATTTTCAGCGAGATTTTCACAGTTAAAAGAATTATTGGAAATACTCAAGTTTATTACCCTGATACCCTGTACCCTGATGTAACTTCATTTGATAAACTGAACTTGTCCCAAATCGATTGATTGGAAATTGAAGAATTTGAAATGCAGCTAATTGATTTCCAGTTCAGTTCAATATGGATTAAAAAATTTATTGAAATAAGAAAGAGTTGAAATTAATTGAAAAAGAAAGATTGACAAGCGATGCAACTAAAAACGCCAATAACAAAATTTTGGAAACATGGAATTCGTTACCAGACACATTTAACTGTTTGAAGAAGCTGACTCGTGCTATTTAAAACATATTTTCATCTATCTATGAATTGCGAGTTATTATTTCCAGAGATGAATAACATTAAAAACTCGCTTAGAAACCGTTTGTCAGATGACTCCAGTTCAGCATGCATTCTGCTTAAACTATCACCTTACAATCATAATATCGGTTATTTGTCTTCTAATCTGCAACAGCAGAAGTCGCACTGATTTAACTTTAAGTTGAATTACGTGTATAACTAAGACATTGCAAAATGTATTTTTTTTTTCGTAGTAAATGAAGAGTTTTGAGTTGATTATTATTATGTGCCTAATAATTATTTGACGGTACATCTATAACCTCATTAAAAAAAAATTTAGAAAAAATGGCACGTTGATACATAAAGGTTCGCCACCCCTGGCCTAGGCATTATATACAATGCTTAGGGAAAGTATGTAATAATTCTCACATTTCATACTTTTCCTAAAAACATCCGGCATTCCATACAATGCCTAGGCATTCTATAAAATGCCGGCGTTTCATACTTTGCCGGTAATATATATATATATATTGATGACGCCCGGTGGCTGAGTGGTAGCGCTTCGCACTCCCGTGCCACAGGTCCTGGGTTCGATCCTCGGGCCGGGCAGCACGATTCCATCTGCCAACGGTCCTCAGCCTTAAGCCAGGGAATATTTGATTTTTCCCCTCTCTCTGGGAAAAAAGATTCTGTGCAATGACGTCAAAATCAAAATAGGTCTATGCGCATGTGCCTCTTCTGGAAAAGCACAGCATGTTGATATGCAGCATCGAAATGTTCGAAGCTAAAATTATTATGCCATTTTCATTAATCAAAAGAAAAGATTATTATCAGCTAATTTCCTTGGTTGGAGTATTAACACATTAATTTAATAAAGAGTTCGTGTGCGATGCTAGGTAAGTCTAATTTTCTTAAGAGTACCCATAGTTTTCTTCACCCCCATCTATGAAGTTTTAATGCTTTTATTTTTGTTTGTTTTTCCTTTAAAACTCTTACCCAGATAAGGTGTTTTCCTTTGAAACATGTTGTGCACTTTGCACTAAGTGAAATTACGTTCAATATGTAAATAAACAGTTGATAGTTGAATTATTAAACATTATAAAAAAAAAATTTTTTTAATGTTTCTTCATGTCATTGTACAGCCCTAATGCGGCGTAAATAAAGTATCTATTACCTATTAATCTCCTTATAACAAAATATCGTGCGTGACTTTAGTTTTCGTCATTGTTTTTTCTATTCAGTTAATAATATATATATATTATCTATTAAATTAAATTTAGTTAATATCTGAATTGAAAAAAAATAAACAATATATTTCTAGTAACAAAATATATAACATCTTAATTTTAAAACACCTTTTAATTTCACAATGTATAGAAATTGAGAATTTAATATTTGTTGTTACTATTTTTTTTGTTTTGCTGCGCCAGTATATTTTTACATTTAAGATAGTATGAGTAACTAATTAGTTACATATATTTTAACGTTTAAAATATCAATCTTTATATTTTCAAACACTAGGTTTTTATACAAATCCATTTAATTAATATGCACAGGTGTGGGAAAACCAGGGACAATCTCTTCTTCCTGAAAAGTGTTATCACAATATTTTTACTGTAGAAGACTAAAAAATATTTTTAAATTAGAAAGAAAAAAAATTGAATAGATGCATGTTTATTAAAATTTAAATCTCATGAACTCATTTTAATGCTAATGCATGAAGGAATTAATGTACTTATGTATTTAAGGGGCAATAAATAAGTGTAACCAAATTATTTGTGGTGTTTAATTAAATGTGGATAATGGGTAGCATAATAGAAATAGTGTTTTTCTGACTCCAAAGATTGATAATTAACAATATTATTCTTTTATTGAAAATTATTATTTCTAACAAATTATTCATTTTCCTTAATGTCCATAATATTTCAATTTTAATATAAAATTTTTTTATTAAAATTGTTTAAAAATCGAAATTTGTCCGAAATTGTTTTCTTACTCTTACAGCAAGTACCTACCTATTGAAACATAAAATTTCTCCATTAAAACAATGTTGGTATTCTATTTATAGTAAATAATTCCAAGTTTGATTATATTTATTCGTTAATCAGATACCCCTTTGATGGAATTCTTATGTCCTTGTTGTTTCTCTGATTCATTCTAGTTATTAAATAATAAAAAATTGTGCTTAATGGTTTATAGTTTTCTTTAATGCCAAGATTGACTATCTTCCTTCTTTTTTTTTAAATTTTCAGCTACATTTTTGCAGACAGCTCTCTGTTTGATGGGTGTGATGATTTTTCTACTGTAAAGAGATTTTTTATCCAGAAACTAACTTTGATATCTAAATTGAGGACACTGGCTAAGCTGAACTAAATATCACAGGGAAACATCTACAGTGAAATCACCAGTGCAATTAAGACTATGACAAAGGCTGGTGATAGATCATCAAACAAGGTTTTAACTAATGTACCAAGTAACCTCCCTAGACCAGCGGCTGCTACTAATTATCACAGGTTTCATAATATTTTACTATGCTCTACATTATTTATAAGCATCTTAAGTCTTTTTTATTCTTTTCTTTTTGAAAAAAAAAGAGCTGTGATAATAGACTGAAATTTATTGTACTTAAGGATTTTCAGCTGCAATTTTCGTTTTTTAATATTGTGAAATTTCTGTAACCTTTATATTTTTTAAGCAATTGATTAAAATATAATATAAAAAAAAAGAAATCTGTATTCATGAAAATGTCTTCGATAAATTACATTTTTTTGTAAAATAATTTCCATGCTTAAAATATGCATTAAAATTTTGTGAAATGTTATATTTTATCATATTTTATAAAAAAATTCATTGATGTCTTAAACAATTTTGTGTTAAAATAGTGGTCACATATAGTAGTAACTTAAACTACTTTCTTTGTCTGGGAAAATCATTGAACATACATAGCATTATATTAAAGTACTCTATTTCAACAATGCTCATTCCAAATTGCTGTAAAATTTATGAAAATCTTTAAAAATCAGACAAACAGTAAAGGCATATTGAACACTTGTTGAATTTAGTTGCATACAACAACGAGCAAGTTCATTTCGGCCTCGAGTGAGATTGTTGCCTAGCACATTGCAGGTTCAAGTGAATTTGTTTTGAATGCCTGTGCTTGCTCAGTTTTATATTGTTTTAAAAACAAATAATTATGGATTTTATTTGACACGCTATGCTGTTGATTTGAATTATTTTCTTTGATGCCTTGAAATTCACATAATTTGATATTAAATCTATGTAGCAAAATTTTTTCCTCATTGTTTTATCTGGTAGATGAATTTTTTATAAACAAATAGGATAGATTTGTTTTGTATGGTGGGTTCTGTTTTGACATGCTTTCATTGAAATTCACTTAATTTGATTTTAACTGTATATAGCAAATGTTTACCTCCTTTTCTTTTATCTTGTATAATTTTTTAAAAATATCCATTTAATTTTTCTACTATGCCTATCAGTCAGCTTACTAAAAGGCATATAATATATAAATTATTAGTCTAAAGGGGAAAATGCTTTAAGAATAATGAATGTTAAGAATTTTTTAAAATTATATTTGGCAGATCAAGTTAATTACTGCTAATTTCTTATTTCCCTAGGTGTAGATTATTTTTTCTGTCTGTATGCATTAATTAAGTTTTATATTTGATCTGAGTATGAGAGACCAGAAAAAAATGCAAGTTATTTTCTTAACTGTACTATTTTTAATTATTGATTTCTATTTTCTTCATAACTTTGAGGTTTATGTTATTTATATGTTATTAAAATGTTTAAGTTATTAAAATGTTTAATATATTATGTTATTAAAATGTTTAAGTCTATTATATTGTTTATAAAGTAGAGATCTTAAAAGTGCTTTGAAATTAGTGTCCATAAAAAATAATTGCAATTACTAAAATATATATTAATAATTTATTAAATTGTTATTCTTTACATGCAGTCGACAGTAGTATTATTTAAACCTCATTTACAAATCCAAGTTTATTCTGTTTCAAATATTAAATAATTTTTATTTTCTGTTATTTATGATAAGATATTTTCTTCTGTAATTTTATTATAGAATTGTATTTCCAAAATTCTGCTTTCATCTACTTTTCAACATTTATTTTAACTGCATTTTATGATATAGTTTATTCACATTGCTTAGCAATTAGCTTTTTTTATAGTTTTAGTATTACATGTTTTATAATAGTTTCATAATCCACAATAGGTATTGAAGAATTCTAGTTTGTTTTTTTTCTATTTAATGAATAAACAAATGTAAACTTTACTGTCTAGGATCGGCACATACTTTTTAATAAATTTTAAACTTTGCAAGTTAGGAATTCTGCAACAATTTTTTTTAAAAATAAAACTTCCAATTTTTTTTTTTATTCAACATATTTTATTTGTGCCAATGTCTTTTTTCCCATTACCCTATCCTTAAATTTTTTGGTCCCTGATGATCTACAAAATATTAAGAAGTGTTAATTTTTGATTTCTGGTGAAAAAATAGATAAAATGTAAGTAAGTTTATATGAACTAACTTTTTTATTCTGCTTTATTCAATAGAAACCCAGTTTTCCATAGTTTTTTTTTTTTTTTTTTCTTCTTAACACTCTACAAATCTAAAAAAACAACAATCATAGGCATTCCATAATTTTTATATTCTTTTTCTTTTACTGATTATGCAAACATGAAAGCTACATAAAAATTTGACTAACTGTAGACTTCGTAAATTTTTTATGCAGCTTTCATGTTTGCATAATTATTAAAAAAAATTGATAAAAGAAAAAGAATGTAAAAATTTTGTAATGCCTGATTGTTGTTTTAAAAAAAAAAGGATAAGACTTATGTAAACTGGATGCCATCAAACGTTTGTTAAAAGTAAATATTATAAATAAAAAAATGTTTCTATTGAGTTATAGATCTTGTATTTATCCCTTTTGAAACCTTTATTTTCCTGTACTGTAGAATATCCTATTTCACTGCCTTACAACTTGCATCTTAAACAGTTGCCCTAAATTTCTTTTTGTAGTTCATGTGTCCTGTTGCAAAGGATGACTCAAGTTTTACAGAAAAATTGATTTAATTATTGTGTTGTATTTTTTTAAATTAAAAACTATAAGGATTTTACAATTCATATTATCTGTGGAAAATATCTAAATAATAATGTAATGTAACACTTGTGAATTATTAATAAATAATTTGTTCTTTATTCTTGTGCTTCGTTCATGCTGCATACCTAAAATTTTTAATTCTACACTATTTGCTTTATTTACAAAATTTTTTGGTAAATTTCCTTGTCTTATAATCAAAATTCAGATTATGTTTTTAGAGATAAATTGAAGTACTTGATGTCTTTATTAAATAATAGTTATGTTATTATAAATAATAAAATTTTAAACTTCCAAAAATTGATAATTTTTTTTCAAAACTAATTATTGATCTTTCAAATAGTTCTTAATGGGAAAATTACCTTTTTAAAATAATCTTAACTGATATTTTCTTTTTTAGTAATTAATTGAGCTCTTCAGGATGAAAATTTTCCCAGGATTAAAATCTGTTCATAAAACGAATAAATATCTTACAGGTTAATAAAAATTCTTAGAAACAAGCGATAAGATATTACCAGATTAAAAACTTCATTCTTATAAAAATTATACAAATAGAAAAAAACAGTAGACATATTTCAAATGCTCAAAAATAGGCACCAATTTTCAAGACATACTAGACGTAAGATTGAAATGTGATGATTTGTATTTTAAATCGCTTGTTGCTTCGTATTCACGTCTGTCAAGTCTATAAAATGCAAGCTTTAAAAAAGTCGATTGTTATTTCCAGCGTATCTTTTTCTGAAGAATCGAATATTCTAATCAAAATATGTCTTCTAGTTTGTTTTGAATACTTGATGCATATTTAAAATAAAGTAATTCACAAAAAAAAGTGTAGTATAATTATTAAAAATTAAGTAATAAAAAAATTTTAAGTTTTTATTTAATTAAAATCTGAACATTTTTAAATTTAAAAAATTAGAATCAATCGAAAACTAAAATTTATTAATAACGCTTTTATGTGTGATTACTTAACTTGAGATATCGCCTGCCAAAATTAATTAGCATATTTAAGGTTATTTAATTTAATTAATATTTAAGGCCCCTCAATATATTAAGATACTATCTATGGAAATATATGATTGCTAAAGCTTTTCTAATTCAAACTATTATGACACTCTCCCCTGTTATAAAACAAAAAAGTCGGTACGTGCCTTTGAGTTGCCTATTTGTATGCTGTGTAGTTTTTGTGAATCATTACTTAAACTCCTATCTTAAAGTCTTTATACCTAGAAAATCTCATTTATAGCTTAATATTTATAGGCTTATACAATTAGTCCAAGTACATATATATACACACAATTTCTTCCTCAGGAATACAAAATATATATATTCGAATTTTTTTATCTTTATCTTATTAAGAACACTTGTTCCGAATTGTAGCATTCTAACTTCTTGAGAATTAAAGATTCATGCACTTTCATTATCTATTTTTAGAATTTATTGTACAAAAATGGTTTAGTTGTTATTGCTTAAAACCAATTACAAAATTCTGTAATTTTCAATGAAATATTTCAACAGTTTTTAAATTTAACATTAAATAAAAAAGCTCCTCAGAAAAGAAAAAAAAATACTCCAGTCACAAGATATATTTTTTACTATCTCTGGTGACCATAGTTTTTGATGGTAAGAAAGTCAGTGAAAGTCCTTTGATTTCACCTATAAAATAGATTATAAACCGTATTTAAATTATATTACGTAAGGTGCTTCAACTCCAGCACTCACCCTGGTTTGGAAAAAAAAAGAAAAAACCACTAGAATAGCTCAGAACTAAAAAGTAGATGCAGAAGGGCTGGCAACCTGTAGTTCACGAGCTTTGACCCTTTTAATGTACAGTTGCAACTCCCCAGTTCCATACGAAAAAATTAATAGTTTATTATAAAAACTCAGAAAGCAGAAATTGGCATATGGACTGCTGATGATCTACAAGACAACATTTATTTATTTATTTCAAATGGCAGAGGTGAATTGACATGTTAAAAAGCAAAAACACAGAAACAAAACAAGAAAGTACAGTCATTTCCTTAGGAGCGCTCTTGCTTCCCAATAATAGAATAACTATAATTCTGTATCTAAAGCAGTTTATTTTAAATCAAATACATATATGAGCAAATACTATAATACTAAGTCAAAAAATTTTATGTAGCTCTCTAAAAACTGAGAAATTTTATAAATTACAACTTTTGGCTCTTCCGTTTCAATAGGTTGCCCTGACTTAGGGCCACTCGAGGTCCAGCATAACGGATTACCTAAGAATAGCATCCATCATCCTAGGATAATTAGAGTTTCAGATACACTTCTGTGGAATAGAAAATAATTTTATATAAATACCACTGTCTTAGACTTACCCTGTGAAATTAAGAAATATATGCAATTATAATTCTTAGTTATAACTTTACTTCTATTACAATAAAAGAGTAGTTTAAATAAATTTTTATTATGAATTGTTTTTTAGGTTATTTTTCCTTTTATTACTTTTGTATTTTTCCTGCTTAAATTTTAATTTAAAATACCTTAATGTTCTATGGCCACTTCCTTTTTGATGAGATAATTAAATACATATATTAAATTCAATGCTAACTGAATGGCTGTAAAAATTGTAATAAATACTACAAAGTCTTTTAATTACAACTAAATATAAATTTTTTAAAACTTATTCTTTTGGTTATTTTCTGCTGATATTTGGGTAGTTCTCTGCTATAAAGCTTAAATATCAGACTATTAGTCCCCTCCCCCAAATATATGAATGAGTTATTTGCTCAAAATATATTTTGAAGATTGCACTTCAGTTTATTATAAGTTTGAAGTATTATTTGAAATAAATTTTTTATTAATAATTTAACATTATGTAATCTAATTCCCTCGCTTGTAACCCTTACCAGTTACAAATGCAAAAAATTTTAATGCTTTTGTTGTTCAACCTTTACTTTTTAAAATACCTGTAATGCTGTTATTATGAATGAAGTAGGTAAAGTTTCTGGTCTTTAAATAGGTTTCATATTGAGCAAAAAATTTGAAACTCATAATTTATATTCCCTCACTTGAAATGATTCAAAATATTTCAGGTCTAAGAAACTATTATTTGTATAAAAGCATTGCACATGTTCTGCAAAAGAAACTCAAAAACAAATATCATTAAATTGAGACAAGTTTTTTGGTGTATAAAAATGAAACTGAATAAGTAAATTGGACAAATTGAAATATTGATTTCCTATAGTGAAATATTTGAATACATATTATTATTTAAATCTATTAATGAAAATAAACTTTAGAAGCAGTTAATGCTATTCAGGCAAATAATACAAAGTTACATAATTGTGATGGCTTATATTATACAAATAATTTATTTTTTTAAAAATGCACCAATAACTGTCTTTATTTCCTAATATGGTAATTTAAGAACATATTTTATTTTATTCACAATAAACTTCAAAACCAAATAATGTTTATTTCCACATTCTCTAACTGAATGACATTCTTAAAACGCCTTTAAAAACATAAGAATCAATTTTAAGTTAAAAAAAGATATTTTTATTTCACTATTTTTTTAAAGCAGTTGAGGAATGACATGGAGTTCAATACATTCATAGACAATTCTATTTTAAACAATTACTAAATCTAATTAAACTACTGATTATTTACTAAAACAATAATTTTCACTTTAATAAAATACTTAAAAAAATTTTAATATTTAGCACAACTAATCTGTTTTCTTGGCAAATGTCTTCTCCCATAACTTATTATATAAAATAAGAAATGTCTGACATAATTTTTTATCGATGTTGTCACTATTCGAAATTAGCCTATTTGTATTGAGATTTACTCATTCAACTTCCTATTTTTTGATACATTTATTTCAGTCACAGATCTTCAGTGTTAATAGTGTAGGATTTATTTATTTTGCACAATTGAAACTATCATTTTTATTGATTGTAATATTTCTGTATTATATTATGTGCATAATTAGAAGGAAAAAGAATGCTTATATTAAATTATTACAAAAAGTTTTAACCAAATTACCCCAGACTAGGTTAAGCTGTAATATGCATATGCCTTTATTAATATATATGTAATGATATCATATAAACAAAAATTAAACCCCAACAATTTGTTTTCTTGTTCATGTACTTATTAAATGTGGGAGCATTAAAGTTCCCATTCCTGCGGCCCTTTTGTAGAAATATTTAAGAAATTACTTTATTTTATTTTTTTGTATTTCATTAATTATTATATGTTACTTGTTTTATTTTTTATATGTTTATTTGAATGTGTACTCAATTCATTAATTAAATATTTGAGAAATGACTCAAGATTCTATTTCATTTTTTGTATGTTTACTTGCAACTAACAATAATTTTATAAAATATAATATTTATTATCTTCCATTTTCACTACAAAATCTTTATCATTAGTTTATTTATATCATAATTTGTTAACAAAATTAAGACTACTGAAAAATTTTTTGTTTTACTTATACATTTTTATGCGAATATGTATAGTTTCTGATTTATATTTATTAGAGAAATAGTTAATTTTAAAGCACAATTTAATTTCCTAATTCCAAAAACAAAAAAAATTAGAAATTTAATTTTAACTGACATAATTTGAACATTTCTCTTAGTAGGTTTAAGCTTTTTTTCCTTGATAAACTCCGGATAGTAATAAAATCAATAGATATTGAACTGTCTGAAGAATGTCTTATGAAAAAATTAGAGGTCTGAATACTGAAATATCAGATATCTGAAAATACCATTGGTCGCCAAGACCATGCAACCAAGTTATAAGCTACAATATAACAACCAAGATATAAACTACAATAATACACCTAAGGGAATAAAATAAATATCTTAGTCATAATGATAACAATACATCTAGTATTATACTGAAATCATTATCAATAACACAATAAATCAAAAAAATAACATTGTGATTATAAACAATGACTGTTATGTACAATATTAGTAAGAGGTGAAAAATATTATTTGGTACCAAAGATATTGGCCAATGTTAAAATATAAATTAGTAAGGTCGAAAAGCATAGAAATATATTTTTAATTATTATATTATATATCATAAAACATTTGTACTTTAAAGAATTTATTAGGAGTTTTAATTTAAACTAAATGAAAACTATCTTAGTAAAAAAATATCTGAATGACAAATTCTTAGTAATAAATTCCTTTATTTTTTAACTTGAAAGCTCTGGGATTAGCAATAATTATTTTAATTATAAATGGAAAAAAACTCATAATTTACTTACCTTTTTTGACTAAAACCAACCATTGCTTCTCCTTGGGTGCATTTGAAAGGTAAAAAAAAAAAAATTTAATGTTTATTATTGAATACTAATTAATAATAATGCTTTTTTAAATATATATATTTTATTGTATAAAACATTCTATCCTGACATATCAATAATAAAACAGTCTTCTGTTTCTGAACAATAACAACTGGTTTTATCAGTTGCTACTGAACTAATATGTTTTTCTATAGGAAACTCCCATACATATCAGAATTAATGACGTGAATAAAATTTATAAATGCTATTTAAATTTTAATATATATAATTATTTGTTTAGTCTTCGCTAGGGCCATATCTACAGTAACTTCTCTTCTTGGTAATAGTTAAATCTCTTTTCTGAAGCGCATCAACTTTAACTTAACAATTTGCACATGGATGTGCACAACAAAATTAAGTTGTCTAAAAAAATTTAAATACTTCAATTTAAAACTTTACAGAAACCCGTTACAGCACAGCAATATTCAAATCTTTTACTACTGTATTATTGCAAGACACGTCAAACATTTATAATAATCAATACTATTTAAATGTTTATATCATCATTGCACGATTACATAATTATAATTTATCTAATTCTAAGATTGATTAAGGAACGATGAAGTATCCTCTATATATTCCGAAACTTTAATTAATGCAGGGAAAAACAAATGACACACACACTATAATGAGATATATGGGGTGTTAAATAAACAGTCAACATAAAACAATTAATTGAAAACAGAAAATATATTAAAATTTGTCAGTTGTAAATACAAACAAAAGTTTAATGAAAATGATAAATTACTTACTTCACTGCATTATTAATTCACAGTTTTGCGCTCTATAGTTTCAACTGAAAAAAAAATAAATATGGTTGAAAAGCTTTACTGATTTCCGCACTTGTGTCTGTGGGTACAACCGGCTGAGCAACTGCGCATGCGCAGGGCGAAAATTTTTGACGCCTCAGCCAGTTGTAAATAGCGAAAGGTTGCCAAATGTTGCACCCCCATCATTTTACAACTGGCTGAGAGATTTTCGGCTTTGGATAGAATAGTTCATCAAATCATTGCTAGATGGCGCTAAATTTCAACGACAGATGGCGATTAGAGTAGCTATTTGCAAACTTTTTCTGTGCAAGTGCTCCCAGCTATAGAAAACTGAAGCTAATGAACCCTTATTTTCAAAAATTGGCAACAGATAAATATTTACATAAATTTTTTTTATTATTCTTCACTACTATCTTCTTACTTACAGAAATAAAAATAAGAGAAAAAAAGAAACTTAGTAATAATAAAAGGAATTGAATAGCATATGAATTAATTATACGTATATAAATTAATAATTTAATAATGATATTAAGTTTTTATTGAATTTTCAGAAAATACATGATTTGTTAAAACTGTCTTATAATATTCATGACAAGAACAAAATAAGTGTGCTGAATGCTACAGTAATTAACTCGATACTTATATAATAGTATCTTTGGCTATTCACATATCTATAAAAGTTTGCAAACTCATAATAATTTTCTATTTCAAAGAATTTTTCAAACATAAGTATATATATATGCATTCCAAATCGATGTGAATAGTTAGATATATATTTTAAAAATATATGAGTTAAAATAGTAACTATTTTTCTCATTAAGACATTGTATACAAATACAAAATTCGAATAATTGGTAACCGAACTCATAAACTTAGTTGTATCTGTAATTACCATATATAAACCATGTAAAAACTGAACAGTACGCTTTTTATTTGGAATTTCATGCCAAATGTGAAACACTTGTATAAGCTTCCAAGAAAAAAAGGCCTGCTTCGCTTGGAAATAAAAATGCAACCCCTTGTAATTACAGTTGCACAGTATGTAAGAGAGTCGCAGACCTTATGAATTCATAATTAAAAGAATAAGTAATAAAAGTATTCCATTCAAATTGTCATGTTTCTTTTAAATTTTTATATACAGGCATTCCATTTTCATCTATTTTATGTTTTGTATGTAAGTTTCACAATATTTACCAGCTACCATTATTGCTCCACAAAAAGGCAGTGCAAATTTTTAAAGCTAGTGAATCGGATAAGCTGACCCCTCCCTATTTGCTTTCTAAAATTTTCTGCTCATCTGTGGTAATTTAAACTATCTTAAGACATCGGGCACCAATGAATACCTCACTTACCTACTTTGGCTCATAGATTTTGTAAGTTAATGCAACACTTATTTTGCACCATACAACAATGTTAAAACATGAATATTGAATGAACAATTTATAGTAGCTGCTATAAGAACTTAGCGTATGTATTTAACAGGTAAATCATATTTTATATTGTGACATGGAATTCCACATACAATTTATTAATACAGTAAATATCTTCCTTCATATAATATAAACAAAAGCTATATACATATGGTAATATACTCACCATTATACTTACTTCATTCCAAATTGAGAAAGATGTTAGTGGAAATCAAACGATGCGGCTTAGAAGGGGCAATAGAAGGAAAGACTTGATATTAAAATAACAAGTTCCCTCACTAAAGCACCACTGAGCCATTGTGCATCATAGATCATCTTTACACAGCTCACTTCTCCACAGCTAAATATATTGCTTAGAAAATCATGTAGGCTCCAATTTTTAAAAGTAACTAACTGCAACTGGCCCTGTTTATTAAGCTATCGTAATGAAGGAATTAAATTTTAAAAAAAAAAAAAAAAAAATAGAAGACATCAAAAGGTACTATCACATTTAATTTTTTCTTGAAGTGATTATAATATATTCAATAAGTTTTACTTTTGAGAGAGTGGCAACTTTGTCGATATTCCATGAAAAATAAATATATGGTCTTCAAATTCTTGCAAATGAAAGTAGTTGATAGAATCTGCAGTTCTAATAATTTTTATTCATTCAAGTCATTTTATGAAGTTAAATACCTGAATATTTCTTTTGAATTAACAGTAAAAGAATCTGATTGTCTCATTTTGAATGTTACATGGTAGTACAGTATTTACATGCATTTTTGATATTTTATCAACTAATTGAAAATAAAAATAATTATAAATTAATTTATAACTTCATGAATTATCACTGGAGTGTATGTACTCAGTTGAAAATATGTAACCAAATACATAAATTAGTAAAAACTACACCATTTATTAAACAAGACTTCTATTAGATAACATTAAAGAGGATTATTATTATGCTCTCTTTCAGTAACTTACTTAACTAAGATTAATACAATGCAATATATAGGTCTACAGTTACCACATTACTAAGTAGGCTCAATTATAGAAGTAAATGTTTTTCTTCAGAAAAACAATAAGAATTATGTAATTATCAATGTCATTTAATGAACTTAGCTATAGGTAAGAGATGAAGCAAATAATTGACTTAGAATTACCTTATATTTTATTTTCTAGAAACAAAAGAATTAAACAGCCCAGAAAAATTCTTCTTGATTATATTACAGATTTCTATATAAAATAGAATAAGCAATCTTGATCAAAAGTAAATCTATAAAGATATGTTATTTAAAATAAACTATACACAGAGAGGACCTCTATAAAAGAAAGTATTGAATCTTTAAAATAAGACTTTTTAGTGAGACATTTCTCATTATAACCAAGATAAAATCGAAAGCGTTTACCACGCTACTAAGCCTAACTAAATCACGTGAAAATCTTTAACGACATTAAAACAGATAATTAGCATAAAAATGTTTTAACCATTAAACAAAACATTGATGCAATAATAAAACAGAAAAAAAATTATTCAAAGCAATTAACTTACCCTATTTACTGAATCGTAAATTAAGAGCCTACACGATAACTGTCAACCAAGCAACACACCATTTCTTCAACAGGGTTACTTGACTCTTTCGAAAATTCTTTGGTGAGAATAAATTCGAGCCAAGCAATTGTAGCGCATGCGCATTAGCTCAGCCGGTTGTACCCACAGACATAAGTTGATTTCTGCCACATCACAGCGCCTCAGAACAGCACATGGGATGGTGCGCACGCACAATTCAGTTC
Organism: Parasteatoda lunata; assembly: GCA_949128135.1. Taxonomy (NCBI): domain Eukaryota; kingdom Metazoa; phylum Arthropoda; class Arachnida; order Araneae; family Theridiidae; genus Parasteatoda; species Parasteatoda lunata. Next base: position 5,513,891 of record OX421971.1, read on the forward strand.
TGACGTCATTGCACAGAATCTTTTTTCCCCGAGAGAGGGGAAAAATCAAATATTCCCTGGCTTAAAACTGAGGACCGTTGGCAGTTGGAATCGTGCGGCCGGGCAAGGTTGACTCAGCCTTTCATCCCTTCAGTGGGTCGATAAATGAGTACCAAGCATGCTTGGGAACTAAACACTGGGGGTTTCGCGTTTGGCTGACCACCTAACCGGAACATCTGCTTCTGCACCCCAGAGCCCAAGGTCAAGAAAACTGAGATGGGCACAGTAGGCCTTGGCCCTGTTTGGGCTGTCGCGCCACTGAGTTTAGTTTTTAGTTTATATATATATATTGATATAACTAACTTTAAAGTAAAAAAATATTATAACAACAAAAGCAAACGGATAACAAAAACATAACAAAAAAATTCAACAAATAAGATATTTTATATGAGTTCGAAAATGACAGCAAAAGTCGCAAAAAATAAACATAAACAAATGCGAATGGTGACGGCAAACCTTTGAAATTTAGCCAATACGAAAAAATCCCCAATATTCTCAGTGTAATTTCCCTCTTTCCCTATTTTTACTCTTCCGACGAAACTCTAAGTTTTTAACCTTGGCGAACAAAGAACACGGGGCGAGCTCATATGATCAGAAGGTCGGGTCCCCAATCGTGGTTGCCGGGCGAAAAGTGTTGCACCAAGCAGACTCCTCAATTATGTTTTTAACATGTAAAGTCTATATCGGGCTTGTCATACTTTGAATCCATTTTTCTTGTTTAAGAATCGGAGTGATCAATTTTAAAAAAATACTAATAATTTTTTCAATCTTTCCTATCCACGAAAATGTAGGTCAATTTTTTTTATCTTTATTACTTTTTTTAATATTGCCTTTGAAACTCAAGTCACTTTCTACCTTTGAGTAAGGGAGGAAGGCAACTTCCACCCCCAAGTTCATTCTCCAAGAGAGGATTGCGGTCTAATCTTCTCCGTAGGTGGTCTTGGTCTTACTCCCTCCCTCCCAAATACTTTTACCCTGTTCAACTCTTTTGAAAATCTTTTTCTCTCTCTGTCCTTTTGAAGAACTGATATGGGGAGCTTTTATAAGCTTTTAATTTATTATGGAAATTATATTCTCTGATAATTCGTTCATTCTACATACATTTTATTTATTTAGTAGTAATACTTTTTCTTGTTTTTATTCATTTTGAGAGTGGAATTTATTTTTTAAATACATTATTCCCCCTTTTTTTTAAACTTTTTTCCTTGTTTTTTAAAGATGTTTCAGAATAAAAAAAATTAGCTTCTGAATAAAGTGAAATTAATTAAAATCGAGACAATGACGTAAAGATATTTCAATATACTATAAAGCATCACAAAACTGCAGTTTTCCTTTTTAAAAATATATGTATATATATATCGTACACTCATTTGTAGGTTTAAAAAAACATTTACATTATAAAAATTTAAAAGGTTGCAATTTTTCCATTCCATAAATAGTTTTAATTACTCCAATAGCTGGGATAGTTTGTTTTTACACGGTAAGGAAAAAAAAAAAATAGCTAGTACACAAGAGCACACATCATCCAAACGTGAACAAGCACTTAGCCCTGTGTTTAGGGCTTTAATGTACATACACAAGAACACTAAGTATTATGAAAATTTTATTTAAATCAGTAAATGAAGAAAAATATGAAAATATATATCCATGTATTGTAAAATTCTTAAAAAAAAGGAAGTAAAAGAACATTAGTGGACATAATTAATATTCACGAGAGAAAAATAAAAACGGTATCAAAATATAATGAACCGCTGCTTAGGAACGCAACACTGAAAATATTGAAACCAGTTTGATTGCCAGATGAAATAGAAAGAATGAGAAATGTGATTATTATAAACACCACGAAATTTCATTCACGATATATTAAAAAATAAAAATAAGTTGTAATACTTAGAGTTAAGTTTCTCTTTGTTACTTCAGACAGTCAAACTGGTTTTGATGTTTTCAGACCTGATTCCTTAGTTGATTCACTAGATTTTGAAACTATTAGTCTTTTTTTATTGCTTTAACATTAATCTGTAATTCCTAATTAATACACTTTTTAAAACTTTTTTTAGCAATATTCTAAAAATATATATTAAAACTAGTAATTATGCAATATCTTAGTATTTAATAACGAGAAATTTTTCGAATTCCTATTAAAAGTGTGTAATGTAATTTTTATTCACAATTTTTTGCTCTTTTATATTGATAGAACAAAGTATGTAATCAATGTGTTATTTTAATTTCGCTTCCCTGACCCTCTTTTGCTATTCATGGAGAAGAGTTTTCTGAGTAGAAATTTCTGCACTGCAAACTTTAATTAGTGTAGTTATAGTTAATTAAAATCCGCATTAGCATTACATGGAGAGGAAAAACACGAAAACCTCCCAGGGTTAGTGATAAAATTTTGTAAAGTAAACTTGTCTCAATCAGTTGTTATGTTGTAAGTTTTAATGAAAATCAATAAATGCCTTTTCTTTCAAAAATTTCTGTATCGTACTTTTTATAAATTAATTTCGATTTTTTTGATAAATCTTTATATTAATTACAGTGAGCAGCTTCACAAATCTATATATTAAAATGTAAAATAACATAGAATTGTTTTTGTTTGTTGTTTTTAATGATCCATCGAAATGATCTATTAGAAAAATGGTACAATCTTTAAAAAAATTGAAAAAAATTAATTAAAATTAAAAAAAAGAAAAGGTTGTGAAAAATATATATATTTAAATTGTAATTGAAAGAAACAAATTAAAAAAGTAATAAAAAAATAAAATCTTGAACTCAAGGTTTTACTTTAACAAAAAAAATTTTAAAAGTTAGCAAATCAATTTTTAAAAAAATTAACAAACTTTATTTGATTTATAGAGAAAATATAAATTTATTTTTAATGTAGTTACTTTGTATGAATTACTTTCATATGACTACATAGTAAAATTTTATAAATTTAAATACTCTGGTTATTATTAGTTCTCTAAATAATCAAATCAAAATAATAAATAATTCAAGATATAATTAGAAAAAGTGCATGTTAAATAAAATGATAAAACCATTTTGAAAATAAATAAAGCCGTTTTAGAGTTTAAAAAAATTATTTTCTTAGAAGGAGAAAAAGCATAATGTAGAGTGAGTCTCTTCTGATATCTTTTGAAAGCTAGTTGACCCCCGCAGGTTGCAATTTCCCCTTTTCTGTGACAGTGTTTAGTCGATTAGTTTCAGATTACTTAACACCCCAGGAAGTACGCGCACCCCCACCAAAAATGTAGGGGAGACAGTGGAACGGGTTTTGGAGGTGCTATATTTTTCGTCCCTATTCGGGACTAACTCTTACTGAAGGTTAGAAGGGAAATGAAGAGGCCTTCTCACAGTATCCTTTGGCCAAGTTTTTAACATTATGGAATCGTCCTTCCCCTAGTCGCTTGTGTGTGTTCACCAAGTTTTGGAGCATGTGCAGTGCTTCTCCACCTACGAAAGAAGTGAAATAATCCAATCTCATTCGGATTTACTGACTAAAGGTGAAAGTCAAGTGTAAGCAAATTGTAAAGAATTAAGCTGAGAAAATAGAAACATGAGTTCACAGATTTTGAAAGTAAGTTTCCACCTTTATAAGCTATACTAGAATTTCATCTCTTACCAATTTCAGATTATGTATGGGATGTACACGTAGTTTTATTTCAATTAAATATGAAAACATCTCGCTTGTAAATTTTGTGTTTTTTAATTACCAACTTATTTTTGAAAATAAATAAGGTGTTTGGTATTCGCAAAAAAAAATTCAAAGATACATATGAATCGTTTAGATCTGTTTTTATTATTCTCCATTAAAGGGAAAAGTAATTTTGAAATTATGTGATTTCACTTAGTGCTGAGATAAAACTAGGTTTCATTGACTAGACTTTCCTTTTTGAAAAAAAATTTCTTGTATTCAAATTAATTCGTTAAAGATCAGTTTCATCAAAGAAACCTCTCAGTAAGACATTCTGTTGTCGGAAAAATATCATTTTTGTAGTTGACTACAGCTACTTAAAAACTACAACTTCTTTTTAAGTGTAGTGACTACAAACTACATTCAAAATATAGTTACTACTTTTAGGAGACAAATTTTGCTGGAGAACTTTATTTACAATAAGTATAGTTACTTTGCTCTAAATGGTTTTAAATAAAAAATTAGCTTTTTTAAATACAAGTACTTATTAAAAAATATTTATTATATACATGAGCCTGTTTGTTATTCTAAACCATTTTTTACAATGTTGTTCTTTCAACCTTCAACTTTTTATGCCTTTATCAAAAGCAAATATTTGATAGAAAGGCTTGGAAGTCGTCAAATATTTGCAATTATGTTAATAGTTTAATGTTCTTTTTTTTCGTCTAAGAAATAAAGTGCACCAAAACATACAGGGCATTCAGTGAAATAACATGAATGTTTCATGAGTGCATATTCACATTTAAAGGTGTGGTTAAAGTTATAAATTTTTTTTTTTTTTTTTTACACAATAAGGGATAAAATGCTCCCAAAATTCTAAAAAACACTGTATTTAATGAAATTTACCCTATTTTTTTAAACAAGAGATGAAAAGAAATGCAATTCTAATTAAATTCATAAATTATTAAATTATATGAAGTCATTATTTTATGTTCTATTATAATATATAAATTTAATTTATAAATTGATCAAGAAAATTCAGAAACTTACCCAATGCTCAAATGAAGTTAATTGGTGTAGTTACTGCAATTTGCCTAGATAATTAAAAAAAACTTACAATTAATATAATATCAAATGTTAAGTACTTGTAATGAAAATTTTATTAATAAAAAATTTTAATTTCATTTACATAAAAAATATAATTTCATAGTTTCCTACAACAAAATAATATTTGCGTGATTTTTAGGAGCCCTGGTCCCCAATGTTATAAGAACAAACGCTTCACTTTTCCAACCTTATTACAGACCCGTTAGTATGTTCTCAAAACAAGTTAAATGTATTTTATATCAAGTTAACTTATGTTGGTTTCTTATAATCTATCTTAAGTTTGATTCTAACAGTTTGCGCTGGCCCCCCTAGTCAAAAACTTTGTTGTAGCATTTTTAATAATAATAAAACTCATTTTCAGAGTCAAAGGTAGATTTAAAGAATTTTTATAATTACCTAAATCTTTTTCTATAGAAATTTTCAAAATCCAAATTAACTATAAAGTAAATTACTTTAATAAAAGCAAACACTTATATTTTGTGAAATATTTATAATTCAATTTGAAATTCTCTTGTCTTAAAACTATGTTATTTAACCCACTGGCGGTTAAGGAAATGAGCAAAATTGGGAGAATGTTTCTCCCCTACACACAGTTCCCCTATCCATTAACATTGGAAAACCGGTTTTGCTATGCAGTGAAGACTGCAGGTTAAAATACGACATTTTTACGTGCAGAACCGTCAGTGGGCAGTGTTTTCATTACAGAAAAAAAATGGGTGAGAATTTCTCACCCTTTCTCAAAAACAGGGTGAGATTTCAAATAATTCCGTGAGATTTCTAAAAATTAAAAAAAATATATTTTTGCTGCATCATCATATGGAAAATGTTCTATATCTACTTTTTCATCAGCTATTCTCATTAGGTTGCTCAAATGCTCATCAGTCAATCTGTTACGATATTTTGTCTTAATCTGGTTTTGGGTGATAAATTACCTTGCAAGAGATGCTGAATGATTCGAAAACATTAATTAAATTTGTGCACACACTTTCCTATCATGTACATCAACCAGCATTTTAAATTATTTCTGCTATAAAATCGCAAAGTATGTTGAAGTTATTTCCAAAGTATTTGAACGATATCCATTAAATATCCGTATTTGTTTCGTTTTTACCGTTTCTACATTTGTCTTAACAATGTATTTGTCCATCTTACATTCGGGCACAAAAAATTTTAACGTTTTACATGAAGAAACCTTACCTACAGTGAACACATGGTTGCAGAAAAATGTGTTCTGAAAGGGGTTTGAGGGGGGTGTTCTGGTTCTGAACAATACTGGTAAATAGAGAAGCTAGGTGACAAGGATCGATATTGAAAATAATGAAATATCAAAGAAGAAAAACAAAGCGGATTTCATTAGAAATGCAGAAGATTAAATTTTTTCCAAAATTCGCGAGATTCACGCATTTTGAAGTTCATTAATAGGGTGCGCAAACTTCTCACGTTAATAATTTTTTAATTCGAGGAAAGAAAAAAATATGCGAGATTCTCACGCTGTAGTGAAAACACTGGTGGGTTAAAATACTAGCACTTTAAAAACTGTGTACAAATGAATAACTAATAAGAGAAAGTGGTGATATATTTCTGAAAATATGAGAAATTCAAATCGCACATTTAAGTATTTCCTTTTTAACGCAATGATTATATTGGTTTTTTAGAGGTTATAGCTATCGATTTCCCCATAGTTTTTAAAATCTGATATTTTTAATACGATATGATTTATTACAACAAACCGAATCTCGAAACACTTATTTGGGTAATCCTGTCGTCTGTCTTTATTTCGGTAGTCACATCTATGGATTTCGCGATTCTTTTTCTTTAATGTGATGATGATTTACAAAATACGAAAAGTAAATATATAGTGCATTTTTCTTGCAACAAAATGCGGGAATATCATGCATATTATAATATAAACAAAAATTACATATTTATTTAAAAATTTTACTTTTTTTTTTAAAAATCATAGTACCTCTGTTACTTTAAATCAGGGTTTGCGATTTTTTTTATTTTTTTTTTAAAAATTCAAAAAATCTGATTATTTTTTTTTTATTTAAATCGGAATTTTGGATTTAAATCAGATTTTTTGTATTTTTATTTAATTACACTGTAAGAACTTTAATTTATGACTAAAAAACTTTTATAAATATAAATTAATATTAAAACTATATTATAACAATATTTTAGAAGCTCTAGCTTACTAAAATAATAGAATAATACATAGCTTTGAATAGAATAATACATCTTGAAACAAATGCATGATTGGATTATAAAGACTAGATGAAATAGAGAATTTAAAGAATACTTCAGGGGGAGTCTAGGTTTTTCTGAGAGGTACCTATTTTGTGAAAATTTAGACATAATATGTTAAAATAAAAAATTATATTAAAAAAATCAACACAAATATGGTAAAAATATGGATTTATCGTTTCTTAAGCGACATAAAAATAAAAAATTAACATTTTAAATTAAATTAACTTTTTTTTTTCTCTTGATTTTTAAAATGACAAAATAAATGTAACAGATTGTGTTTATAAATTTAGTCATTCATCAAAAATTAAATAAATATTTTATCTATATATTTTTATATTAAAATATTGATTTTTAATTCTGTATCAAAATCAATAAGTTAAGCTAAAAAAATTAAAAAATCTATATACTCATTGGAATTTTTTTTCACAAAATTTCTTTATAGAAAATCAGATAATGTCAAAGATACTGTAAACATATTATGAGAAAAAATACCAGTTAATAACTCTACTGCTTCAAAAAAACTTTAAAAGAGTTTGAAAGGGAAGAATGACAACATATCAAGAAAAAAATATCTCAATTCATCAGCCTTTTTTCTTTTTTTCTTTTCTATTTTTGGCATATTAGGGTAATTTCTTTTTAATATAACTTTAAGCTTCAGATACACATTTTCCACCAATAAAATAGAATGTAGATTTTAATTCAACACTTTTTCATTCAAATGGTAGAATTTTAATTAACATTATTTGCATTATTTTTTGAAAAAAAATTCATGTTTATTAATTACTTTCTACAGCTATGTAAGTCTATATTAAGACAGCATTAAATGTTTACTTTAATCTGTGCTTTCAATCTCAAGGATCAAAAAAATTTTAAAAATGTAATTTCAAATGTGTTTGAATTTAACACACTCCAAGAAATAAATTAATTTTGTTAACTAAACTTAATTAATGCAGTAATTCATTAAAAATAAATTTTAAAACTAAGAAAAGAAAATAATAATAGTATCAATAATTTAAAACACTGTTTTTTAACTTTTAAAACCAATAACAATATATGTATAAAAAATTTTTGTTGATTTAAATCAATAATTTTTTTTTAAAAAATCATTTGATTTAAATCATGGTGTAAATCAACAAACCCTGCTTTAAATTAGTAACATTTATATTTGTTATTATTAAAAGTATCTTGCAGAAAGACATTAGGTACATTAGTGCTAGAGAGTTTTGTAGCAGAAAACCTAAAAAAATTCTGCCATAAGGGCATGATTATAAGTGAATGTTGATAAAAGTGAAGAAGTGATGGTAAGTGAGTAATGATAAATTTCTATAAGGAAAAGCCTCGTGGCAGAATTGCAGTGACAAGGGGACGGCGTTACTTTAATTCTTGCATAATGATTTTTATTTTGAAAAGTCGGAAATAATCACTTTTTGACATGCTAAATTTACGCTGGTGGTATCGTCAATCGATGTAATGTTGTATAAATATGCCGATATATTTCAAACAATGTGGAAACTATGAATCATGCTTTTGAGTATATATACTTTTTAAGGCAATAATTGAATCAAAATTTTGGCAGTAATTTCTCCATAGTTTTTAAATCCAGTATATTTTATACAATATTATTTATTGCAACCTAATCTCAAAACGAAACACGCATTTGAGGAGTCCGATTCGTGTGATTTTGCAGTCTATTTTTTTTTTTGGGGGGGGGGGGGTAATTACTACTATGGATTTCAAGATTTTTAATTATTTTTTTTACTGTGATGGTTATTTACAAAATGTAAAAAAAGAAATAATTTGTGCATCCCTTCCCCCTCAATAAAAGATGAGAATATCACCTATAATATTAGAATAAAACATTATTACATGTTCAATAAAAAATTATTATTTTTTTTTTTTTTTTTTTTGTTAACACAGCACTTTTGTTATTTTAAATTAGTAACATATATGTTTGTTATTGTTAAAAGTATCTTGCAGAAAGATATTAATGTTAGAGTTTTGTCACAAACAGTGCGGAAAAATTTTACCTCGGGGAGGAAAAGCTTATCTGTATGTAAGAAAATATGTGTGAAATTTTCTGTATAAATATCTGAAAATTTTCATAATTGCTTTAATTTAAAACACAAAAATCTGGTAAATTATTCTTTACACTGGAATTATTTGTTTTATCTGTAGAATGGTCACCCTGCAAAATATTTTTTATGGAAAGTTATGAAGTATGGAAAATTAAGAATTTCTCTTTCTTTCAGAATTGCAGATATATTTCAAACAATGTGGAAACTATGAATCATGCTTTTGAGTATATATACTTTTTAAGGCAATAATTGAATCAAAATTTTGGCAGTAATTTCTCCATAGTTTTTAAATCCAGTATATTTTATACAATATTATTTATTGCAACCTAATCTCAAAACGAAACACGCATTTGAGGAGTCCGATTCGTGTGATTTTGCAGTCTATTTTTTGGGGGGGGGGGGGGGGGTGGGGGGGGGGGGGTAATTACTACTATGGATTTCAAGATTTTTAATTATTTTTTTTACTGTGATGGTTATTTACAAAATGTAAAAAAAGAAATAATTTGTGCATCCCTTCCCCCTCAATAAAAGATGAGAATATCACCTATAATATTAGAATAAAACATTATTACATGTTCAATAAAAAATTATTATTATTATTTTTTTTTTTTTTTTTGTTAACACAGCACTTTTGTTATTTTAAATTAGTAACATATATGTTTGTTATTGTTAAAAGTATCTTGCAGAAAGATATTAATGTTAGAGTTTTGTCACAAACAGTGCGGAAAAATTTTACCTCGGGGAGGAAAAGCTTATCTGTATGTAAGAAAATATGTGTGAAATTTTCTGTATAAATATCTGAAAATTTTCATAATTGCTTTAATTTAAAACACAAAAATCTGGTAAATTATTCTTTACACTGGAATTATTTGTTTTATCTGTAGAATGGTCACCCTGCAAAATATTTTTTATGGAAAGTTATGAAGTATGGAAAATTAAGAATTTCTCTTTCTTTCAGGTATGTTCCAGAGCTCGTTTCTTCCAGCGAGCTTTAAACACCTCAGCTCCTAAGAGGAGAACATTTGAAGAATTTAAAGAATTGCAAAGGCAAATGGCTGTAAGTGATCTAATGTGGTCAGTCACATTTGTTTATGTTATGAGAATTATAGTTTGTCTATGGTAAGAACTCCCCCAGACACATTCTCAAAGTTCCAAATATAAAATTTTTTAAACTTTCAAAATTCTGAATTCAAATTAATAACAAAATTATCAACTACATTTAACAGTAAACCTATCCTAACGAGAGCTAAAAACGAAAACGAACTTTCTGATTGGTTAAGCATTAGCCATTGTTTTAAGTTTTAATAAGGACTATCATATTTTTCCAAATATTTTAAAGATAACACTAGTTATATTTGCTAGCTTATAGCTGTATTTGATCAATGAAAGAATTTATAGCGCATCTTTTTTTTATTCACTATGTCTGCAAAATTAAAGGAAGAATTGTGTAGAAATATTATTGACGCCAATGTAGGACCATAAATTGTAATGGCACACAGTGTATTCATACTCAATGTGATTTATTTTTATTGCAGCTTGATGAAATGACACCCGTTTATCTACGAAAAGGTAGTTCTGACAAACTGATTTTCGGTATTGTCTGCCTGGGAACCCTTGTTTGTGTTGCAATGAGTGTAGATTTTGTTTATGGAGCTATTTATCCAAAACCTAACTCATAACTGTATGTAATATAATTTCTGCAATGTCTCAACTATATATAATGGTATTGTAATATGAGAATAATAAAAATAAGTAGTCATAAATCTTATTGTCTGTATGGATTATAGATATATCATGTGCAAGTTATAAGAATAATTTATATTGAAAAAACTGGTAGGATTCAAATTTTGACAAGTCATCGTAAAAGCAGGCTTTGTCTATGCTGACCACCCAGCCCAAATTAAAAATTGCATTCATATTTTAGGTTCAAATTACATTTCTGATCTCTTTTTTCTTTGATTAATTGTGAAGCATTTAGCCTACCTTGTATATAAATGAAATACTATGTATATAAATGTTTAGAATTATTTCTCCTTCATATAAATAACAGATATATGACTGTGTTCCGAGAAAAGTCCGGATTTTTCGCTATCTGCGCTACAGAAATCCAAGGTCCAGAAGAAATCATCAATCACATTTATGTATAAAAATTCTGGTATATTTTATTTAAAAATATTACAACTAAAACTTATTCTTGGCATCTCTTTAATTTAAATATTTTTTCTGGTAGGATAATAAATGTGATTAGACATAAAAGTAGAGAGTACTCTGGAAAAAATCCGGATTTCCAGATTTTTCGCAAACAGCGATCCGGAAGTTTCCACATATCCAAGGTCCAGAAATTTCAAGAAATCATTGTCACATTTGTGTATATAAATTCTTGTATATTTTTTTTTAGAAATATTCGAACTAGAATTTATACTTGGCATCTCTTTCATAAATTAAATATTTTTTCTAGTAGAATAATAAATGTGATTAGAGATAAAAGTAAGCTTATAATTATTCATTTAAATTATGCTGCGTATAATTTATTTAAAATTTCATGTGAAAATATCAATGATTTAAATTTATAATGGCGTGACTTTTTTTAAATGCATCATTTTACTCAGGAAATTTTAAGGATTTTTGAGTTGGACTCACAATCCCCCCTGAATAAAGAAATATGAAATACTACTACAGGGTGCGTAGCGCTTTTAAAAAGTGCCTAAAAGTGCTTATTTTCGTTTTTTAAGCCCTTAAAGGTGCTTCTTTGATTGGGTGTTTTTAAAAAGTGCTTAATTTTTTATTTTTCAAAATGAAATTCTTCCTTTACCATGTTGATTTTTGCTACGAATTATGCAAAATGACACAGTTCACATTGTTCTATTCAACGTTGTCTCACTTAATTGAACCCTAACAGGGGTCTGTTTAGAAGAAATTTGGGTCCATTACCGGACCCTTCACAAAATATTAACTTAAAAACGGACCCTCCACAAAATAATTTATCTTTTAATCAGACCCTTCACAAATTTGTTTATCTTTATTATTGTTTTTATTAATCGAATAAACCCATCCCCAGAAGGGGATAGAGAAAGACAACGAACTAAGTTTTGTCTTCGACAGATGCTTCTTCCTTTATTCGTCCGAAATTAATATTCTGTGTTCAGGAGTATAGGCTAAATACCAAATATTTGTATGTTGCACCTCTAGTTTAGTAGCAGCAATTGCTCTTTATTTTTTAAAATTTAATTTTCTTTTATTATAGTTTTAGTGTTGAGCACATATTCTTGTATGTCTTTACAATTTAAAAATTCATTGAAAAAGTTTTTTGCAATAATGGGACCCTATTTGCACAAATTCACAAAAGCAGGACCCTGGTTGAAAGAATGTGACTTAACGTTTATTTTATATTCACAAATTACGAATAATTTTTTCACAATTTTACAAAAACGGACCTTTCACAAAATGTCTGGGCAGACCCCTGCCCAATCTATTTCGGCGTATTGTTAGTCAGTAGCGTATGAAAACGCCATTCGTTCTACATGATTCAAAATTTCATGATTTTTGACAAAAACAATGTCAAAAAGGGTTTTTCTTTTCACTGACATGATGGTTAAAACAAGATAAAACCGTCAATTTTCAAAAACTTTCCGACCCTGCCTAATTATTAGACAGCGGATTATATGCACTAAAAAACGGACAAAATATGCACTAAAAAACTTGAATATATGCTCTTAAAACTAGAAATATGCATTTAAAGTAGAAATTAAAAGTTCAACTTATTTGAATACTACTACTTACTTTTTCCAACAAACACAGCTAAAACATTTTTTTGTTAAAGGGAAGAAAATCAAAATATTTCTTACTTGAATCTACACATTTCTGAAGAAAAAGCCTAAAACTGAAGTATGATAAATGAGAGAAGAAAAATCATCGCATTTTCCGGAAAGATTTTATTAAACTGAATAATTTTTGTTGCAATACACAACTAAGTGTTTTTCCAAATTTTCAAGGGTGAATTGATGTCGTCGGTCATCAAAGATCATTTTGAAAGCAGAAAATGACCTCTCCACGTCAACCGATGTTATTGGACAAAACTGGTACAATTTCGTACTCATTGGTTTTACTTTCTCTGGAAGTTCAGTTCCGTTTCCATAAGAAAATCATTTATCTTCTTCACTGCTGAAAAACCCGAATTTTTGTTTTAAACGAAGCACCATTTTTCTTATACTTTCTACCCAACTGAGTCTGGAAGAGCATTGATGCACTGTTGAATTTTTTCAATTTCGGATATGGCCTCAGCCAGGGGAAGACCTCGTGTTTCGAGCTTTGTTATTGCTCCACTTAAGAAAGAAAAGTGAGTGTCAATTACGGCCAAGTCCTTCTGCAAAGAGATATCCTGTAGTAATTCTTTTGTGACATAAACTGAAGAAGCACAGGAACTGTCAATTGCATCAAAATTACTAGCGTCAAAACGTGCAGCTTCAATCTATGTACCCCACCTAGTTATCACAGGCTGTGGAGGTAAGGGCAAATCAGGATACATTTCTTTATACAATTTTATGCGCACAGGTGCATTGAGAAAAACTTTCTTGATACTAGAAATTAAATCATTCACAGAGGAGAATACTTCTCGAACAGTCTGTGAACAGCATGAGCCAAACATGTAATATGAAGCATTCTGGGATTAAAAAATTTCCAGTGCTGCTGCAGATTTGACCATATACGGAGCGGCATCACTGACAAAAAATCAAAACATCTTCAGAACCATCTTTATCAGGCCATAATAATCTGATAGAATCATTGACAAACCTTGCAATGATTGACTTTTTCAAGGGCTTTGCTTGCTAGAAGATGTGGTCGAGTAGGAATATTATCCATTTTTCCACACATAAAATGAGCAATATAGCGACCGCACTTATCTGTCGTCTCATCGACTTCAATCCATATAGGGCCATCTCGTCGAATATCATCCAGTACTTGGTTATATATCGGTTGAAGGTAGTTCTTTCTTAAAATCGATTCATCAGGAATGATCTGATTGGTACAATATTTTTTTAAAAACTGTCTTAAGTTTGGATTATTTAACTTTTTTAAAGGAATGTTGCTGCTTACTAAGGCTTTGCATAAATCACTTTCCTTTTTAGCTGCTTGAACAGGTCTTTGAACAATCAATCACAGGTCATTTTATACCTACAACACCCTTTCTGAGGTTTCTATGACGAATGTCTGTTCCCGACACACACCTCATTTCTACATCTTTTTCACGTGATTGCAATCACCGCCATCAATCCAGCTGACCCTTTCAGGGGATAAAAACGACAAAACAAAATTTAAAGCGTTCCTTATGCTAACATAAAAAGAATAGTGATATTGTTTTAGGAGGGAGAAAGCCATAAAATGCTGAAAATATGCATTTATAAGAGCATTTATATGCACAAATGGCAAAAGGTGCTAAAATATGCAATTGCATATTATCCGCTGTCTACTAATTATAATTATACCAAGTGCTTAAAAATATTTTTTGAGTACTTCTTTTTTGTTGAATAATTTGGCTACGCACCCTGTTCTACAGTTAAAAAGCTTTAAACTAAATCTGAAGACATTGCAAATTAAAATTGCATTTTTTTTTCCATAAATCATTCGTTAAAAGAAATTTTAAAACACTCTTTACAATAATTTCATACACAGAACTACAATAATTCCATACAAAGAAATTATTGTAAAGAATACGTAATTGATTTCAAAATTCTGCTGAAATTTGATGCTATTGCGGATTAAAACTCTCATATCTCTGTAATCAATATTTTTAAATTATATCTATACTAGAATGCAAAGTTTCTTGACAATGACGTCACGGCTGGCGGAGGAAGAAGGAGAAATAAGTTCAGCCGTAGGGTTGTAAGGAGCAGGATCGAAATGACGTCACACTCTTCTAGCTTCCAATTTGGCGCAATAATCGGATTAAGCATTTTGTTTGGCACTTTGATTGTTAGAAAATCATTGGTCAAATTATCAGAAACACTTATAATAAATTTAAAGATTCATTTTACGTAATCATAATTAAGTAATCTAGTATAATAAATATATGTAAACTTTATATTCTGAAATTTTATAAATTAAAAAATATAGAATTTTAATATATTCGATTTATGAGTTTGTTATTTTAATTTTTACATAATTTTATATATTTAAAAATTTAATTTTTAACAAATTATTTCAAAACAATACTCAAATGTTTAAATAAATAAATCTGATATTATTGTGTAATTTTTTTTTCAATTGATCAATATTTTGCTCAACCTAAATATCAGGGTGTCAATGATTTTAAAAAAAAATAAAAAAAATTTGATTTATATCACTTTTAAAAAAAATCTCAATTTCAAGTATTTTTTAAATAAAATCACAATTTCAATTATTTATTTTAAAAAAATCATTTTTTTAAATATTTATTTAAACTCCCAACCGTATTTTTACACCACAACCTTTCTTTATATTTACATTAGAATATTCTATTCTTATTTGACCATTTCATTTTTGTATACTCAGTCTCTTAAATTTCCCCTTTACATTGTTACTGTTCTATTACACTTTAGAAAAGTATTGTGGGGAATTATTTATCGACCATGTCAACCTTCATCTATCAAAAGGTACCTCAGGATAGAATCAAGTTAACATCTATTATATACTATTGAATTCGTATTTATTATTTGTAGTGGTAGTTAGTTACACCACATTACTCCCCTTCCAGAATTTTATCTGGGATAGAATTCGATGAACGATTACCACTAGTTGATTCATGCTATTAATATATATTTAGTTAATTTTTGCTCATTATATTTTTGCTTCATTTCTTTTTATAGCACTTTGCTCATTATTTATTTTTGGAGCATTTCGCTCATTTTTTCTTCATTATTGTTTATTGACCGGGAGACTTTAATTACTTCACCGGATTATTATATTTTTTTTCCTTTGAGCATCTTATATTAACAGCAAATCAACTGTTTTGATGTGGACCATCCAACGAAGTAGGCGTTACTGCGTGTTCAAATCACGTCCGAGTCACCAATGTGGGGAATTATTTATCGACCATGTCAACCTTCATCTATCAAAAGGTACCTCAGGATAGAATCAAGTTAACATCTATTATATACTATTGAATTCGTATTTATTATTTGTAGTGGTAGTTAGTTACACCACAGTATACTTAATTTTTTTAAAGCTAAATAGTACCTATTTTTACTTTTAAATGTGTCCACTTGAAACAAAATATACTTAAAGGAATTATTTTTTTCGATAGTTTTTTTTTTTACAGATTAATACTATTAAAAACAAGTTATTTACTAGCTCTTTTTATTGTGTTTTTAGTTGTTAAACTTAGTAGTTAGTTGTTTAGCTTAGTAGTTATTAAGGATGACACACTGCAATATTTATTCCTTAAAAGTAAAAAATTAATTCATGTATCATTTATGATGACATACACACAACTTCATCAGTACTGGTGTCTCCTTCGGAAGCAGTGATTCAGGATCAACATTAATAACCAAACTTTCAACGGTAAAATCACACATTCCGTCAAGTCCGTAAATCACAGTTCCGTCCATTAGTTCTTCCTCTTTAATAACATGGCTAACACAGTTCTTCCATGTTTCAGTAGAAATGTTTTGAATTGCTTCTTTCGTGATCTGTTTCACTTCATTCTCTTTAAATGTTTTATTTTCGGCTGCAACTTTACCTTTCACAATACTCCAAATATGTTCAATTGGATTAAGTTCACAGTGGTAAGGTGGCAGTCTCAAAACAGTATGCCCTTGAAGCTCGGCTAGTCTATCAACCCGATAGCCCTCATATTTGTTACGGACATTAGACACGAGGAGCAGAAGTTCAGCTTTTAGCATGTCAAAGCTCCAGGAAATGTTTTTCAATATTAGCCATTGTCGAATGTCAGCCTTTTTGGTGAAAGAGTTAGGAATGTTTTCCACAAAAACACTGTGGTATGATGCATTGTCCATCACAATAATGCTATTGGCAGCAAGGTTGGGGAGTAACTTATTTTGAAACCAATTTTCATAGTAATCACCATTCATTTCTTCATGGTAATCACCTTTACCTTTTTTTCCTTTAAAGATATCTTCAGCTTCCTTGACAAAACCATTCTCACCTCCAGCATGGGTAATGATCAACCTGGATCCTTTTCCGGAAGGCGCTTTTAGTCCAGTTGAGAGGCCTGACATAAATGCATCTTTCGGTTTCTTTATAAATGTGTCTTGCCAAACTGCTTCTTTTGTGTGACCAAAATTCACCCAGGTTTCATCGGTGTAAATTATGTTCCTTCCTTCATTTCGGTACCGACGAATTTGTCTTAAAAATTGACGTCGCCACACTTGTATATCTTCCCTTTCTATCAGCATTGAATTGCGGGATCACTTCTTATATACAAATCCTAAATCGAGCATTAGCCTCCTGGTTGTGTCAACAGTCAAGTTCGGAAGGTCAGAATCCTCATTGATTACTTTCATAACTTTAGCCGACGAATCGCACACAAAGTAAAGTCATCAAACTTTTGTAGTCTAGTTCCTTTGCATTTTCTTGCAGGTCTTTTTTTCCCAGGAGTGGAAAATGAGCCATTAACGCCATATTCTTTTTGCATCCGTGAGATGCTACTGGTAGATACGCCAGTTAAGTCCGAAGTTTTACACAGCACATCATTCATAGAATCGCTGGGATTCCCTTCTCGCAATTTATGAAATACATTCATAACAATTGTCTTTTCAGAGCTTTTCAAAGCGCTGCCTTTCTTGTGGATTTGAAAGACGTAGTTCAACTTAGGAGTAGATTCCATTATTTTAATAATAACGAAATTAACGAATAGGTAGAATAATAACGATATATTAGCTTTTAAAAAAGCTGGTTTCTCAAACGATAAAAAATAAACTACAGCACAGCAAAAGATTGAAGATAATATGCAATAAAGCTAAATTACACGTCAAAAGCTCTCCCTAAAAGCGCTTTGGCGGGATCTGTTGGTCGTGAGCTCTCATTGGCTAACGCCTTCAATTCTAAATAATGATACCATTCCGCGATGCGCCGCTCGTAAATTTGAAAATATATAAAATTTTAAGAAAATTATAGCAAATTAACGCTATATATGTGGGGGTTAAGATAACTTATCATATTTCTATTGTGAAATGCGTAATTTACCTCGAAATACAGACATCGCGCCGGGAACTATTTTCTTCGTTTGCCCTCAGCATATTTCTCCATTGTCAAGAAACATTGCAGTTTAGTATAGTAATTATTCATTGATATTAATAGAATAATTACTAATTAACACGAGAATATTAATAGTTCATTGATAACTGTTTCATTGCACCGAAGTAGTTAATTCTTTTCGAAATAATCGGCCTTGCAACTATTTAACTTTGACTCTTTGAAATAGGGGTCATTTCATGCATGTCATTCGACTTTAAAATTTCAAATATAAAATGCAGAAATTACAAAAATGCGTAAGCTGGCTTTAATTAATAATAAAAAACTGACAAAATCGTCGGCAAAAGAAGTTATCCCTTGAAAAGAATGTCATAGTTAAAAACTGTAACAAGTGTTACTCTTGTTTAATTTGGGGTATTATAAACCTAAATTTTCTTTTCTTTTAATTTTTTAAATTATTTTTTTAATAAACTACCGAAATGAGTATGTAAATAATATCCATTCGTTTTACTAGAAACCAAGTTTACTTAGTATCATTCGAAAATCATATGAAGTGCAAATTCTTGAGCTCAGGTGTAGGGTAGTAGGATATTTCAAGCATGATCAGTAGTTTCAAGAGTGGACTTTTATATTAGAAGGCAGCTAACTTCTTTAAAAATTCTAATTCGGAAAAATACTTGTTATTTTACAAATGTTATAAAACATGAGTATTTTTTAAATGGTTATTTATATAATTTTTACATTGGCCATTAGTTTTCCGTTGATGAAGCAAAAACGAAGACCCTAGTAAGAAGCCAAAAACTAAATCATTATGAATTATTATCTTTTTTCTTTAATTCTCTAACCTGGCTATTTAAACTCAATAATCCGCTGTAATATGTTTTTGTTTGAGTCAAAATATTGGCATTTTTTATATTTTTTACAATTTACATACATCAACATACTTCAAGAAATTAACATTTTTAAAAATTTGAACTCATTTTTTCAAAGAGCGAATCTCTAACAATACTTCAGCGAATCATAAAAAAATAATTTAGCACAATATCTGAGTTAGTTTATCCTCTAAATACTCCCCCCCCCCCTTCAATTTAAAATTTGATGATAAAATTGTTTAGCTTTTGTAAAAAGAAACTGCTACAAAGCTACTGAAATAAAAGAACTGATAGGAAAGAATACATAAAAGTTTGCTATACTACACTAAATAAATTTTTTATATTAAATAATCAAAATATAAATTTACAAAATATTTATTTGTTTTATATAATTTTTACATTTAAAAATGAGAAACTTTATGGCATTCAGCTAATTTATGCTTTACAATATTTGCTATGTTCAAAATGCTTAAAAGGTATCCACTTAAATCCTATAGGAAGGAATTCAAACATTTTGATTCTATTTATAGTTTTCTATTAATTAAGCCTCAGATTATTTAACCAAAGAATGTCACTGACTTATTGATCAAAAAGTTAAATTATTAATTTAACTCAGTAAAACTTCAAATCTACCACATATGCATTAAGTTTCAGATAATTTCTTTTATTAAATATTTTTACCTTATATAAAGCGGTGGGTTGAATAGTTCCTACCAACAGTATTAATTTTTAAATATTGTTGCTAAGCTATTTTTTCATCTATAACTTCTGCGACCATCTTCTAATAATTTCAGAAAGTAAAAAAATACCAATGAAAGGATTTGTTTGCATAAATGCTGGAAATAGTTAAGGGTAGAGGGGTCTCATTATTTTCTCTAATTCAACAATTAAAACTAGTAAAATTCTAATTAAAATTAGCAAATCTCTAAATAATCTACAACTGCAAAATACAACGATAAACTCTAAGTAAAATTGACACCAACTTCTGATGAATTTTAATTTTTTCAAAGATTTGAAACTCCTTTTTTTTTTTTTTTTTTTTGACCTTTCATTTAAAAAGTGAAGAATCTAGTCCTTAATAAATTAAGAGCACTGTGGTATCAGTATCGATCGTAATTATAAAGTTATCATTAAATTTAAAATTAAATATTGAGGTGAATATAAACATAAAAAAATACATCTTTTTAGTTTCGCCCCTACTTTTTTAACTTCTTAAGGACCTTACGAACTCTACTTAAAATGACGCTATCGTATCAGATATCGGGAGTGATGGTGAGAATAGTAAAATAAGTTTTTAAATAAAGGAATAAAACAAAGAAACTTCAGTAACCATATTTGGTGATAAATAAGTAACTGATCGCAATCGAAGAGCTTAGGGAAAAGAACATGTTTGCAAAAGTCAGATTCGGAATTTATACATAAGGATGCTATTTGCAAATCCTACTTATTTAAGAAAAACATGTAACCTAAATATTTGTCAGAATGAAATGACAATAAAATAGAAATGCAAGTAAAATTTACTCTTATGCTATTATATATAGCATAATAAATAAATACAAAAAACACGAAGAAAATTAAGAAAAACAATAAGTTTTATTTATTGCGCATAAGCTGCAAGTATAAATAGAACTCATAAAATAAGTTCAAAATGTAGATAAAACAAGGAAAAAATTACAGAACAATGAAAAAAGAGGAAAAAAAGAAAAAGAATAAAAATAACAAACCGGGAGGTAAAAAAAAAAAAAGAGGACAAAATTTTTTTTTTACAAAAATCCGGAAAATAAAAGATCTTTTCATCAGCCCACACGATTATATCCGCAAAAAGGAGTTCTTTCTAATATTGCGGATATAATCGTGTGGGCTGATGAAAAAGGCTTATATTTTCCGGATTTTTTGAAAAAAAAAATTTTGTCCTTTTCTCTCCCGGTTTTTTGTTATTTTCACCTTGTTTATATATATATATTTCAATTTTATCGAGAAGAAATACCGTGAATTTTATAAAATCTTCTGAATGCGCATCAGAATCATGCCTCAAATTTTTTGCAGGATCTCTTTTTTCTTTTCCTTACCTGAAAGAATTGAGGTGTACAAGAATCAGCCCTACAACTCTTCATAAATTTATAATAACTTAAGTAAATTTGGTTTTAGAACAGAATTTTTATACAAATAACATCTTTAAAAAAATGTCAGATAATAAGTTCAACGTTTAAATTTTGAAAAATCAAAAATAATTTCATTTTCATTTCAAATTTTATTTTCAAAGTATTAAAACGAATATTATTTTTTATGCCCAGAAAGCAGATCCAAAAATTCTCTTCTTGGTTGCCTATCCTATAGCAACAGAGACACACAATATTATGACGTCTCTTTATTCATTCAGTTTCTTTATGGTTGTTCTAAATTGTTTCACTTTATATAGCGAGGTAATTTGGCATTTTTTTAAACTTTCGCCATATATATAAATCTTTATTGCGACCCAATTTTTTCGAAATTTCGTCTCCCCCCCCCCTATTTTAAGGGTCAGGATTCCAAATATGTAAAAAAAAGTATATGTTTATTCAGAGTACGTTTTTGTGTCTGATTTCGTAACTTAATTAATAGTTAGCACTAATTTATTAGCATATTTGAGGTCACCCCCAAGAACCATTAAGATTAATACTTAGTTCGTGAAATCCGACCATTAGCACGAAAGTTATTCAGGGACATTAGTCAGTCTCAAAAAGTGTGGTAACGTGAGTATGATGGGGTAGGAGCTAGGGCGGTCTTCTTGTCATCCCTTATTCAAGGGTGTTGAATAACTTTCCATAAGGACACAAACAAAAGACTTGTCCCTCAGAATTTCTTGAGGAAAAGTATACAGGAAGTTGTTGGTAAAGTGCAAGTAGAAAGAACACATTTTCCTCTTTAATTTATTCTCATTCACAAAAAAAAATGAAATAAAAAAGCTAGACTTTTTTAAGAATGTAATTATATTTTTTTTTTCGAGGCTGTAGAGCTTTCCCAAAGACATTTAAGTACGTCCCGATAGGTAGGGGGGCAATTGCCCCCTCTGACCCCCTACTGGCGCCGCCCTTGAAAATGAAGGTTCCTATATAAGATTTCTAACTTACCCTTATTCCATTAATCAGATATGACCTGCTTAATGCAGTAGACTACCCAGTCGTCAACTCTCCTTGCTTTTCTTTTTATGCCAAAAGTCTTAGTCGCCATTCAGTCCAATACAGATCAAGTCAAGTTCCATTCTTTGAGTGTGGGTGGGGATATAGAGTTAGTTTGTGAAAAACATTGGAGAAGTTCGTCTTTAATTCTTGATTTTACATAGGTATGTACTTTATTTACATCACACTAGAGCTATTGGCGACGGTCTGGGAAACATCCCCAAGAATACTTTGCGGAGGGGGTGGCTCCCCTGCTTTGGTAGCCCGACGATCTCAGTGTTCCCACTCAATTTCAGAAGGAAAATAAAAAATTCCCTGACTTTTCCAGGTACATTGCAGTGAAAATTCATACCATATTTTATTTGTAATGTCAAATATTCGATTTTGTTAGCAAAAACGGAAACATAAAAAGTTTCACTAAAAGAGTGAAATTTTATATAAAATAATTGTAATAGATGTTAGATTTATTTACCTCGAATCCCAATAACTGATAATTTGAAGACTGGTCATTCTCTGACTATTCCCTGCTTTTTAGAGTTAAAATAAAATTACCTGAAAATTTCAGGTTTTCCCTGTTCTCCTGGACCTGCGCACGAAGTTGAGCACTTTCGAGTAGAACAGTTTAACTAGGACTGATACCGCGCCCCCTTGGTCTCAAAGCAAGCTAGTCGAAGTGGTGCTTGCCTTCACTGGAAATTGATTTGACATAGATTTTATAACTCTTTTTACATCCTGATGTGTATTGAAACATAATGCAGACATATCTGACAAGCAGAAGAAGAAAGAGTAGGTTGAAGAGAACTTAAATCAGATGAAAAATTAACATAAGTACTTTTATTATTTATACGTTTACTGAGATTCCATGTAAAAATGCGTTAAAAAGCAATCAAGTAAAGGATGTCAACATATCTTTTCTGTTCCTTGGATTAACCATAAAACAAGTTTCAAAATATTTATGAGGATAAATTAAGAGTGACTCTTTGTAACTCATTTTTCTGCAGAACAAAACTTTTGAAATTATGCAGGCATAAATCTACAACTTAAATAAACTGAAAGCATACTTTTTTTTTAAAGTATTAATCATAAACAATAAAAATAAATTTTTTGAGGAAAAATTTATTTTGAAACAAAACAAAAAAAGTTTGTTTACAATACTAGTTAAAGTTTCTAAAATATTCAGCATCACACACTGTTTTAGAAAAGTATTAAAAATTTTTCCCTTTTCTAAAGAAGTGGCGAAACTTACAGATAGCGAGATTGTTTGGTAGCACTAGATTGATTAGACAGATGTAATAAGACAAAGTCTTCACAACGCTTTATCGGTTAATAAATATTATCAAATCATTACTTTTGTTATACAATTTATTTCTTAGAATGAAATACAATCATGTAATTTTTGCTTTTGTATGACTCCTCTTCTGATGGAGAAGCTCCTTTCTAAAATTTTAAGATTGAATTTATGTTTTATTTTTTTAATTCCGTTACTCTTTTGATATGGAAGTATAGCATAAAAATTAACAATCAGAGTTTGTAAAAGCAAATAAAAAATTTCTTTAAATTTAAATGCTGAACACCCAAGTTCATTCTTACACTAAAAAAATAAGATATGCCTCCAAGAGTCAAAAACATAACTTAATATCAATTCTTGATTTTTGAAATACCGACACAATATTAAAAATTTTTCTTGGAGCAAGCATATATAAAATTCTGAAATTTTAGTTGTTACCTTGGTTTAAAAAAGCAAAATTCATACCCAGAGAAAGAAAAACTTTTTTTTACATTTTATAATAACAGATAAGAATTACTTTTTAAGATGCAAAAAATTAGAGCATTTTAAGATCCTGTAAGTTTGTAAAAAAATATTGTCTAAAATGTCACTGATACTATAAGAATTTTGAGAACCTGTAAGAGCTTTAAAGTTTATAAGAAAAAATCACAAACTAAATAGGAAAAAACAAGTAATTTGTAGTTGTAAAAACAGTTTTATGAATTGAGAACTTTTTAAGAATCTGGAAAAGCTCTTTAATATTCTGCGGTTTGAACTGAAATCTATAAAAATCCAAAGAAAAGTCTGCAGTAGTTGGCATTCCTGTACATAAACTTTTACATCAAATATTTATGAAAGGTTTCAGTATAAAGTTTAAAATTTGTGAAGTGAATTTAAGATACAGAGAGTCACAAATACATATTTTTAAATAATCTAATAATAAAAGATCATCTCATGCAGATATTTACAAGCAAAGTAAACGAGAAAAAATTTTATATACATCATCAATCAAAGAATAAAAGATAATGTACAATAAGGTTTGAAAAGAAATATTTCAAATGTTACAAAGCAAAAGAAAATATATAAATTTTTAATAAATACAAAGCACTGAAAATCATATCACACAACAAATTATATAATAAATGAAGTTATTAATAATTACAATTAAGTAAGAGTCACTCAAGAAAGACAACATTTCATGCATAAAACACTTCTGTAGTTGTGTTAGAAAGGACAAAGTTTTGTAAATCTATAAAATCAAAAATGTGTTCTTATAAAACAACTTATGTAGTTAACATACATTTGTCAATTCATATGGATAGAAAATTTTTTAACTATCATAATTTATAATTACTGATAAATAAAGATTAAAATAATCCAACGCTGAATCAATAATTGAAAAATAAAGTATGTTGAAAAAAGTTAGGTTGATATAATAGGTACTTTTTACATAAACTAAAAAGAAATAAAAAATAGTAACCAACACTAAGGGTATATCCTGGTGTATAAATCAGCTTTCCAAACCCCGAAACTTTAACAAAAATCAGGAGATTGATTTGTACACTAGTAATAAAGTTGGACATACGTTGATCTTGAAATATCGATGAATTATAAACAATGAGATAGATAATAACTCTATATCAATTTACGCCTTTCAGAAATTAGTTTTAATATTTTATATACAATTAAATTTTAATTTTATCTTATCATACATAATTTTCTTAACATGTAAAGGCTTTTTTTCAAAACTAGACTTCAAAAAAATATAACACAATAAAAACTTTTTAAGTTACATAAAGCTACTAATTTAACCAATCGTCTCCAAGTATATTTATTTAAGGGTAAATTTATATGATACCTAGAGAGAACAATTTGAAGCATTTTTAATTTGGGAAAAATTTGAGCACTTAGAACTTATTATTATTATTTTTTTTTAATTTTAGAAATTTTCATGTATTTTTTCAGCAGTCTACTTACATACCTGACATACCAGAAATTTACTATCTCTTATTATTAAAAAATGGGGACTTGAATTATACAATCGGTTGACTTATACACTATGATATACAATACATCAGAAAATCTGTATAAAATAATTAATTGGATTTTTTTCACATTTGCAACTCTAAAGACAAAATATGCAAACATGAAAATGAACCTTCAAACAATAAAATATTTTCCAATATGATTAATTTGCAACAACTCTCACTGAAATATGAAACTACAAGCAGAAATAAAGAAATTTCTAAAAGTTGCACAAAAACAGATTTCACACACCAGCTTAGTCACATTATTTTTAAAAATCATACAAAAAGCAATTATTTTTTAACATTTGTCATTAAATATCACTGATTTTAATAGCAACATGACGATTTACATTAGTTAAACACATCTACAAATATTTTTTACTAGGTACTAATTTCTTATTACTAGGTATCTGCTACAATTTAGATTTCCCATGACTGATTTCAAGAATATTTCATGACTTAACGAAGCAACTATTTTCTCTCACAAAAACATAAATTAAAAAAGCATTATAATAACATTAATTGAAATGATAAGTATAACCAAAACTGTTATACTCTGCATCTTCATAGACTTTAAATTCTAAAGAAAGAGTTTAAGCAATAAAATAGTTGAAAAAATACAAAAGCTAATAATTTTTTTTCTTCTTTTTTCTACAGAATTATATTCTAAAGATACGGAAAAGAAAAAAATACTCCTGATTTTTCTGTTGTCATTTCGGAATTAAAAAAAATTAGCCAATGACTGGCTTACTTCAGCTAGAATAAAAATTTTAAAAAATAATAAATAAAATAAAAAATTCTGAAATCAGAGAAATTTAAAAGATAATTTGCTCCAGAAATGTTCTTTCACTTTTTGAAAGAGCACCATAATTTTTAATAAGCATGATATAAAAATTTTATATTTTATTAAAATATGACTGTGAGTGAGGATTTTGCTACAAATTCAGATATTCAGAACACCATGAAATTAGGGGGGAGGGGGGGTTCTATTTTAAAAATTTGATTTTTTGGCAACCTAAATCCAAGACTTTCCAGGTGTGCAGATACCTTGTTATTAGCCCTACAATGCAATGATGCATACGTACATTTTCTCTTTTATTAAGAAAAAAATTATATCTAATTTTAACTTTGTTTCCTTTTATTTTTCTGGAGGAACACAAAGTTAAAAGTTTTTAGGAGACGGAGTTTCTTCAAAAGAGAACAATGGACTTTCTAATTAGCTAAATGAGAATTCATAGATTTTTAATCTTAATTCCAGGTGTTTAGAGTTTTAGTCAATTTTGGGGTCCACGAGAGAATCTTTTAGAATTCTTTCTACAGGGGTCTGTCCAGGGTAAATTTACTACAGTTTAGTGGTACCTTCACAAATTCAACTTTATGAAAAAACAGTAGTTTCACAAAATACTTTTAAAAAAGCAAGTTTTTGTTGCAGTCTTATATAAGAGCGTTTCTGCCAGCTGTCTTTTACAAAAAGATAGCACACGTTTGTTGAGATAGCGAAATTCGGCATGCCTAACAGGTCGCTTACTCCATATCAAAGCGAGCTTTTTCCCCCCGCTGAGCTTTTCAAAATGAAACGACAAGCCGTCTATAAACTTTACAGGAAGTAAAAAATCCAACATTATCTTAAACACTGTTGTAAATTTATTCTAACAGATCTTTAATTTTTATGAAACTTTTTTTCTCGGTGAAACTTTTGTTTGAATGACCTAGCCGAAAATGCTCTCAGACTGAAAATAACTTTTAGCGCTATTACTGTTAAATGCATGTTTTCATTAAATTCAAGTTGACATTTAACTATGGGCAGTGATTTTTATGGAGTTTTAAATTTGAGTACAATTTTAAGCTTATGATTTTACAATAGCAAAATTATATTTGAATATATAGGGAAAATATATAGAAATTTACAAGTCATAAATAATTTTTATTTGTAGTGAAAATTTTTGAAAATATTTTCTTACTCTGCCATAATTTTGTGCTGATTTTTTAATATAATTTTTAATTTTCACAAATTATGCCTAAACGAAATAGGTACCTCTAGAAAAAAACTTAGACAGACCCCTGTTCTAACAAATATAATGAACAAAACAGCTTAATATATTAGAAAAATTATTATATAATAAAACCATTTTAATATTTATGCATTTGTTTGCATTTCCTACGTTAAATACATTTCACACAATTTTTACTATCATATTATGAATGTAATAAAACATTTATTTAATAAGTAATAAACGATTTTCATTTGCAAGCTGTGAAGAAAAAATTAAATTTAAATTATAGTATTATTACAAACATTGAATAAAAAGTTTCCTTGTCATATGGGGACAATTTATTTTAAGAGTGATCTAAATGAAGTACTTTAGGTGCTCTTATTTGTTGCCAAGACGAGGAGTATCAAAGCCTGTTTTCTACAATTATTATTGAGACTTAATTAAATGACCTGGGCGTGCAATATTAATAGAATTTTTTTTAATTTTGTTGTGAACTGCGACACACAAAAATGACACATATTAGAACTTAAAAGTTTTTAATGTCATAAATTTACTAATATTTTAACACTAGCAAGACTGAATATCTATGACTTGAAAGTTTGGTGGTTTTTCTAGTGGCCCATCCCAGATTGTTTGAGTAGAAATCAATTAGGTATCCAAAATTTTACTTTTGTAATCGTAATTCCTTTAATATTTTATAATAAAATATAATAAAATAAATTTAATATAATAAAATTTATTAGAGACTAATTCATTAAAATTTCATAGCATACCTGCCAACATTGGAAGAATAAAATAAAGAAGATTTTACTAGCGATATTTTTCAAGCTACGAGTAAATTTTTGATACATCATGCATAATTGTTTAAGTCAAAAAGACAAATTCAAAATTAGATATAATATCAGCACTTACATTAAGCGAAGTAAAAAATATACATATAAATCTTAATCTAAAAAAGATTATTTTAACCATTATTTATAATTACTTTAACTATAAGCACTCAACACTGAAGTGCTGGGAATAGCATCATCTGTTGAGGAATAAGAGATGTATTTTTGCTGTTAGCAGATATTTTATTGCCAGTTTTTTTTAAAAAAAATATCGTCAACTAATACGGAGAAATTTGAGAGTATACAGGTAAACAGGAGATAGTCATTAAATACAGGAGTCTTTGTCAAAAAAGAGGCGGCTTGGCAGGTATGTCATAGTAATTTTTTTATTCAATTAACAAAAATATCAGGTTAAAAGAAGTGCTGACATTTTTTCAAAATAAAACTGGGATACTTTATAACTACCCCTCTCATCATTTTAGATATGAGGTTCTTTATATACATTTCTATAAGAATAACATATGTATGATTAAATAAACACTTAAATTGGATCAAATTATGAAAAGTCAAAAATACTCAATATTTTCAGTAAGTTATCTTTTGAATTGCAGAACAAAAAAACAAGAGGAACCGAATAGAGACAAAGTGCTCTAGATTAATTGCTCTAGGTATAATTATTCCCCCATTTGTCTTAGTTTATTATAAAACTAATTATTATATATTATAGTGAGAGATTTGTGTAATTAACTGAAGGAACAGACAATGGGTTTGCAAAAGGTGACTGAGCCATTCAATTCCAAATCTTAGTTTTAAATAAATGTTTTTATCGACTGAATACAAGTATTGCATATTCAATCAAAAACAAATTTTCTGAGCATTTGAAAATCATCTTTTGCTGCAAAATCATTTTTATATTTACCATATGTTGCTCATGATCTTTCTTGTTATTGTGGCCTCACAATTTAAACACAAAATTTATGTTTTTTTATTGACTATGAAGAGGTGTGTGGATGCTCCTAATAAATCACGAAAGTAGAAAAGTGTCGTTAAAAGAACATCATGCACCAAAGGAAAAAAAAAATCAGTTCTTGCATATTTTATGTTTTGGAAAATGACACACTTATCAATTACAAGTGAGTCCATACGTATCTATATAACTTGTTATAATTCATACTTCTTAAAATAAATTCATTTAAGATTTAGTAATATAAATAAGTAAGATTTGGTAAAAACAGTCCTTTTAATAATTCAATTTTTAAAAAAAATATTCCAATTTGCATATTTTTTTTAAAAAAATTTCAATCTTGGTAATTTGCTCAAAAAAAAACAAAAACAAAAAATCACGATCGTTTTACACCTCCTGATTTTAGTCTGAAAAGTGCATTGCTATTCTTGTTTCACAGCATACTTATGAGATGACATATATTCTATGACAACAAAAGTAATTTTAGGGCTATCTAACGAGTTAAAATGTTTCACTTTGAATGTCAAGATGTTAAAATTTATAAGTACCGTTCACATAAACTATTAGGGACGGCCTAGACCTGCAACAGGATGTAGTGCCTTGTAAGAAGACGAAGATTCATACAAAATAAACCATAAAGGTAAGTAACTTATTTATAATAAAAAAATGCACAACACACATTTAGAGACTCACACATAATTTCTCACTAAATCATTTTTAAACAATACAATCATCAACTCACGTGGAGAAAAAATAGCTTCAAACTTTGACTAAGAAAGACATTATTGCTGAAGAAAAGAAACAGATCAATGCAGTGCATACATTTTTTTTTCTATAAGAATTTTCGAAGTGCAATTTGTCCATAAAATAGAAAACCAGCATACAATCCAATATACACTTGGAAAGGGTTTTGAAACTAACTTCAAAAAAGAAACAATTTGCGAAATTAACACACTATGTGGTCCAACATCTTTCTTTTCTTTTTCCCCTTAGTTTTCTCTAATCTAAAATAAAGTAAAAAAAAAAATATTAAATTACATAAGAAATATAAATAAATTTTATGTGTGGGATTGGTTTAAGTTGATTATTTTTAAAATCTGCTTTTGGAATAAAAAACATGGATATTTTGAAACCTTCAGATGCAACTTTTGTAACAAATGCCCAACATTAAAGAAATGAAATAACAGAGATTTTGCTAGGAAAATTTTTTGAACTACGAGTTTTTATACATCATTCAAGTCAAAGAGATAAATTCAATATTGGAAATAATATAAGCATAATACATTTGGCAAAGTAAAAAATACGTAAATAAATCTTAAACTAAAAAAGATTTTTTAAACCGTTATTCATACTACAATAAACACTCAACATCTAAATAATTTTCATAATTCTAAGTAATTAGCTTTAATTTACAGAATTTTTACATACTCATATTTTGAACTTAAGTTGTTGATTTGGCCATGTATACAAAGTTTTGTGGAGATTTTTGTATCGTGACCTATGACAGAATAATCGCCAAAGTCTTGGAAACTTTGGTTGCAGCAGTCTATGAAAAACTAAAAAAAAAAAAAAAAAAAAAACAATTTGAAGGGCATAACTTGTAGCCAGCCCCTGGCAAATATCTACATGTTTTTTTATACATTTTTTTCTGTTTAAAATCAATTTGCGTGCCTTTGCAATTATAGTTGGAGTGTAATTGCACGTTGTATCACAATACGAAAATATCACCAAAATTTTATCAAAGTTATTTTCTGAAAGTATTACTTTTCATCAAGAGCAAGTTTTCAAGCTTTTTATTAAAAAGTGATGAGCAAAATTCGGAGCGAATTTTTTTACTTTAGAGAAAATTCTCCCATGCTCTGCATTGCTAAATTTTTGTACTGCCTTTTTTTTAAAATTACATTTCATTTTCTAGTTGCCCAAATGACACGCACAATAAATGATTTTGAAAACAGAAATACATTTACTTTTTGAAGATCAGTAAAAATGAAATGCAAACAAATGAAGTTATAACCAGATTCCCAAATGTAAATAACGAAGTTTGTTATCGGAAAGAAAAAAAACGATTTATTGGAAGAACAACCCATGGCAGCATTCTCACTACATCCAATTTGTTGGTGTGGCAGCTCAAAAACTGCAGTATTGGCAATAGCACCATCTATTGAGAAATAAAAGAAGTATTTTTGCTATGAGATATTTATCACTAACAAATTTCTTTTTTTAAATTTCTTCAACAAATATGGACAAATTTGAGAAAATACGGGTAAACGGAAGTAGTCGGAACGGAGTCTTCCGTTAAAAAAACGGGAGATTTGGCAGGTATGCAATGAGTTTGCAGACAAGTTTGAATGTATGAAGATAGTGCTGCAGATTCACCCTGTAAATTCTGCTACTGAGGACAAAGGCATACATATTTGCATATTTATTCTTTTAAATTTATTTCTCTAACTACTATTCTAAACAGTTGAAAAGACCCCAAAAAATTTCACATTAAGCCTTAATGAGCAATCAGAGATTTAATACTAAAACTGAGTATCCAGACATATTTAATGCAAAAAGACTGTATATATAAAGAAAAATTTAGAAAATAAAAGCTTTAGTTTTTAATACATTTTAAAAAACGGGATAGAACATGCTTACATTAACTACTTTTATTTTATATTATAACCATCGTTGAACAGCCGACCCAAATTAGGATTTACAACTACTAATGTTCAACTCTGTAGCCATGCAATTTTGAACCCAATCAAGAAGACAAGGGAACTCCTGGATCATGTATTGGGTAAAATTTGCCTTCGTGGAGGACCTTTTAATAATTCTAATCCGCATTTGAGTTACATAGAGAGGAAGACCAAGATAACCTTCCACAATCTGATGACAAGGGGACTCTAACCCATGATCCATCTACCACTCAGAATATTTCATGTCAGCACTGTGGTCGGTGCAAGCCGGATGCGAAATTCGTATTGACCAGCCATAGCTGAGATTCGAACCTGATTCACCTTGTTGTTCCAATATGTAATATTGATAAAAATAGGTAGGAACAATGGTAGAATATCCTACCAATAAGTAAATTATTTCTTTTATTTTTTTTTTAAAAAGAAAAATTTGTTTTCCAAAGAAATAAAGAACAAATCTTCAACTCCAAATCTTCAATTAATTTCCAAACATATTAACAGTAGAATTAAACTATAATTTAAAATGAAGCAAATAATCAATTAATAGAAATAAAATTTAACTGAAAAAAAGGCAAGACACTTAAAAAATTTTAATTCTTTTTTTATTAACAAAATTTTTGACAAATTTTACGATTATAAATATGATTCATTAGCTTGCAAATATTTTTTAAATAGTTGAAATCTGCGTTCATAAAATTTACTTTAATTCATTTGTTTTAAATATATAAAGATTAATCTCTAACATGTTATAAAGCACATAAAACAATTTCCTGTATTAATAAATTAGAAAAAATATTAAAAACAAATCAAATAAATATAAGTCAGCAATAGTTTAGGTATTTCACAGTTTGCTTAATAATTAAAGGGCATATTACTGGTATATACTTACAACATTAGATGCAAGATCTGCATACTTTACTAGGAATTAACATCTGAAGTAGTTTTAAAGAAAAGACATCAACATTGTACTATTTGTAATTGAAATTACCTTTAACAGTTTCTTTTGATGTAAAGCATTGAGTCCTGTGGTAGAATCGTGACGACATTGCTGAAGATATATACAGAGTTCTTGCAGAAAGATTTTTCTTAAGGGAAGTAAAAAATTTCGGGTTGCTTTTCAGCAGAAATTTGCACACAAAATTTGTTTGAATTGGACATTTAAATAATCACTTTTTGAAGTTCTCAATTTATGCCGATATCGTAAATCCATTTTGATTGTATTTTCCGCAGTTCATACATATATATACACCGAAGAGCCATTACATTATGACCACCCTGCTAATAACATGCAGGATCCCCTCCAGCCCTCAAAACTGCTAGCACCCGCCGTGGCATTGATTGCACAAGGTGCTGATAGGTAGTCTGAGGCATCTGGTACCCAACGCTCACCAACTGGTCCTGCAATTCCCTCACATTGCGAGGGGGTAGAGTGGCAGCACGAATTTGGTTGTCCAAGTAGGACCACAAATGCTCTATTGGATTAAGGTCAGGTGAATTTTGGGGCCAAGACATGACTTGAAAGTCACTGGAATGTTCCTCGAACCAATCCATGACGATTCGACCCTTATGATATGGTGCATTATCATGTTGGTAAACACCATCCCCCGCAGGAAAAACTGTTGCCATGAATGGGTAACCTGGTCTGCAACTATGTTCAAGTAGTTTACAGACATCAGGGATTGTTCTATGAGGATTATGGGTCCTAATGTGCCCCATAAAAACATTGTTCTTGGGCAAGAAACCATGAAAACCTGGGCGAGCCCATTGTTATAGATGGAGGGTGGTCATAATGTAATGGCTCTTCAGTGTATATATATATTGCTTTCGTAAACAGCGTTTTTGTTGCCTTACATTAGTAGCAAACATCTTTGTTATAGAAAGTATATTGCAGTGCTAGAAAGTTATCTAGCAAGCCCAAAAAAATTCTGCCACAGGGGTATCGAGCTTGTTATCAGTATAGATTCCTGCTTAGATAATTTATTTTAGGATAAGTTGAACATAAAATTGATCAGTACTAAACAAACTGACAATACAATTCAATAAAGTTAAAATAAACATAAAAACTAAAGCATTGGAATACTACTTGATTTCACAAATTTTAAAAAAATAAGGTTTAGAATTTATTACATTTCATGATTAGACATGAAAACTTAATTCACATAGCATATAAGTTACATCAGATGTCATAAAATAGCCAAAAAATGAAATATTCTAAGCATCAGAACAATCATCATAATAACAATAATCCATATCTACCATTAATGAGAGTGTGACAAAAAAGTGGTTGCCAGTGAAGATTCTATAATAAAGTTCTAATAGAGAACCCCACTAGGAAGTTACACATAAAAATAATTAAATATCTTTATAAATATCACAACTATAAATTCACTTCTTTAAAATTATAAAACACTTTAAAATGGTGTTTAAACAAACTATGTGACTTTTTAAGTTTGAATAATCGGATATCTTTCACTTGAAATAAATAGTGATATCAAATTTAAATAGAGGAAAGAAATAGCTCAAAATTAATTAAAATTTTTTAGCAATATATTTATTGATTTAAATGCAAATTTAAAATTATACCATTGATTATTAAATTAGTAATACAAATTTTACCTCAATTTTTGACATCAACAACAGGTATTTGAACATTTACAGGAATAGCATATTCATAACCTCCTTTAGAAGCCATTTGATGTTGCAATGAATTAAGCTGGAAAAAAAAATTTCTTTTATTAGAATAATTCTCAATATACACACACCAATGAAAAAAGTAATTAAAAATGATTTTTTAAAAAAAATCATAAAATTTTTTTGAACAGTATATATTAGATTAATTGAACAAAAATATTTTGAAATGAAAACACCATGAATTATTACTTAACATTTAAGTATAAAAGTATTGACTGATGATAATGATGAATAAGGTATAATCATAGAAAGTATATCACATATCAGGGGTCCGTCTAGGTTTTTCTGAGAGGTACCTATTTTGTAAAAATTTAGACATAATTTGTGAAAATTAAATATTATATTAAAAAATCGACACAAAAATATGGTAAAAATAAAGATTTATCGTTTCTTACTGGATACAAAGATAAAATTTTAAGAAAAATTATTTTTTGAAACTATTGTTTTTCCTAAAGTTGAATTTGTGAAGGTACCGCTAAACGGTAGTAAATTTGGCCTAGATAGACCCCTGTATATACATATAAGGTATAATCATAAAGATGATAAGAATGATAATGATTCACCATTTAAAAATTGTTTGATATAATTACTGTATTATTGACTGGAATCAATTCTTTTTCAAAATCGGATGAAAGAGAAGAACCAATAAATGTAGAACTACAAAACCCCAACTAACAAAATTAATCACTGCATTTGGTTGAAATAACTAAGCATATAATCCCTGAATATATTACCATAAAAATTTCATAAAGTA
This sequence comes from Parasteatoda lunata, assembly GCA_949128135.1. Lineage (NCBI taxonomy): Eukaryota > Metazoa > Arthropoda > Arachnida > Araneae > Theridiidae > Parasteatoda > Parasteatoda lunata. Next base: position 5,549,411 of record OX421971.1, read on the forward strand.
AACTTGCAAATTTAATGTTCTTTTTCATAAAGTGACTGAATTCTCAAATAGTTTTAAACAATAAATCATGGAGAAAAGGGTATATGCTAGAACCATGCATATAAAAATTGTATTGAAATAAAAAAATAAATTAAAAAAATGCTAGAGTGAAAATCAAAATCTCTTGATTCATTATTTATTTTAAATCCTGCATTTTAATTAATAATTAAATATTTTTTATAGTTAATATTAGACTTTTTTAAATAATTATTTATCTGGTGCCGTTTGCATAATTAAAATAGTTTTGAAACTGAGATTTCATGCAGTAATGCACTGGTATTGCATCTCATTGTAAAAACACTTAATATTTTTTAAAAAAAAAACAATGTTCCTAAAATAATTATCAAATCTACTCATCATTGTATTTAATTCAAACATAATACAACATTATGCATGCTTGTTCCAACTTTAGATGCAATTTAACATTTGAAATATTTATATTCCTAACTAACTTAGTTAAAACCTGAGGCCCACGTAAGTGGACCTAAAATTATTAAGCACCCTGGCATGATAAACATAAGATAAACGTAATTCATATTATGTTTATATAAGATAAAAATAATTCAGATTGTATTTATATTATTAAGACTTATGAGAGTAAAATAGAAACTTGAAACTGTAAAATATTTTTCTGCAATATTCTTTATAGTTCAGTAATGATGAGCTTAATGATTTCTACAATTCCTTTAAATGTTATCTTGGAACAAATCTGAGTTCGTTAGAGAAATAAACATGAAATATATTTTTGCTCACATGAACATTCATGTCTCCAGATCCTACATGAGCTGTATGTCTGAAATTAGTTGGGCTTCCAATCATAGATCTATCAATTCTGTGTCGTCTTTTCTGAAACATTTATTATTTTAAAAAAAACATGTGTAATACAAATAAAGTATTTGTTCATATTAAATCACTAATTAATTAATTAATCAATCCAATGCCTATTTAATTTTTTTTTTAGTTTATACAGGGTATTTTCGACATTTTAGATTTTCAAATCCATGACTTCCCATGAATAAATCCAAGAATTATTCATGACTTACCAAAGTTACTATTTTCTCCACAAAAACACAACAATAAATTTCAAAAAGCATTATATAATAACATGAGTTGAAATGATAATTATAACCAAAACTGTTATATTCTGTATCTTTATATTTATTAATTTTAAACTTAAAAAAACAGAGTAAAGAAAGAGTTGAAGCAATAAAATAGCTGAAAAAGATACAAAAGCAAATGATTAAATACTGTCAGGTATATGTAGTTATTTAAAGCTGTTTTACTTCTTCTTTAAAGTAAGTGTAATATAAAAACCTAAACTAGAATTTTACATTGATAAAAAAAATAATAAAAAATTCTGAAATCACATAAATTTAAAAGATAATTTGCACTAGAAATGATGTTCTTTCTTTCATCATTAGAAAGAACATCATAATTTTTAAAGAACAGGATAAAAACATTTTATATTTTAATAAAATATGACTATGAGTGGGGATTTTGCCACAAATTTAGATTTGGAACATTTTAACTCTTGTGGAATTTGGAATGGAGGGTGAATTCCATTTGAAAAAATTAGATTTTTGGGGACCAAAATCCATGACTTTCCATAATTTTTCATGACTTTCCAGGTGCGCAGATACCTTGACAGATTCATCAAACCCTGTAAACAATTTAGCAATTGCATAATTTACCATAATTTGAGAAATGTTTCAAAAGAAATGATTTTGTTCAGAAAACAACACTTTTAATAATTTAAAATATTCATTCTTTGAAAAAATTACCACGTTTTCAAAAGTGGCCACTGAAAAATATCTTAATTTTGCTTCGTAGTGAGTTGAACCGTTTCATGAATCAGTATCAAAAGGTTTAAAACAAAGACTTATAATATTCTTTAAGAAGACTATTCTGAAGAAAAAAAAGTTTAGTCTAGTTAATTATATTGAAAATCAAGATGTCTGATTAATGAATACAAAACATGGTGTGTTTTTATATAATTCGTGAAGAAAAGTGAATAAAAAAATTAATAGAATTACTGGAGGTGGTTCATCAGTCACACAACATGAGAAACATTGGATCCAGATTTCACTCATTCTATCACCAACACGAAGAGGACCAGACCTCCTCCTGTCTTCACCAAAAGGTCTCAGCTTTCTTCTTTTTGTAAACTCTTTAATAACAATCTAAATGCTTAACAAACAAAATAAACATTTGTTAGAATATATAAAATAAAAACAAATTAAAATTATTTGTACTAAAGCCACAAGAAAAGCAATAATAAATTCAAGCATTTTTCCATTGCCAAAATAAGTATGAAACTGTGGAATTATTTTACAGTTTGATTCAATTAAGATAAAGAATCAGAATCAGCATATGGAATTTAATTTATATTTTGCATGCAAATTGATTTTTTTTCTTTTTTACCAGTAACAAACAGCAAATCAGTAACAAATCAAGAACTTGAATTCAAAAGAAAGTTAATGCTTTCAGTGATATTCACAGACATAATTGAGAGAGACATATTTTTAACATTCCTAACATTACGTTCTTTTTAACTATCCTAGAATTTTATTTCATAGCTCTAAATCATTTTGAAAAAAACATCATGAATTTCGGTAACAATTTTTACTTTTTTATCGTAAACAAATCTTTGTATAATTTATATTTCATTAAGTAAGACTTTATTTTGTAATCCAACTATAATAATTTAGAACAAAAACTCTTATTTGTCTTTTTACAATGAATTTGTGTGAACAGTTATAACAATAAACAAAAATATTATTATTCTTTCTTAAAATTTCAATACATTTTTTTTTCTTAAACTACATCATTTGCACAATGATAATTAAAAAACATAACAGATACTGACTTTTCATCATAAAAGCACATTAAAAGTTTAGTTAGCTTTTTACTTGGGAAGAAGTTTTATTCTTTTTTAATGTCCTATACTTTTATTTTTAAAGTTAAATTTTTTTTAATGAAAATTAACAAAAAAATGCAGTTTCAAAATACAGGCAATATTGTTAAAATTATAATATAACTCTTTGCACTCCGAGTAATTTAAAATATATGATGTTATGATAATGTAATATAACATGATGTAGTATTACTAAACAACTAATAGTCCAAAAATAATGTATCGAAATATTAAGATTCAAAACGTGGTTTTTAAGCATCCCGATATATTTCAAACATTACGAAAAATTCAAATCGTGCATTTGAGTATTTATTTTTCAAGGCAATAATCGAACTTTTGGCAGTTATTGCTATTGATTTCTCCATAATTTTTAAATCCAATATTTTATATACAATATTTACAACAACCTAATCTCGAAACAAAACACACATTTGAGGAGTCCGATTCGTGTGATTTCGTCATCGATCTTTTTTTCCGGCAATTACTACTACGGACTGTATGATTTTTAATTTTTTTTACTGTGATGAATATTTACAAAATGCGAAGAAGCAAATAATTTGAGCCCCCTCCCCCAACAAAATGCGAGAATATTGCCAATAGTATTAGAAAAAAAAATTATTACATGTTCAATTAAAAATATATATATAGATTTTTTTTCTTTTAAAGACAGAGTATTTTTTGTTATAAATTAGTAACACATATGTTTGTTATTATTAAAAATATCTTGCAAAAAGAGTTTAGTTGCAGATAGCTCTAAAAAATTCTGCCACAGGGCATTCAATAGATTTACAGTAAAGATTTTTTTAGGTTAAATTAATCTTATTGACTCTTAAAGAAATGGTACTGCAATTAAACTCCAGTGTTCTATACAGAAGAATGTTCTTTGAAGTTAGATTTCATTCATACAGCTTTCTATAGTGTTAATTGCTACTTTTCGTACTTGGGGCATTAATTACACAAAATTTGAGGAAACATTCAAAATGATATGAACAAAATATAAGGTTCTTACGTATTATCGCAACCAGGTTGGCGCAATTTGTATGTTATGTTTTTTGCATGTATGCGATTTGCACTGATGTTTTTATAAGCTCAAGTGCCACTGCCCAGTATACATTTGCCCGGTATATCCTACACTGATGTTTTTTTTTAAGGTCAAGTGCCACTGCCCGGTATATCCTACACTGATATTTTTTTAAGTTCAAGTGCCACTGCCCGGTATACCCTACACTGATGTTTTTTTATGTTCAAGTGCCACTGCCCGGTATACCCTACACAGATGTTTTTTTAAGGTCAAGTGCCACTGCCCGGTATACATTTATTCAAGATGTGTGAAGAAAAATAATATAAATCACTTAGGGTTGCCGTAAGTAGGGTCGCCAAATTTGACGATTTATGCGAATTTTGGCCTGGTTGCGTTAATACGTAAGTACCAAATATACAAATTATTCTAAGAAAATTGATGATACATGTAAGGGGAGATTTTCGTACCGTGACCTGTAGCAGGATAATCGCCCAGTCTTAAAAACTTGGCCCGGCCTTCCAGGCAGTGGCCCGCGAGAAACTAAAAAAAAAAAAAAAAAAAAACATCACAGATCTACATATTTTTTCAAAAAAAAATTTCCAAGCTTAAAATCTATTTGGCACCTTGACGATTGTAGTTGGCATGACAGATCACGATAGCAAATAACCCCTCCGTTCCCCGCCGGCCAAGTACATCCCTTATAGTAAATTGATGACTGATGCACGTTAAATCTGTCGAGTCACAAATTCCTCCATGTTCTTAAAACAAATCATACCTTTGGGGTACTGATCCAGGAGTTTCCTTGTCTGGACTGGTTCAAAATTATAAGGGCACGGAGTTGGACATTAGTAGTCGTGAAACCAAAAATTGAGTCGGCTGTCCAGCGACGGTTATAAAATAAATTGATTTTTGCTGCCTAAACAGATATTAGCACTACTATAAAACGGAAAACAAGATAGCTTACATATTCTTATCAGGACGGTTGAACACTTAAAAATAACAATTTACCCAGGTCATAAGAACAGAGTATAAAAAAACTTGAATTTTGCATTTTATTAATATTTTTTGAAAAACGATAAAGAATTGGAGTTAACATAAAGGTTACAAAACTAAATACTTACTGATCAGAGGAAAAAGCTTTATTTCCATAAACTCAAATTTGTAAGACAACTTTACAAATCATCAGATAAACTATTTAGTAAATATTCCCTACTGGCCAATAAGTTATCAATGGTTACTTGTATTTCTAAAGTTGAATCTAAAAATTTTGGAAAGATGCATCTGAATCAAAACATTCTATTAAAATGGAAATGAAAATAGAAGATGATGATTGTCGTCGATCGGTTTTGGAGCTTTTTGCAGTTCTCAGCTTATAGCTCGCTTATATCTAGGGTAGCGAGAGTAGGTGGGTGATTATAACAGATTTTAGTGGATGGTGATCAAAATAGAAGTAGTAGTAGAAGTAATCTGACGATTTGTTTTGAAGCTCTGTGCTACAAGAATGCGCTTGTAGCTTTCATGCATTAAGAGAGATTGGTTATTGCAATTGGTTACTTGCCAATGACGTCACATAAATAAAATGAACGTGATTGGTTGGTCATTTCACCCCTCCGATGATATTTGATCCGTTGATGATCCGTTTGAAAAAACCATATTCCACGGTGTTTACAGATACAGTAGAATGTCGATGAATATTTTCATCACGTTATTCGTACAACAAATATTAATAAGCATTTAAAGATGCGGCAGAACGATAATTTTAATACGTTATTCAAGAAATTTTTTTCACTGGATATAGGTATGTCTGTTAATTATTTTATATGGTTTTGCACTCCAGGCTGTACAGTTGCAGATTCAATTAATTTGATTTATAATTGAGTAAAAATAAAAAATCCTTCGATTCCTCCAGGATATCTTGAAAAAAGCTACATGCTCTGTCTATTTAACAGAAAATTAATCATTTCCTTGCATGATAGACAATAAGCATTCTGCAAACTAGTGAGCAAAGATTTAATACTGTTTTTAATATTGCCTTAGAATAAAATATCTGCAAGTATTTAAGTCATACTTTCAAAGTTCAAGGTGTGTAGCCAGATTTTTCAAGGAAAAAAAAAATAAGCACCCAAAAATATTTTTAATCAGTTTCCAATATATATATATATATATATATATATATATATATATATATATATATACATATATAATTAGGATTTGAGCAGTAATAAGCTTAAAATTTAATTAAGTGTAAAATAGGTGAATAGGAATAAGTGTGAGCACTGTAGATGAAATGTAAGAAGTGAATATTAATTTAAGGCATGATAATTATTTTCAGCTCAACTATGATTTATAAATCAAAATCAAAGAAAATTTGCTTGTTTAAAAATAACCACATTTTATATGTATGTAAATTAGTTTTCTTATTTTTTAGCATTTGCAATGTACATTTGATCTTCAGACAGGATTCAGTCACTGAAAATTAAGTAATTTAATATATTGCACAATAGCACTAAAAACTCAAAAAATATTATAATTTTATGGGTTTAATAAAATTTACCCTTCAGATATGAACGTGCTTTGTAATATAGAAGGTGTGAATGCAGAGGAATAAAACAAAAAGTAGCTATGAATATTTTATTTGAATAAACATTTAAAAATTTAGTAAAACAAATTGGCACATTTTTAGGTGTCCAAGTCCAAAGAATTGGTCACGTCAATTATCTTAGGTTTTCGTCCTTCCCAATCAGTGGCTGTAGCAGACCTTCCCAAATTTTTCCGCAAGCTCTTGGCCTCAAAGCATACGAGAACTGTAGCTGGAAGCAAAACATTGAGTAATATTATAACATTTAAAAAATAAAAACTGAAAGACTAACAAAACACAATTTATTAATGAGTATATAACGAAACTTAGAGAACTAAATTGAATAAGGGCTTTGAGCAATGATTCTCAATATTTTTTTTTTGTTGCGGCACACTTTTAACCATTTCGAAATTTGACGGCACACGATGAAAAAAAATTTGATCAAAAGTTGTTTACTTACCTATAATACACTGTGTTAAATAGTTTGTGATAATAATATGTACTACAAAAGCACGTTTATTAACGGATTAATTATTTCTTTCGACTGATTTTTTATTAGTTAGTAACAGTTATTTTTTTTCTTATTTTTGCTAGTTATTATTTGTTAGCTTGTTTTCTATAGTTATTAACTGTTATTTTTTGTGATTTCTTGTTAACTAGATTTTTTGCTAATTATTAATTGTTAGCTTATTTTTTTTGTTAGTTATCCTTTCCGAATTTGTTTTTTTATATATTTGGTTTTTTTTAGTTATCCTTTGTTAATTTGTTTATTAATTACATAGCTTAATTTAATGATTAAATTTTATTTCCATTTGTAAGTTAATATTTAGCTTGCTTTCCTTAGTTAATTAATCATTTTAATAGTCATTAAATTTCCTACTTATTTCAAAAAATTTTTAAAACTGTGTGTCAAAGACAATTTTAATTCTCCCATCTATTTTAAGATTGTCAGAGACAAGGCAATCGCCGACAAAGATGTTCACGCGGTTAAAGCGACTTTGCAAATCCAAAATCCCGACTTTGCCGAAATTCTTTCATTGTCGGATTTTTCATTGGTGATGAGATTTAAACGGATTTCAATGTTATCTGAGTTTCGTCCATTTCGGGATCCCAGACAGACTCGGCAAATCTTGTTGTGAAATGTGTTTTTAAATTTAGTTTTTTCTTTTCTCCTCCAAGAGTAATCATCTATGATAATTCAAGGCAAAATCTCGACTTTGCCGAAATTATTTTATTATCGGATATTTCATCGGTGATATTTAAACGGATTTCAATCTTATCTGAGTTTCGTCTATTTCGGGATCCCACACCCGACTCGGTAAATCTTGTTGCGAAATGTGTTTTTAAATTTAGTCTTTTTTTTTTCTCCTCCAAGAGTAACCATGTATGATAATTCGAAGCAAGATGACCGATATTACAAGTCAAAATCTCGAAAACCATTTCTCTTGTATTATTATTTCAACGACACATTCTTAAATTAAAAAAAATTTTAGTGACCTTAATTTTTTGTTAGCTAATAATGTATCATAAAATTCAGATATTAATTATCTGAATTATATTAACTCTTTATTAGAGGTATAAGTAATTTTTTTTAAAAAGAAGTGATGAACTTACATGAGTCTTTTTTAAAGAATTAATAAATTTTAAATGAAATAATCGTGCCGGTGATGCAACCTATTTTTTCTTCTTTTACTTTCAAAATATTGGGGGGAAATTACAAATAAGAGTACCTTTATTATTCAAAATATCTTATTTAAATTGTTAAATTCTGTTTAAATAACGCAAATTATTAAATAACTTATATTTTCAATTAGTAAAAGATATTTTTCTACTATGAAGAATTTTACTAACTCCAAAGGACTTTAAACACTTAAAAAAAAAGAAGAAAAAAAAAAACATTTAATTTGTTAACTACTTTTCAGTTCATAACTTTCAAAATTCTATGATGATTGGATAATTACTTGAGTTAAAAATTTTTTAACCTAAAACAAATTGTAACCTAAAATAATTAATTCATATCTTTAGAACAAGGGTTTCCAACTTACATGAGGCCGGGGGCCACAATTAAAAACACAAATCAAATGGCGGGCCGCAACTTTATCAAAATTTTATGTAGGACTATTTTATGTTTGAAGAGACATTAAATATTACTGTCAGATTTTTACCAAGTTGTACAAAACGTAAGTATTGAATTACAAATTAAAATAAGAAGTAGATTTTTAAAAATATTTGATTGCATATTAAAAAATTCGGGCTACAATAACTTTAATGTGCACCGACGTATTAAACAATTTATGTGCAACAGATATCTAATTGTTAAGATATAAAACTTTAAAAAGGTTGGTATTAAAACTTACATAGTAGCACACAAAATGTTCAATGACAAAATTGAGGTTTGTCTGCCAGAGAATAGATATTTACATTTTAAATTTACAAATGTGTGTGTAAATATTTTTGTCCAAAATGAGTGGTTTCAAAAAGTTAAATCGGAGAATTTCTTCGAGAAAATTTCTGATACACACATGCTAAATCATATTCACAAAATACAAAAAAAAAAAAAAAAAAAAAAAAAAAAAAAAAAAGAGCAACATACAAGATTATTCTTGCATTTGAATAAATATTTTCTTGGATGCAAAACCTGAGAAAATTTTTTTTTTTTTTTTGCACCGTTGGTATGATAAATTTCACAGAAACGAAGAAATTAGGTTTTTATTAACGAGAAAAGTATTTTAAACCCATATAGATTTTTTACGAAAATTGTCCGCAAAAAAAAATGACATCTGAAATATTTTAGTTCGCGGGCCACAAAAAAAAAGGCTTAGCGCGTCGGATGCGGCCCCCGGGCTGCCAGTTGGAAACCACTGCTTTAGAACAATTAATCATCACAACAAAATTTCATATTCTCTATGGAAAATAGTTAACATATATGTGATCTTCAATTCACCTTTATAAAAATTTCTATTTTGAAAATAAAATATTACATTTTGCTTTTAATTTTTTTTTCTCAAGAATCCTAAGAATTCTGAAACATTAAATTGAGTTACACTCAATCGAATCGACACTTCAATCATTTCACACAATTTGTGGATGGTTGTCGAGTTTAAAGTATTAAATGTTGTAATTTTGGATTCATTATTTCAATAAAAATACGGTGAAAATAGAGGAATTCTTCGATTCCGCGTATTCACGGAGAAGTGGCAATTCTGTTTGATCAAGCCGTTACCGGCACTATGAAAAGGCGAAAAAAAGGATGCTGCGGCGACTCCAATCTTGAGAAGCAGCACACAAAAACCAGGATATTTTTGTCAACTTGAAAAATCGAGGGTGTTTTAAAAGTGATTAGCTAGAAATGCCCTAAGCTATATTTTCTCATACTCTTTCTAAGAATAAGAGCTCAATGCACATGCAGCTGTGGTTCCAATTACTTCACTGACCTGTGTTTAACTGTCTAATACGTGTACTTAGTTACTCAAAACGTATTTTATAAATCCGTATTATTATTGAATAAAATAGAAAGCTTAAGTTTTGAATGTAAGTATAATTTTTTTATGAATACAAATTTATTATTTGCAGTCTTATTATTGTTTAAATATTAAGTTTAATTAAATTGCATTAAATGTGTTATTATTTTCCAATTAAATTATTTTCTCAATTATTGCTTAAAAATTTACGTATGAGACTATCTCAAAAAAGAATTTTTTTTTTTTTTTAAATATATACATATATGGGTAAAAATTGATTTTCATGAAGCAGATAAAAATATTTTTTTAATCTCTTTTGTGCAATAAAATGATTAAAAGAAGGAAGAGCAATTAAAAATGTTATTTATATTCATTAGTAGGAGCTAGGGATAGAAATAGATAAATCACATTTGAATTCCGAAAATTGGAATTCTTTTTCCGTTTTTTACTTTTTACTAAGCTTTTTATTTTGTGTCTGAAATAGTATTTTTATTTTTTTTTATATTTTCTTTTTAGTTGAAATTATTTTTTATAGATCTTATTTAATTGAAATTTCAAATTATATGTTTGTTCGAAGGCTTTGTTTTTATAAGTCAAAACTGCAATCCTTTATGAACAAAAATGTACTAATGCTTATTTTATTGAAAATGTAAGGTGTTTAAAAATAGAAAAGTTTCAGTTTTTTTTTATAAATAATTCTTTTTAGCTATTTTGTTGTATTTCTTATGTATTTAATGTTTTTATATTATATTTTTGACTAAAGTTAACAGTTTTTCATTTGTTTAAGTTAATTATTAGTAAAAAAAAACTTTATAATTTTGTAAAAATTCAATTCCCAGTTTTGTATTAAAAATGCAGAATAATCATTTTAGCATAAATGCTTTCATAAGTTTTTATTGTTAAATCTATTAGCGTTAACTGCATCAATGACAGTTGCGACAAATGAAAGAATTTTCAGCAAGATGAAATTGATTAAAAACTATCTTCGAACAACAATGACCACTGAACGCCTAAATTCACAGCTTTTACTCAAAGCAGAAAAATATATTGTTGACAATATTAAGCTTGATAAGTTGGCAGACTTTTTTTCACTTTTAAAACAACGTCGAAGTAAATTTATGTACCTAATATAATATAACGTAATTTTACTAATATCTTAATTTTTTATCATTTTTATGTGAATTTCTTCATTTATAATTTAAATGGCAAATATTTTCAATGTTTTTCTACATTATTTTTCTTATTTTTTTAAAAATCAAAGGACAATGAATGAATTTTGTTTTGAATCAATAGAAGACTGTATTTGCTGATTATGACTTACTTTCTTATCTTCAAACAGTTGCTCTAATTAGCTTATGGTAACAACGTTTAGATGAAACGAAAGATACATTTTTATTACTGAGTGATTTTTCAAAAAATATTTAAATATAAAGTAAAAAGTATTTGAATTATTTACTAAAAAATTCCTTTACTAAAAAAATTCCTTTGTTAATTTATATAACTTTTCCACGTGCAAATCCGTAGCAAAAATTATTTACTAAAAAATTTCTTTATTAATTTATAAAATTTTTCCATGTGCAAATCCATTTCGGGCAAATCCGTGGCTAAAATTATTTACTAAAATATGTTTTTTTTTCTTTGTTAATTTTTATAATTTTTCCATGTGCAAATCCATTTCGGGCAAATCCGTGGCTAAAATTATTTACTAAAAAGATTTCTTTGTCAATTTATATGATTTTTCCATGTTCAAATCCATTTCGGGCAAATCCGTTGCTAAAATTATGTGCAAAACAGGCAATTCATGTTTCTTTCTCTTTTCTATTTTTCTCTTAAATAAATATTTATTTTCTAAAATTATTTATAGTCAACTTCTTTAAATTATCCAATATAATATTACCTCGCGCACATCCATTTTCTAGCCCATCCTCGATAACTAACGAATCAAACGCACTTCAGTAATGCAGCAAGAACGCACTTTAAACTCCTCTAGTTACGCTCAATTTGCGCTTTTGTTTTCATTTTTTGCAATCTGGCAGTCTTGTTACAAAAATATTTTAAATCATTCTTGAAAAATTTCCCGTTCATGTAAGTTCATTTTTATTTCGTTACTCGCTTTATAGATTTGGTCTTATTCTGCTCTTTCTTTATTTTCTGTTTTTACGTGTTATTTTTACTTATTGTGTTTAATTTTATTTGTCGTAATTTTTGTAAAAAAAATTTTTTTAGTGCTCCTCACACTATTGTATTGATATATTTTGCTTTGGCTATATTGATACAACATTAGAAAGCACTCTTTTTTACGGATATAACTGTGTGGGCTGATGAAATGATTATATCTTTTATTTTTCGGATTTTTAAAAAAAACTTTATCCTTTTTTTTTTCTTTGATTAATTTTTTTAATTAATTCTTTTTCTTTCCCCAGTTGTTTGTTATTTTTATTATTTTTCTTTCCCCCCCTTTTTTCATTTGTCTGTAATTTACCTTTGTTTTATCTTCATTTTGAACTTTATATATATATATATATGACAGTCGGCAAAATAAACTTCAACACCCCCCCTCTCGAATCGGTTATCGACGGGCCTGGTTGTAGTTCATTTACGTCGCACTAGATCTACACAATGGGCTATTGGCGACGGTCTAGGAAACATCCCTGAGGATGATCCGAAGACATGCCATCACAATTTTGATTCTCTGCAGACGACCTGCGTACGAAGTCGAGTACTTTACGGTAGAACAGTTTAACGAGGACTAATACCGCACACCCTCGCTGCCTACGCAGACTGATCCAAGTGGTCACCCACGCAAACACTGATGCTTGACTTCGGTGATCTGCTGGGAACCGTGTCTTAACGATCAGTCCACTGCGGGACTTTAGTTATTTAGAGATGTATGGTTTTAAAGATGTATGGCTGCTAGATTGAGGAAGAACTCGCTTTTTGGCAGTCTTACTTTGGCCTCTTTTTACTTGTTTATCATTGTTTTTATTGCAAGCCGTTATCATCATTCGTTAGTCTTACCATATGGTAATTTATCTCTCTTCTGGAACAATATATATTGTTCCAGAAGAGAGATAAAGTTCGTTTTACAAATTATCAATTAAGTTTAAATTTTGATCTTGGTATATTGTTGACAGGTAGGAGGTGTGTAGCTGTTGATATCGGGTCGGTTACCTCGCCAAGTGTTTTCTAATGACTGTTCTTTATCAAATGACAATTCTTACTTATTCAAATGACGTATACAAGAAATGCTACTCAAAAGAGATACGCAAAAAACAATGATCACGTTGTAAGACAAGATTTCAAAATGCACCTGAAACAGTAACCCGGAAGTATAGACAACAAAAAGCTTGCAGAGCATTCTAGTGTAAAAAACACCATCCTTTGTATGAAAATGATCCCAAAGAAGAAAAACAAATGATTCTCGCAAATGACCGATCGTTAAGACCTTGTTCCCAATAAAACACCGAAGTCAAGCTCCTTACGAAAATATTCAAGGCATATTTAATGCTGTTGAGGTAACCACCATAAAAATTATACCTCTTAAAAGGTTGTAACTGAGGTGTATGAGGTTGTTTTACATACACTTCCGCTCATTTTGAAGTTGTTCAAAATTCACTTCAAATCAACCATGTGGTAACGTTCCTTCCTTATTGTGTCTTATTAAATTTAAAAAAGAAAAATGGTTGATATTCTTTCTTATGCAAGCGAACACAAAATGGAATAACTTTTTTTTAGAAAAGGAACACCTAAAACACATCGAAAAAATATTTGTAAATAAACAAAAAAAAAAAAAAAAAAAAAAAATAGGTATCTTCTTATATTAGAGTTAAAACCTAATGCCTGCAAAGTCGTTTTATTATATTCAATGATCTAATATGAAAGGTTTATTTAAGCTTTATGTTCCATACTTTTCTGAATCATATTACTTAAAATATGCAAAAAGCATACAGGAACACATTATGTTAAAACATTTAATTTTGCAAAAAAAGTTTTTTGACGATAATTTTTATCAAAAATTTTAAAGTTTAAATAAAAAATCAGTATTTTTAATCTAAAAAAAGTAGAATAACGAATGCTTACAATAAAAAAAAATTATTATAAAAATCCTTAAGATTGAAATAAAAAACTTTTTAAAACTGATTTTTTTTTTAGTCTGAAATTTCCTAGACATAGAAAATCATTCAGTAAAGAATTATCATCAAATTAGACAAAAATTATTTACAAGTAAATTTTTTATTATTATATAAATCATAACACTTACCTGCTTTATAAATCCGGATAATTCCAAATTGAAATGTTCTTCATTTGAAAATTTTATTCTCAAGTAATACATACATAGATTATCTCTTCATTAATTTAATGACATACCGCAACAAAAAAAAAAAAAAAAATTATAATCGTAAGATCTCGATATGAATTTCAATAACTTAAAAACATTGAGTTTATTCAACTTAAAATAAGAATAGCTGAATTCTAGTTGAAATTAAGTATTCTGGAAATTAAAAATACTTGTGAAGAAAAATGATAAAAATTTATTAATCAACACAAATGATACTATTTCAAGTACTTTGGATGATTCTTAATTATTGTTCTCTTTATTATACAGATACAGAAATATATACTTTTCTATTAAGAAGAAGAATGTTCTATAACTATTACAGTTCCGCACGTTCTGATATCACATTTATTCATTGGAATGAAATAAACTATATGGAATGAAATAATTTATAATGAATTGAGGACAAAACAAATGTATTTTTTCTTAATACACACATCTTTAACAGTATCGATCACGAAATCGGAAGTTATAAATTACACATTTGTTGATAATGGAAAGAAAAATAGTATTGAGAAATTGTTCATCAAATGTTGAATGCGTTCTGTTTCCAAATAATTTACCAATGTTCTGGATCATCTTATGAGTTCTTCTGCTTTTTCTTTGGGAAAATTTTGCTCATTTGCTGCTAAAAAGAAGCGTTCATCTCTACTAATGATTCTGATAGAATTAAATGAAAACTTACTAAATAAAAATCTGAAAAGAAAGTCCCCATTAGAGGGGGTATTCAAGCGTTGTGATCGTAAATACCACTCGGAATCACAACCATAGCTTTTACAGATACTGCAGTGGAGTATCTTCCAATTTCTTCCCCAATTTTTTTACTCATTCATTTTTGAAAAAGGGATGGAAAAATCTTACAATTCATTCACTATCAGTTTTTAGCCATCTGCGGTATGCAGATACTTAGGAGTTTCCGCTATTGTCCATCATTAGTCTTGTGTGATGTCCACAGGACTTGAATGTGTCATTTCGTGGACACCTCCACTTCCCAATGTCGACGAAGGATATTTCAAGGTTTTGCAATATATTCGAAATATACGCACCCTTTAAGCGCCAGACGGTTACCAGCAGTATATATCCGCAGCAATTTAAAATAAATGTTGAGCAATATAGACTTTACATCCTTTTGCTCTTGACAGTGGCCCCCAAGCTCTTGGGCGCAAAAAAAAAAAAATAATTCTCTTGTCTAAATTCCCCCCCAAACTATTCGTTTTATTTAGTGTAAAAATTCCCCCCCAAGCTTTAAGTGGGCGCATCGTGTGCCCACCTTACCCCCTGATGGGGGCCCCTGGCTCTTGAGAGAACTCTGTTGGAAAGTATTACTAATATATAATGAAATGAGCTTCATTTACAGAAATCAGTTTAAAAACTTTTTATATTTGTTCTAAAATGTTCATTTTTTATTCAAAACTCCTTTCTTAAATTAATTAAAAAATCTTAATTTATTTCGATGAATTAAATGCCTATTACTATTCAAAATTGCGAGTAAACACAATCATAGATATAAAGGCAATGTAAATAGATATATTAGTCCCTGACACAATGCACAGCATTTCAAGCATATTTAATGCCAATCATGACTGGGAAATATTGCGGTTTTTCTTTTTTGATGACTATAAAAATCCCTAATATTCCGTATGTGTAAAATTTTTCGTACTGTATGTAACAATTATCATGAAATTTATATTTCGTAACATCTGCAGGACTTTTTCCTATCTATGTTGAAAGCTGAGAAATAGCGATGTGTTATATTTAAATGGCTTGAATACGAATTGCTATGTGTGACTTTTAAATTAAGTAAATAAAAAACGCGATGCGTGGTTTTCAAATCGCGTGAATACGAGATGTGTTGCGAGAAGAATAAAAACATACGATTCTAAAAAAGCGTAAATACGAATCGCGATATGTGATTTTTAAATCACGTGATAAGAAAAAGAATAAGTTGGGTGTGGATTGTCCAATTTGCACGTTTTCATGGAAATAAAGTGATAGTCACGAATTTTGAATTATTTTTTGCAAAAGGGACCGCTTTTAATATAAATCTATACACATCTCGTTTTTTTTTTTCTCTTCGGGAATTCGTTGATTTTGTTAAGATACGTAATTACTTTTGAAGTTACAAAAATTTTTAAAGCAGAATCGAGTTGTAATATTGTGTTAAAATATCAGGATATTCAAAATCAGAAGTAACGATGTAGCAATAACGGGGGGAAAAATAAAAAACATTTTCGAAAAACCTCTTATATTTATGTTAAAACCGGCACAAAAAAAAGTAATTATTTTAATGTGATTCAGAATTTTTTTTTAAACCACGGAAAAAAGCGTAGCTATCAAAATCCCTTTATATTTATTTACGATGAAATAATCGGTGTAAATATAGTCAATAAGTGATGTATTTAATAAAAAATATCGGGACTTTCACAGAAATGTGTAGCAATAATTACCAAAATAACGGTAGTAAAATAATTTGACTTGCGATAAAATCGGGACAAAACCACGTCAAAAATTATGGTTAGCTAAATAAGTGATTCTTTACTCGCGATTCGTAATAATATCGTGCTAAAATATCGAATTTTTAAAAACCACGAGAAAATGCGTAGTAATAACTGCCGAAAAAAAGGATCAAAAGTCATTTATATTTGCTATGAAGTTTGCGTAAATAAAGCGTTTCATAACTTTCCGAAACTAAGTGAAAATAGGTAGCAATAACCACCGAAAAGTCATTGGATTTATGATAAAATCGGCACACACGAAGAACGTCAAAAGTGATAACTAAACTACGAAATTCGTGTATCGTAATAACTACGTATTAAATATATTAGGATTTTTAAAACTACGCGCAAATCCGTAACGTTAACCATCGAAAAACTACATTGAATAAGATTGCGTGCTACAAAAACTTAAATGCGTAAATTTCAAATTTTCGAATATTTTTTTTTAAAAGAGTAATTATTTTTTAAAATTTTGTTCAGATAGCGTCTGCAGGTTGTGCATCCCTAGCTTATATTATTATATGAAAAATATGATAGAAATTATTTACAATATGGTGAACCAGGCACTGGGCCCATGTCCAAGAGTTCGTGGGTTCGATCCCAGACGGCAGAAGTATCCCCATGTAGTAAATGGTGACTGATGCACGTTAAATCTGTTGAGTCGCAAAGTCCTTCATGTTCCCATAAAAAATCAATACCTTTGGGGGTAATGATCCCGAAGTCCACTTGTCTTCTGAACTGGTTCAAAATTACAAGGCTACGGAGTTGAACATTAGTAGTTGTAAACCCGAAATTGGATCGGCTGTTCAACGACGGATATAAATATGGTTCACCAAAGTTAAACATGTAAAACAATTTGATCAAAATTCTTGTTTAAAACATTGAATAAATAACATGTTTTTAGAGAAAAAAAGCTTTTTTGCATATCACATTCTGAATATTAATGGGGTGTCAAAAGAAAATCTTTTTACCTTCTATGCAACTCTAGATCGAAATATCCTAAAAATGGTTCATAGAAATAATTGTTTCAACGTTGATAAGAAATCTCTAAAATATATTTAATATTAATAAAGGATAGTTTCTTTGAAAAAAGTTTTTTTCATACTCAGAACAAGAAAACGATTGTTAAATAAGTATGTATTTTTTCCAATCCTGTTTGCCATTAACTTTGGTCAAATAATGTTTCTATCTGAAATGATGGATAAATGAGGTTCTACTAAACAGTGCAAGACTTTCCTTCTAAATATCACCGCACACCAGATTATATAAAATAAGTTTTAGCAACTGACTTCTCTTTTCTGGAAGTATGCTACCATTCAAACAAGAGTAAAACAATTTTGAATTGGAAAAAGATTATTTCAAGTTAAATCACTACCATACAGGGTTCACACGCACTGGGAATATCCGGAAATATTAAGGAAAATGATATTTGGATTAAAAATCAGGTAAATGTCACAGAAAAACAAAATTTTATTACAAATCTGGAATTGTCAGGGAATTTTTAACCCCATTAAATCTTGCAAAATAAGCAGTATTTCATGCTTTTTTTGCGGCTGCGCTTATCATTGTTAAAAATAATAAAATCAATTGCTGAACAGACAGTCTTATGAGATTCTTCTTTTATGCTAATATTTTTGGAGATGAGGGACAAGATTATTCAAAAACTCTTCAGTCATCCACATTCTAAAAACTATGTTTTAAAAACAGGGGTAGAATTCAATGAATTACAGATATGAGGGAAGATGACTCGCAATTGCTGTTTGCATCTTCAAGAAACCGGAACTTTCCCAACTTATAGACATAGGGGCCCCTGCACTTATCCAATGTTTCAAGCATACATAGTAACAAATTTTATATGATTTGAATTTGGCATTTTGAAAATTTTTATTTCTTTAGCATTTTATTAGAATGTAATAGATATTAAGAATTCAATTGTATTTTCCCCCCAAAGTAATCAACGATTATAGTAGGATTACTCCATAGTTATAGTAGAAGTATATAGCCAAAAGTAATATACTAATTAACTTCTGGAGTTTTCTCCCCAAAATTATTAAAATTCCTTTAATTATTTATGAAAAAATATTGAATCTAATTACTAATTTATATAAAATATTTAACAGGGAATTTTAAATTGGAGGGATATTTCTTAATCTAAGTTTTATTCAAATAATATATTTCCCTAGATTTGTAATTTTAACATTTTCAAGTCTACTGATTGTACTGAATCAACAATATAATAATAAATATAAATTTAACAGGGGGATATTCACTAATTTACATTTGTGATACAATGTTATGTAAATGTTCTTTTTCTGCTTTGTTCACAACTCTTTTTATCATAAATGTTAAGATATTATTATTAACAGATTTTTTGCATGAAAGATGAGTTAAGAATTAAAAAGAATTTTTTTTCAGTTGTTTTCATTGCAAATTAAGTTTTTTTTTTAATTATTAATAAATTATGCATCCAATATTAGTTTTTTCTCTCTTCATTTATTGTTATAATCATTTTAAAGTTGTCAATTCTGATTACCCAAAGAGCAACAAATTATCTTAATCATTGATTTTAACATTAATGTTTTAAATGAATTATTTTATTTAATTTTTTTAAGATTGCTATAATTTCTTTCCATAATATTCGAAGGAAATTCAATTTACACAATATTATGATTATTTTTTATATTAAATATGATTTATTTTTATGAAATATAAATTTTGATTTTGTATTTTTTTAATACTGTATTTTCTGGTGAAAGCACCGCATTGTCGCACATCGATAAAAATGAAATTAAAAAAAAAAAGTGAGCGTTAGGGCTGCAGAGACCCGCTACTGCCTATATCAGCATCCTTATAGAAGAGACATTTAAATTACCATTTAGAATTTCTATAAAGCAAAAATTTTTTTTATACATTTCATAAAATAAAGTTTTAATTTCTAAATTATAAAAAAAGATAAAATCTGTTTACAGGTCTACTCACTTATGGCCTTAGACTGTTTCGGTAAGGCTGAACTAGATCATTCTTGATACAGGTTAATTTGGAATAAGCATGCATAATAAGAAATCGCTTTAAATGGTCTGAAAATTAAGTACACAACAAAATATTTTTAAATACATGAAATTACGTAATTTCTAAATTATTATTATTTTTTTGGGGGGGGGGGGGGAGAACAGACTAAAATGAGTTAAAAAAGAGTTCATGAGAAAAAAGTCAATTTAAAAAAAAATAATAAAGTTGTTCATACCAGTTGGCATCACATAGAGAAATAAAGCTGTCCTGTTTTACTTCAGAAGAGCAAATAATTAATTGCAAAAAGATATTTATATACTCAGCAGCGTCAACAAAAACCTTGTGTTGGGAGTTAGAAAGAAAAAGGTTGGAGAATCTCAAATTTTAGAAAAGTAAATTATTCTTCCACTATAAAAAAATAATTTAACCATATTTAGTGGAAGAATTAACGCTGCGATTGATCACATAAATCTGTAAAACAATGTCATAAGAAAAAAAAAATAAAAATTTTAAGCTAAAAATTCATTACAGTTAATAATTTACGAAAAAATATAAAACAGTGTAAAAATTGAGTATTCAAAATCACTTTTATCGTTATCAGAGACAATTAAGTTCAATAATTTGCCATGTAATCAACACTAGAAGAATCCTCATCAGAATTATAGCTGTCGGAGTCACCCCCGCTCAGGTCGATGATGCCAGCTTTGCAAACGCCCGAGTGATTGTCTTTGCGGGTACCGCAGCCCAGGAGTGTACTACCCACTTGGTAATCATCTCATAACTAGCTCATTTCATCTTTCCGCTAGCGGTATACGTATGAAGATCCCTTTCCTCCTCACACATCATTCTTTAAATGCCCCGTTGATTGTTACATCAAAGGGTTGCAATTTTTTTGCCAAGCCCCCTGGGACAATGGCTATTTGAGATGATATTTTCCTACATTTTTTAAAACTGTTTCTACTCTATGAGCAGTCAAGGAGTTCATGATAAGGAGAGACTTGGGTGAAAAAAAAAGGAGTCCTTTCGGCACCTGTAGATAATGTTTAGCCATTCCAATATCATATTTTCATTCATTCACCCCTTTTCGTTCGCATAAACACAGATTTCCTTAGGGAAATTGCCCTTTGGAATAGTTTTTCATTTGAAGATAATGAGGGGTTTCAGTTCCTCCCCGGTTGCTGAGCAGGTCAACACACAGGTGAAGTTTGATTTTTCGTGGCCTGTCATTTTAATAGAAACAGTTTTTTCATCTGTTTTGCTCAGAGTGCGGGAAGGGGGACAATCAAACATGAGAGTACTTCATCCATGTTTATCAATTGATTATTAGTGAGGTATCCTCTCACAATATTTTGCACAAAATCCACAAAGTTGTCCGTTTTTAGTTCCCAGTCAACGGGCAAAGATTGCTCCACAGTTGTTCTCGCTTGCTCTTATTGATAAATTTCAGCCCTTCATGAAGCAAAAACACCATGAAGGGCAGACAGGAAATGTGGAAATACACATATTTTGGGCAATTAATCTTGCCTCATCCTAACGGTCGAAACCGCATGCCTTTTTTCTCTTTCACTTTGCACCCATTTCTCCAGTTTGTGTTCTAGTTCTGGATACTTAGTTATTCCGCTTCTCTTGGCTCTTTTATTTCTAGGCATTTTTTCTATTATTGACTTTTCTTTTCTCAATCGACAGATGCAGCGTTCGTCTATCTCAAATTCTCGGCCTGCTGCTCGATTGCTTCTGCCTGTTTAACTACAGACAGCATTATAGCTGGCATTGTAGTTCCTATTCTCTCTTGAAGCCATTACGTTAATGAAGAAGGTAAATGTTAACAGGGATAATATAAGGAAAAATAATAACACAACAACTAATAACAGGAATAAGAAATAACTAAGCGACACCAAAAAAAATTCTCAAGAAGGAATGAGCGAAGCGGAAACGAGTTTCACTTTCACAATTTTCAGGGTGGAATTTTAGTGGGTAGAATGCCCTGTCCAATGGAAATAACACAATATAACTCAGCTTAGAAAGAGAGGTGAAAAAACTGTTTGAAAGAGGGAAGTGCCACACCTTTTCCACTTGTTATTTCTACTGGAGCTACTTAAGAAGAATCGATCGGTTATTTTTAAAGGCGTTGGGGGAAAGAAAATGGGATATTTCCTGATCTGTTCACTCCAATTACAATTGCCAAGGCACTAAATGGATTTCCAGCTTGCGATCTTTCTTTGCATATTTATTTTCATGCAGGTTGCTAAGAATTGGCAATTGTTCTGCAGCTGATCGCGAAAAGGGTGAATATTTCGTTGACTTCGTAACTACCTACATACGTTTTAAATTGGTTTTCTTAAGCAATGTTTTTAAAATTGTATTATTCGTTTATTTATTTTCTTGCAGGTCGCTGCTGTAAGTTGCTAAGAATTGGCGATTGTTTTTCAGCAAATCGCAATACGAGCGAATATAGTCTAATGAAGTCTTTCTTTCAGAAATATATTTAATCTTAAATAATTTTCTTTGAAAATTTTTTTTTGCTATTGAAAATTATTTCATCAGAAGCGTCGAGTATAATAATAATAAAATAAAAAAAAAACCCCAACTTTTTTTCTGATAGCGCTGCTGCGCTTTTGCTGAAAGATACGGCACCTAGAATTTCATGTAAATTAACCTTGAACAGCAGGAAAAATATTTCTTTTCTTTGAGTCTGAACTATGAATATAGTTATCCAATCTTCTATTCATCATCAATGGCTCAACAGCACAGGGTGGGTCTTGGCCTTTTCAGAAAGTCTTTTCCAGGCTAACCTTTTCTGGCTAGCATTTTACAGTTCTTAAGACCAAAATATTTTTTTTCCAGGCCATCTATCCATCTCAAATTCATGCTGAACCTTTTTCACGTGCCAGCTGGTCAGGCATTGAACACTCTTTTTGTGGTATGGTCTTCATCCATTTTGATAACGTGACCCGCCCTGAATATTTTTTACTGTTTAATGCAGTTAATAATGTCAGGTTCAGAGTGATTAAGCTCTAAACTTGTTCTTATAAGCCACACATGAATTTTTTGAATTCCTCCAAAAATACTTCTCAAGACCTTTCACTCAAAGGTACCCAACACACACATAACCTCAATCCTCTATTAGAAATAATGTATCCACCAGCAGGAGAGTCTGGTATCTGGAGAAGTTACAAAAACAAATATAAAAACAAAGAATACATAAAATTAATTTATAATTTATTTAATCTTTCAAAAGCTTTTTTAAGACTTTGCACAACTTTATCAATATCAGATGTGCTTGTTTCTCTTCCAACACTTAAACGAAGAGATTTTACAGATAAATGCTCAGGTACACCCGAGCTCACAAGAACCAATGAGCCTGAATTCCCACTATGACAAGCAGCACCCGTACTTGCACAAATTTCTTTGGTTTCAGCTAAGATTTCATGCCCTGTTATACCATCAAAATCAAATGCAACACTTAATGTATTTGGAAGCCTATCTATATTAGGTTTCACATTAAAGATAATTCTGTCAGAAAATGCTTCAACTAAAGATTTTTTTAAATAATTACAAATATTTGTCATATGTTCGTGATAAAGCTCAAGATTTTTTACGATTAATTCACAAGCTTTTCCTAATCCAGCGATCATACAGGTATTTTCTGTTCCTGGTCTATACTTTCTTTCTTGTCCTCCACCATAAAATAGTGGGTACAGTGGTTTACCCCGACAGAAATAAAGAGCTCCAATCCGTGGTCCGTAAAACTTATGGCCAACAATGGTCAGGTAATCAACCCCTAAATCCTGAACTTCAACAGAAATTTTTCCCACTGCTTGAGCAGCATCTGTATGAAAAAGAATTTTTTGACCAGAATTCTTCAGACGCTCACCTAAAGCACTTATGGGTTGAATCACCCCGGTTTCGTTATTTGCCAACATTATAGTGATGAGGCAAGTATTAGGTCGAATTGCATTCATTACATCTTCCACATGAAAAGAGCCAGTGGTTTTGGAGACTGGTATGATTGTTAAATCGATTTCTTTAGAAGAAAACAGAGTTTCTAAATACAGGATGACAGAATCATGTTCGATATTTGAGGTTATAATGTGGGGTTTTGTCCCACTTATTGCGTTAGAATAAAAATGCTTGACTGCAGTATGAATAATCATATTATTACTTTCAGTACCTCCAGATGTAAATATTATTTCATCACTATTACATCCTATCATGCTGGCAACTTTAGTTCTTGATTCCTGAATAATATTATGAGCTTCTTTTCCAAATGCATAAGAACTACTAGGATTTCCCCATACTTTGGATAAAGCAGATGTTATCGTTTCACAAACATCAGAATCAATTGGAGTAGTAGCATTGTAGTCCAGATACACTACCATAATTATTGTAATAAAACCCTAAAATTGAAATAATTAAATTCACAATTTTTTTTTTTCTTCTTCAAACAAATGCGACTGATTGCAATTAATGTTTTACATTACAGTTCAAAGTTTGCATATTTCATTGATGTTTATTATGATTAGCGGCTGGAGCGTATGTTTCCGTCTACCCGTTTCTGTCAAAAGCATTTCGATCGAAATCAATCCTTTTCCTATTAAGCTTAAAGCTAGTTTAATTGCAACAGAAAGCTTCAGTAATAATTGCTATATTCTCGCATCGTAATAAAAATATAAATATTAAGTATGTATTTGTGTTATTAATAACTACATTTACTTGCCTTTTTTCTTTAATGGATGGAAACAAAGATGAAAGTGAGCACTGCATATCCATTGCTCAAAAATATATAAATGAAGGTGATCGGACAAAAGCTCTGAAATTTTTATATAAAGCTGAAAAATTATACCCTTCTCAACGAGCCAAAGGTGAGTGTGCAGATTTATGATACTCGTTCTAGATTTTAATGATTTGTTGTTACACTTAATATTTATTTTATTTGGAGAACTTTATTGAAATAATTTTTATTGTTTTGTTCGTATAATCGAGTCTCTATTAATTATTTAATTAATGTTCTCATTTAAAAAGACAAAAAAAATTATGTTTACGTAGTTTTCCTATCCATGTAACTCAAATGCGGGTTAGTTCTATCAAAAAGTTCCTACGAAGGCAAATTTCTTCCAATACTTGATCCAGAAGTTCCCTTGCCTTCTAGATTGGGTGCAAAAGGCTGCAGAGTTAAACATTAGTAGTCATGAACCCAAAATAGAGTCTGCTGTTCATTGACGGTTATAAAATAAGTTAAAATGAGAGGGAGGGGATTAAAAAAAAACTTATTATACCATTTCTCAAAAGCAGCGTTCTTCTACAGATATGGAACACTGGAAAAGGATTAAATTCAATAAGCTATGCATATAATTGTGGTACAAATTTAGGAAATTTCAATTATCTTTAGAATATTATAAATAATATGAATAAATATTATAAAAATTGAGTTGAAATGATATAAATTTTTATATTTATTAAATATAATCATGGGGTCTGTCCAAGCCAAATATACCTTCACAAATTCAACTTCAGTAAAATTTTTCTTAAAATTTTATTTTTGTGTCTCGTAAGATAAGATAAATCCATATTTTTAAGGTGATTGCTTAATATAATTTGTAATTATCACAAATTATGTCGATGAAAAAAACACTATTTAAATCTAATGATTCAATATTGAGTCAAATGTCGGCCAGATGGTCGAGTGGTTAGTGTGCCTGACTGCAAAGACTATGGACGCAGGTTTGAATCCTGCGCAGGGCATGGATGTTTCTCTTTGTGTGTTGTTCTCTATTATGTGATGTGTAAATGTGGCACACCCTATAAACGGGTATTTGAGGCAGGGTAGCGTGGATAATGATGCTCGCCTCTGTGGCTTAGGTTCACAGGTGCCCACTTGGTAACGTTAAATGAGTAACACTTTTGGCATCTTCCTAGGTGAAGAACGTAAAAGGTCAATGCCTGCCGTTGGAAAAAAAATATATTGAGTCAAGTGAGTTAAAAACATCAAAATCTGTTTTATTGTTGGAAATTGTAAGAAACACCTTGAACTTTTATCCATCAAATCAGATCTATTTTTAATGCTTTCAATCTAGCCCATCTTAATAGTGATTTGTTTAATTAGGGTGACCTGGGGTAATTCCCGATCAAAAAATGCAAACATCTATTTTGTGAAAAAACTATTCAAGATAGAATATTAATATTTACTGAAAGTTTGAGGCTATATGAGATGAGTTTTATGCCACCTTCTTTTGTTTGAAAATCTAATTAGAATTTGAAAGATTTTAAATTTTTAGTGATCAGGAATTACCCCTTCTCTTGATCATTTCTGGGGTAATTCCTGATCACTTCTGGGGTAATTACTGATCACCAGTTTTTATAGTAAAGGGACTGTTTAAAAATAATTATACAATGGTAATTAACAAATAAGACATCAAGATCAAACAAATAAACCAAAGAGATATGTTTAAGCAGCTAATAAAACGATTTATTTAAAAAGCAAGAATAAAGATTAACACTTTAAATTTCCCAAAAATTTTTGCATCATCATACATTTTAGGCAAGCAGCCAACTCATTCTCATGCTCTGCTGGAACAAAAGAAAGAGCTCCCACATGGGTTTCTTTTGCTGGATTTTGTAACTTCATTAAGTGAGAGTGTAAAGTTAAGTAAGGTGTGTCAACTGCTCTCACACGGAAATTTTAATTTTCAATCATTAAAAAAAAAATCCCTAATTTTGCTTTTTAGAAGCTTAGTATCCTTTTTAGGCTTATAATTTCTCACCATATTTATATTAGGCTAATTTATAAACTTAAAAATTATCCTAACAATGTACTCACATAAAATTAAGATAGTAGTAGTAGTTCATTTACGTCGCACTAGAGCTGCACAATAGGCTATTGGCGGCGGTCTGGGAAACATCCCTGAGGATGATCCGAAGGCATGCCATCACAATTTTGATCCTCTGCAGAGGGGGTGGCACCCTCGCTTCGATAGCCTAACGACCTGCACGCGAAGACGAGCACTTTACAGTAGAACAGTTTAACGAGGACCAATACTGCACACCCTCGGTCCCCACACAGGCTAATCCAAGTGGTCACCCATCCGCACACTGACCGCAGCCAGTGATGCTTGACTTCGGTGATCTGCTGGGAACCGTGTCTTAACGATCAGTCCACTGCGGGACTAAAATTAAGTTCAAAGCAAGGTAAGACAAACAAGAAATGGTGCAAATCAGAACACATTTGTCTTGTATACAGTTAAACAAATTTTGTGATCACAGTTAAAATATATTTTATGGTTGCTCCTCTTAATAAATATGAACTGTTATTTAAGAAGAGACAATCAGCTAATTATTCACTATTTTTAATACTATTTATAAAAAGAAATGATAATGATCAGGAATTACCCCAGTGATCAATAATTACCCCATCTGTAGGGGGCAACATTTGATATAGTTTCCTATAATCAATTATAATGTTTACAGTAAATATGAAACAATTAAACGAAAGCTTACACTATTTTCATATCATAGAAAAAGAAAGTAACTCAAAATATTTATTTTTAAGAGAAGGAGGAGGATCTTTGCAGAAATGTGCACATTTTGAGGCCCATCTTTGAAATGGAAAATACAGAAAGCAGTTTAAAAGATACTTATTTTGTTTGATTAAACAAAAAACTATTATTAAGTAAATGTAGTTATACTTTAGTAAAGTGTACAAGCTTTCTTGTCCATGACTCAAATTTAAAAAAAAAAAAAAAAAAATTTTAAAGTAAAACTTATCTGCTGCTCTACTGATTATGAAATTTTGCATTTTCAATTTCATGATTTGTATAATGTTACTCTTTTCATTTTAGATTTTATGGATAATTTAGATAATAGACTTGATTTAGAAAATATTTACATTAGTAGTCTTAAAACTCTTTTTCCATATGGATTAAATGGTAAGTTTAATGGGGAAGGTAATGTTAATGCTGAGGATTTTTATATTTATGACAAATTTAAAGTTTTTAATTTTCCTGGGGTTTCTGATTCAAAATATAGGAATAAAAGAGGTGGTGGAAAAGGTAAAGTTATTGATTTTGATGAATTTTTGAATATTTGCAAC
Source organism: Parasteatoda lunata (assembly GCA_949128135.1). Taxonomy (NCBI): domain Eukaryota; kingdom Metazoa; phylum Arthropoda; class Arachnida; order Araneae; family Theridiidae; genus Parasteatoda; species Parasteatoda lunata. The sequence goes on from OX421971.1 coordinate 5,577,350, forward strand.
TTACCTGTTAATTTGAATAATATTTTCAATATTAGGAAATATATTTTTGGTTTTAAAAATAAAGTTCTTAAAAATTTCCTTATTAAATTTGGTTCCAAATTTAAATATGATACTGAACTTGTTAAATTTATTGTTTTGGATTTAATTCAATCAAAACTTGGTGTTGGTAAAAATGATTTACTCTTTAATAAGGTTTATAATGTTGAAATGTTTTTTTGTACGATTAATTTTCATGATAAAAAATTTGAGATTGCTAAATTGCCACAGATTATTCATTATCTTTCTGAATTTTTTCCTTTAAAGCAAATTAAAGTTTCTGCTGCTTTTAAGTATTCTTCTACGCTTAGGAAAAAGGTTTGCAATTATAATTTTTTAAGTCAAAATTTAAATTGTATTTCTAAATTTGATTGTTATTGTAATGAAAAGGATTTTTCACAATATATTGATAATGATTATGGACATATTATTACGGGAAATTTGGAGATTGTTGGTAATGAAGATTTAATTACTATTCTAAGCAAAGGTTCAAAATTTAGGACAAGATTTAAAATGAATAAAGAAGATTTTATTTTATCCATTAAAAAGGATCGTGATTTTTTTATAGCAAAAATTTCCAGAAAATATCATTGGACCGTTGAGGGTTTTTCAGAGTGGAAGGCTAAAATTATCGAAAGGGTTAAATTTAATTTATTTAATACCAGTTTTGGTTCTTATCCTAGTGGTACTATTATTGATTATGATTTGTCTAGAAATATTAAAAATCTTAAAGATAAATTTATTGTTACGGTAGTGGATAAAGCTTCAAATAATTTTTGTATTATGTGTAAATATTTTTTAAAAAAATTGATTATTGGAGAATATAATGCTTGAAAATAATACTTATTTAAAATTAAAAGAAGATAAGAAAGTTATTGAAAAAAGAATTATTGCGTTTAGTAAAAAGTTAAAATTTAGGTTAAATAGGATTAAATTTCCATATTTATTTCCTATTGTTAAATTTCATAAAAATCCTGTTAAATTTAGGTTTATAGCGTGTGGTACTAATTGTTACAATTCTGATATTAGTAAAAAGTTTTTTAGTTAGTTTTCTAAAAATTATTTTGCTTAAAATTAAAAAAGAGAAAAATATTGTTATTAATAGTAATGTTGAAGTTTTGGATTATATTAATAATAATGATATATCCAACATTAATACATTTGATTTTGAAAATTTGTATACAAGTATACCACATGATAAGATTATTGAAATTTGTAGTGGCATTTTTGATAAGTATTTATTTAATGAGAAAATAGATAAATCTAATTGGTTGGATTTATGTAGGTTTAATCTTTTTGAGAATGTTCTTTTTAATGGTTTAGATTTTTATAAACAAATTATTGGAATTCCACAAGGTAATTCCTTTTCTCGTGCTTTTGCTAATATTTTTTTGGATTTTTTTGTAGCTAAATTTCTTGAGTAGAATGAATTTAAAGCTTTTAGATATATTGATGATTTGATTTTGTTTAATTGTGATAATTATAATTTTATTTATAATATTTATCCTAAAGATTTGGTTTTGAAGAAAACTAATGAGGATTGTTTTAATGTTGAGTATTTAGATTTTAAAATTGATATTGTGGACAAAATAATTAAAATTGGTGTTTTTGATAAAAGAAAAGCTTTTAAATTTAAAGTTATATTTTTCTTCAACTTTAATACTAATTTGTGTAATAAAATTTTTAAAAATTTAGTTTTTTCACAATTGATTAGGATTAAAAATATTTGCAATAATGTTGAAAGTTTTCGGGAAGCTGTGAATAATTTTTTGAATAATTTGAGTAATAATGATTTTCCTTATAATTTTTGTAATGTTAATTTTTTAATTAAGAAAATGATTGAAGAATATTGGTTTTTTATTTCTTTTAACAGGGCGCAATTCAAGACTTAACTGAGCAGCCCCAGTTAAGCATTCTATTAATTTGTGACGTAATCTGTCTTCTTTCTTTCATTTTTTCAATCTGCGTTGTGAAGGCGTTGTTTTCATTTGGTTTAAGTGTTTCCATTTCATTTGGTTTGCTTGTGAGTTCGCCCTCTGACCTTGTTTATGTGAGTTTTTATTTTATTTTCTGATGAAATTGTATTTAGTTCTATGTCTTACATGTTTTTTTCTCCTGGACTTTTATACCAAACCTTCGGGGTACTGAGGGAGTTTTTTTAGGCTTTTGCCATCTCCCTCAATAGAAAAGGTTTTGTTTTATTGCCACTGGGGCCGGTACCCCCTGAAGACGTCGGCTTCAGTGGTCATATTTTTAATTTTAGTTTTATTTCCTTCGCTTCTTTTATTTCTATTTTTATTACTAAATGTAAGTTCTTACTATTCAAAGATGCTTTTTATTCTCTTGATTGTTTTTGACTGTAGAAGACAAAAGACATTTTTCATTCGTTATACCAATATTTTGTTAAAAATAATTAAAAAAGAATAAATAAACCTATGTGCAAAGCTAACTACAATATTAATAGACACTCTGTTAAGTATTTAAGCAATTATCAAATGAAATTGGGGATATTTAAAGGAGAAGAGAACTTTTATCTGGGATTCATTTTTCATGAATTTAGTGCCTTTCTACAGTTTTGACTGGGTACAGATGTTTTGTACTGTTTTTCAAAAACAATATGCAGTTTCCCCTCCCTCATAATCTTTCATCCAACCCTCCCCTACTAAAAGATAGCTGCCATACATACACTATGTTCACCATGCTTCTAAAATTTGTTCAAATAGTTATCTCCTAAGTGAAAAGCTCTTTTACCTTACATATATATTGTTGTTGACCATGCTTTTCCTTCTAAGATTATTATTTATACCCATGGAAAATTAATTCCGCAATCCATCAAACTCTAATTTTGAGCTTTAACAGTTTTATAATTTTGCCTTGTCTTTTATCTAAAAGTCAATTCACAAATTGATTTTTAGATACATTTTCAATAAATTTGAGCTTAAAGTCATTTTTTCCTCCTGTAAGTAAACAAACTTTCACCAAACTTAAACCTTATTTCTGATAATAATAACTTAATAGTGATGGTATTTATCACATTTCATGTCAATGTGGTCTGTGTTAGATAAACTAAACGTACCCCTAAACTTCGACTTAGAGAACATGAAAGATGTGTCCAAAATCAGGACATTAACCAATCTTCTTTTGTTCTACATAGTTTAAATTCAAGTCACAGGTTTAAATTTTCTTCTGCTGAAATCATTTAACACTGATCTTCATCATCTGAATTTGATTTTTGGGAATCATTCTACATTTTGAAACATTCTATTAATGTTTCAAAATTAATCTTCCGAATTTGATTTTTGGGAATCATTCTATATTTTGAAACATTCTATTGTTCAATGTTTCAAAATGTAGAATAGTTAATGATCTTTTATAGTATCCCGATATTTGGAAGCCTATGTGAATTCCTACCAAATCCACACACACCTGTTTATTATTTCTCTTTTTAATTTCTCATTCAAACTTGTTCCACCATCCGCAATAGATAACCTACTTCCTCATGTTTTCTGTTTCTCTTTACTTTCTTTACCATCAGTTGGTGTTAAGACACTGAGGAAGGTTCTTGTTTATAGAATTAAAACTATTGTATGTCCATTTAACACACAGTTCAAATTGTCATTTTATTCACATTTTTTTTCTTCCTGCTGTAGTCCCCATGTCACAAAGTATGTGTTATCCTTTGTTGGTTAAATTTGTATTATTTTCGTTTTACATTGCAATAAGTTTTATGTGTCAAAATATTATTGTTTGTTCATTATAGATCTGATAGAGCTGCTTGAAAAATTGAGTGATTCAACTGGCGATAGAAACCATTACTCTAGGACAAGAAGTACTGACTTTGAAGCAAAAGATGAGAGAGCAAGAAGCTCTTCAGCTAGAAGGAGATCAACTTTAGGTGATATAAAACATGATTACACTGAAGATCAGGTTGAAGCAGTTCAAAAGTAATTGAAAGATATAATTTTTATTCTCTTTTCATCTCTCTTTTAAACTTTATTATTTCAATAAAACTTATTGGGAGTACAAATAAGCCTGGTCCGTTTTTTTGTGTGGTTAAAAATGCATTTATTTGTGAACAAAATGAATGAACAGATTCATCAAAGTATTGTAAATCGCTGGCTACTACTTTTTCCCACCTCTCAGGCAATTTTCGAATTCCATCTCGAAGAAATGTCTCTTCTTTTGAGGCGATCCAATTTAGGCGCCAATTTTCGATTTCAGCAAAAAAAGTGAACAAGTGACCTGCCAAATCATGCTGCATCTGTCTGAACAACCAGTAATCAGAAAGAGCAATGCCTGGTGAGTACGGCGGGGGCAGTAAAATATCCCACTTGGGCGTTTTCAAACAATTTTTTGTGACATGAGGCCGACCATTATCATTTAAAATTGCAATTTTTTTAATGACATAAAAATTTGTATGCCTTACAATTCACAATTTTGTTGATCTTAACTGAATAAAAAAGTTAAATTAAGAGTATTTTTTTGCATGGAATCATCTTTGGATAAAAATTTTCATAATTGTATCTAAAACAATTTTTCAATTTGATTAAAAAGTTCACCAGGTGGTATGAAAAAGTGGTATGAAATGATGGTATGAAAAGTATGAAAAAGTGAAATTAACAAAGGGTCCAATTTTCAACTGCTCTCCAGCTTACACTATTTGGACCATACTTTCTAAATAGTTGTTACCCTCAACCTATTTTGAAGGTAAAGAATCCAAATTCATCAAAAAAGAAAAAAAAAGGTATGTTTATTCAAAGAAAGTGTGTTTTTGTAATTGATTTCTTAACTTAAAGTATCCTCTATTCAAATTAATGAGAATATTTAAAGTTAGGTTCTCATCGTTAGGATTCAAATCCTAGTATATAAGAATATCCAATTATTAGATCAATAATTATGTAGAGTGCTATTTTTTTTAATTTTGCGCTCTGCATTCATATTTTGCTCTTAAAATTTTTCGAAAATATTTCAGATACAAAATATTTGATCTGCAGTAGATGGTTCTGCTCTGAAACTTTACTGCTAATCAATTTATCTGAAAAAAATTGCACTATTTTTGCATTTACCTTGGTTAATAAATTATAAGTGAAGTTCAGCAATGCTTCTTTTACTCAAATTATTATATAAGATTGCCTTTATAAGAAATGATAAAGAGTTATATATTTAAATAAATAAAACTAGTAATACTTTTTATTGTTAATCTTTTTAGAATAAAAAAGTGCAAAGATTTTTATGAAATTTTGGGTGTCTCTAAGGATGCTGGCGAATCTGACATTAAGAAACAATATCGAAAATTAGCTTTGCAATTTCACCCTGATAAGAACAAAGCACCTGGAGCAACTGAAGCTTTCAAAGGTCTTTTTTTTTTAGTATTCATGATAAATTAGTTAAAACATTCTTACATTAGTGACATTCAACATTAAGTGAAATATAAATAAGTATTTTGTTGGATGTTTTATTTATTTGAAGAAGTAATGATGTAATATTTGGTGTTTTTGCTGCTTATCCTTGTTAATAAAAAAGAGGAAAAAAGACTGTTGTAACTATTTATATTTTACATGACTAGTGTTCTTCTTTCAATTTAAGCTATAGATTTTGTTATTACTGTCAAAATTGATGGGATACCCTAAATATTTTATGATATTTAAAATTTCTCGGCATTGAGATAGTTTAACATTTTACTCAAATAACAACTGTTATTGCATTTTAAAGGTTTTGTAGTATGCATTTACTTAAAAAAAACTGTTACTTCAAAACTGTCATTTTAATTAACTTCTTTATTTAAATTTATGTTGTGCTGAAATTGTTATGTTTCATCTACTTCTTATAAGTATGGTATCAAATTCTTTTAATTCCATTTATTAATTTATACAAGGGTAAAAAAAGCATTCATATGTGTTTTTAAACAATCCAAGCTCTGGATAGTTGAAATCACATATTTCATATTTAAGCGAAATAATTTCTTTTATGTTATGAAAATGCAAAGGAATTAAATGCTGTTAGGAAACAAACATTGGTGATCTATACTTAGTCTAATAGTAATAGTAGAAATGGGATAACCATTTCGCTGCAGTTCATCTATAATTATAATTGATAAATACACCACTTGGCCATATGTCATGAATTCTGGTTTCAAAAATTTTATTTCATTAGTTTTTTCAATTACTCAATTTGAAAATTTCGAACAGTATAACTTCAATTAAAAATAAAACAATCATATGGTATTGCAGTTAACTGAACACACAGCAGTTATAAACAGGGTGATTAAAGCTGCAGCAATGTTGGAAGAACATTTAACAGGTTTCTGTTTAGGTTTTTCTGAGAGGTACCTATTTTGTGAAAATTTAGTCATAATTTGTGAAAATTATTTAAATTAATCAACATAAAAGTATAGTAAAAATATGGATTTCTCATTTCTTACAGGATACAAAAGTAAAATTATTAGAAAAAGAATTTTGAGAAACTACCGTTTTTCCTAAAGTTGAATTTGTGAAGGTACCGCTAAACGGTAATAAATTTGGCCTGGACAGACCCCTGTTTAGTATCTTATATTCACATGTTTGAGGACTATGTTTTATAAACTAATAAAGCTTAAGGAAGGGTTATTTCAAGACTCATATAAATATTTTTAACTTTTTTTTTTGGCTTTATATTGGTAAATGCCATTTTTATTTTATCTTTTGTGAATGATTGAATTCTGTCTCTTTATCGCAACATGATTTTCAAACCACTCATGCCTTTTGATGTTTTTTTTTTATAGGCTTTTTTATATTATTTGTACTGAACATCAAAAAACAAAATATGGATAAAAAAAGTTTTATTTCGCAGCTATTGGAAACGCATTTGCTGTTTTGAGTGATCCCGAAAAAAGAAAGCAATATGATGCATTCGGATCATCTGACAGTCGTAGCTATAAACGTTCTTCCTGTCCTCGCAACCCAGGATATTATGAATTCTCACGAGGATTTGAAAGTATGAATAGTTAGTTGTTCTTTTTTTTAAAAAAAAGAAAAATAAAGTATAGTAAAATTATGAACATTTTATTTCCACATTTAGGGTTCAATTCAATACAAAAACTACTTTTGAATGTAATTATCTTCATAATTAAAAGTTTTGTTTATGCCTTCTGTAATTAAAGCTCATCCACTAATTAATCTGAATTCTAGTTTTTACTAAGTTTCAGTTTTCACTAAGATGTTGTTAGGTACATATAATTTGTTTTAATTGTTCTTATCCAATTTTATTATATCATAGCTGTACTACAAAACAGCTATTTTATACAAAGCTGTTCTTAGTTTTCAATATATCCTAGCTATGATCAAAAACATGGTATTTTATGCTAAATTATTCCTAGGGATCAATATATTCTAGCTGTGCTCTGACGCAGGCATTTTATATAAAACTGTTCATGGCTTTGATTATATATCTTAGCTTTGGCTTTGATTATATGCAACAAATTATGCGTAACAAATGTTCTCAAAATTATGCTTTTACTAATAATTTTTATTTAATAATAAAAGTGTTGAAATTAAAAGTTAGCTGTTACATTGATTGTTAGGAAAAGAATAAAATATTTTATATTTGCTTTTATGAAATATAAAAAAATTTAAATAATTGGTTTAATTTAATTAAAATTTGATTAAGAAAAAAAAGTTTAAGAAATTTTAAAAGCTAAGAAATATGTAATGCCTATTGTGGCATCACAATATCTAAAAATGTTTGTTAATGATGTGAAAATAAAATAAAATTATGAGAAACATAGTATTGATTATAAATTTTCACTAAATGCTCTTATAGCAATATAGGGAATAATTATTGCCCTAAAACAGTATGACTATTAGCAGACTGCCCCCCCCCCTCCCCAAAAAAAAGTTTGACATTAATGACTTTTTCTAATTTATGTTGTTTCATTACCAGTCTTTTTATACAATGTTTATTTAGAAATCGGAGTTGGCAAAGTTTTGGACAGAATGGATTAAACCAGGGTTTAATCCGTCTTGTCCAAAACTGTCTTAAACCCTTTTACTCAAATTATTTTATAATTTAAAAAAATATTGTGAAAAGCGATATTGTGAACAAGAAACAAAATGAAGACATAAAGTTTATTTTTATTTTTAATATTGCATTATTTGTCCTAATGCGAAAACATGATTTAGCAGTATTAAAAGCATATATATTCACATTTAAGGGATAAGGTATTAACTTTTGTTGTTCAATGAATTGTGGAGCTTCGAAAGTTATAAATCTTTTCCTGTTATATTTTCTTTTCTTTTGATGAGTTTAAGCAAATTGTATAAAAAGTATATAATATTTATTAATATATGTAATTATTATGTGTTATGCATATAGAATTTTTACCTTTAAACAATGTTCAAGTTTTTGGACACTTTAAGACAATATAGGACGGTTAAAGACAGTAAAACCCATGTGTCCTGTCCAAAACCAGTTTAGCATGTTCAAAACCACAACCCTGTTAGAAATTCTTCAATTTAATTTAATTAAAAGATCCAAAAGTTAGTACTTAAAAATCGAAAACTAAAATTAACAGTAAATTGAGCTTTTAATAGAATTTTCCCAGTTTCATCAGAGTCAAAATGTCATGAATTAATTTTATTTATAGTGCTCTACCGTTCTCTTGAAAACAAAGTGAATAATTGCTTCTTTTTTTTTAAACCAAAGTTTTTATTTATCCTTGGGACATGTTCATCAGGATATTTATTTAAAATTATTTATTGTAATTTATATTTGTTTTTTAAGTTTTCACCCATTAAGACGCTATCATTTTAGGTGAAGTGTCTGCAGAGGAACTGTTTAATATGTTTTTTGGTGGAAGTTTTCCTGCTGGGATGGCTGGTAAGAGCTTTTTTTTTTATGCTTGGAAAGTTACTTTTGTAATTAAACAAAACAGGGAAAAGTCGTAGAATGTTTTCAAGGTGCAAAAATCTTAAATACCCAAAACATTTGTGAATTAATTTATGTTTTAGATACCTAAAAATATTTTTTTATCCAAAAAAATTTTGTCATCTAAATTTTTTTTTTTTTAATTTTCATTTCTTAAAAGTGTTTTGTAATATATTTTATGTTTAAGAATAAGTTATAACTCAAAAATTAATTTTAAAAAAATATATGCCACCAGATATAAAATCAGAGAAAAATCAAATAATATTTTCTTTCTGAGTTTTTATCGCCATGCTGTAAAAGAATCAATTAATCATGCGTATTAATAAACTCCTCTCAGTCATATTTATTGTTATTATTATTTATATTTATAATTTATTTTTATTATTATTAATTATACTATAAAAATATTATTAAAATTATTGTTATACTATAACGTTATAAATTAATTACAAGTAAATGTTTATTTTATGGGAGACAGAGACATTTCTAAAAACTTAAAACTTTTGATTTAAAACATCATTATTAAACATAAACGTTATATGCTATATAATTTTAAGATATCAACAAAAATGTTTAAAATCTTGAAAAATGGATGCAGATGCACAACAAATCTGCTCCAAATCTTTTTAATGTGTGATAAGTGAATGTTGTGTTATCAGAGTGGGTAGAATTCAAGTTTGCCTCATTAAAAATTAACAAGGAAGAGTATTCAATGAGTTACCCAAATTTGCTTCAGAATTATCATATTGTGCTATTTTACAGTTATCAGTTTCTACATGCTTTTATGAATTGGGCAATTAAAAAGTGTTTCAAACTACATCTCTTAAAATTTTAAAAATTGATCATATTTTTCGTGAAAATAGTGGTGAGCAAAAGTTTTAGTCTTGGCTAGTACCTTAACAGGGTAGCCACCCATCTGGAATTATCAGGGAATATTTCTTTACTGGAAAAAACGTGTTAAAATCAGAGAAACTTGCTTTAAAAACCTGTAAAATTGAGGGAATTTTAAAGAAAAGCCGCTTTTTTTTTTCAAAATTTAAACTTTTTTACCCTCCATTATATCCCCCTTTTTTTCGATGGAAATTTATCGCCAAATAGTTAAAATAGCATCAGCTTAGCAATATTTTGCTTCCTTTAAAATTTTCTCTATTATAACCCTGTTAAACTAGAATGCTGCATAAAACTTTTCTTTGGTTGCTAAATGAATGGAGACACCTTTGACCTCTTTGGAAACTATACAGCTTAGGAAAGATTGTGGAAAATAAGTTAGGATATTTGCTTCTGTGTATAAAAGTAGGTTTTTATTTCTTCTAGTCCGTGGGCTGAATCCATTCATCATTCAAGTTTATTCTGATGCTTTGGGGGTATTTTGAGAAATGCAAGTCAGGCCTATATTCAGAAACCGTTCTTGAGTTTAAACACATGCTTATACTTAAGTTCTAATTTCAGTCTTATTTATACAAAACTGAAAAATAAACTTGGAGTACAGAGATGTTTTTCTTCTTCTTAATTTTGTAATCACATGCCTCAGAAAAAGGAAGAGTTAAAATAGAAATTATGAAAATTGATTTTACATAAAATGAATAAGATGATTGTTTTTGTATTTTCAATAATTTAAACAGATTGGATAAATTTGAGTTAACACATTATTATCTATAATTATTTAATATTTTCTACACCAAAATTAGGGTTTTTGACATTAATTGTCGAAACAAAAAGACAGTTTAATATTGAAATAATTAAAAAACGTAATTGATTGAGCACTTGCAATTTTATATGTATGTTTAATTATATTACTTGCTATTTATAATAGCTTATAATTATCCTTATACTAAAATTTTGAGTTTTTAACACTTGTGAAAAACTATGTCATAAAGGTGTCATCTAAAGTTGATGTATGTCATTATTCATTTCAGCCAATTCTTACCAGAGAAGACCACAGAGAAGATATGCATCCACCGACAATCGCAATGTGCAATCAGAAGTAAATTGTTAATATATTTACTAAAAGATAATTGTTTTTAAAACTTGTACGATTTTGATTTTCTTAATGATAATACAGTATAGCTCCAATCATCCACAGAATCGGCTGGCAAGAGCACCATAGATAATCTTAAAAAATTTCAGGTATAAATAATAAAGTAATATGAAAGTCAGGTTAAAAAATAAAGTAATATGAAAAATAATTTTAAAATGCATCCATACATTTTCATGTTTAAAATGCATCCATGCATTTAAAACATGAAACATTCACTGAAACAATGAATGGTAGAGAAAGAAAATACTTCACTACATACTTCATGGAAAGTGTTCACACATAAAAATTCATGCATTCATGATCGATCTACTAAACTCAGTGGCTTGACTGCCCTTAGAGGGCCAAGGCCTACTGTGCCCATCTCATTTTTCTTGACCTTGGGCTCTGGGGTGCAGGAGCAGATGTTTCTGTTATGTTGTCAGCCGAACGCAGAACCCTCAGTGTTTAGTTCCCAAGCATGCTTGGTACTCATTTATGGACCCACTGAAAGGCTGAGTGAATCTTGCCTAGTCCAAGGATCAAACTCAGGACCTGAGGCAAAGGAGTGCGACACGCTACCACTCAGCTACTAGGCATCTCATGATCGATAATTTGGGATATATTTATAGAGCTTGAGCGGCTAGCGGTTATCGACAATGTCAGTATTCATCTATGAATAGTTACCCTAATATAGAATTGAGTTAACATGTCTTATATACTAGTGAATTGGAATTGTAATTTTGTAGTGGTAGACACACTACAGTACTCCACCATCAGAATTATAGCTGTGATAGAATTCAATGAATAGATACCACTAGTTGATTCATTGCTGCCTTGTGAGAAGCCGGGAGAGCTGTATTAAGATCACAGTACTTTTTGAGTGCTGATAGCGAGAGATGTATTAAGTTCACGGTTACTCCTGCGCTGCCATTAGCAGTTAAGTGTATATGCTGTGTGTGATGGAGACTGAGAAGCAACAGCGTGAGGAGGACAGTGTCGCAGTCACAAGTAGTGAGTCAATCTTTCAATGTGGACTATCCATCAAAGTAGGCATGTTCAGATCAAACTTTAAAAACATTATCAAATTTGATATTAAAAAATTAGCTAATTTTATTTGCCATTACTTTTACTAATGGGGGCATCGTATTAATGTATTGTTAGTTCATGTGTTTTATACTTCAACGTCTGTAATTTTTAAAAAAAATATCAAACAATGATTTGAGTTACATCAACAATTATAAAATGCTCTTGTTCAATGTTTTTTTCTTCTTCTTTATCTGGCCACCATTTAATAGATTTCTTTGCTAAACTTGATTAAAATATTTAGATTAATATTGTAGAAAAAAGTTTTATATCCTCAATTCAACATTTTATTCTATAACAAATTATAAAAAAATATTCTTTGTATTTAATCTTTTGGTTAACAGATTTTGGAATTTTTTAAATTTACATTTATTCTTAAGTCATTTGATTTTATAATCCAATAATTTTTTTTTCAATGTAGGTCACTGTAATGAAGATCAGACTGTTTGTTAATCTTACTGTTGCATAAATTATCAAAACTGTTATCAGTGAAAATGACGATGTTAAGAAAGTTTAATGAGTGACATAAAATAGTTTAAAAATGTTGAGTTTAAGCCATTATGTGTTTGGTGTAATTGACTTTTTTATTCCAGAAAAAAAAGTGGATGTCCTCAGAAATGCAATATTTCTTCCACATAATAAAATCTAAAATAATTTCTGATATAATTAACACTTAAGATATTAATTAAGATATAATTAACGCTTATTAAGATATAATTAACGATAATTTGCTGCTAATAAAGCAATGCAGATGTTTCACATCAATTCTTAAAATGGTTGCTATATCTATTAAAGATGAAAAAATTGATAAGTTTATATGAAACAAAAATTACAGAACTATGTAGTTAGACATAGGGTTGGTGAGTATATGTCCTTCTCAAAAATTTCCCCCTAATATTCTAGGAAAAATTTATTAATCATCATTGATTTAAATATAGTTAAGTTAAAAAAAACATAAGAAAATAAAAAATATTATAATTTTGTAGTTATTTAACAGAAAGGAGAAATTTTTCTTTAAATGTAAAATTTTGAGAACTATTGTTATTTTAATTTCGTTCTTCACGACTATTCTAGGAAAAATTTATTAATCATCATTGATTTAAATATAATTAAGTTAAGAAAAAGATAAGAAAATAAAAAATATTATAATTTTGTAGTTATTTAACAGATAGGAGAAATTTTTCTTTAAAATGTAAAATTTTGAGAACTATTGTTATTTTAATTTCGTTCTTCGCGACTATTCTAGGAAAAATTTATTAATCATCATTGATTTAAATATAATTAAGTTAAAAAAAGATAAGAAAATAAAAAATATTATAATTTTGTAGTTATTTAACAGAAAGGAGAAATTTTTCTTTAAATGTAAAATTTTGAGAACTATTGTTATTTTAATTTCGTTCTTCGCGACTATTCTAGGAAAAATTTATTAATCATCATTGATTTAAATATAATTAAGTTAAGAAAAAGATAAGAAAATAAAAAATATTATAATTTTGTAGTTATTTAACAGATAGGAGAAATTTTTCTTTAAAATGTAAAATTTTGAGAACTATTGTTATTTTAATTTCGTTCTTCGCGAAAACAGGATGCTTTAGATGTAATTTGAATGGTTTGATTGTTACATATATAGTTACTTAGATTCCCTGTGGCAGAATTTTTTCTAGCTATCTGCGACAAAACTCTCTAGCACTAATATCTTTCTGCAAGATATTTTTAATAATAACAAACATACATGTTACTAATTTGGAATAATAAAAGCGCTGTGTTTGCAAAAGAAAAAACTATATACGTTTTTTTACTGGAACATGTAATAATTTAATATTATTCTAATATTATACGTGATATTCTCGCATTTTGTTGGAGGGGGGATGAACACTCAAATTATTTCTTTCCTCGCCTTTTGTAAATAAACATCTCAATTAAAAAGTAATTAAGAACATGAAATCGTTAGTATTGATTGCTGATAAAAAGATTGACAACGAAATCACATGAATCAGACACCTCAAACGCGTGTATCGTTTTGACATTGGATTGTTGTAATAAATAATATCATATGAAAAATATCGGATTTAAAATTTATAGAGAAATAAATAGCAATAACTGCCAAAAATTCGGTAGAATTATTGCCTTAAAAAGTAAATACTCAAATGCATGATTTGAATTTTCCAGACTGTTTGAAATATATCAGGATATTTAAAAACCACATGAAAATCAATATCAATAACTACCAAAAATACAATCCAAACATTACATTGATTTACGATACTATCGGTATAAATTGAGCGTGTCAAAAAGTTATCATCTAAATGCACGATTCAAATATTACATGTAAATTTCTGCAGAAAGGAAAAGTAAATTTTTTTAAAACTTTTCAAAAGAAAAATCGTTCTGCCACAATGTTGCCGTGATTCTGCCACGGGACTTAGATTTATTCTTTTTGTACTGTTCACTGAGACACTCTATATTACTAGGCAAACTTTTCCTTGTTTGTTCAACTAGTTCCAATACTGATGGTAGTATTGATCTCTATCTTCACCAGTGTTTTCATCTCTGATTCACCATATAGCCTTTCTAAATCTATGTGAGTACTACAACTTCTTAATTTCTAAAATTTTTCTTTCGACTAAAGTTTCGTGTTTAGGAACACCTTAATATTTTTATATAAAAATTATTTGAAAGGTGGGTACAGGGTGCATAGTGTTTTTAAAAAGTGCTTAACTGCTTCCCTTATAATTTTTTTTAATTTTTATTTTATTAATAAATACAGGGGACTAAAAAATATATATACACAAGTTTTAAGTTAAAATTTAAATTTTTTTCATGTATAAAAAATATTTAATTTATTATCAGTTGACTATCCTGAGTTATCTGGAGCAAATGAAAAAAGTAAAATATTAGTCATTTTACTATATTTTTTAAAACAAGGTACAAAAAAATGTACAAAAAAATGACGCATCACTTCACTAGCGATTAGTGATACTTACTAATCGCTAGTGAAGTGATGCGTCATTTTTTTAATTCTCACTTTCTATGTAAATTCCGCAACCATCATATATACAATAACACAAAACATGTCTGTAATCACACAATCCAACAGCAAAAGTCCCAAACAAAACTTGTCAAACTTCTAATCACAGATTATTTTTTTTCACTTCTGGCCGAGTAAAAACATGATGAAATAAAGCGTACCGACAAATTCTGCTACATCCGAGTTTTCTTGGGATAAAATTTTTTAGTGATATATGCATACCTGAGTTAACTCAGGATAATCAGGGAAGTGGTTAAAGATGCTTATTTTTGATTTACGTTTTTTAAAAGTGCTTAATTTTCCATCTTCTAAAAAGAGATATTTTTCTTTACTGTGCCGATTGTCAATCTAAATTACAAATTTTACAATTTTCTCTGCAATATTTATTAGAAACAAGTTATTTTATCATGATTATGTAAAGTTTTTGAAATTTTTTAAAAATTTTATTGAATGTTTATAAATTAAGAACTTTAAATCATAGAAATTTTTTTCTTTTATTAATGCACAGATCCTAATTATGATTTTTTTTTTTTGTAAAGTGATTAAAAGGTGCCTATTCTTTGTTGAAAAATCTGGCTACACACCCTGCGTGTAGAAAATTTGTTTTCTTTGTTAAAAATTGTTTTTTTTTAAAATAACAAAATTTTATTTAACGCTTTAAGTTAATCACAAGTTTAGCTCAAAATTCTGTTTGTCAAGGCTTGATCTTTTAACAACTACATCCACTATCAGCTTTTAATATCATTACTACAACTTTTCTAACTTCTACTCTGCATCATTGAGTTAATTTTCAGCCCCACTAGATTTAAGGTAAGCAGTGATGGCTCAGGGGATAGAGGGTTCACCTCCAAATGAGGTGACCCAGGTTTGAATTCCAGCAATGGCTGGTTGAAACAAATTCCACACCTGGCTCACCCTAACCACAGTGCTGACATGAAATATCCTCAGTGGTAGACAGGTCATAGGTTAGAGTCTTCTTACTGTCAGGTTAACCGTGGGAGATTTTTCCCCATGTAATGCAAATGCAGGATAGTTCCATCAAAAAGTACTCTATGAAATCATATTTCTCCCAATATTTCATCCAGGAGTTCCCTTGTCTTCTGTATTGGGTTCAAAATTACATTGCTATGGAGTTGACCATTAGTCGTAAACTAAATTATTGGGTCGGCTGTTCAACGACAGTTATAAAATAAAATAGATTTAAGGTGAACCTCATTGCATGTGCACGCCAGCTGTTTAGTTGGCCTCCTGTATACCAAATTTTTTTTTTTTTGCCTCCTGAATAAAGTAATTTCTCACCTTTGATTATCATTTACTAGTGCACTTAACATTTTGCTTTCATTTACTGTTAAACTAAAAAAAGTTTAGTTAGTGAATGCTTCTTAATAAAACCAAAATATGTATCATCCATTTTTTAAAATATTATCCATTTCTTTAGCCAATTTTATTTCCTCAGAAATAGTTTATGAATAATTTCAAAAGCATTTTCTCATTGTGAAATTTTTTTTTTTTTTTGTGAAAAAAAGTTTCAGAGCTCCTCTATGTTTTTAAAAAAAAGGTACTCAAATATACTTCTAAGGAAAAAAAACCCAAAACATTATTGAATGCTTAAAGATTTCTTTTTTATAAACAGGAAATATTCGCAAGAGAGAAAAACAAGCAACTTGCAAGTACCCTACTTTGTGAAAGCAAATTTTAATACAGACTTCCAAGGAAGTATCAGACGACTTGAAGCTCAAGTGGAAGAAGAATACATTTCCAATTTACGTGGTTCTTGTTTCAAAGAGAAGAATTATAGTAATATTTTAAATCCTTCTGCTGTCTTGGTCATCTTCTCAAATTTTTTATAATTTATAGTAACGGACGCAAATTATTTTACTTTTTTTGCTAGTAAGTGTTAGTTAGTGTGTTTTCCGTCTCAGTTTTCTTTCTTTGAAAGGACTGTGAAAATTCTTCCTGAAATAGAATTTGAGAATATTATCATTTTTAAAACTTTCTTCTTCACATACTGAAAACACTGCCATTTTATTTTGTAATAGAATGGCAGGTTGCTGTTTGGTGATCGTATAGCAAAAATATTTATTTCGTTAACTTTATCGGCGTTTTTTTAATACTAAATTTAATGATATTTCTCTCTTTTGTGTGAATAGTTTGTCCTTTTTGAGACATTTTGCTGGGAAAACAGTAGTTTCTAAATTTGAAATATATATAATTAGAGAAACAAAAGGTATAATAGCACATGATAAAGCGAAGTAAGTGACTGAAAAGTTATTGTTTGTGCGCATTAAGGGTTGTCTCAATTTCAAGCGCGAAGATGTTTCTCTTCTTACTCCCGCGCTGAAATGGCCTCTGCGTCCGAGGAGGTGGAGCCAACTCCTGGTGAACAAACTATGCTTATTCTTATGTTTCATAACTCTACTTTTTTGAATATATTTTTTAGAAAATATTTGAACTTATTAGTGTCCCTGCAACTTTGAGATATCAAAAGTATACTGTACAAAATTAATAATCCTTAAAATTTGGGGTTAAAATTGTTGATATTCTTTGTAGGAGAGAGTATGATATGGAAAGCTCGCAACTTCAGAGACAGAGTATTGGAAGAAAAAGCAAAAGCTATTAAAACTCCATCTTGTGATATTCTGAATGACCTCTACACAAATGAGAGAGGCTGGTGAAAAGAATTATTATTTGTTATTCACTTTTTGTTATGTATATCCTGCACATATATATATTAAATATTTATTATTATTTGAAACTGTGTAATTAAGTATATTTTAACACTAAACATACCAACACTTAATATATACCTATTCCTACCATAGCCGGTCAAATAACCGCACTTGGTTTCTATGAAATATAGATGCTAGGAAAGAAATAAATTGAAAAAACTTTATTAAAATTAAACCAAATTGTATATTGCCAATTTTTATGTATTTCAAATACAAAGAATAAGAATTTTTAATTCATTGCTCAACATTTTTTACATTATACAGGGTGTTTCCATTGTACATTTTCAGCAAACATATTTCTTCTAATTATTATTATAATTATTCTTAAAATTAATATTATGTCTTCTAAGAACTTGTGTTGTTTTGATATTTTTCTGGGTAAAAACTAACAGTAAGAAATGAAGTATTAAAATTTTAGGTACTTTCTTAAATTTAGAATTCAGTTATTCTGATTGAACTAACTTTAGAATTCAGTTATTCTGATTGAACTAACTATGCAACAGTCTCTGCAGAAATGTGCAACTAATCGAATGCAATACATTGAACACGCATTACATCATAATTTCTGATCCAATAATCTTATAAAGCAATAAATTGTTCTCCCTGTCAAATGCCAGGTATTATTCGAAACAAACAAAATACAAAAAAAAAAAATAATAATAATAATCGAATATTAATTGTACACAATTGTTAGAAAAAGTCATTAAGTCAAATGTGCTAGAGCGATAAGATGATAAGCGCATTTTCTATGCATAAGTTCTTATACGGTCACTTGACCGGTTGTGGTACATTTAGTGTTAACTTTAATCACATTTGTTAAGAAAGAAAAAATGAATTTGCTCTCTAATGGCCAAACTCAGAACGAAATCTAACAAGAAAACTTTTACTTCAGCAACTATTTGTATATTGCTTTGGACTGATAAAAGCAATAAAATTAAAATGTTTAAAAAACTATTCAAACAAGTGTTTTAGTGTTCTATTTTTGGAATATTTTTATTTTTTTTTCTAAAATAATAAAATTTTATGCAGGTTGTGTTGTACAAAAACTTCTTTATTTATTTTAAGATTTTTTCTAAAGAATAAAGTAAAAAAAAAAAAAAATTCATTATAATTAATGACAATCAGAGTATAGGAAAAAATAAAAGCATTAAACACAGCATATAGAGGAGATATTTTTCTGATTAGCCATGATTTGTTTTTACGCGGTTTTCGCTCAACTCAATTCCAAGAAAAATTGGAGTTTATTGTACATAGTGAAGAATTTTTTAAAGATGTCAAGTTAAAAAAAAAAAACGATACAAAAAAAACAGGCAAGTGTTACACGAATTAGAATTAATTGTATAACAAAAACACCAACATTTGTAAAATCACTTTATAAAAAATGTGAAATTCAATACATAAAACCGAAATATTAAATTTAAATTTTTTTTTTTAAAGTATAAAAAATAACAGAACATTGTGAAGTATTACATGATATATTTTAACATACACAATTAAAAGAAATATATATACAAAATTTACAAAGGTAATTTGGGACTGGTATTAATATAAGTAAAGGAGTAAGGCATATGATAATATCGATTTTTCTCTGATGTAACTTTTTTTCAAGGAAAAAAAAATCAGAATCCAAACAGAAATAAAATTTAATACTGCTTATTTTGAGTGTGTCACAGTGCTGAATTCCCTCCCCCCCCCGGTATATAGTTTACCATTAATAGAGGGGAGGACGGAAAATATAAACACTGTTAGCATGTTTTGTTCTTTTTTCAATATGACAAATAATTCTAGAAAAGGAGTAATTGTAATAAAAATTTGGAAATTTTTCCATAACCAAATAAATTCAGCATTTTGTATCAAACACCCTTAATATGTGTTTATTGAATTGCAGTTAAAAATGAAGTACATATACATATTTAAGGCCTCACACTAATATATAAATATTAATAATATGAACACAATCAAATATATAAACTAGGATAATATATCAACAAAATCTAAAGCTTATGAATCACTACCGAGAAGAAGAGACTGAAAAGACCAAAACCTGTTTGATTGCTAACGAAAACAAGGAAGAGTTGAGCTGTGTTTATTTGAAACACATTCAAGATTCACACTGTAACTTAACTGTATCATTATCCATATTCACAAGATTTTTATTAATCATGACTATTCTTAAAAGTCATAAAATTTAATCTATTTCTTTTATCTGTTTAAATTTAATCTATAACTTTTTAAAAAATTTAATCTATTTTCATTTCATAGATTATATTTCCATTTATTGATTAATTATGAAAAAGAAAGTAATTTTTAAAAAAAAATAGTCATAATATATTCTTTAAAATTTAATCTTATTTCTTATAAACTGTAAAAAATGCATTTAGATAGTTTAGTATTATTAAAAATTTGTGGAAATATTGAATTCTTTAAAATTTATAAACATTTATTTTGACTTGTATCTTTATTTTCATTTGATAAACTTCATTTCTGTTTAGAGATCAATCATGACTACATTATAAAAAATAATCATGATTTATTCTTTCAGGGGTGATTGTGAGCCCAAGTCAAAATTCCGGAAAATTTCTTGAGTAAAAAAATAAAAAAAAGTTTTAATCAAAAAATTAGAAAAAAATTTAAACAAGGTTTTTTTTCTTTTTCTCAATATTTCTTAGTTTACTTAAAATATATTTAAAATTTTACACACACACATACCTATGATGACCTGGAGAAGTAATTAAAATGTACAAATATGTCTTTCTTTCTTGAGTTTAGGATTATAATAACTATTTACTGATAAAAAATTAATATTAATCTTGAATATAAGCTTATAAAGTAGCTCTCCTTACAAACAAATAAAATAAACTGAGTTTTTAAGTTACACCTTTGAAAATTTGATTTCCGAAAACTTTTGTGATCAATGATTTTTTAAAACATCTGAACCTTCGATCTCCAGAAACTTCCGGATCACGGTTAGCAAAAAATCCAGAAATCCGGATTTTTTCCGGAGCACAATCAGCCCTGTTCTTTAAAATTTAATTTTTTTTTTACAAATAATTGTAAAAAATACATTTAGCAATTTAAAAAAACATTTAATAACATAAAAATGCCAAATTAAAGCAGTAAGCACAGTAAATCTATTTTCCCCACCTTGAAAAAGAAGTAGAACATACCATGCTTAATAAATGCATATAAATATCCAAAAAAAGATCTTTTATTCAAAAGCATCCTGAAAGTAATTACAAAGTCAAGATGCAAGAAAGGCACACAATAATTTTTATCACTTATCTTAATACAACTTTATTAAATTGCTTTATTACTTTAGAAAGATGGTATTTTGGCTTTCTTTATGATCAATGTCAATGTTTTTTTAACGAATATAATTCTATACAAAATGATGATGTTTAGAAAAGGAAAAGTGGTTTGGTTAGTCATTGAGAGGTATATCATTTATCAAACTATTTTCTTACAATTGATCTAAAAGCGTTAAAAAAATATTATAACTATACATGTGTGTAGTCCTTTCTCAGATTGCTTCTTTAAGTAGGCCCATCTTCCAACTTCCGCCATGCGACCTGTAAATAAAAATACACAATTTTTTATTATTGTTACTGTTATGTTCATTACTTTCCCTGTGGCAGAGTCGTGGTGGCAAGGCGATATTGTCGCAGAACGTAACCGAGTTCCTGCAGAAAGATTTTTCTTTTGGGAAGTGAAACATTTTGGCTTTCTTTTCTGCAGAAATTTTCGTTCTATTTTTTGTAGTTATTACAATTGTACACATAGTTTTTAAAATCCTGTATATTTAATACGATATTGTTTATTACAACAACTGAATCTGGAAATAAAAACACTTATTTAGTAACCCCTTTTTAAAGAGTCAGACACTCATGATTTCAGTCAATCTTTTTTTTTTCAATAGCCACTGTTACGGATTTCATGATTTTTTTAATATTATTTTTTAAATATGATGATTGCGATGAAATGCGAAAAATGAAATAATTAGTGTGTTTTGCCCCTACAAAATGCAAAAATATCAGCCATAATATTAGAATAAAAAAAAAACATTACATATTCAAATAAAAAAGTTATATTATTCTATTTTAACCAAAAAGTTATTTATTTATGATTATTTCTGAAATTGACGCTTTTCTTACTTTAAATTAGTAACATGTATATTTGTTATTTTTAAAAATATCTTGCACAAAAATATTAGTATTAGAGAGGCAAGTTGCAGAAAGCCCGAAAAATTTCTGCCTCAGGGATTACTTTATTGTGCAGTCATTTATTCTCTCTCATATTTTTAAAATCTGTTATGACACCTTTTCATTGAAAAAAAAAAAGAAAAAAAAAAAGGCAAATATTTTATATCAAATCAATATAATTTTGAGGAAATGGTAAAGTTATCTTTTGTGTAGATAAAAATGATGTTTGTTTTGGTAGAAAGAATAAAATAATTGTGCCCCCCCCCCAGCATTGCAATATGTAATAAACAAATAGAAAACAAAACACATTGCTTAAGAGGACGCGATACCCAGATAAAAAACCGGAATTGGCAAAATCAGAGTTGTAAGTCTCACACTTTGGGTTGCTTTGGGGGTGTCGCTTTGAGGGAGGAGTGACAGTGATATATGATAAAGGGTCAGTTACACTATGCCATCCTTCCCTAAGCAGAACTGAACAATGTAAGCATTAGTTTCGAAAAGTGTTTCTGGGTTCGCGGTCTTTTATTTTTAAAGCCATTCTTAGCTTCACTGTGAAATATCCAAAATAAACATTCTAACTATTTATTTGCATGTAAATATTTAATAGGTGTTTACAAGATAATGGGAATTACCTTATATCTTACAATTAATTCGTTTCAAATTGCACCAAGAAGAATATAAATTTTTATTCATGAAACTTAGTTTTAATAATCGGCGCTAGAACTGCTAAGTATATTGAGCTGTAAATATATAAAGAAATATAATTATAAAAATTCTGAAAAAAATATAATTTCTAAAAACGTAGGCAATTTATAAAGTCATAATACAGAATTAAAAAAATGATTAAAACTTATACTAATATAATAAAAAATTATAAACATAAAAAAATAATAATTAATTATAAAATATGATAAAAGAAAAATCAAACACATTTTAGGTAGCATCAAATAAATTTTTTGTTTTGATGTATCTTTTCCAATCTTACATTCATCATCCGGGAAGTTTTAATTTTCTGTAAATAAGGATAATAATTTCTCAATCCATTTTATAATTTATTTCTATTGCTTTGTAATTTTGCTGAAGTTTGTGTTTTGTATTTGTCTGAGAATTTTTCTCCTTTCATTTTTAATAGTTTAAGACACATACGTATATGTGAATATGGGTGTGTGTATGTGTGTTAAAGCAAAGGAAAAAGAAAATATAAAAAATAAATAAATAAAATATTTTTACACAAAAATAATTTTATATTTTTTTCCGTTTCAATAATTTTATATTTTTTTCTGTTTCAATCTCCATTTGAATTATTAAATTTTCTGTTTGAGTATTATTTATTTTTGTATTTTAGTATTATTTATTTATTTTCACCACATGTTCCATATTACTTTAGCTTTAGAAAGAAGGAATTCAGATGAAACATCTGTTAGCGTGTAGTTTGATAATCAGCGAATTAACTTTTTTAATTTTATTATTTTTATTTTTGTTATTCTACTCTCTCTAAGGTTTTAAAATTTTGTTTTGATCGCATTTTGAATTCTCTAATTTCATTTCAATTGTGTATTTATGAGCACACCTATTCATACAGATACATACAAAAGCTAAGACACACTATATTTCAAACAAAAAATGATCACTGTGCCATTTTGGGGGTCTAAATTTAGTGAAAAAAATGTTCACGAACTACTTTTTTGATGTCTTTCTTATTTACGTAACGAAATATAAACTTATTTATAATGCAGATAAGTTTGTAGACATATGTCAGAACTTCGCACACACAAAAATAAATAATAAATCAAAAATAGAAAAAATGACTGTGTAATATTAAAAAAAATTCCATTTTTGTGGGCAAAGCATGCAATTAAAAAAATTCTCTAATTAAAAGAATAAAAAATCTTTATTTATAACGATCCTGATTTTATACTTCTGTATAATCAAGATAAAAACATAAAAAGGAGAAAATAAAAATTATAAATTACAAAAATACAAAATAGAGCAAATATAAATAGTTTACATGTGTATGTGCATTACAAACAGTATAACTTGAGTCACAAGAAATGTACAATTGCAATATATTTATTACGTTTGCATATGGAGACAAAAGAAGGGCTAAAAACAAGAGTACAACTCTTACTTTATCACAGATGGAAAAAAGGAATGTAATATCAAAAAGTTAATTAAAGGTAAAATTGGCATAGTAAATAATACAATGGTAATTATGGGCATTTTGTAGTAGTTAAAAGTTGAAGTAAACATTTATTTTCTTAAAGTGAACATTTTCCCATCAATTTTAAATAGCCATCGAAATTTCCTGCAAGTTATAAAAACGAGTTTCTCAACAAAAGATTTTAAAGAAAAAAAATTTCTTTTTTTAAATTTTTTTAAAGATAAAACCTATTTTGTAATAAAATACTAAAAATTGGTATCATATTTTGTTTTCTAAGAATTTTAATGCAACTCGCTAATACCACCAACATACTCCCCAATCCCCATTGTCTCATGATTAAATTAATCTGAATACGTTGTATGTTATTAAATTTATTGTATGTGTTAATGGATTAAAATAAAATAAATGGTGGCATAAATTTAAAATTCATTTATTTAAAATGTAGTTTTATCGATGATTATTTGAATACATATAACAACTTTTAATAGCAAGTCTGTCTAATTGCTATAAGTACTTATTTTAGAGAATAATAATTCTGATTCAATAATGCTGGCAAAAAAAACAAAATGAAAGAAGAAAATAAAGAACTAAAATATAAAGTCAGGCAAGAATATATAAAGCAAATAGGCATTATGATGAACAGCCAATAAAAATTTTAAGAAATGTTAAAATATAATATTCATGTTTAAATCTAGCAATACTATATAAAATAAAATAAATAAAAATCTGAGCAACAACATGTGATGTTGAGAAATAAAGAGCATTTGCTAGAGGGAAAATTATAATATGAAATCGTTGACACTGTGAAAGTAAAATTTTACTAAGAAAACTCATGATACTAAGCAATTCTGTAAACTAGCACACAAGTATTTTTTCGGACAAACACATGGTGCTAAATAGTTGTGGAAATTTTGAAGATGAAATATGAATAACTAAAACAAATAAAAAAAAGATTTTCTTTTCGTGAAGAAAAAAAAAAAGTGAGAAAAAAGTTTTTCTTTTCGAGAATATACACTATGCTGTACAGTTGCAAACATTAAATTTGAAAATAATAATAATAATAATATATATATATATATATATATATATATATGCATAAATTAACGAAGAAGTTTTTTAGAAAATTTATTTACAATAACATACAATTAACTTAATGTTTTTATGTAGAATTTAATTACTTTATTTGGGTAACCATTGTTTTTTATCAAATTTTGTCTATTTGTTTCTTGGATAACTAAACATTACTACATAATCTTTTAATTCTATACATTTGAGTAAAAATGGTATTTAAATAGATGTGTTTAAGAACATTAGAATTCTAAATAATTAGTTTATTTGCCTTAAAATAAAAATAATTTCTTTTATCGAATAGACCAACAAAGCAGATATTTTCTTCTTTTATAATACCCAAATCCAAAAAATTAAAATTATCATCATGGTTACGAAGCGAGGTTAATTCCTAGGGGTAAATATTATTTAATAAAAAAGTATATTCATGAAAATTGAAGATAATTAAATCATCAATAAATCTAAAAACAAATTTAATATTAAGAGTACAATTTTTTTTTAGTGCAAAAATAAATTAGCTAAGAGAGATGAAAAATTAGATCCTTCCGGTATTCCATCAATTAAAAAAAAATATCTCTTCCATTTTAAAGATAATTATTAAAAAGACAACAATTAATTGGAATTTCCCAATAATCAAAATCGCATTTAAAGATTTTTTCAAATCATAGTAATAATTCAAAAGGACATAATTTAGTTTAGAAAGGGGAATGCTATTGAAAAGATCTTGGAAATCATAAGTGGCAAAAGAATTAATTTTATTATGTTTAATAAATTCTAAAATCGGTGGATTATTGGTGATAATCCAAGAAAAACCTTCTTTAATAATATTATTAATAATTTTATTTAAGTAGTTAAAGAAAAAGGTGCCAAGTTTAATTAGGCAAGTATTAGACCCATATGTGTTCTGAAATTTATAGTAATTTTATGAAATTTAGGACTGATATTTAAGTAAAGAAATTTTATATTGCTAGATTTAATTTTTAACCTCTTATATAAAGCTAAAAAAATTTTAATGACAATATTATTATTTAAATTACGAAGTTTAAAATTTTTACTATTTTTTAACTCTGTATTTAAAAGTTCTACATAGAATTTTTTACAGAAGATTGCATAATTATTGTTAGATCTGTCTATGGGGGTAATTACAAAATTTTTTTGTAGTTGCTTAATATATATATATGTATATATATATATATATATATATATATATATATATATATATATATATATATATATATATATATATATATATATATATATATATATATAATTAACTAATTAAATATATTTATCCTAAAATGTTTTGACAAGTTGTTATTGCCAATATTAAGAAAAAAAATAAATAATAAACATAAGAAAATTTGAAAGAAAGTCTTCCACCCTAACTCATTTTAAAGAAAGCGAATGAAATAAAAACTATTTTCAACCACAATAGAAGACCCCAAGGCTATTTAACCCCTCAACTATTCAAAGAAAGTAAAGAGGCTTTTCTCCTAACCCCCCAAAAGATCTCCCCCCACTAGAACTTATACTCGTATTGGTAAATGAAGAGAGGACAGATGGGAGGTGTGGTTTAGGCTCTTTTTGCAAATTTTTTCATCTTTCTTTCATTATAACACATTTCATAATTGAAGAAAATAATTGCGAATTATTTCTTTTGGAAGCTTGAAATGTATAGTTCAATTAGGTGAACTCAAAAATCAAGATTTACTGAATGAACTTTGATAAAAAAACGATTTCAAGAAGATAACTCTATTACCGAACTTTCAACTCAATTAATAATTTAAAATTTATAGTAAAACAAAAAGGGATTTCACAAAATCTTAGAGTAAACTATGAAGTTTTAAATGCTGAAAGAATTTTTTCAAAATATCAAAATACAAAAAAGTTATTTGTAAATAAAGCTCCCATAGAGAAAGCATTAGCTGCTGGCATTGAGAGGGTAGGTATTGCGTCCTCTTAAGGTGCTACTTCATGGTTTGAAAAGTCCAGCTTTGGATAAGCTAATAAATAAGTGCTAATAATTAAGAAAAGAAATGCTCTTACTTCATAAAATATACTCACCAAAATATGTATATTAGGCTCTTAGTTATAGCAAGAATGCTAAGAAGCAAAATTTTAAATGACAAATAGTTGTCTGAGGTAGTAATTTGATTTACATCGCACTAGAGCTGCACAATGGACTATTGGCGACGGTCTGGGAAACATCCCTGAGGATGATCCAAAGACATGCCATCGCAATTTTGATCCTCTATAGAGGTGTTGGCTCCCCTGCTTTGGTAGCCTGAGGACCTGTGTGCCAAGTTGAGCACAAAAAGTTGTCTGAAAATTAGTTAACAAAATTCAATTTTTCACATTTTTCCTTCAACAGTTTGCAGGGTATCTGCTACATTTCAGATTTTCAAATCCATGACTTTTCATGATTAATTCCAAGAATTTTTCATGATTTAACGAAGTTACTATTTCCTCCAACAAAAACACAACAATAAATTTAAAAAAGCATTATAATAACATTACCCACCTTGAAAAAGAAGTGGAATATACCATGCTTAATAAATGCATATATATATATATATAACATTAATTGCTCTAGAAATGATCTTTCTTTCATTTTTTGAAAGAACACCATAATTTTTAAAGAACTGGATAAAAACATTTTATATTTTAATAAAATATGACTGTGAGTAGGAATTTTGTTACAAATTCAGATATTCGGAACACCATGAAACTAGGAGGGTTAAATTCCATTTTAAAAATTAGATTTTTCGGCAACCTAAATCTGTGACTTTCCATTTTTTTTAAATAATTCAAATCATGACATTTCATGACAAATTTTGTTTAATATCGAAATCCATGACTTTCCAGGTGAGCAGATATCCGGTGTTCGGTTTTTGCACATGGAATTAAGTAGTTTAAGACAGTTAATGTAGTTTTCATATGCTGATACAGAAAGAAAGAAAAGGATCTTATATGTTTAAGTAGTCAAGCATCTATGACCGATAGTCTGTGATGTTCAGGTATTCTGATTTGTTTAAAGAATAATTCCAATCAAGAAGTTATGCGAGAAGAACAATTTTAAAATTCTGACTTCTGATTTATAAATTGCATGTATAGTTTCTATGTTCATTCCCATAGCCTTATAAATGCAGAACTCAACTGAAAATGAACAAGGTACAACATAATGCTTCTTTTTGTTCAATAATTCTTTGAATGAAACTAACCCAATGTTGTGTAAAAGAATAATTAACAAATTGGGAGCCGTGGTGGCTCAGGGGATAGAGTGTTCGCTTTCCAATGAGGGAAACTGGGTTCCAATGCAGCGATGAATGGTCTTGCACTGGCCACAGTGCTGATGAAAAATATCCTCAATGGTAGACGAATCATGGGTTAGACTTCTTGCCGTCAGGCTAACTGTGGGAGGTTTTCGTCTCCATGTAACGCAAATACGGGATAGTTCCACAGAAGAGTCCTCTAAGAAGGCAATTTCTGCCTAATATTTTCAAAAATTTACAATATTTCCTTGTTGTCTATGAGCTGGGAAGAATAATAAAGAAACGCTCACCAATCCACGGCGGGATTCGAACCCACAATTCCAGGTTTAGGAGACTGATGCCTTACCCATTAGGCAACACGGGCTTAACTGCATTGATCAAGAGTAGATAAAACTTAATATAAAGCACTTTTTAAATGAATTTGATATTGGCTTTTACTGTCTCCATAGAGGATTCACATTTCTCATAGAATTATTTACTAGTATTAACTTCAAATAGTATAAAAAGGCACAAAATAGTTAGACAACTTTTTTTTGAAGTTCGAACTACACAAGGTCCCAATATAAGACTACCATAAATTCACAATATTTTCTTGTTGTCACAAAATAGCAAAGAATAATAAAAAAAAAATGCTCACTCACGCAAGGCTGGACTCGAACCCGCAATCCCCGGTGTAGGAGACCGATGCCTTATCCATTAAGCCACACAGGCTTAACGGCATTGATCAAAAGTAAATAAAACTTAATATAAAGCTTTAATTAATGAATTAATTGTTGACTTTTACTGTCTCCATAGAAGATTTAGATTTCTCAAGGAATTATTAACTAGTATTAACTTAAAATATTATTCAAATTTATAAAATTGTTCGAATATTGGGAATTATAAATCAAATACAACTATGTATGAGAGCATAAATGATGGACGATAAACATCTCTGATAACTAGAACCATCATGATTGGAGAGAAATTTTCAAGACTCTATTAATAATTCAGCACAAAGTCACCTTTTGCTGATTGGATTCTGTTGAATTACTTTCCATTATTGAATCTAAACCCCTCATTAGTATTAAAAGGCAAAAATAATATAAATTGGCTTACATTACACATTTCTCGAACCAATGCTTTTTCGCCTTCTGCCAATTCCTCAGATTCTAAATCGCTTTCAAGATTTTTTTCCATCTGCTCATGAATTTCTAATACCTTTAAAATAAAGGAGAAAACCAAATGTTATCGTATGTATGATCTTCTAAATATTAAGTAATAAAATATTGATGTTTTTAAGTTTGAAATTTTATATACATAAATTCAAAAATCATAGAAACATCCTTTTTTTAAAATGTAATGGGGCTACACTATTTATAACTTTCATTAAGAGTTACAAAAGAAATTTTCCTATAGTGTGTTTGTATAATAATAATTTACCAATATATAAATATCTAGCATAAATTTTTACAAATCTGAAAGCTTTCAAAAAATCTATTGGAATTTTTAAGGAAAATAAAATTCCTACTATTTTACACTAATAAGTAAAAGTTTTAATTTATTGCAATATATTTATAGTTGCAACTTTCTACATTAAAAAGACTTGAATTAAAAAATCATTCCACTAAGTTTATGATTTTAAAAAAAAGATTCCAAAGATGGGGACACTTTGAAATTTAATCCCTTGTGTAATCACTGACTCTCCTCAACTACATGTAGACGTATCAGGCTCTGAAACCATTATTAGAGACATTGCATTGGAGTGAAATCTGATCAGACAACCAGTATTTAGCACAGGGAATCAAATTTAGGCTAAAGCGATGGTAGGCGTTTAAGATAATTTTGGGCAGAATGGTTCAAAGCCTTGCCAACTATGAAACTATGTAATGGATAAGTAAATTATTTGCTGTCTTTGTTTAGATTTTTTTTCACTGTCTACTCTTAGAAGCTATTTATGATTTGTATACAGTATTTCAAAATATTTATTATAAGTTCTAATTGCTTACTTTCATGGCATGAACAACAGCTTCTGGTTTTGAAAGAGACAAAGTTTCATTTGGCTACAAAATGTCATTTATATATTAATTTTATTCAGAAATTAATTTTTTCATTCAAACATTTATTTTATAAAATTTTATACAAGCAATTGTATAAAATTAATAGCATATAAAGCGTATATTTAGAAATTAGATATATTTTTTTTGGCAGACGTAAATATGAAAGTAAATTACAATAATTTGAAATACCACAATAAAGCAATATATATTCAAAAAGTATAAACCATTCTCAAATTGTACTAAAGATGAATAATCACTTTATAAGTTATGCCAATACACGGTACGGTGCGTTCAATTCAACAATATATCAACAAATAACAAGCACCTTTTAAGTACTTTTTAAGCATTCAAAAAATATTAATTTCTATCGCTTAAAGTTAATTTATGAGCATAAAATCAATAAAATTTGAAATATTTTCAAAAACTTTATATAATTGTGAAAAAATAACTAGTTTCTGATAATATTGCAGAGAAAATAGGGATAATCATGCACTTTTAGTAATTTAAAATGACAATCGATACAGCAAAGAAAAAATCTCTTTTTAAAAGATAGAAAATTAAATACTTTTTACAAACCCTGAATAATAAAAGCAACTTTAAGGGCTTTTAAAAAACGTAAATCAAAAGTAAGCACTTTTTAAAAATGCTATGCAACCTGTTATATATAGTAAAAAAAGTATGCTTTTAAAAATTGAAACATACAGGACATAAGTTATCATAAATCCACTTTTTTTTTTCCTTCAGTAAGATAAAGAGGGGAAAAAAATAAACTTAAAAGTAAACTATTTTTTTACCTGTAAGTTATTTCTACATCCTTTATTAAAGGTTATTTTTCTAAAAATATTTATTTAACATTCCTTCTTGGAGTTATTCTCTACTAATATAATTTATTTAGTGTATTATGCTATTTTTACTTTCATGATAAGCTCTATGTAAACCAGGGCCTATTAAACAAATAAAAACAACTAAAACAATGAACACAAATTTGTAAAACATAATTAGAAATGAATTTTTATCACCACAAATTAATCTCTTTGGTGAAATACATCTTGCAATAAAAAAAAAAAAAAAAAGACATAAATAAAATAGGAATTTAAAAAAACAAAATTGTAGGTTAAGTTGCAATGATAACCAAGTTAAGAGTATTGGTTAGAATATTATCCCAATGGATTTGGGAACAAAACTTGTTTTAATACAAGAGAATTGAAATCTTTTAATGAACAATTTTTAATTTAGATGTAACAGTCTGTTTCTTGTGAAATGAAAATTATCAAGTAGAAATTGTAGAAAAACAAGCAAGAGGAGAAGCTCCCCTTCTTATACAAAAAATTTAATTTGAAATAAAGACTTGCACTGTCCGTTTTTCTTCTTTTATTTAAACCTTTTATACTTATAGTACTACATGCACAAATTTATACAGTCGGACCTCTTTATCTTGAATCTCATGGGAAAGGCAAAAAATTTGAGATACAGAGGTTTCAAGTTATACAGGTACTCTAAAAAATTAAATTTAATTAAGAAATTCTATTAAAAGTGCTTTAATTGTTTTCAGTAGAAAAATATAGGCATTTCTATAAATTAATTACACCACATACATCTATTAACATAAATTTTTTTAAAAACTTTTTAAATTTTTTTCATTTAACACTGAAAATATTTTTGACATGAAACCTTCTTTGATTTGATCATTCTTTTAAAGTTAGAAAGAGCAGCAAATCTCCCATAACCAACGTTTTATTGGTTTATTCAAGAATAGTTTGTAAGTGTTTTACCTCTTTTCCACTCACTTTTGGTTCATCAATATGATCCTCTTCATCTGATATTCCTTTGATCTGATTATCCATAATTTCAGTATCTGTCAATGTTTCACATGTTGTCCACTAGTCAAATCTTCAGGATTAATGTCAACATTAAATCCTGATTTTATTGCATTCCATTTTAGAAAATCTGGCACTGCATTTCCAGTGTCAACAGTTTTTTCTTTTTCTTAAAACCAGCCTTTTTAAAACCATTTTGGATAGTTTTTAGAGACACATTCCTCCAGGCATAACAGTCATTCTGATAGCATTTGACACATTTATTTTTGGAAAAGAACTTTTTTCATCAATGGCATCTGCAAGTTTGCGTAGTTCGCTTTAAAACTCCTAATTATCCTTTGATCCATTGGTTGCACTTTTGAGGTGAAAATTAATTTCTATCTCTAGCTTTCTGATCTATGTTGAAAAGGTCAAGTGATCGAAATTCCAAGAAACACTCCAACCTGCATATACCTACTTCCTATGGGTTCACGCAATTTATCTCTGCAAGTTCTACTGATTAAGAAAGTTTTGGAATTTGTGCTCTATTATTAGAAATTCAAGAAACGGAGATTTTGGGAAGAAAAAATAATTTTGACATAAACATGGAAAAAACATTGATTTTAGACAGTAAATGTAGGGAATTTTAGAAATTTTGAGATATAGAGGTTTACGAGATAAAGAGGTCCAATTACACAAATACTTCCAAGGCAATAACAGTTACTTCTACAGGGTATCATTGCTTATATGGAAATGAATTTAATTTAAACAAACTTTAAACAAGTACAATTCAAAACTGTGTGAGCATTCCCTGAATTTTTTAAGACAATTTTAAACCCTCTGAGTCATTTAGGTTTCTCTGAAGCATATGAATCTTGATTAAATTTTGCATTATAGTTTGTTGATTTTTGAAGCATAACATTTAATTTTTGTTGTAATATAAATTATTCATATTTAAAAAAAACTATTTTCCCTTTTTAATGATATTTTACTTTAACTCAAATGGATAAAGCACACTAAAAATGTTCAAGGTTCACTAAAATCATAATAAAATCCAATCAATAAAATTTTTTTCAGTAGAGTAGATATCAGATAACAGTAAATTAAACTTTTAAAATAAAATAAGGTTAGTAATCTGTTCTTAGTAATCAGAAACGTGTGGTTGAAAATTTCCAGGTTGTATTAAAAATCAACTTGATATAATTATAGCCAAATAAAACAGAGGTCAATTATATCATATTGATGATTAAATAATTCTACTGTTGGAAATCAGAATTTTACAAAAATAATTGCTACTTAAAAAATCATCTGTTATCAAAGATAAAAAAACTGACAAAAATCATAATTTTTTGTAGTAAACAATCTTTTTAATTTTCGAAATTACTTTTAAGATTACCAATTTTATACTTTTGTGTTTGCCTCAGAAGTTCATTAATTCAAGCCTAAGTTATTATGGAATTTTTTTGTTCTCAAATTTAGTCTGAAGTTGTGTTTTTCTTTAAAAAATCTGCTTAAAAAAAGTCATCATTGTACTCGAATGATAAGTTAGGATGGAAAAAAAAGAAGGAAAGCTGGTAAGGGCGGAAGAAATGCCCTGTTAATAAGATTTTGCATAAGTAACAAAATTTAAATTTTAGATTTAAGAAACGGCGTGAAAGTTTTGTCAGAATATAAATTATTAATTTGTGGCAGTCTGCAAATCTACGAATTAGCAGAAGAATCACATGCCTGGATATTTTTGAATTTTTAAGAATATAAATAACATTGCACTTCTAACTAAAATGTTTTTTTTTTGCAGACTTGAATTTTTTGTTCAAATCTTTGAGTGAATATTATGAACTCGTAGAAGAAGATTAAATAATAACCAAATTGATACTGTCTAACAAAGCATATTTATATAACCAAACAAATATATACCTTCAGGTCCCTACTATTTCCATCATTCCAATTACTCTTGTTGTAATATTTATGTCCAATTTTGTTTTTCTAAAATAATAAAAAAAGTCACTAAAAAAATAACGCCAAAGCTTTGACAATATACCAATTGTAAACTAGCATCAATGTTTTTCAAATAGGAAAATTTATTTTATAAGAATTTTTTTAAGGCAGAATAAAATTTTATAATCATTAATGACGTTTTGAAAAAAAAAATGTGGAAAGCCTATTGCCTTTTTAAACTTTAATAAATGAATTGGAATTAGCGAAAAATTTTTCCTTAAAATAAAAATATGTTATTTCCGAGTTTAGAATAATTAACTTTACAATATTTACATAAACTCTTTGTGGTTTTTCTGATACTCAATGGCAACTAGTGTCTGAAAGCAAATATAGGATTACAAAAGGCTAATAATTGAAAGACCATGGCAAAAAGAAGAAATCAAAGACAATTCTATGTTTTTCTTTTTGGTTTCTGCATCAAAAATTGCAAACTTAATGAAATATTTTAGCCTATTGCTTTGCTTTTTTTAATTTTTTAAGATCCTGTAATCAACTTCAATTGAAGCACACACTCAAGTTAGCTAGACTTATTAGAAATGCTTTTGGCAAAAAACTAAATATGGTAAAATATGCTGAAAAAAAGTATCACATAATTCATGAACAGTTTTAAAAATAAATACTAGCATAATTTCAAACAAACTGAATAACTAAAGACCTAGATTTAGAGGTTGGGCAGCTCTGACGAGCAGGGCACATCGACCAGAGGTCTATTGTACCCAAAACCTAGTCATGATTAGCAAGAAAGCCCTATAGCTGTAATAAAATTCAGCAGACACCTTACAGGAACATCTTGCAGTTCCCAGGCATTGACGCAATGCTGCCCTAAGTGCTCAAATCTTTGAGCAGAATAGACCTCACAATCACAAAGTATGTGTCGTGATGTTTCTTCTTCTAGATGACATCCCCGACAAATAGGATTGGATTCAATTCCCATAATGTGTAGGTGTCTCCTGAGGATACAGTGACCAGTAAGAAGACCAATGATCTTCCTTAAACTATTTCTATTAAGCTTTAAGAGCTCCTTTTGACGTATGCTAGGACAGTCTCGATTCAGCTCCTTAGCTTGTCTCTGACCGCCAGCAGTGCTCATGGGCAAACTTGCCGTAGAGCTTGAATATGGTTGCCCTAAATGAGGAGGGAGAAATTCCCAGCGCAGGTTCAGGGCCCCAGAAAATTGCATTAGAGCCAGCCCGTGCTGCATCATCAGCTAGCTCATTACCACCAATACCCATATGTCCAGGTACCCAATGCAGGGATACCTTGTTATGAGTGGACAGGTCACAGAGGACCGAGAAGCATTCCCATACTAGCAAAGAGGTGAATTTACACCTTGACAGTGATAGGAGAGCAGCCTGATTGTCAGAACAGATGCGGATAGTCATATTTTGATATCCCTTGTCTAAGCATAGCTTGCAGCACAAGATAATAGCATAGACCTCAGCCTGAAAAACAGTGGCATAGTTTCCCAGGGGAAAGTGAAGTTTGGTACCGTCATTGGAGCAGTAAATTTCGCTCCTGATTTGG
This sequence comes from Parasteatoda lunata, assembly GCA_949128135.1. Lineage (NCBI taxonomy): Eukaryota > Metazoa > Arthropoda > Arachnida > Araneae > Theridiidae > Parasteatoda > Parasteatoda lunata. The sequence goes on from OX421971.1 coordinate 5,613,201, forward strand.
TGCCAATCTTTGAACCATCAGTGTACCATATTAGGCATTTGCCTTTAAGCCACCAAGGAGAATTGAACCATTCATCTCTAGTAGAAAAATGGATCTTGAAGGGTTTATGAAACGCGTATCTTAGTGACATAAAGTCACTAGGCATAATAAAAGAGGGTAAATCCATCACTTGTGAAACAAGATGTCCCCAAGACAAGTGTTTGGAATACTCTTTCCATAGGCCAAGGTTCATAAGACGCTTTACGCCTGTTTGAGCTTCAAGAGCAGCTGTAGGAGTGGTCCTGAGACATCCTGACAGGGCTACACAGACCATTCTTTGAAGTCTGTTTAGATTGGATCATGTTTAGATTGGAACTCAATCTAGTCCTTGACCACCAGACGACTGCGCCATAAGTGACGATAGGACTAATGATCATTGAGTATATCCAGTAAACTATTTTGGGGGACAATCCCCAGGTTCTACCAATAGCATTTCTATAGGACCAGAAAATAAAATAACTAAAATTATAGCATAATTGTCAAATACTACAATTAGGACTGGGTGATGTCAGAAATTTTAAATCGTGATACATCAACCTTTAGACGTCGCGATATAGCGCGATTTAGCATTTGTTCAAAAATTACCTATCGAAAATCTTTAAATCAATCAAAAAGAAATGAAAAGGAATAAATCTATCACAAAAGAAAATATTAATTCTAAACATATTCTACTATAACATCAATATCATTGCTTAATTTTTTCAATCAAAATAATAAAGAAGTCAAAGCAAACGCAAGCTTTATTTCATTTTTTATAAATAAAAAATGATTTAAGATTTATTGGTTTAAAAATAATACTGTAACAAAATATTTTACATACATGCATTAAAAATTAAAAGGAAAAAAAAAAGCGAAAGTAGAAAACAAATCAAAGAAATGTTCACTTTAGAAAAAAAAAAATATATTTCTTTAAATTATTTGTTGGAAAAAAAACAACAACATGCTTTTGAAACATCATTAGGCCCTTTTTTATTTAATTAAAAAAATAAAAAAAAAACACTCGTTTTTAAAAAAAAAATCTATCTGCTATCTGCTTCATAAAATGATCGCCTGCTTTTATTAACAAATAATTATATGCTTAAATTAATCAAAAATCTTCTCCTTTTATTTTATTTTAATAAAAAGACCATTTTTAAGGAAAGCAGATGTGATTCCACATCAAGAGAACTTACTAATGATACCGCATTTCTAAAAAATCAGAAATTATTCAACAAAAAAAAATATGTTTTGTTAATCGATGGCAAATAGATGAATATAACTGGTGATTAAAAAACGTTTTGTTCATAATAAATAATGCATTATCGGAAATAATAAAACAATTAATCATAATAAACCAAGGATAACAAAAACTGAGTAACTTAAGTGGATTAAAAATAAATCTCACATATCAACACTCTTAGCCAGAAGTTTCAAGTTTCTTAATTCAGTCATTCATTGATATGCGTGTGCAATACATTTTCCCCACCCCCTCTTAAATCAAAGAGAAAACGAAATCAGCATGCCACTCCTTTAAGTTTGATTGACGGCAGCTTATCAGAAAAACAACTGACACACAGGAGAAATTAAAACATTTGTCCCTTCCCTGCCCCCTCTGGATCTAATTCCGCTTTCTTTTATTTTTTATAATTGTTATACTTTAAAATAGCGGGAAAACCGAGAAAAATTCTTCCCAGTTTTCTGGATGATTAAAAAATTTTAAATAGTGTTTTTTTTTTTTTTTTTTTTTTTTAAATTAATAGACTAGTCAGCCTTTTTCGTATTTATTAGAAGAAGAAAAAAATACGTGCAGTACCGAAAGTGAAAATAAAAATTAATTTTGCTTTATTTATCCTTATTTTAATAAAATCAATAAAATAAAAAAAGGAAATTTTACAAAAAATAAAAACAATAAAACTAAAAATTATTATTTAAAAAAAACGCCACTTTAAAAACTACAAAATATCGCTTCATTTTTTTTTTGAACATAAAAACTAATTTGAAAATTAAAAAAAAATTTTTTTTAAAATTTGCTCATATTTTTTGAGAGAGTTTTAATAAATTAAGAAAAAAATTGTTGAGAAAACTAACAAAATATACTTTAAGTATTAAATGACTTTTGAAAAAACATCGCTATCAATTTAGATGATTTAAAATAATAAAGTTGGATTGACAGATGGCCAAATATAAAATAAAATATAAGCTTTGTTTTAATTTGTAAAAGCAAAAACTAAAGAATTATTGGTTTAAAAATAATTAAATTCAATAAAATTAGTGAGGTACATTGAAAGAAACAAAGAAAAGATAAATTTATCAGTACTAAACAATAATCATTTAAATACGAAATACCGCAATCAAATCCAATCGCTTAAAAGATAATAAAACATTTAGTGAAATCTTTTCATAAATGGATGAATTCAGAACGAAATGATACCCAGCAATCTCACATTAGCAGGAGTCTCTCGGAAAATAATTAACAAAATAAAATGCGAAGTCCCACTGAAAAGTAATCTTCAAGGAAGCAAAAAAGAATTTATTGGGTTCTACATTCTGACGCTAATAACACACAAAACCACGACCTAAGATTAAAATTGTCCTCTGCCATTCAACATCCCAAAACCAATTCCGAAACAAACATTGTGTTTCTCAGCGCGGTAACTGCATTAGCTATTAACTTCACATTTCTTACTCTATCAACGTGAAGATATAGTAGCTCACTCTGGTCACATTTAATCAATATTTTGCGATGTATCGCCTATTAACAGAGGCATTGTCATTTTGTTATAAAACCGATTCGTCTCTATGCGATTTTATTTTGAAATCAGTTAAAAAAATATCTTGAATATTCAGAAATATTCAAGAATTGAATATTAAGAAAAATCTAAATCAACCTGAAATGTGTTATGAAGAGGACACTGGTGTGGTAAAAAATCAAATCATCACATAGATATACAATTAAAAATAAAATACGCTTCCACTTGAACGAGAATGAATAATGAAGGAACGCAGATTTCTTTTTTTTCTTCAGTGGGGTGAAATAACAAGGGAGGGATTAGCGTGATGACGTCACTGAGCACAGGCATGTGGTAGGCGGCATTACGTACGTGTTAGCGAGGGGACTGAAAAGTAACGTTCATTTTTTAGAAAAACTTTGCCAAAAGTAAAAAAGTCTCCCAATAGTCGCCTATTCCTGAAAATAGTCGCTTTTTTTAGCCTTTTCAGGCAAAAAAGTCGCCAAAAGGCTGAAAATAGTAGCAAATAGTCACATTTTAGTCGCCTGTGGCAACCCTGTGAAGGTAGTAATCTTCAATATTTTTGAGGAAATAGCGAAAAACTAGTATAAATACAAAATTTCCTGGAAAAGGATACGATGGAAATTATTATGGCTTCAATATTGTAAAAATCAATTATTTAAAAATTTATTTTCAAAATTATTGCTTACCTAATGTATTATAATGTTGCTAAACTATATTTCGTGAAAAGAAAATTTAACTGCACACTCTTATAAAAATCGTTATAAATAAGGAAGATCGAAAAAGAAAATGCTAAAGAAATAAAAACCACTATCTAATTACCACTATAATTATTGAAAACGTGGTCAATATGCAAAAATGCAGGTTTATACGAAATTATTAATGAAAACATTTTATCCATATAGAAGGAATGCAATTTTTCAGATTTAATTACGTAAAAAAATAAATAAACAAAGTCTTATCGGAACAGATCAAAAACGATCTTTTCTTCAACATGAAAAAAATGATCTCAAAGTATTATCAAATAACAAAACATAAATAATCCTCAGAGAATCACTTTCTTTTCTTGGATTTGCACGAACTGAAGAAAGCACTTTTTCATCTTTCATGTCTTAGTTACACTTCTACTCACATTGGAATTCATCATGTCAGCACATCGTTACTAGATAATTCGAGAAGGAAGAAACACACGGAAAAGATCGGCATGGCAATCGATGTTGGCTCGTGATCGGAGGGAAATGCTCTTCGCGCGTGCTTGCGAACATCGATGTTGGATCGGGAGAATCGCGCTTCGCGGCATCGAAAAACATCGTGCTCACATCGGAATTTACGATGCTTTGAAAAAGAAGCCGACTTAAACATCGGCTGGGCGATGATTACACAACATCGATGTTTTCCGATGAATTGCCCAGTCCTATATGGATGTATATATATTTATATATATATTCATATACATACATTATATTTGGTAATAGTAATCCTTAAATTTAAGTAAGTAATATTAAGAAACCCGAAATTTTTTCCAATAATATGTACATAAGAACATTAAAAATTACTGATATTTAAAATTCCTTATGCTCTGCTCTGGTGGAAATAAAACAATTCGCAAATAAATTATGACAAACTTCTATTAGAAAAACATATAATTGTAATGCACTTTATTCTTTGATTAAAAGTAAATTACCATTTCTCTCAACTTGTTTTCTTCAAGTTCTTGCACTTTTCTTTCTAAATTTTTTATATATTGAAGAACCTGCACTGTAAGAGATTTTCAAAATTGTTACAATTATTATAAATTATAAGGTTAAAGAAATAGCAATTAGCTGCAATTTTGAATTGTATATATTTTAAGAAAAAAGCAATACCAAACAATAATTGTTTCTAATTAAAAGAGAAAAAAAATAAGACAAAATGTATTTCAAATATTTTATAAGACTGAAAATACAAGAAAACATTATTTTTTTCATGCCTTCTCTACTACATTGATGTTTTAAGCAACAATATTTTTCTTCCACATCTATACTTTAACACGTTGACTGCCGTACACATTTACAGTGAAATCTCCAAAAGGCCCTGAGTACCGCTGTACGAATGGTATTCTGCTGAGTACTTCCACTGATATTTTAATAATGCGAGTCTCTGGTGGTCACAAGAATAACATCTCGCTCCATTTGCTTCTATGGTCTGTTTATTTGTGTTGCATCTGTTTCTCATCTTGCCACTTTACACAATCAGTTTGAATCTTTGCCGAGTAACGAGGAGTATAACTTGAAATATTTACTCCAATTCGTTGAAGTTGTAAAGAACTGTATCACAAACATAGATAATGAGTCTATGTTTGATTCATTTTCTTAAAATTTTGTGCTGACCTACACTATTATATTTTATAACTGTTGTTAAATAGCCAACCCAATTTTTGTGTTTACAACTACAAGTGTTCAACTTCTTAGCCTTGTAATTTTGAACCCAATCCAGAAGAGAAGGGAACTTCTAGATCAAGTATTGGTAGAAATTTGCCTTTGTGGGGGACTTTTTGGTGGAATCAGCACGGTCAGCCTAACGGCTAGGGGACTCCAACCTATGATCAGGAACGGATTACCCATTAGGTCAGACTAGGCCATGGCCGGGGGCCCCCACGCTTTTGCATAATACATGGAGAAAATAGACAGGATAAAGAATTAAAATCTCATTTTCAAAAAGAGAAAATTAAGTACTTTTTAAAAACACCTTTAAGGGCTTCTAAAAAACAAAAATAAGTACCTTTAACCACTTTTTAAAAACGCTACATACCATGATTGATAACAAACAAACATTAATGAAAATCAAAAATTCAAGAAAGAGAAAAACTAACCATTAATGACGGATCGATGTCTCGGAATAGAGTCCTCAACATTTTGTGTCATTCTGTGAGGTGAAAAAGGAGAATGAACAGTTGTGAGCAATCCTAGCTCTTCATTATTTGTTGAGCTACTGCTGCCATCACCATCGTCTCTTCGAGAGCTCAGGGGCTCACCACAATGACTGCAAGAAGCACGAGACCTTTCCTCATCCAAGCACAGGCACAATTTCTGTTGGGAAAGCAAATAATTCTAAATAACTTTAAAGAGGAATAGAAAATACTCTGAATAATTTTGACTAGATTCAGATCTAATCTTAACAACACAGGGAATAAAGCTTAAACAGTTAAAAAATTAAGTAGAATCAAAAACATAATTTATATTTTTAATTTCATCAAATACACAACAAAATAATTACATAACTGCATCTCTTTCAAATAAAATAACTAACAATCTAAAATAAAACCTTTATTCAGGGTGCATTTTTCAACAAAAAATAAGCACTTTTTAAGCACTCAAAAAATATTTTTAATCACTTTCCAAAAAAAAAAAAAATATTCATAATTAGGATCTGTGCTGGTATAATATATTTTTTCTATAGTTTAAAGTTCTTAATTTATGAACATAAAATCAATAAAATTCAAAACCCTTTTCACAAACTACACATAATCAGGGTAAAATAACTAGTTTCTGATAAATATTGCATAGAAAATTGTGAGAATCCTGCATATTTTGTAATTTAAAATGACAATCGACACGGCAAAGAAAAAAATCTCTTTTTAAAAGATAGAAAATTAAGTATTTTTTACGAACACTGAATAAAAAAAGCACCTATGAGGACTTTTAAAAATGTAAATAAAAAATAAGCACCTTTAAGGTTTTCAAAAATGCTATGCAACCTGCTTATTTAAAACAAAAAACATTTTTAGAGTAAATTTGAGAATAAAAAAATTTTGTTAGAATTAAATTTTTAATATTTTATAATTATTTTTGATAAGAAAATTAAATATGCTTTGTGCTTATTTAGGCTATCAATTGAGTTAACCCCTAATCTGTTTTTTTATTTCTTCTTATTTTTTTTTTAACATAAAAACTTTAAATTAAATTTAGCATATGACATATTTAATTCTCATGAAAGAAACTTGAATAAATTTTTAAATATAATACATTTAATCAGTTAATAATTTAAATTATTAAAAATTATTGTAATTTTTAATTATGAAAATCCTAAAATATATTGTAATTTAAGTAAAAATCAATATCATTAAATTCTCAAAAAATAACACTGAACCTTATGAAAAAAAAAATTATTTAACAAAACAGTTTTGTCTAATAAATTTCTTTCTACCTTTAGTTCAAGATTATCACGAATAAGCTCTTGTTGCTTATTTTCTAACTCTTGCAGCTTATTTTGATAAGATGCAACTTCTTGACGCATTACACTGGCTGTATACCTCCCGAATCTTTGCCATTCTCTGGCAAGTTTTCGTCCTTTCTGGCGGTCATCATCTAGAAAGCAACATAAATCCCTCAACTCTTGGTTGTCATCTTGATATCTTTGATTTATTTCATTGAGATTCCTTACTTCTTGCATATGGGCCTAAAATAAATTTTAAAATATACAATAATAATTAGATTTCAAAACACAGTAGATTCATATTAACTCAAACATGTTGAGTAACAAGAAAAAAGGGATAAAAATAAGAATGTATTATAATGAAGTTAGTTTAAAATCAAACACGTCACAAGCACATTCTTGAATCCGCTCTATAACATCGATCATGTCAACAACAGTTAATGATAATGCACACAAGGAAAGGATGGTAAAGATTTGTTCTAAATCAGGACTGCAGAATGGTAGTTTAGTTACAGTAATTTCCGGTAAATAGGCCGCGGCCTATACGTGTTTAAAAGTTGGTCTATCACGATGTGCGGCCTGTACGCCGATGCGGCCTATCCGTAGAATTTGTTTATCTCAAGCCACACGTGAGAGTTTTTTGATCATGGTGGATTTATTCATTAACAGATGTTTACCGAAAATTTTCCGAAATAACGAACCTAATTCGTAATATTTACTCTGAAAACGTTTTTCTTATTTTTTTAAATGAAAATATAGTTGCATTAACACTAGATTTACGGATGTTTTGATCGTAGATTATGATCTGGGGAATTTAAAAATGTCCCATCTTAAGAAATTTCATAAATTAAAATAATTATCTATATTATAGAAATAAAAAAATATATTTTTTATAAGCTAACAACTAATAACGATAAAAAAAAACAAGCTAACAACTAAATATGATTTTTAAAAAAAACAAGCATCAATTAACAAAACAAAAAAAATAGAAGTTAACAACTAATAAAAAAACAAAAGAGATTGATTTATATCAAATAAAAAAATCCTCAAAAGGGATAGAATTAATTTTGTATCCCACGTGTTAGTTTCAATTTCGTAAGGGTGTGGCTAATTTATGATCAAACTGGAGGGGGAAATATGGGGACAAATGAGTAGAGCACTTGCACAGCTGTCAAGATTGATTGATCAGTTTCTTCCATCTTGCATTTCTCATTTCTTTATTTTGTTCATTGGAAATGTAGACGTTTTTACTTTTCACTTTATTTTAAACTGCTTTAGAAACAAATGTTTCCTTTAACGCAGATTTTTTTCCCTCTACTTTTAAAAGATAAAATAAGGTTACTTACTTCAACAGAATAAAATTCAAATAAAAAAATTAATTTTTTCAATATTTTGTTATTTTTCATAATCTGTAAACTTATTATAAAATATACATAAAATGATGATAGATAAAATAATTGATGCTTAAGATTTAGAGAGGCAAGATTTTGCCTTATTAGAAATATGTTTTCTTTGTGAATTATGTGCAATCGTAGTTTTTTTTTATTTTTTTTTATCTTTCTTTTCTGAACGAGTTCTCTTATGAAATAGTTTTAAAACGATTTTTTTTCCTATATTTAACTGTTCTGGTTAGAAAAGATTTAAAATCTTTAATGATAAACAATACAAAACTTTATTTTTAAAATTGGATATCTTTCTTTAGAACAATGATTTTTTTAATTATAAGGAAACTTGTTCTTTTCAGTATTCATCATCTCGCCTTTTTAATGCAGCTAGAAGAACAGTTTCGTAATATGAATCAAATTTTAGAGACAAAACGAAAAACAAAGAAAAAATCCAAAAACAATTTGTTAAAAAAAAAAGATTTATCAATAACTGTTTTCTAAGTATAGAGTTTATGTTTTAAAGATCATTATTTTTTATGTGTATTTTCACGCATGTGATATTTGATAAAAATCGATGATCGATCGAAAAAACGAAAGTGCGGCCTATAAGATGAAAATTTAAATTTTTAGCGGTGTTTTTTGCGGGTGCGGCCTATTTACCGGAAATTACTGTACAAAAATTTCTTTGACTCTAGTTTATTGAAAATTAGATATTATTAAAAAAAAGTGCTTGATACCATAAAAATGCCAACGAATAATTATATCCATAAAAATATTAGTCCGTATATTATCCACAAAAATATAGTGAGAACATGAGTCCAGTGCCCTTCCAACCAGGCTAGCATGGCCTGAACACTTTCTGTTTAAGGTATTTTATATTTAAAAGTTTTATATACGATAGAGTAGCATAAATAATTATTATTAGATTGCTTGTAAAAATCAAATAAAAGAAGATTTGCATAGGATGATAGATAAGTATTTTAAGCTTTCCTTTCGATACTCATTCCCAGTGAATAAAAAAACTGCTTGAAATGATACAAATATTGAAATAAAGCAGAGATCATAGAAGTTTCTTTATATACTAGCCCTGACTGTCAGGCATGATTGTGACACAATGTGAAAAAACCTGAAAATTGCAAGCGCAAAAAATTGTTTTTAAGATAAAAATTTATATACCATGCATGTTTCATATTTAATATAATTTTTTGAACTAACATTTATAATTAAATTACCTACTAATGAAGAATATTACAACTTTATAATAGCTATTTCAAGAAAAAACTTACTTCTTACAAGAATTGAGATATTGGATTTTAAAATCATGTGAATATGAATTGCGGCATTGGCATTTAAAATCATGAGAATATGAATAGCAATATTGGATTTTAAAATCGTGTGAATATGAATCGGAAATTTGGACTTCATGAAAAATATTTATTTATCAAAACACAGAAAAAAATTCTATTATTGAATATCTAAATTGTGTAAATGCGAATCACAATTTAAAATTTTTTGATCGTGTGAATAATAATCACAATGCATAGTTTTCATTTCCCGCGTAAATATAAAAATCGATATTGGATATTACAATTGCGACATTGGATTTTAAGCAGTTCCAAATATTGAAAATGGCGAAAATCCGCCAAAATAGGCCAAGATAATCTAACTCGGGGAAGAATCACTCGTACGGAAACTTTTTGATAACAGAATATAGCAAAAGTTTCAAAATAAAATTTTGTTGGATTATAAGTTTTTGATTCGCGAGAGTCCGCAAACAAATGGTCTTGAGAAACTTGTAATTTTTGTGTGAAAAACCATGTCTTGCTACTAGTTTTTAGACCCAGAAGAATGATACGAAAAACACGGAATTTCCGGGTACACCCGGAATACAATCCCACCTGTTATAAATTTCTCACAAAACAGTTTATTAATAAAATAAAATAACCGACCTGCCCTTAATAGGGCAAACGGAGTAATTTTTTAAATTCACAATTTAAGAAAGATTAAGTTTCACAACATATTAGGCAATGATACAAACAAATTACAACAAACAGGCAATGATACAAACAAATAAGTTAGACAATAATTCCCCAGTAAAAATGGGTTGGCGGCAACTAAAAATTTAATTCCATAGTACATAAACCATAGAAAAGTAAAACCATGCAAGGGGATAAAACACCAGTATAACGCAACCAAGTATAAAAGATGATTTTAAAAACGAGAAAAAGAGTTAAAAGGTGTTGAGATAGATAAATCTAAGAGAACAATAAAATCAAGTAAATTGTAAAATCAAAAGCCAAAAGGGCTTGTAAAATCAGAAGAAGTTAAAATTAAAAGGGCTTGTAAAATCTAAAATAGTTAAAACCAATTAGAGAATTAGTTAAAAATAAGCGAAGTCAAAAAAAATTAAAACAAGAAAATTGATTAAAATTCTAAGTTATAACAGCCTAAAAAGTACAAAAGTCGAGTTAAAACAATCACAACATCAAAACAAAAACTCAGTAGACAATTAAAATTCAGCAGGATAAAAGGTGATAAAAACATTGAGACACCCTAATAAAATGAGAAATTGGTAAAACCTAAGTGGACAAGATAAGTGATTAAATGTCTGGAACTGGCAGGTTCTGATGCTAGGTGATTATATTTGCAAGTAACTCTTCAAGCGTGGTTTTGATTATTGTTTTGATTTTGAAATTTTATTAAAACATATAAGGACAGATTCTTCAGTCATGAAGAAAAAGAAGAAATTAACTTTTTAACAACCCTTTTAGGTTGCAACAGATATTATGCATGATTCAATCAAGCTGATGAAATACATCAATCATTGTCCACATTGCTCTGAAAGTTAGTAAAAGTAAATATCACAATCTACCAATAAATAAGAATGTACCTGGATTCGTTGATTAATATCTTTCACTAAGGCCCCATTACTCATCATAAGCTTCACATTTTCAGCTTCAGCTCTTCTAAATCTTCGAACTAGCTCCTGAGGTGGCAAACGAAGAAGCTCCTCGTCACTCATTCGATTATTAGAAGTACCTGCCATCATTTTTATCTGTAAAAAATATAGATGTCACCTTAACATTCAAAAGAACTACACATGTTTAATCCGCAAAACTGATGATCCGTATATAATTTTTTTAAAAAGAAATTAAGTAGAACATGAATATTTGAATACTGATGTTAATTGAAGTCATTTTTATTAAAAAAAAAAAAAAAAACAAACAAAAAAAATACACACACACACTTAAAATAGTTTTTTCTTTTTAACATCTTTTGAGTTAATGATATGCAACGATTATTTATTATACCAAGATTCTAGCCCTTTTTCATACCCATTGAGCATTGTAAATAATATTGCACCTTATATAATAACATAAACAGAATCATACCTGCCAACATTGGAGAAATAAAATAATGGAGATTTTACTAACGACATTTTTTAGGCTACGAGTAAAGTTTTGATACATCATGCATAATTATGTAAGTCAAAAAGAAAAATTCAAAATTGGAAATAATATAAGCACTTACATTTATAGAAGTAAAAAAAAAAAAAAATGTATAGAAATATTAATCTAAAAAATAAAAAGAATATTTTTAAACCATTATTTATTATTACTTAAACTATTTGATTTCATAACAGTCGTCGAAAAGCCGACCCAATTTTTGGGTTTACGACTACTAATGTTCAACTATGCCTTTTAATTTGCCTTTGTGGATTACTTAAACTTTTAACACTCAACATACTACAGTACTGGTAATAGCACCATCTTTTGAGGAATAAGATAAGTATTTTTGCCCTCAACAGATATTTTATTGCCAAAAGAATTTTTTTTCTTCAAATTTCATCAACAAATATATTTTATTTTATAACCGTCGTTGAACAGCCGACCCAACTTAATGGGTTTACGGCTACTAATGTTCAACTCCGTAGCCTTGTAATTTTGAACCCAATCCAGAAGACAAGGGAACTCCTGGATCGAGTATTGGGAGAAATTTGCCTTCGTGGAGGACTTTTTGATGGAGCTAACCCGCATTTGCGTTACATGGAGAGGAAGACCACGAGAACCTCCCACGGTTAGCCTGACGGCAAGGGGACTCTAACCCATGATCCGTCTACCACTGAGGATATTTCACGTCAGCACTGTGGTCAGTGCAAGCCGGATGCGGAATTCGTATCGACTGGGATTCGAACCCGGTTCGCCTCATTGGAAGGCGAACGCTCTATCCCCTGAGCCATCGCGGCTCCATCAACAAATATAGAGAAATTTGAGAATATATAGGTAAACAGGAGATAGTCGTAAAATACAGGAGTGTTTGTTAAAAAATAGGAGACTTGGCAGGTATGCAGAATGCATTATTTTTTATTAATATCAGATATTAAATGAGCTTGATTTTAAAATATTTTCATTCGGCCTCAATTTTTCTGAATACTAATAGGCATTGAATTTCTCCAAGATAAATATAACATATTCTGTAGTTACTGTAATTTCGTGGAGATAGGCCGTGGCATTATTGATTTAAAACTTGAAAATTTAGTAGGAAGGCGTATCTAAGGGGGCAGCCTATATAGTATTACCTTTTTTTTCTTTAAAAAATTTTGCTTTTTAGAAACCCCACTGGAAATTTCACCATCATTTTTCCACCAGTTACTGTGCTTTTTATTTATTTTTTCATGCTTAATGTTACTCCAGAAAATGGTCAGAGCACCTGGAATTTTCCCCTCCCCACACTCCCCAATCCTTTCTTGGAATCACTTTCTGGAGACCACTATCCACAAGAAAACAAAGTCTCTCTTTCCCTTCTGCCATATGAACAGCTGTTGAGTGTAGGAAATGGGCCTGGAGTGGAGAAGCATAAATCAGAAAGGAATGAATGAAGGAAATCAGGGTGGGGCCAGTGATAACCTCAACTGTAAAACAAACCGTTGTGATGTCAGCCGACGTCACCGTCCGTCATCACTACGAGTCAACAACGACAATCTGTAGTTTCTGAATAGCGGCGCTGCCTTACCTTTCCAGAGAGTATATAAACACGTTACTAACAGATGTTCATCGCTAATCTTGTTACATGCTGCAAGCATGTTAGTTGTTATGTTTTGTTGTTTTATTAAATTTACATTTTAAGTTATTATGTGTCTTACTTGGATTACCACACCAAAGTTACATCACAATTCAACACGTGGCGACGAGGATAATGGGATCGTATTCCACTGATCTTACTCCACGAAAATTGGAATCTTACCTTACAGCATGAAGAAGTTCCACTTCAATTGAATGCAATTTCTTAAAGACTGCGGGCCATGAGTTGTTGATCCAATACCGGTATTATTTCATGCTTCCGATAGGTGTTTTAAATGTTAAATGCGTTTTTTCTATTTGCAATATTTTCATCTGGCTTAAGTTAAATTTCGCACTCAGATGGCGACGGTAGGCTCTATTCAGGAATTTGACACTTTAAATCCAAATTCATTCGAGTCATATGCTGATCAAATTACTTACTTTTTGGAGGCTAATTCTATCGTAGATGATAATAAAATGCGTGCGACTCTTTTAGCTGTTTGTGGAATTAAAACTTTGTCTATAATTCGGACTTTAGTTTCGCCAAAAGAAGTTACAGAATTTAAATTTCAAGATTTAATCAAACTTTTAAAAGAACATTTTTGTCCTAAATCTTCAGAAATATTTCGACGTTTCAAGTTTCATAAACGATTTCAATCAAAATTAGAATCTGTGAATGCTTACGTTACCGAGTTAAGAAAGCTGGCCGAAGATTGTAATTTCGGAGAAACTTTGTCAGAACGATTACGAGATCAATTAGTCTGCGGTATTCATGATGAAGAGGTTCAAAGAAGATTGTTGGCTGAACGCAAATTAACTCTTGAAAATGCAATTTCTGTTGCCGTAGCATCTGAGGTTGCGGCTTCCCAATCAAAGCATATTCATACCCAAAGTTCTTCTTATTCTGAGAATTCGGATGTAGTTGATTTCGTACGTGATCGGAACAAAAGAAATGCGCGATTTAGTAAACAAAATTCTAATGTTTCAGGTAGTAGTAAATTACAAATTCAAAAGTGTGTTTTGGTTGCGGTGGTAAACATGAACGTTCAACGTGTAAATTCAAAAATGCAATATGCCATTCTTGTAGTCTTAAGGGTCACATTGTAAAAGTTTGTCGGAAGAAAAATAAATTTGAAAAACAGCGTGCAAATGAAATTGAAGTTCAACCCGAATATTTGAATGTTTTAAGTTCTCAATCTCAGTTTAAGAAAAACGTTATTGTTGAGGTTGATAAGGAAAAGTTAGAAATGGAAATTGATTCGGGTTCCTATTATTCGATTATTTCTTTGCAAACGTTGAATAAAGTTTTCCCTTCTAAGAAACCCGCGATCGAAAAAACTTTAATTAAACTGCGCGACTTTTTTAAAAATGGGATTTCACTAGCTGGCGTATGTAAAGTTGAAGTTGTGCATAACTTTTTCAAATCTAAGTTAGAATTATTAATTTCAAACAATCAATGCACGAATATTTTGGGCTATTCTTGGTTTGAACCTTTAGGAATTTCAATAACAGGAGTAAACGAAATTAGAACTGGAATTATCGAAAAAGTTCTTAAAAAATACGATATTTTTGATAATAAATTGGGTTCGTATACGGGTAATCCAGTATCGCTTCCTATAAATTCGGATATAGCGCCTGTTAGATGTAAAGCAAGAAGCGTGCCTTTGGCAATGAGGCCCAAAATTGAAACCGCCCTAGCAAAACTTCAAAGTGAAGGAGTAATTGAGGAAAATTCAAATCCAAAATGGTCAACACCGGTTGTTCCAGTGAAGTACGTTTGTGCGGTGATTATAAAATCACGTTAAACAAAGCAATGAACGCACATCTTTATCCAATTCCCGCGGTAAATCATCTTCTTTCTAATCTTAAGGGAGGAGGTTATTATGCTAAGATAGATTTGGCTCAGGCATATTTACAATTACCGGTTGATGATGCTTCCGCTGAAGCTCAGACTATCATCACGCACAAGGGTGCGTATAAGGTAAAAAGACTTCAATTCGGAATTAACGTAGCCCCAGGAATATTTCAAAATTTAATCGAAGATTTGTTTCGAAATTTAGAAGGGGTTGTTCCTTATTTTGATGATGTACTTGTCAGAGGAAGTTCGGAAGAAGAGTTAGCCGCTCGCTTGGAACAAGTACTAGATCGTTTGAGAAAAGCGGGACTTAAGGCAAATGGAAACAAATGCTTATTTGGGGTAACGGAAGTAGATTTTCTGGGCTACCGTATCGATGCGAAGGGCATCCACCCGTCCAAAAGTAAAGTAGAAGCGATTCATGCTTTTCCGGTACCTAAAAATAAAGTTCAGTTACAAGCGTTTTTGGGTCTGATAAACTTTTATAATAGTTTTCTAAAGGGCAAAGCTACTAAAGCTGAAGTATTACATAGGCTTCTAGATAGGGATTCAGTGTGGAATTGGTCTGAAGTCCACGATGAAGCTTTTCGATATTTAAAAGAATTGTTAAGTTCCGAAGCGGTTTTGGTGCCGTTCGATGAAAAATTGCCGATAATTTTAGTTTGCGACGCATCTCCGTTTGGCGTAGGAACTGTCTTAAGTCATGTTCTTGAGAATTGTTGCGAAGCACCAATAGCTTTCGCATCGCGTACGCTCACGTCGACAGAAAGAAATTATGCGCAAATCGACAAAGAGGCGTTGGCAATTGTGTTCGGTATAAAAAAATTTCATCATTTTGTTTATGGACATAAATTCACTATTATAACAGATCATCAGCCTCTGCTAGGAATTTTTTCAAAAAATAAGCCCACTAAAGAAATTTTGTCTCCGCGTATGCTGAGATGGTCTTTAATACTTAATGCATATGAGTATACTCTAATTCATAGACCAGGGAAAAAGATTCAAAACGCAGATTTTTTAAGTAGACTCCCAAAAGAGACTGATAAATTTGAGGTTCCCACTCCTTTAGAGGTATTGTTTACCGAGGATTTACAAGATCCTCCGCTTCAGGCAGCAGAGAATGCAAAATTAACATTGCGTGATCCAATTTTGTCGAGAGTACTAAATTGGGTTTTGAGAGGATGGCCAAATAAAAACCAGATAAAAAATTTCAGACTTTTTTCTCGAAACATAATGAACTTTCTACCCATCGAAATTGCTTGTTATGGGGTAATAGAGTAGTTATTCCAGTGTTGGGAAAATCACGTGTTCTCCAGGCTCTACATCTGGGACACCCTGGGATCGAAAGAATGAAAGCTCTTGCACGTTCATACGTGTGGTGGCCAGGCATGGACAATGACATAGAAGTGCATGTTCAAAGATGCCAGGAATGTCAACAGACACGTCATGCCCCTCCTAAGGCTCCAGTGCATCCTTGGGAGATTCCAGAAAAACCTTGGTCTCGTCTTCATATAGATTTTGCAGGTCCGTTCCAGGGACAAGAATTTCTCATCATAGTAGATGCCATGTCAAAGTGGATAGAAGTGCGTCATATGACTTCTACGTCTGCGACAGTCGACGTCTTGCGAGAAATCTTTGCTACCCATGGGATACCTGAAGTCATCGTTTCCGATAACGGAGGTCAGTTTCGAGCATCGGAGTACCAGACTTTCTTAGAAAGGAATCTCGTCAGAAGGGTTATGATCGCACCAAGATGTCCGTCCGGAAATGGTCAAGCTGAAAGAACAGTCCAGACCGTCAAAGATGCCCTAAGACGGATTGTGAAGGGAAATTGGAGGAAGCGTCTTGCCAAATTCCTTCTTCAACAACATTGCACTCCCTCCACAACAATAAGTGCTAGTCCTGCGGAACTGTTGATGGGGAGGAAGCTAAGGACCGTTTTAGATAGACTCCATCCAGATCTGACGGCTGAGAGGAAGTTGAGACAGGAGCGAGATGCGTATAGAAAAAATGGCGATTCTCTTTCAAGATCGTTCAGTTCGGGCGATCCAGTATTTGTGAGAAACTATGGACAGGGTCCAAAGTGGTTTTCAGCAACGGTACTTAAACCCACTGGTCCAGTTTCCTACCAAGCTGTGACAACAGGAGGCGAGGTAGTTAAACGCCATGTGGATCAAATGCGGAAGCGTATTCCCGATCCGTTGACTGTTCCGTCTGAGCCTAGTGTAGCATCTCCACCAGCACCGAGTACTGAGACTGAAGTACCATCTTCCATTCCTTCTAGTGCTGATTCTCAGAGTGAAGTGGTTGAACCGACAATACCAAAACAAGAGTCTTCTGTTGCAGTTCCAGAACAGACTTCCAGAACCTTGAGGCCCAGACATACCATCGTCAGGCCAAACAGGTATAAAGACTTTGTTCTATCCTAGGGCAAAGGGGTGTTGTGATGTCAGCCGACGTCACCGTCCGTCATCACTACGAGTCAACGACGACAATCGGTAGTTTCTGAATAGCGGCGCTGCCTTACCTTTCCAGAGAGTATATAAACACGTTACTAATAGATGTTCATCGCTAATCTTGTTACGTGCTGCAAGCATGTTAGTTGTTATGTTTTGTTGTTTTATTAAATTTACATTTTAAGTTATTATGTGTCTTACTTGGATTACCACACCAAAGTTACATCACAATTCAACACAAACACTCCCCCGCCCCCTCCGTTTTTTCCAGGAAATATGCCTCTTCCACTTGTCATGGATGCCTCTCTCCACTCCCCTTTTTTCTTCAGCTGGTTGTTAAAAATTGTGAATGTTTGATGAATAAAGGGAGCTGATGAGCTTGGAATGACCTTCAATAATCTTACAATTAGAATGTTCAAAAAGAATTTCAAACTTTCAACTGAGGGTTAGTGAAAAGGGAAAAAAGCAAAGTGCTTGAGATTTATAGACTGGGATAAAAGAAAGACTGTCCTAGGCGGAGTCAGTTAAAAAAAAAAAAAAACCTGATTTGAGAAGCGAAAATAGGGGGAGGAATTGCTAAAAATAGAAACTTGTTTTAAATGCTTGGGAGAGTGCTTTTTTATTTATTTTTTTCATTGCTCATATTTCTGTCTGATTCCTCAGCTTATTGTTATTATTATCTTAAATTCTGATACGTTTTTGTTTTATTAATATTTTTCTTTCGTTAATATTTTGTTTCAGCTATACTATTTTCGTTTTGTTTTAACGTAACTTGTATTTAAGTTCAAGTCCATTTTAAATGCCTCCAATAGAGAGGAAAAATTATACCTCTGCATTTAAGTTGTCAGCAATTGAAAGAGAAAAATAAACATTGATAAATGACATAAAAAAAGCGGAAATCAATCCGGGACAAAACGTAACCGAAAGTGAGGCTGAAAGTGCGAGTGACGGAGATTAATCCGAAATAAACAATTAACTAGTAAACCTAATTTGCTCTGATACAGAGAGTTCTGTTTTTGAGGGAATTTTAAACGCAGTGATATGAATATATAGTGATAGGTGATATCCAAATCAATTATTCTTAAGTTTATCTTTGAACAAAATTTGTTTGGATTTATCGTTTATTTCTAAAACAGGATTTTGATTTGTTGATTTAAAAGTAAGATCGTTTTATTTTTTAATATTTTCATACTTATTTTAATGGTTTTTGATATATTAATTATTTCATTTATATTTTAATTTTTACTTCACTTTAAAATTAGAAAATGCTTAATTTTACTTAGAAAGTTATTGAAATCTATTTTATATACTACTAGGATTATTTCTATTTTTTTGTATATTCAATATCCTTTTATTCGTTTTTATTTAACTATTTAAATTATATACCTATGCGTATTTAGAGCATATGTTAAGTCTTTAATCAATACCTGCGTTAAGTTCAAAATCCGTTAATTGTTAAAAACTCGGCGCGGCGTGTCCGGTGAAAAGCTTTTTTCCTTCAGCCGATTATTGAGGGTGCGGCGTTTCTCCGCGAAATTACGGTAATTAAAAAATAGATCACGTAAATGAGACACACTTAGCTGTAATACTTATTTATAATAGTAATTCTTATTTAAATACATAAACCAAAAATAAACGAAGTAAAAAATCTATTTTGATAGGAATTTATTACACAAACTTCCCCAGTTTTCTAAAATATGTAAAACCCAGGAAAAATTGACAAACTCCAGCAGAATTGGCAGCTATAATACAAATCATAAAAAATATAATCAAAAACAGTAAATATATCAATAACTTAAAAACAAAGTCAAATAAAATACTTTTGAGTTCATGTTCTTTAAAACTTTCATGATCGTTTGCCTCTTAATAACTGATAAATGGAGTAGTTGAAAGTTAACAATATATCATTATAATGTTTGCTCGATTAAAAACAACTTTTACGGAACAAGCTTTCTTTTTGTGAGAATGCACATATCGAGAAAATTACCAACAGGATGGCTACAAAATACTGTTACAAATATCGAATCATTTTATCGTATAGATATTAAATAGAAAGTGATAAATACACAAATATGATGAACACTATGAATTGAAATTTAACTGTAAAAATTTATATTGAAATGCCCGCTATCTTTATCGATTACTAACAATAATCTCTTATGCTATTGTCTGATGGTGGCACAAATCATTTTAAGAGGAAATTTATTCCATTTTTACTATAAAGAAGCTCTGAGAGAGTCCAAACTTTTGTGATTCTTAGCATTAACTTTAGATTTTAAAATTCCTCATACACAATAGTCTAGAGGATTTGAGGATCCGGTGAAGAAAATGGCCAATCTTCTTGCATGATAAATTTTGAGCAATTGACATGGAGCCATGCTTGAGTTGTTTGGGCTTCGTACATATCTTGTTCAAATACTATTTGGGATACAATCTGTCATCATATATCAATACATATGCAGTCAATACTTTCTTTTTGTAATATTCAGCATTGATTTTTACCTCTTTATGGATGAAATTCAGAGGCAATATTTCGTCATTTGACACAGCAGCCACAGAATTATTGTTTTGAAAATGTAATAAAGTTTGTACATTTTCGGGTAAATTATTAAAGTTTCCTTAAGATACAACATTATTTTGAACATTAAAACTCTATTCTTTGCAAAATATTTTCTCATCAGAAAAAATTGCCATCACTTTTGCTACCCTGCTGGCTCAGCCATTTCTTACATCTTTGCAACCTTTTTAATTTTTTGCAGTAGTCAAACCTTGAGCTTTTCTTATAATAAGGGCAAAAACCCAGGTCTTCATTTAATGTAACTTGCATAGTTCTATAATTCAAGCTCTCTTTTGCAATCATTTTATTAGCAGAATGTTGAGGATTTCTTCATTTCTTTTCATGGAATTCTTTTAATGCGCTCTTTTGAGCGAAATGAGCATGCCAGATCTGGGATACCTTGACAGTTACTAGTATCTACTGATCCATTTATAATTCTATATATAAATGTTCTATAAAAACACATTAATTGCTTAAAGATTCTACCTGCAAAAAGTCCATGATAGAAAAGCTGTTTAAACCAACAACTTTTTCAATTCAATCTTTAAAATAATTCTTAATATTTTGCTTTAAAAAAAATTGTATGCACTTTTAGAAGAAGCTACTAGTAGGAGTAGAGAGAGAGAGAGAGAACAATTGTTTTTCCAAACGATTAAAATTAACTCCGATTTTTTAAAGTGTTTCAGATTTTAGTAGCCACCCTGTTTATACATAAAACATATGGCCTTAAATAAATTCCTAGAACAATATTTCAACATTCTTTACTATAATTATACATTTATTAAAAAACAATTAAAAATAAATTAATGGAAATATTTTAACTAATTTAACATAACATTAATTAATTTAATATAAACTAAATTTTTTTTAAACTAATATTTTAATTAATTATCTCACATACTTTGATGTATCATTGTTTGTGTGAAAAACAGTGATGCTTTAATATGTTTTTTAAATATTTTAACATGATCTATCATCCTTTTAAGATTTATTCACAAGATAGCCTACTTTCCTAGAACACATTAAGAGATGTGCATACCAACATTCGATCAAACATTGAAAAAAGTTTTAAGAAATCCAGTTCTTATTTTACAATTCTTAAAAAATTAACATTATTACATGAAATAAAAGAATGATAAAATAAGCATATACCATAGCAGCAGTACTGATCTTTAATGTTTGAACAGTTTGCAAGGCTCTTCTTAAAGCACATTTCTTCAAAACAGCAAATCACCGATTTACAGAGCACTAAATAAATTAAATAAATCAGTTCATTATTTTGCCAAAATCAATGATGTACATAGTATGTTACTTTTCAATTTGTTAGAATCCCCCCCCCCCCCGAGACAGAATCATGGCAAAAAGGGGACATTGGTGCAGAGCATTACAGACTTCCTGCAGAAAGATATTTTATCTGTGGGAAGCAAAGAATATATATACTTTTTTATCTGCAGAGTTTTCACATATGAAAGGTGGAAAAAAAAGCGTGATTTATTTTCCTACCTTCTTTTGAAAATAAAAAAAATTAGCAATGATTGCCTTTAGCTAGAATTTCAGATTGATATTATAAAAAGTAATTTCCAAATAGAAAAAATTCAAAAAAGATTAACTAATCAAATAATTTTTAGAATGGGAGAATATCCCTAATAATATTAGAATATGTATTTGTTTATATTTAGATTTTTAAAAATAAAATTCTGGCATTTATAGGTAAAAATATATATACTGTTCTGATCTATATGTGAAGGCTTTTTTTTTTTTTGTAAACAGAAAGCGCTCCTATTACTTTAAATCGGTAACATACATATTTGTCACAATTAAAAATTTCTCTCAGAAAGGTATTAGTACAAGGAAGAATTGTCACAGAAAGTTCGAAAAATTCTGCCACAAGGGTTAGAACAATTTTATACTTTGTAATTTTGAAATTGAAATTTTGGATTTTTGGGAGTAAAAAATTTTGATTAACATTTAATGAAACAATTGTATTACATTTGAGTAGATATAGTATCTCACATTATTAATTAATATCTCACACACTTTGCTGTATCTTTTGTAGGTTTATGAGTTAGCCTACTTGCTTAGACACATTAAGAGATATATAAACAAAAACTTGATTAAACATAGAAAAAAGTTTCAAAAAGTCCAGTTCCTATTTTACAACTATTATTACATAAAAGAAAGGAATAATTAAATAACTATACAGGGATCTGTCCAGGGCAATTTAATACTGTTTAGCGGAACTTTCACAAATTCAAAATTAGGAAAAACGGTAGTTTCACAAAATGCTTTTAAAAAAGCAAGTTCAAAGATTCTCTTCCCTGCCACTTAAAATTTTGTTTTTGTATCCCCGAAAGAAACGATAAAACCCGGGTAAATTAAGCATATACGAATAGGTAGCACATGTTTGGACAGATAGTGCGGCGGTATGGTAGCCAAACCGGTCGCTTGCACTATGCTATTTTTTGCGCCAGTTTTTTTTTATTTTTTTAAATTGAACGACGAGGCACTACCTGAGTAAACTTTATAAGGAGTTGAAATTTGAACATTATTCAAAACATTCAAACATTGTTCTAAAGTTATTCCAACAGACCTTTATTTTTTATGAAAAAATTCTTTCTCTGTGAAACTTTTTTCTATATAACCCTGTAGGAAATGTTTTCATAATAAAAATAACTTTTAGTGCAAGTACTCTTAAATGCATTTTTTTTTTTAAATTCAAGCTGAAATTTAACAATGGACAATAATTTTTATGGATTTTCAAATTTAGATAAAATTTTACAATAGCAAAATTATTTTTTAATATATGGGGAAAAATATATAAAAATTTACCAGTCATAAATAATTGTTATTTGTAGTGACAATTTTTGAAAATATATTCTTACTTTAGCATATTTTTGTGTTGATTTTCTAATATAATTTTCACAAATTATGTCTAAATTTTCACAAAATAGGTACCTCTCTTAAATACCTAGACAGACCCCCGCTATATAGGATAGCATCAGTACTGATCTTTAATGTATGAATAGCTCACAAGGCATTATCTCTACTTAAATCACATTTCATCAAAATCTCAGATTACAGACTGACAGAGGACTAAATAAATTAGTTTATTTTGCCAAAATCAGTAATCTACATAGTATGTTATTTTGAAATTTCCTAGAACAGTTTTATACTTTGTAAAAATCAGGAATGGCAAGTCTCTTTTACAGTGGAAAAATAGATTTCCCCCAACCCAAGTAGCAGAAATGGAATTTCTTTCTATATATAAATATATATATATGCATACCTATATATAAAATCAAAATTTTTTTAAAAATAGTATATAATTGGAATCCCTTTTAATTCTTTTAATTTAAGTATTTATTTCCAAACTACTCATTAAATCATTTTTAAATAAGTAAAAAGTAAGAAGAAAAAATTGGAAAGAAAAATAAATTTAATGAAGAAATTAAAACCAGTTTTTTTCCTTCTTCATGTTAAAGAGTATTATAAGAACTCACTTTATTAAGAAAGTAAAGAATGACACTTGAATGAATAGTAAGTGTTGTTTTAAATAACATTTGGACAAGCCAAGCTCGCCAGTCATTGGCCTAGCCAATTAAGTCAGAGTAGAGCACCTTTTGTTTGACAAGAGAGAACCGCGACTTAGATCAGAACACTCCATATAGATGGCAGCACCAGTCATTTGAGAGGCCACTTCCACAATTCAAACATAGATCTCTGTACCCATGGTACTGCTCGGCGACTGACAAAAGGACTTATGATTCCACAGATTTTAAGAGCATGCATATCACATATACTAGGTGGGTTTTAGTGGCTTATGAAGGATTGAACCCCGGTTTCTATGGACCAAAATCAAATGCTCTAACCATAGGAATAAAGCAGCTCGTTAAAAACTGCTGAAATATCATACAATCAAATTTTCTAAACACAATTAAATAAAAAAATCACCTAATAGTCATAATCACAAATTGAATTCGCAATATCAAACAGCATACTAATTTTGAAAATCAAAGACTGCAAAGTATGAATACT
Source organism: Parasteatoda lunata (assembly GCA_949128135.1). NCBI lineage: Eukaryota > Metazoa > Arthropoda > Arachnida > Araneae > Theridiidae > Parasteatoda > Parasteatoda lunata. The sequence goes on from OX421971.1 coordinate 5,637,511, forward strand.
CAAACCAACTATAAAATAATATTGATTTAAAACACTTATATTTACAGATTAAAAATTTCTGTATAAAAAGTTTTAAGAATTGACAGGATCGAACATAAATAATACGAACTAAAAAAAAAAAAAAAATAGATGGCAAAGACAACTTCTTGGTACTATTTTAAACTTTATTTTTTAAAATGTAAATTAATCTTACAATATTTATCACTAAATAATTGTATTGGTTATATTTAGTTTTCCCACTTTATTTAAAGGAAACAAACTTTATCTCAGAGACAGAAATGAAGCATATTTGTAGAATATTAGAAATTAAAAATAGCTCATAAATCTACCTTCGCAAAAATAATCAAATGGTGTTCAACTCAATTATACACCATTGAATCAAATACATTCACTCTAAATCACTTTGACATTGAACATAAATTAAAGCCCCACAATACAACTTCATAAAATATAGATTTAGAAAAAAAGGGGGGGGGGAATACAATCTTATCTATCTTTTCTTTCTATTCTTTTCTACAAAACTCTAGAAATCTACCTCATAAATAACATTAAAATATGTGTACAAACATAATATTTATAAATATTAACCAACAAAAAATAATTAAGAAAGTGAAAGTGGGTGAAACTATGTTTTGAGCTTTTATTTTGCAACCTTTATATAAAAATATAATTAATCCAACTATCACAAAAAAAAAAAAAAAATGTTGTATTTACAGATTTAACTACTAATAATGTGAAAACAAACACTTATTCAAGTGTTAAATAAATTTATTAAAAATATTTAGAATACCAAAAAGAAACATAAAAAATTTAAATAAAAAATAAATTATCAACTCATTGCATGTAGGCTTTGAAATAAGTAGTGTTATCAATTTCAGGTAAAGTAGTATTGATCATGTTTTTACAATGATAAGAAAAGATAAGGGATATCTAAACAGTGCAACCATGATATTTGCACACCTGTTCTATCTAAATAGAATGATAAATTTTTCTATAAATTTTTGAGAGCATCTTGTTAGAATTACATTTATTAGTTTACTCTTGAAAGAAAACTATTTTATGATAAAAAAAATTGTAAAATGAAGATTCACGTTTTTTCTACATTACTTATTATTTCATGTGCTACTACAGCATTGTCATTTCACTCAATTCCTAAGTATCTAGAAAAACCTAAAAATGGACAACTGTGGGCTGTTCTAGTGGCTGGATCTAATACATGGGACAATTATCGTCATCAAGTAAATTATATATTTTATTATTTTTTAAAACAAAATATATTGCAATTCATACTACTTGCATTTCACAGTTAAATGTGTATAATTATTTAATTGAATAACTAAATCTAATTAAACAGCTCATATATTTTTTCACCAATTATTAATATTTTTTAAGCTATTCTTAAATATTTATTAAAAAAATTGTTCATGCATTGATTTAATTCAAATTTTTCTTAATTGTCATACTTAAGGAGTAAATAAAATAATAACATACTTTTGGTTTGAATTATTTTATACTGTACTGAATCTAATAAATACATGAGACATTTAGTATGATAACATATACACTTATTATTTTAAATTACAAACAAAAATAACATAATAACATTATACCTACTCTATTGTTAAATGAGTTATTTTATTTTATAACCGTCGTTGAACAGCCGACCCAATTCTGGGTTTACGACTACGAATGTTAAACTCAGTAGCCTTATAATTTTGAACCAACAAAAATAATCCAAACAATAGGAAACTCCTGGATCAGTACACGTAGAGGTATAATTTGTTATGGGAACATGGAGGACTTCATGACCCGGCATATTTAACGCGCATCAGCCACCGGAGCCACCATTTACTACACGGGGAGTCTTCAGTCGGCGGATCGAACCCAAAACCTCTTGGACATGAGCCCAGTGCCCTACCAACCAGGCTATCACGGTCTTTATTAAATGAGTTTATAATAAACTAAAATATTCAAGCATCTAAAGTATCATCTTAAGCTATTAATTCTGAATTTTTTCGAAAATCTGATCATGCATCTATTTCTAAAAAAAATTATGTAATAGCTATATATAAAAAGCTAATAAAAGAACAGGAAGATTTCCGTAATAGTATCTGCACCACAAGAATCATCAAGTTTTATCATCAACACTAGATACACTTAAAAAAAATATACACAGACAAAGCAAATTTGAAGGTACTCCAGGGCAAGTCTCAAAAACCTGGCAGTGACACGCAAGAAACTAAGTTTAAGAAGAAAAAAATACCACAGAGAGGAACAAATTTAAAGGTTGTAACTCAATGCAAGCTATAATTCACAATATAGGTACACACCACATATATCTATATATTGATTTTTTATAAGTACAAAAAACTTTTGGAGCCTTGGTGTTAGTAGTTAGAATGAATAAATAGCAATATAGAAGTATCCCAGAGCCAGGGGTGCCCTTATGTTTGAATTGGGGGGGGGGGGCTCATGAAGAAAACTACAAATAGCTTAATGAATTAAAAAATTAATGAAAGGAAATTTTATCTATTTAAATATTTTTAACTTAATTAGCTGAATAACTAATTAATTTCACTTTTAATTATACATGATTAATCAAATAATACGAATATGTTTCATTACACATATATTTTCTAGAGAGGGGCCCGGGCCCCTTTGGCCCTCCCCTATGGGTGCCCATGCCCAGAGCATACTTATAGTTTGCAGTGTTTTGTATAAAATTATAAAAATTCAAATCAACATAAAAAGATTAGTAATTGTGAAATATTATAATTCGACCAGCAGTTTTAAGTAGACTTTATAAAGTTCAAATAACTTTCTTCTTCATTCATGTTCGAAAATGAAAAAACTTTCAAAGCCACATTGTTTTTTAAATCGAAGACATTCTACAAAAGAATTCGAGATAATCTAGTAACTGACTAATCATAGTGATTTAAAATAAAATTTACTATTAATGCATAAATTTCATTCAAATAAATAATTATTGAAAAGGTAGGAAAGTATATAGCACTTTAAAAGAAAAGCTCTTGAATTTACATTATATTGTAAAGCTATTTTGTGTTTTTATAAATATTTTAGTTATTGATAATGTTAACTTTAAAAAAAAATAATTAAGATGTTGCAGATAAAAAAGCAGATTTGATAAGTATAAAAATAAAACTCTGAGGTAAGAAAGTACTAATTAAATTATTTTTAAATCATAAATACTGTATTAATTTTAAAGAAAATAGTACAAATTATATAAGAAAATAAATAAATAATTTTCAGCCTAATAATCTTATTTCACTACTTTTTAAGTTGATTTATTAATTGCTACACATACAAAGCAGGCTTGTGTACTTAATTACATAAGTCATACAAGCTTTTATCAAGTAGATAGATTAAATTCCCTACTTCACTTAATATTACGTTTTTATTTGATAACCCTTTTGTTGTTTTATATTTTGATTTTGAAGACAGACTGAAAAATTCCTGAAATTAATAAGTATATTGACAGTTACAGTGAAAAAAAAACTTATAAGCTAAAAATATTTTTATTCAAAGTATACATTGTTCTATTTATAGCATATTTCGGAAATTACTTACTGGGGAATTAATAACAACTATTACAGATAAAACATAAATATGATTAAATTATCTCTGTCCGTTTAACTGCACTTTGCACTATCATCATCACGAGGATCTTTGTTTACAAATAATGATGTGATAGCTTCCTTATATGATATTTAAACAGGTTTCTTTTATGAAAAAATTATCTATAAATGTTTAGAAATGTTTTGAATCATATCATTTATCGTTTTATTCTACACTAAAAGAATATTATTTTTCCGTTTACAGTACTATGGAAATGCGTATTTTTTCTGCATTATTAATTATTTTATGTGCCAGCTTTGTTTTGTCATTCCACTCGATTCCTGAGTATCTTGAAAAACCTAAAAATGGAAAATTATGGGCTGTTTTAATTGCCGGATCTAATACATGGGACAATTATCGTCATCAAGTAAAGTTTATATTTATTAATTTTAATTTCAAGTAAAATTAAAATAATCCACTCTTGTGCAGTTACATAAGTTACAACTATATTATTATTGAATAGAAATATTATTGAGATTTGTCTATACTAGATAAATTAAAAAAGATTTATTTATAATTATTATTATTATATAGTCTTTTCCCGCTAATTATCGATTGAATGAAAAATCACGTCTTTAAATGTTTTATTAATGTTTCAGGCTGATGTTTGCCATTCATATCAGATTTTGCACTCACACGGCATCCCTGATGAAAGAATAATTGTTTTGATGTATGATGACTTAGCACAGAATTCTCAGTAAGTACTTTTGTATGAGTTTAGCTTATAAGTGTAGTATCTTATTTCTTTATAAATTAATTCTTATGTTTCTTAAAATTGTATGATCTCATTTGATATTGGTAGTCACCCGTTTTTCAGCGATTTTTTTTATTGCAAGTTCCTGTGGCAGAATAGTGGCGACATTGCGCTGAACGATTTAGAGTTCTCGCAGAAAGATTTTTCCTTTGAGAAGCAAAAAATGTTATCTTTTCTTCGAAACAAGATGCCTTTCTCGTGCATCTGAGTGGGAAAAAAACTGCTTGCGATTTTTCTGTTCTCATTTGAGAATAATGAAAAATAAAGGAAAGAATAATCAAGTAAAAAATTTGGTTTTCTCTTCTACAACAAGTTTTGTTCTATTTTTCTTTTTTGCAGTTATTACTCTTCATTTCCACATAGCTCTTAAAATTGTATATTTTTAATAAGATAATATTTTTCTTATTAATAACAACTGAACAACTCTTGACAACTGAATCTTAAAATGAAAACACACATTTAGTAAACCTTTTTTTGAGAGTCTGATTCGCGAAACTTCGCTTTTTTTTCTTCTTCTCGTTAGTTACTGCTACAGATTAATGTGAGGTTGATTTACAAAATGCGAAAAAATAATAATTAGTGTGTTTTTTCCTTACAAACAATGCAAGAATATCGTCCATAATATTAGAATTTTTTTTTTTTTACGTATTTAAATAAAAAATTACTTTATCCAAAAAGTTTCTTTCTTTTTTTAAAAGTTGACGCTTTGGTTACTTTAAATTAGTAACATGTAATATTTGTGATTATTAAAAGTATCTTGCAGAAAGACGTAATTTGTAGTAGGGAGGTATGTTGCAGAGAGCCTGAAGAAATTCTGCCACAATTATGATTTTATCTGTATTATATAGTTTTTTTTAAAACTCAAAATTACATTTTATGCGTGAAAAATAGCTCAGATCTATATATTGAATCTTAGCCCCTGAATAATATTTCCGTCATCAGTGTGCTCTGATATACCGAATCTTAGAACCTAGGCAACAGTTTTGTTACCAGTATGCTCCTTGTTAATAGTATATCATGTAGTAGCTCTTAACCCTAAAAATTTATCAATATAAGTTGTAATGTATCTACTACTACAAAAGTATTATTCCAAAATCGCTAGTATATTAGATATGTTAACTCGATTCTATGGTGGGGTACCTTTTCATAGATGTAAATAACTCCTTTTTCCACATTAATGACCTTCAGACTGATGTGAACATGCCTACCTTGACAGAAACTCCCTCTTCGATTTAAACATGCCTACCTTGGCAGAAACTTCCACTTCGATTTAACACGCCTACTTCGATGGATGGTCCACATTGAACAGTTGACTTGTTACTTGTGACTGCATCATTGTCCTCCTCATGCTGTTGCTACAGAGTCTCGATCACACACAACGTATAATGTATACACTCGACTGCTAATGGCAACACAGGAGGAACCACAACCGTGAACTTAATACAGCTCTCCAGGCTTCTCACAAAACAGCAATGAATCAACTAATGGTATCCATTGATTGAATTATATTGTCAATAACTCCTTTCCCCACATAAATTAACTTACAAGTATTAATGAAAGAAAAATATTTCAGATATAAGTCAAATTATTACCCTCAGGAAAGATATCTGTTATTGCTCTGCATAAAATTAACAAAATAAGAAAATTCTTCCAAAATAGTATAAATACATAAAAACTCTCCTGAACAAAATATTACATTCATGATTCTATCCATTAGTTTCTTTCATCAGAGAACTTAATTTGCAACTCTCAAAATTTAACCTTTTATACTTAGCAATTACTCAAATCAACACAACAAAAATACCAATCTTGACATCAACAAGGTTAAATCCAAATACATTTATACAATGTAATAATGTCTACCTATCTAGCCAGCATAAAGAAAATAATAAAAATAAGAATAAGAAAAATATAAAATTAGCATCACAGAAAATTTATTTCTAAGATGAAATTCTATTTACTTAACTGACTTAAATTCCAAAGAAAAGATTTTATATCTAACCGAAACTCTAATGAATCTTTCTTTACTTCATCAATCAACTCCTGTGTTTGTGCAATAACAAACTGTCATTACATCATCATCCATTTCAATCATCGACACCTGCAACTTAAATAATTTCTCCGATTGACTTTCAAATTGAAACCATATTATTATCTGCTATCACCCAACTTGGCAATAAAATAAATAAGTGTGTACTGATAATGAAGCTATACCAAACAGTGTTCTCAGACCATTTTAATAATTGATAACATTTACAGTGTCTGTATCTTTATAATGTATATAGGTCGGTCACTATTTGCCGTCTGGTAAGATTTCGATACTCTGAGTTAGTTTTTTTATACCCATTTAATGACAATAAGACAGTGGCATTTTTAAAACCAGAAAACACACCATAGATAAACATGAAGTATAAGGGCTAAGTTTATTACCACTTTAGGACAAGCTTTTATAATCTTTATATTAGTTAATGGAACGTACAAGTACTGAGTATTGTCTCTTTGATGTCTTAGTAATGCAGCTGGCACAATTTGGAACTAATACAGAAATTTCTTATGCAACCTATTTATGTCTCCAAAAATGCTTCATAAAATGTTTCTTTTAAAAATTCTTATGATTTCTTTTATCTTGTTCAATCTTTGTTTTATAATATGCCTATGCAAATTGTATTTAAAGGTTTAAAAAGTGTTTTGTTGCTCATGAGATTAAGTTTAAATTAAAAAGATTTCTTTGGTGCAAAAAAACATTAATAAGCAAGACTAGTTTTATATTCTCCAATAGATTTCTGCTGTTATATTGAGTGCAAAAAACCATAGGCTTAGCTGTGGTAAAAAATCGTTATGCGTAAGACCTCAATAACTTGTAGATCGTGTGGCAGCAGGTTTGCTTAAAATTTGATGCTACTATATATGCTTCAATCAATTTCAAAGGTTTTTTGTTATTATTTTTAAAAATAAATTTTGCTTAATATAACTAATGAACTTTGTTTTAAGGTTAATAGCTAACATAGTATATAACTAATATATAACTAGCAAAGTATACAGCTAACATACTATCTAACATAGTATTCAGCTAATACAATATAGTATGCAGCTATAACTTACTAACATAGTATACAGCTAATTAATATTTTGGGAACAATCTTGAATATAAATTACTAAAGCACTTTATAAAAGGCCTTAAAAATAAATATCAATGACAAAGTAATTAACGAGAAAAAGCTAAGTCATTAGGTAATAGTTTCATTTTATTTCATAGTTTATTTTTATAGATATTATTCATAGTATATTTTTATAGATATTGTTCATAGTAGGTAGTATATTTTTATATATTTCATAGTATATTTTTATAGATATTATAGTTTATTTTCAAGTCATAGTTTATTTTTATAGATTGATATTTCCTTTGAATTAAATATTTCATTTTTAGCAGATTTTCACTTTTAACAGATTGACTTACTTTAGGTTATAGACATTCATCATTATAATCATCAGCTTTCATTGTTGATAATTTTAGCGGCAGTGCAAAAAAAAAAAAAAAAAAAAACATTAATAATATCATATTCTATTACTAAAAAAAAAGGGGGGGGGGAGGATCCCTTTTACCAATTAACAAATTTAATACTAAGCACAAGTAAATTCAATTATTTATTTTCTTTTTGAATTTACGTGCACCCAGTGACTTTTCATTGGTAACTTTATTGCTTGCATCTGCAAAATAGAAAAACACCCAAAATTTGTGTTAGTTACTCTCAATAAATAGTTATGTCTAAATCAATCAATATAAAAACATTTCTAGAGTGATTATCTTTTAAACTTCTGTGATTTCAGAATTTTTTTGTTATTATTTTTTATTTTTTTATTCTTCTAATTTAAAATTCTCTAACTGAAGCAAGCCAGTCATTGGCAAATTTTTTTAAATTTTGAAATGAGAGCAGAAAATCAGGAGTTTTTCTTTTCAATGAAGAAGAAAATTATCTTTAGAATATAATTCTGCAGAAAAAAAGAAAAATAAATATTTCCTTTTGTATTTTTTTCAGCTATTTTACTGCTTCAACTATTTCTTTACTATGTTTTTTAAATTTAAACTCGATAAATATGAAGATTCAGAGTATAATGTTTTTGGTTATACCTATCATTCCAAATAATATTATGATAATGCTTTTTAAATTTATTATTCTGTTTTTGTCGGAGAAAATAGTAACTTCGTTAGGTCATGAAAAGTTCTTGGAATTAGTCATGAATTTAAAAATTTAATATGTAGCAGATGCCCTGCATATGCCCAGAATGTCCTCCCTTGAAATGGTGGGAAAATGAATTCATGAGTTTAACGAACAGGAGGTGAAAATTTATTTAATTCTACTCCATTCAGTTGAAGTATTTAGATGAAAACATTTCAGATAATCAATGTTCATTTGTGAATGTCAAAAAGATAATAATATTAAAATGAATAAATTATAGTGTTTAAATTACAGAAATCCCACTCCTGGCATTGTCATAAATCATCCCAATGGACATGATGTTTACAAAGGTGTGCCTCATGATTATACTGAAGATGTAAGTTGATCTATGAAGTTTTTTAGCAAGTTTTTCTTTTATTTTGATATGAAATGCAGTATATTTAATATTTGAACATTTCATATCATACTCAATATGATTTAAATCAAGCAGGGTTGCAAAAAACCCTGGATTTTCCAGAAAAACCTAACCTGGGTGGGTTTTTCTGGGTTTTATTTGTTTTCATGTTTTATTATGTTTTTTTTTTTTTTTCAAAAGAAAGTGCAGGGATAAGTATCTTTTTTTAAAAAAGCTTTTATTAATATTAATAATTAAGTTAAATTTTTTGAATTGACTTAACATATAGGTAATTAAAGTGTAATTAATAATTAATACAAATACATTGATACAAAATAACGATACAAAATGTTATATGTACTCGTATACATCTCCCATTTGAAACTTATTTTAACACAGGATTACTTTTAATCTTAAAAAATATACTTAAAAATGTTTAAAAATATTTGAGGAATTTATTTATTAATTTTTTTTCATTGAAAGTGAATCAAAGGCACTGACTAATCAATGGCCAGAAAGCTTACACTCTAGTCTCCAAATTTAGTTAACTTTTTCACCATAGGTTCATTTTTTTAGGCTAGACTACATAAATATTTCAATAGAATGGCTCTTTAATATAACAGAGGACAAAAAAGAAATCAATTTTAGAAAAACCCACTTGCAATACTTTTAAGAAACTCACACATGAGTCAGTATTAAAAACTTTCTTTTTATATTGAACGGAATCGTTAGCATATTTTGATAGCATGAAAGATCATAGCTAAAATAATTTAGAATTTCTGTAAAAAACTTTTTATGTATGTATAAGGTTTTTATTTCAATATCTTTATACCAGTGGTCAGAAGTAGGGCACTACAAGTAGTGAAACCATTACATTTCTTCCATAGTTTTTAGTGTGGTTACTCTTTTTCAGTTTGTTAAGTTTTTCCCTCATTCTCTTTTTTTCCTTCCTCTGTGAGTTACCGGGGTTTTCCTTTCATAGTTGCGCCTAAAGATTAATTTGTGTCAAGTTTGCCGATGAGTTGGGAGGATCGGCATGCTTTGTTAAAACTCCCAAACAAAAAATTGACAAACTTCCAACCACAGCAGATTATTATTTGTTGTTTTGCTTTCGACCGAATAAAAACATGATAAAACAAAACGTATTGACGAATTCTGCAATGCCCAAGTTTACTCAGGATAATAAATATTTGCAATATATACATACTCGGATACATACATACTCGGTAATTATATACTTTGCAATATATAATTACTCTGGACAATCAGAGAAGGGGTTAAGGAATGGTCAATGTTGGGTCCAGGTATACATACTCGGGGTAGGGTATACATACTCGGATACATACATACTCGGTAATTATATACTTTGCAATATATAATTACTCTGGACAATCAGAGAAGGGGTTAAGGAATGGTCAATGTTGGGTCCAGATTAGTTATTTTTTTACTGCTTCTTTAATCATTTGAAATATTAAAAGCTGTGGGTAAGAACTGGTGGGGCAAATATAACGTTATGAAAAGCTATAAATTTGGGGACACCAACGACAACAGGACATTTCCCCACCAACTTATAAGCAGTTAGAATATTTTTTCTTCCTTTTTCCTATGCTCCGAAACCTCCATCTCTTGCCTTTGAACACTGCTTTTGTAATTTTATTTTTTCATGAAAAATTTGTAGTTTAACCACCCGTTTTAATGAAAAGTCCATTTCAGATTTATTTTGTTGTTATTGAAAATTATTTAACTTAAACTTTTTAATTTCATTCCTTCATTTTAGTAAGATTTTTCTTGCTAAACTTAGGTATTTTTCTTACTATTCTTGTTGCCTAGTAATGTAGTTGGAATTCATATGGTATTTGGCCCCAGAAATATTCACATCTTTTATTTATAATTCTTTTTTTTTTTAGTTTACTTTTTTGAAGATAATTTATACGCAGAGCTTGCCTGTAATTATTTAAATTTTTTTTTGTTATGTTGATACTGAGGCTGTGGTAAATATACAAATAAAATAGTATAAGAGTGTAATACAATAAATTGGAGATCAAATACAGTTATTGCATAAAATTACACATTTTGATAAATTTTAACGATGGTAAGTGAGTGCCCTTTCAAAACTCTAAGTGCCCTGTTATTAGAAGAAGCACCCTGCTCTTTTTTATTCCAAGGAAGAACTCTGCTCCATGTTATGTTCATATTTGTGACTCTAATTGATTATAAGGTAGACTCTATTAAAATGTATATAATTATTCTAGGCAGTAACTCCTGAAAATTTTATGGCTGTTTTAAGAGGTGATAAGAAGGCTTTAAATGGAGCTGGTAGTGGAAAAGTCTTAAAAAGGTATGTTTTAACAAAAGTATGTATCTTCACAAATAATTTGAAATATTTTTATTGAGTTGGAAATGTTTTTTTTTTCCCTAGAAGAGGAGATTATTTCAATAATATAAATATTACTGTAAGCTTGTTATGAATTTGTTTTCATTTTACATTTTAGTAAGCTTTTATGCTTTCACATTTTAGTAGTGAATTTGAAATGCTTAGACATTTTAGTAGTAAGCTTTTAATTTTTTAACTGTGTAGTATTTTTAACATTTGGCACTTTATGCCCTTTTATGTAAATTCAAAGGTATTCATTTTAATGAATCTCAATGCGTAATAAAAGATATTTATTTCACTAATCCTAGTAAGTAAATATAGCGAGGAATCTAGAATTTTTAATTTAATGCTTATTTTTATGAAATGACAGTCAATTTTGTGAATAATTTCAATACAATTTTCAGTTAAAGTGAAAAAGTAAAATTTTGTCTGCATTTTTTTTTTCAAATCAAATGAATTGAAAATATGAGATAATTGTAGATTAATTTATAATATTCAACAAATAGCTATTTAAGTTCTAATAAAGAATGAGGGATTGTATTTATTATTTCTGGCCATATTTTCCAAGTTGTTCAACATTTGTTAGTAAATTACAAAGAATTTTTTATCGAAAAAAATGAAAGATCCTAAGCAATAATGTCTTTATTTTTAGATTATTATTATTATTATTTTGTAAAAAAATTATTAAATTTTTTGATTCCAGTTTTTTGGAAAAGTAAAGGAAAATCCTGACATTTTTTCCATTATTATTTTTTAAAATGTGCCAATAAACTGAAGCAAAATCAGTCTGGATTAGGATTGGTTTCAATGAAATTTCAGAACAATTTTTACTCTTAAAGAGTTGAAATGAAATTTTTACATTCCAAAATAAATTGAGGCAGTGTTGTGATTAAGTCTGTCATTTGTGTTAACACTGAGCTGACCAGTGTTTGACTGTTGCAGCTTGAACTTCACCCAGTTTCAGATTACTAGCTTATTCAGGAAGTAAAGGCTACCAATGCTTTTTTAAAAAATTTTATAACCGTTGTTGAACAGCCGATCCAATTTTGGGTTTACCAATTTTGGGTTTGGGGACTTTTCGATTGAACTAACCCACATTTGTGTAACATGGAGGGGAAATCTGCGAAAACCTCCCATGATTAGCCTCACGGCAAGGGGAATCTAACCCATGAGCCGTCTACCTCTGAGGATATTTAACATTAGCACTGTGCTTGGTGCAAACCGAGTGTGGAATTCTAATTGACCAGCCATCACTGAGATTTGAACCAGATTCACATCATTGGGAGGTGAGCGCTTTATCCTCTAAGCCACTTGTGTGCAATGCTGACCTCATCATACCATTGGCCTTGAAATTGTAAAGCTTTACCTTTATGACCCCTTGGCTAACAAACTAGCTCTTGGGGGAATGCTTTACTTTTTTTACTATTCAAAATTATGAAATTGAAAATAAAAATACTAAATGTAATAAAAAGTTTTTATATACTAGTGCTTTACTGTTTATCAAAGACAAAATATTGCAATCAATTTTAAATTTTTGTAAAATCAATTAGAGTTTTCTTTTTCTTTTTAAATTTGTGTCTACAGCTCTTTTAATAATGTTGTACTCTATGGCTATAGTTTGATATTTAAATACTTAAGAAATACGCATGTTAATCTATATTTTAGCACTGGATTTTACTTTTTGTTGTCCTCTAGTCTTGTATTCATTAATAATCTTTAAAGTTTTCCTCATGATAGAATTAAATCCATATGTGCATACTTGTTTTTAAAATTTCCCAAGTTTCATATATCTTTTCTTGAAATACACTCAATTTAAAATTGATACTTGATTATAGTGTTAAATGCTAATGAATAAATTTTTTAAATTTCCTGCATTACTGCTATTTCATACCATACGACTGACATAAATACCTGTCATTCTTCTTTCACTAATTTTATTAAAGTTTTAAAGTAATAGAAAATTATGTGCTTCATTTTTTTACGAAAATCTGTTACTTTGCAATATGTGCCATTTGTCAATTTAAAACATTTGTGTTATAAAGTTTGTATTCATTCAACGTTATTGGTTTCAGTGGACCCAATGATCATGTTTTTGTTTATTTCGCTGATCACGGTGCTCCAGGTTTGATTGCATTCCCAGATTCAGTAAGTTCTTTATCATTTAATGCAGTTACTAGTTTGATGCAATATTTTCTACAGTATATATAAACTGATTTCCCCCCCTCCCTTAGGAACTCACTTCCACTGACCTCAATAAAACAATCAACTACATGTTTAAGCACAAAATGTATGCTAAGGTAAGCTATACTAATGTGAATCTTATATTTATTAAAATTTGTTATTTTAACTTTTGTTTCAAACTAATATATAGTATGGTGTATACCTTTTTATTTGATAATCGTCGCTGAACAGCTGAGCCAAATTTTAGGTTTACGACTACTAATGTTCAACGCCCGTGGAGGGCCAAGACCTACTGTGCCCATCTCAGTTTTCTTGACCTTGGGCTTTGGGGTGCAGGAGCAGATTTTCTGGCCATGTGGTCAAGTGAACACGGAACCCCCAGTGTTAAGTTCCCAAGCATGCTTGATACTCATTTATCGACCCACTGAAGGGATGAAAAGCTGAGTCAACCTTGCCCATCCCGAGGATCAAACCCAGGACCTGTGGCAGAGGAGCGGGAAGCGCTACCATTCAGCCACCAGGCGTCTTTTTTTTTTTATATTTATGGACTATGAATTTGTATGAAAGCATACTTTAGTTTTTCTTATGTAATGCATGAATATATATATTTTGGAATTTAAAAGTTAACTGCTTCTAGTAAAATAGTAAAGTATTATGTCTGATAAATGTATTATTATTCTTTATGCATGATTTTTGTGCATGAAATACTTATATAATTCTATAACCTTTTCAATTAACAATCAATTTTTTTATTTCAGTTGGTTTTTTATGTTGAAGCTTGTGAATCTGGATCAATGTTTGAAAATGTCCTTCCAGGCAACATCAATGGTGAATAACAATTTTTACTTTAGTATCATCTTTTTTTTTTTCATATAATATTAAATTGAAATAAATGAAATAAAGTATTTCATTGTATAATATCAACAAAAAAAATTCTATTTGTAATTTTTTTTCTTTCAAAAAATAATAAAAATAAATAAATAAATGCAAACAAGGCAATTTTATTGTCTAACCTAAGGTGTAATTATTAAGCTGACCTAAGCTATCTATTGCTTTTCCCCTTCTTCCTGTAAACATAACTGTCCCCTTACATAACATTTAAACATCCCCTTATTTTCATAATTTTTATCATACAAAAATCCGTTTGGTTTAGTTAATGAGTGTAAGAAAATGTTGTATAAGTATAAAAAATAAGCATTATGTCTGAGTGTTGGACTTATTAACATTTTTCTCAATTTCAATTCTGAATTCAGATTCTCCTTGGTTAGTTTATTAATTTAGTATAATATTTTTTCTAGTGTATGCTACAACTGCAGCAAACGGTGAAGAATCTTCTTATGCTTGTTATTTTGATGAAGAAAGAGAAACTTACTTGGGAGATTCCTACAGTGTTAACTGGATGGAGGATTCTGATAAGGTACATCACCATTTCACACTGTTCACAAAAAACAGAAATCTTTGCTTAAGAGTGTTTTGTGAAAACTGTTAACGTACAATTTGTTTGATAGACAAAAACAATTCTGTTTTATTAAACATACATGAAACCACTCCATTTTTTTCTCCTCTGATTGATTAATTAAAAAAAAATTAAATGATATCCATAACTGGTATACTTTAAATATTTTTTTTTAATTGTAATTGTTGGGAAAATGAATTATAAAGGAAAAAAAAGAAGATTTTAAAAAGATACCATTGCATCCACTTATAAATGTGTTTTGTCACATCCACATTTGTGCCTGAATGTTTTGAAGCATAAATATTTAAAATAGAAAAAACAAACAAACTGGAATTATAATATTTTTAATTTGATACTAGGTTTGAAATTTTAATTGTTTTTCAAATTTACTTTAATAAATAATAATAATAATGATAATAATAATAATAATAATAATAATATATATATATATATATATATATATATATATATATATATATATATATATATAATGATTTTTTGAAACTGTATTCCACGTAAAAAAGTGCATAGCATTAAGGGAATTATGCATAAAATATCATTGAGTAAATCAAATTATGTATTACAATTTGTTAAATAAATTAAGAGTCTTTCTAAAAAAAGTTTGAACTTTTTGTTGCATCTTATCTTCATGACCGAATATTTTTACAACACCCTCTGAGATAATGCCTTTGTTATGCCACATTTTACGATTCCGTCTTCCTCTTCTTCTCTTTTATTTTATTAACTTTCTGCAAAATAATAAAATTGAAATAATTTTCATAAAGGATTATCTATTCTTGAACAAATTTAACTAGTAAATTAAGCTATATTATAAATTAATATAATTAAAAATATAATCAATTTTTAATTGATTATTTAATTTTTTTATGGGAAAAAAATACAATATCATCATGTTCTTAATCGGATCATCATAGATCAATTTATTGTTTGACTTCACAACTTGCCATGTATTATTCATATCACTCCTAATAATGTGTAATAACAAATAATTAACAAAATAAGTAAATAAAGAAAATTTTGCATCAATTATATGTATAAATATATATTATAAACTGATAAACAATACTGTAAATAAATGCGCTATTTCCTTTTTCAAATTCTCACCAAATTCTTAAATTTCAAACTCCTAAATAAGAATTTATAAATATTTTATTGCATTTTTTTTTAAAATTAAAAGTGAGTAAAAATTGTTAGAAAGAAAATAAATATATCTAGAAAAACAATAATTAGTTTATTAATTGCATACTATTTTATTTGGTATATATCATTTAGTTTTATATAAAATAGAATAATTTAAAATTAAATGTGTTTTAGGCATGACCTACAAAAAATTTCATCTATGCAATAGCAGTAGTAATGCTAAATACAGTAAATATTTATTCAGATGACAAGAAATGGGTTTATCTTAATTTAATAATGTGAAGTCACTAGAAAGGGCAACACATTATAAATAATTTTAAAAAAAATTGAATTATTTTAGCTTTATTAATTGAAAAATTTAGTGGAAGAACCAAGTAAGTGACATTTTCTAGGGAGGCTATTATCAGGGTACGTAAAAAGAATGGTATCTGAACTATTTTATTAACAATTTATTTAAAGGCTCGATAAATAATTTTCTTCCTTATTATATGTAATTTAAAAATCACCTAAAATGCAGGGAATTTTGATTTTTCCTTTACAAACTGCAATAATACAGAAAATTTTGTTTCTTATTTTTGTCTTTTAAAAAATGGTGACCACTCAAAGCGTAATCTGTAGGATATTTAATCATGATACTTCAGCTGTACTAAACTATTTCATTTACTATAGCATTATTTAAGTATGTTCAGCTGTTTTTCCAGCAATTAAAACTAATCAGTATAGTTAGCCCAATATAACAGTAACTGTTGTGTTTCCTCTTAAATATATTGTGCATAAAATGTGCAGGGAAAACGCAGGGAATTTTTTTCAGATTTGGGTGGCAACCCTGTGTGAGTCAGGACGATGAAGTAAAGAAACATTAGAAGAGTCCCATTTTTCTTTATTCATTTAGTGTTTTATTCATTACACTTTAAATTCTTTTTAAACAAAATGTATCGAAACAATAGGCAGTTACAGCTCACCTTGTACATGCAAAATTTCAGTAAATTGCACTTTCAAATTTGCTAGAATCTAGGAAAATACAATTCTTGAAATATATATTTTTCATTATTGTTATCTTTGTTACTTATATTTCATTCTGACTACTCATGAAATATTTTTGCCACTACATTTTTATCGAGGATCAAAAATCACTTGAGACAATGGCTTACAACTGTCTGGCAATAAATCCTTCTCCTGAATAATTATTGTATATTTACATTTGGGTCTGTAATGAAAATTAATAAAAATTATTCTATGTGGATGTCTTATAAGCACGATTTTTGACACTTGAGTATTTAATTTTTTTTTCATGTTTAATATTATGGTTTTTAACTCTTGTTAAATTTATAATAGAGAGAAAAATAGAACAAGAAAAATCACAGTGGTCGAGTAGGGCAAATCAGGGTAAAATGCATTTAACACGCTAAGGAGATGTGAAAAACTAATGCTGTTAACAAAGGAATAAACATTTATATGAGCAAAACAAGATTCCAGTATATCAAGATGAGCTGATTTGACTTAAGACTTCTTTTTTAGCTTGTGATATTTATCTTGAAACCTTCAGCTTGTCTTGATCACTATTTGAGATGAGTTTTTTCACAATAAGTTTTTTTTTTTCCTTTTAGGAAGTATTGACCAATGAAACTCTATATACACAATTTCGAATTGTTAAGAAGGAAACAACTGAAAGCCATGTTCAAGAATATGGAGACATGGTAATATATTTTTAGCTACTAAATATGCTTAAAAATCTTGTAATTTTTTTTAAAAGTGATTTATAAGACGTTAAGTGAGTTATGAGTATATTATAAGGCTTTTTTAGTGACATATACAGTGAAAAATATCTAATTTACTCTTCTTTTCTTTTCTTTTTTTTTTTTTTTTTACTTATGACATAATTAAGCATTAACATTTGCAACTAAGATTTGCAAATTGCAAAAAAGAAGGAATATGCCAGGGCTTGAAAAAACTCGGAAATTTTAACCGTCCCTGAGGACGGCTTGTCCAACAATGTACCCGTCCTACTTTGAAACTAACCCGTCACTTTTAAATAAATAAAAATATAATTTTCTCTTATTTATTACAAACATTTGTCATATAAATTGCACAATGAATTAGTAGTTATTAGGATTACAAATACTAGGGTAACATTATACAGTTATAAAAGAAATACTAGGTTACTAATAGTAACCTAGTATTTATTTTATGAAATAATTTATTTCTTATATGAAATAATTTAAATGACAAAGCTCAAGCTATCTGGAATGTCAATTTATCCGAGGGTACTGCGTTTTTTAAATGAATCAAATATGACGCTTGCCAGTTCCACAACCAATCTAATGATTTACAGAGGTTTATGCTCAGAAATCTGAAAGGGGTTTTCCATTTAGGTAGATGTTCATAATTGCGTTTAACGCTTCTTGTTAAGACCACAACGTAATGTGTTTTTTTTTTTATTTTTTATAAGTTCATTACTGAAAAGCTCCTTTCAACCGCTGCAGTACTCCCAGACAGAGAAAACATCAATTTCACAAAGCGCAGTATGTTGCTGTATTTCTAGATTAGAGGGTCATTATAGAAGTGAGGCGATAGACTCTTGTAAGATAACAAAAATTGAAAATGTATCACGAACTTTAACGGGAAAATGGCCGTCCGCGCGGATGTCGGATTCGAGAAATTTGTTGTCCGCGGGGAATTTTTGACCGCCGAGGACGGGCGGTTTTTCGAGCCCTGGAATATGCAATTTTTTTGTTATATTTATATTCTTTTATGTTTGAATAAAAATGGCATTCTTTTATTTATCTTCTTCGTATAAAAAGCTGGAAAAAACAAACAAACTAAGTATTAAACAAAAATTACATTGAAGAAAAACATTCTGATAATTTCTTCTTCCAGCTATCACATGTATGAGTAAATTTCATACTCAATAAGTTAGTTATTCTTATTCATGAATTTTAAGTTAAAGATTTTTTTTTTTAAATTCAGACTTCATAATATCCTGTCTTGGTTTTAATATTTATGTTCGCTTTTCTTTTTATGATCATTTCCGTTTTGTAATTTTTAAATATTACTTTTATTTAAATTAATTAATGAGTTTTCCTTGTATTTCATTGTTTTCTTTTTTCTCTTATTGTCAGGTATGATATTTATTGCATTTTTTAATCATTAAATTTGTTTTATATTATTTAATTTGGTAGTTTTAATGAATCTTAAGTTTATTATAATTTGGTTTTATTTAGTTTATTATAACTTGGTTTAACTTCAATAAAATTATATATTTGTTAGTTTATTTTAAGTTGGTTTGGTATTTATCATTACAGTAAGTTTTCTTTTTTTTTTTATTATTATTAATTTTGCAGTTTTACCATCAAAATTTTTATTTTTCTATCTATTTATTATTACTGCTTAATTATGATTATTATTTTTTTTAAATAGAAAATCTTAATATATTGCATTTTTATAGTTTTTTTTTATCTTCTTTTTTTTCCTTGTGTTTTTAAAAATGTTTGTCAGTAGATTGAATACAATTTAATGTCAATTAAATACAGATTATTGTATATTTTAATTAATTCAGCTTTTTTAAAATTACTTTTTAGACGACGTTGTTGATAAGTTTTTTATTTTGTTGATTAATAAGTTCTCCCTTTAATTTTTTTGCTTTCTTGAGGTTTTTTATATTTTAGAATAATTTACTTTTTTTTGTTTGTTTATTTTTTTCCTAGTCTGCTGATTAAAAGCATTATTTTTTAGTTCTAATTGATTTAACTTATTAAATATGGATTCACTTTAATTCAATGTAGATTGTTTATATATTTATTAGTTTCTTTTTAGGATTGTTTGGTATTTGGTGTTAAAAATTTTTTATATTTTTTATTACAATCTTTTTAAATAATTAGCACTCAGTTTAGTTTTTTAATCTTTTTAGTGCTTATATTTCCCTTAATTAATATTTTAATCTATGCTGATGTATTGGCTTTTAATTGATTATTGTGTCTAACTTCAATTATATACAGATTATTTATTGTTTTACTATTTTTGTTGCGACAACTTTGTATTTTTAAAAAAAAAAAATTGCTTTAAAAAATATTAAATAATAAATATTCTTAGTCTTTTTTTGATTCACATTATTTGCTCTGACAATTTATTGTTTTTTATGTGTTCTTTTTAAG
This sequence comes from Parasteatoda lunata, assembly GCA_949128135.1. Classification (NCBI taxonomy): domain Eukaryota; kingdom Metazoa; phylum Arthropoda; class Arachnida; order Araneae; family Theridiidae; genus Parasteatoda; species Parasteatoda lunata. The sequence goes on from OX421971.1 coordinate 5,657,796, forward strand.
TATTTTGTTTACACTGCTCCATATTATTTATATAATTTGATGTGTCTCTTTTCTTTCAGAATATTGCTAAAATGAAAGTGAGTGAGTTCCAAGGTAGAAAAACTTCTAAACCCATCACACTCACCAGACCTGAGGTAAAAATAAAACAGTTCTTATTTTATTTATCAATTATTTTTTATTCAACTCCTAGAATTTTTCTGCTTTTGAAAAAGACAATTTTATTCATTTTTTTCAGTATCATTTCTATTCTTATAATACTATATTTTTTAACTATATTTATTACTTTTGTCAGAATATTTTGGCAAATTATGTTTAAAAAGTTTTAATTAATAAGTGCATTGATGAATCCTTACTTTAGTTGTGCAGTTAATTTTTTGAAGAAGATGCAATTAAATAATATCTTTGTGTTATTGCTCTAATAAAATTCCGTTCAAATTAGAAACAAGTGTGATTTTTTTTTTATTTGGCAGTTGAGAAAACTAGTCTTTTTTAATAAATGCGTATTGCTACTTCTTTTGACAGGGTCAATGTAAGTAAAATCGCGATTTAACTCATTTTTTTTAAAAAATCATGAATTTAAATCAACTTATTTTTTTAAAAATCTTTTGATTTAAATTTATTACTTGATTGAAAAAAATCATGGGGTTTTAGTCAAAAATATCCTTCATTGATATTGATGTTTTTATACTGAGAAATAACTTGTCATTTAATGTTTTAAATAGACTAATTAATAAATAAAAAGGGGAACAAATGAAGGTAAAAGTGCAATGAAGCATTTAAATTATAATTTCTTAATTATTTGTATGCAAAATAGTTGTCTGTTTAATATACATACATATTTCAATTAAATCCATTGAGTTTTATTTATGTTTATTATGTTAAACTCAAGTCCCTTTAAAAAAACATAATTTTTATATGTACAGTCAACTCTCGATTAAGCAGGGATTGGGACCGAAAAAATTGTCCATTAATGAGAGTTGTCCCTTTACGAGAAGGGTACCCTAATAACAAAGTTTAACACTGTAAATTGTCTTTGGAATATTTTCAAAAATATAGATATAATTAAATTATATATAATGACTATCTACAAGGATATTTATCTAAACTTTAAAAAAGAATATATAAAAAAGTTTGATGTAAATACATAATTCTAGATGTAGCTACAAATAAATGAATATAATTTTCTCATTTGTACAGAAACTTAAGTTAGACATATAATAACAAATCGAAGCTTTTAGTCCTCAGTCGATTTCAATTATTAGCTTTGCGTCCCCTAACACCTATCTATCACTTGGAACGAGGTTAATACCACCTTGAAAGTAAACCTTTCATGACTTGCAGGAAAAAAAAGCAATGCATGCCTGTAAGTCATGAAGACATATGGAGTTGATTATTCACAACTGATCAATCTATCAAGTGTCTGAAAAAATGTTTTATTTATAGGAATACCACAAAGATTATAATTCTGTTCTCTTTTTTACCCCAGCTGTGTTAAATACAGTCTTCAAATTGATAAGAAAATAAAAGAAATGGGGAAGAAGCATTGAGAGCATTTAAGACAGCATTTCAACTTAAGGGGTCTCATAACCTGTGTCCTCCAGATGAAAAGATCAAAAGATGCCGCTGTCCGAATTATTTCACAAGAGCTGTATAATTTTCTCTCCATTATTTACAAAGATAAGGCACGGTGACAGGAGAAAGATTGATTCTTTAGTAGTGAAATAGCTTAACAATAATTTTAGTTATGGATAAGGCAAAAAATTTATATGCTTTAAAAATGGTGAAAAGTTGCAGTCTCCCCCCCCCTTACAATTTAAAGCAGAAACAGTTTTTTCTTCTAATTTAAAAAAAGTAGTGTCCAGTTTGAAGAGATAGAAAATGACGCTTCAGGGCAAAAATGACTGTTCGCATCCGTTTACGAGAGTTTCCACTTTGCGGAGAATGTGTATAACGGTTTATTCATAGAAAATATCCAGGGAATAAAAAATATGTCCATATTGAGAGGCGTCCATTTTGCAAGAGTGTCCATAACAGGAGGTTTCACTGTATATATATGAATAATGAAAATTGCCTTGTTCTGCTTAGTGTAATTTAGAAGTTTATTTTTTTATGTTTCTTGATTTAAATTAATTTATGCTTCGTTTAAAATCTAACTGACTTTGCAAATTCATTTTCACTTATAAATTTATTTTCAAATATTTATTTTACAAATTCATTTTCAAAATAAAACTTACAATTTGGCTTTACAAAACATGAGGTTGTTAAGATTCAATAAAGGTAACTATGAAATTTTTTTTCTCGGATGTATTTAATTACAAATTTATATGAAATTAGATTAAATATAAATAAGACTTTTATTATAACTAAATATTGAAATATTACTTTCAAAAAATACAAAATTGTTATTTTTCTACATAATTTCTCTTAACTTCTACAAACTTTTTCCAATGTTTTGGTAGTTTTTTAATCCTGGCCGCATAAGAAGGAGTAGGCCGTATTGTGAATTTTCCACCTGTTCATTGAACTCTCTTTCTCCAAGGCTTCTTTAAGGGGTCCAAACAAATGTATTTCTTCCAGACTATATTGAGGATATTTAACTGTTTTCCAGTGTTATGTCTGTAACCTTTGTTGTGTTACTGCAGCTTTATGAAGTGTCAAATTGTCCTGCTGCAAGAGCACTTTGCATATTGGCATGCCTTACCTCTTAGATTAATAGACTGTTTTGACTTCTAAAAGTTTACAATAATAATTTGCATTAAATGTTAATGAATTAATCACACACAACACCTCTTGATTTTCAGATAACACCTTATCATGAGATAGCTGAGATTTTGCTTTCACTGGAGCTTTTTTCTACCCCATTCCATACTGGAACGCTTTAATTTAGGGGTGTTGTGATGTACAGAAGATTTATCACAATTTAAGGTTCAAGTCAAAAATAATCTTCTTCTACTTCATTGCTATTCAAGAGTTTTTTCTTGCATGCTTTTGATTTGTGTTCAAGATTTTTGATTTTGGACAATTTAGAACCCCATCGTTAAAATTTTTTTGTTATTTTAAATGGTCGTGACCTATACTTTGCACACTTCCATGATTCATCTCTATTATAGTGCTAATTTCTCGAACTTTACTTCATGAGTCATTATGGATAAGGTCACAAACTTGGTCAAATTAATCTGTTGTAAGTCTCGTTTTTGGTTGAAGAGCATGAGACAAGTTTTCAACTTATTACAGCCTTGTTTAAATAACTTGTGCCATTTGCATATTTGAAAAGTGCACAATTTCAAAAGGTTTGACATTTTCTGTTTTTAAAAATTTTATTTATTATGCTTTATGTAACTGCATTAGAATACGTTAAGTTCACTCCTGATTCAAGTTGAAGAAGAAAAAAACTAAACACTTCGTTTTTGGTTGAAGAGCATGAGACAAGTTTTCAACTTATTACAGCCTTGTTTAAATAACTTGTGCCATTTGCATATTTGAAAAGTGCACAATTTCAAAAGGTTTGACATTTTCTGTTTTTAAAAATTTTATTTATTATGCTTTATGTAACTGCATTAGAATACGTTAAGTTCACTCCTGATTCAAGTTGAAGAAGAAAAAAACTAAACACTTCGTTTTTGGTTGAAGAGCATGAGACAAGTTTTCAACTTATTACAGCCTTGTTTAAATAACTTGTGCCATTTGCATATTTGAAAAGTGCACAATTTCAAAAGGTTTGACATTTTCTGTTTTTAAAAATTTTATTTATTATGCTTTATGTAACTGCATTAGAATACGTTAAGTTCACTCCTGATTCAAGTTGAAGAAGAAAAAAACTAAACACTTCGTTTTTGGTTGAAGAGCATGAGACAAGTTTTCAACTTATTACAGCCTTGTTTAAATAACTTGTGCCATTTGCATATTTGAAAAGTGCACAATTTCAAAAGGTTTGACATTTTCTGTTTTTAAAAATTTTATTTATTATGCTTTATGTAACTGCATTAGAATACGTTAAGTTCACTCCTGATTCAAGTTGAAGAAGAAAAAAACTAAACACTTCGTTTTTGGTTGAAGAGCATGAGACAAGTTTTCAACTTATTACAGCCTTGTTTAAATAACTTGTGCCATTTGCATATTTGAAAAGTGCACAATTTCAAAAGGTTTGACATTTTCTGTTTTTAAAAATTTTATTTATTATGCTTTATGTAACTGCATTAGAATACGTTAAGTTCACTCCTGATTCAAGTTGAAGAAGAAAAAAACTAAACACTTCGTTTTTGGTTGAAGAGCATGAGACAAGTTTTCAACTTATTACAGCCTTGTTTAAATAACTTGTGCCATTTGCATATTTGAAAAGTGCACAATTTCAAAAGGTTTGACATTTTCTGTTTTTAAAATTTTTATTTATTATGCTTTATGTAACTGCATTAGAATACGTTAAGTTCACTCCTGATTCAAGTTGAAGAAGAAAAAAACTAAACACTTCGTTTTTGGTTGAAGAGCATGAGACAAGTTTTCAACTTATTACAGCCTTGTTTAAATAACTTGTGCCATTTGCATATTTGAAAAGTGCACAATTTCAAAAGGTTTGACATTTTCTGTTTTTAAAAATTTTATTTATTATGCTTTATGTAACTGCATTAGAATACGTTAAGTTCACTCCTGATTCAAGTTGAAGAAGAAAAAAACTAAACACTTCGTTTTTGGTTGAAGAGCATGAGACAAGTTTTCAACTTATTACAGCCTTGTTTAAATAACTTGTGCCATTTGCATATTTGAAAAGTGCACAATTTCAAAAGGTTTGACATTTTCTGTTTTTAAAAATTTTATTTATTATGCTTTATGTAACTGCATTAGAATACGTTAAGTTCACTCCTGATTCAAGTTGAAGAAGAAAAAAACTAAACACTTCGTTTTTGGTTGAAGAGCATGAGACAAGTTTTCAACTTATTACAGCCTTGTTTAAATAACTTGTGCCATTTGCATATTTGAAAAGTGCACAATTTCAAAAGGTTTGACATTTTCTGTTTTTAAAAATTTTATTTATTATGCTTTATGTAACTGCATTAGAATACGTTAAGTTCACTCCTGATTCAAGTTGAAGAAGAAAAAAACTAAACACTTCGTTTTTGGTTGAAGAGCATGAGACAAGTTTTCAACTTATTACAGCCTTGTTTAAATAACTTGTGCCATTTGCATATTTGAAAAGTGCACAATTTCAAAAGGTTTGACATTTTCTGTTTTTAAAAATTTTATTTATTATGCTTTATGTAACTGCATTAGAATACGTTAAGTTCACTCCTGATTCAAGTTGAAGAAGAAAAAAACTAAACACTTCGTTTTTGGTTGAAGAGCATGAGACAAGTTTTCAACTTATTACAGCCTTGTTTAAATAACTTGTGCCATTTGCATATTTGAAAAGTGCACAATTTCAAAAGGTTTGACATTTTCTGTTTTTAAAAATTTTATTTATTATGCTTTATGTAACTGCATTAGAATACGTTAAGTTCACTCCTGATTCAAGTTGAAGAAGAAAAAAACTAAACACTTCGTTTTTGGTTGAAGAGCATGAGACAAGTTTTCAACTTATTACAGCCTTGTTTAAATAACTTGTGCCATTTGCATATTTGAAAAGTGCACAATTTCAAAAGGTTTGACATTTTCTGTTTTTAAAATTTTTATTTATTATGCTTTATGTAACTGCATTAGAATACGTTAAGTTCACTCCTGATTCAAGTTGAAGAAGAAAAAAACTAAACACTTCGTTTTTGGTTGAAGAGCATGAGACAAGTTTTCAACTTATTACAGCCTTGTTTAAATAACTTGTGCCATTTGCATATTTGAAAAGTGCACAATTTCAAAAGGTTTGACATTTTCTGTTTTTAAAAATTTTATTTATTATGCTTTATGTAACTGCATTAGAATACGTTAAGTTCACTCCTGATTCAAGTTGAAGAAGAAAAAAACTAAACACTTCGTTTTTGGTTGAAGAGCATGAGACAAGTTTTCAACTTATTACAGCCTTGTTTAAATAACTTGTGCCATTTGCATATTTGAAAAGTGCACAATTTCAAAAGGTTTGACATTTTCTGTTTTTAAAAATTTTATTTATTATGCTTTATGTAACTGCATTAGAATACGTTAAGTTCACTCCTGATTCAAGTTGAAGAAGAAAAAAACTAAACACTTCGTTTTTGGTTGAAGAGCATGAGACAAGTTTTCAACTTATTACAGCCTTGTTTAAATAACTTGTGCCATTTGCATATTTGAAAAGTGCACAATTTCAAAAGGTTTGACATTTTCTGTTTTTAAAAATTTTATTTATTATGCTTTATGTAACTGCATTAGAATACGTTAAGTTCACTCCTGATTCAAGTTGAAGAAGAAAAAAACTAAACACTTCGTTTTTGGTTGAAGAGCATGAGACAAGTTTTCAACTTATTACAGCCTTGTTTAAATAACTTGTGCCATTTGCATATTTGAAAAGTGCACAATTTCAAAAGGTTTGACATTTTCTGTTTTTAAAAATTTTATTTATTATGCTTTATGTAACTGCATTAGAATACGTTAAGTTCACTCCTGATTCAAGTTGAAGAAGAAAAAAACTAAACACTTCGTTTTTGGTTGAAGAGCATGAGACAAGTTTTCAACTTATTACAGCCTTGTTTAAATAACTTGTGCCATTTGCATATTTGAAAAGTGCACAATTTCAAAAGGTTTGACATTTTCTGTTTTTAAAAATTTTATTTATTATGCTTTATGTAACTGCATTAGAATACGTTAAGTTCACTCCTGATTCAAGTTGAAGAAGAAAAAAACTAAACACTTCGTTTTTGGTTGAAGAGCATGAGACAAGTTTTCAACTTATTACAGCCTTGTTTAAATAACTTGTGCCATTTGCATATTTGAAAAGTGCACAATTTCAAAAGGTTTGACATTTTCTGTTTTTAAAAATTTTATTTATTATGCTTTATGTAACTGCATTAGAATACGTTAAGTTCACTCCTGATTCAAGTTGAAGAAGAAAAAAACTAAACACTTCGTTTTTGGTTGAAGAGCATGAGACAAGTTTTCAACTTATTACAGCCTTGTTTAAATAACTTGTGCCATTTGCATATTTGAAAAGTGCACAATTTCAAAAGGTTTGACATTTTCTGTTTTTAAAAATTTTATTTATTATGCTTTATGTAACTGCATTAGAATACGTTAAGTTCACTCCTGATTCAAGTTGAAGAAGAAAAAAACTAAACACTTCGTTTTTGGTTGAAGAGCATGAGACAAGTTTTCAACTTATTACAGCCTTGTTTAAATAACTTGTGCCATTTGCATATTTGAAAAGTGCACAATTTCAAAAGGTTTGACATTTTCTGTTTTTAAAAATTTTATTTATTATGCTTTATGTAACTGCATTAGAATACGTTAAGTTCACTCCTGATTCAAGTTGAAGAAGAAAAAAACTAAACACTTCGTTTTTGGTTGAAGAGCATGAGACAAGTTTTCAACTTATTACAGCCTTGTTTAAATAACTTGTGCCATTTGCATATTTGAAAAGTGCACAATTTCAAAAGGTTTGACATTTTCTGTTTTTAAAAATTTTATTTATTATGCTTTATGTAACTGCATTAGAATACGTTAAGTTCACTCCTGATTCAAGTTGAAGAAGAAAAAAACTAAACACTTCGTTTTTGGTTGAAGAGCATGAGACAAGTTTTCAACTTATTACAGCCTTGTTTAAATAACTTGTGCCATTTGCATATTTGAAAAGTGCACAATTTCAAAAGGTTTGACATTTTCTGTTTTTAAAAATTTTATTTATTATGCTTTATGTAACTGCATTAGAATACGTTAAGTTCACTCCTGATTCAAGTTGAAGAAGAAAAAAACTAAACACTTCGTTTTTGGTTGAAGAGCATGAGACAAGTTTTCAACTTATTACAGCCTTGTTTAAATAACTTGTGCCATTTGCATATTTGAAAAGTGCACAATTTCAAAAGGTTTGACATTTTCTGTTTTTAAAAATTTTATTTATTATGCTTTATGTAACTGCATTAGAATACGTTAAGTTCACTCCTGATTCAAGTTGAAGAAGAAAAAAACTAAACACTTCGTTTTTGGTTGAAGAGCATGAGACAAGTTTTCAACTTATTACAGCCTTGTTTAAATAACTTGTGCCATTTGCATATTTGAAAAGTGCACAATTTCAAAAGGTTTGACATTTTCTGTTTTTAAAATTTTTATTTATTATGCTTTATGTAACTGCATTAGAATACGTTAAGTTCACTCCTGATTCAAGTTGAAGAAGAAAAAAACTAAACACTTCGTTTTTGGTTGAAGAGCATGAGACAAGTTTTCAACTTATTACAGCCTTGTTTAAATAACTTGTGCCATTTGCATATTTGAAAAGTGCACAATTTCAAAAGGTTTGACATTTTCTGTTTTTAAAAATTTTATTTATTATGCTTTATGTAACTGCATTAGAATACGTTAAGTTCACTCCTGATTCAAGTTGAAGAAGAAAAAAACTAAACACTTCGTTTTTGGTTGAAGAGCATGAGACAAGTTTTCAACTTATTACAGCCTTGTTTAAATAACTTGTGCCATTTGCATATTTGAAAAGTGCACAATTTCAAAAGGTTTGACATTTTCTGTTTTTAAAAATTTTATTTATTATGCTTTATGTAACTGCATTAGAATACGTTAAGTTCACTCCTGATTCAAGTTGAAGAAGAAAAAAACTAAACACTTCGTTTTTGGTTGAAGAGCATGAGACAAGTTTTCAACTTATTACAGCCTTGTTTAAATAACTTGTGCCATTTGCATATTTGAAAAGTGCACAATTTCAAAAGGTTTGACATTTTCTGTTTTTAAAAATTTTATTTATTATGCTTTATGTAACTGCATTAGAATACGTTAAGTTCACTCCTGATTCAAGTTGAAGAAGAAAAAAACTAAACACTTCGTTTTTGGTTGAAGAGCATGAGACAAGTTTTCAACTTATTACAGCCTTGTTTAAATAACTTGTGCCATTTGCATATTTGAAAAGTGCACAATTTCAAAAGGTTTGACATTTTCTGTTTTTAAAAATTTTATTTATTATGCTTTATGTAACTGCATTAGAATACGTTAAGTTCACTCCTGATTCAAGTTGAAGAAGAAAAAAACTAAACACTTCGTTTTTGGTTGAAGAGCATGAGACAAGTTTTCAACTTATTACAGCCTTGTTTAAATAACTTGTGCCATTTGCATATTTGAAAAGTGCACAATTTCAAAAGGTTTGACATTTTCTGTTTTTAAAAATTTTATTTATTATGCTTTATGTAACTGCATTAGAATACGTTAAGTTCACTCCTGATTCAAGTTGAAGAAGAAAAAAACTAAACACTTCGTTTTTGGTTGAAGAGCATGAGACAAGTTTTCAACTTATTACAGCCTTGTTTAAATAACTTGTGCCATTTGCATATTTGAAAAGTGCACAATTTCAAAAGGTTTGACATTTTCTGTTTTTAAAAATTTTATTTATTATGCTTTATGTAACTGCATTAGAATACGTTAAGTTCACTCCTGATTCAAGTTGAAGAAGAAAAAAACTAAACACTTCGTTTTTGGTTGAAGAGCATGAGACAAGTTTTCAACTTATTACAGCCTTGTTTAAATAACTTGTGCCATTTGCATATTTGAAAAGTGCACAATTTCAAAAGGTTTGACATTTTCTGTTTTTAAAAATTTTATTTATTATGCTTTATGTAACTGCATTAGAATACGTTAAGTTCACTCCTGATTCAAGTTGAAGAAGAAAAAAACACTTCATGAAAAGTTCTATTGTTTCCATGACAGCAAGAATAAAATGATGCTCTTTAAAACTGTGATTTATATTTGATCCACTTTTGTAACTTTATTATAATATGTATCATTTTTGTATGTATCATCATTAATTTAATCATTTTTGTAAGAAAAAATTAAATAATTTAGTTATTGTTTTTAAAAAATAAACAGTAAGATATTTTATTTAAACCTTGATTGGTAAACATGAAAAAAAATCTAATTTAAATAAAGAAATTTTTTTTTTTTTTCTTCAAGAAATCATGATTTTTGCCAATTTTATTTTAGAATTTCACTTCTAACTAGTAGTCCAGTTTATTTTAGAATTTCTCATTGTCACTACTAAATGTTATGTGAAAAAGTGTTTTAAGAATACAATGAAACCAAATGTTTTACTTGCTTTTTGTAATGTTTATTTATAGAAAGGTTGAGAATAATTTTTCTTTTTGTAGAATTTGGATCTTGTTCGAAGTCGAGATGTACCAGTTGAAATATTGAAAAGAAAATACTTGAAATCGAATTCTGATGACCAAAAAGCTGAATATTTAAAGAAACTTAACAAGATGCTTAGAGTAAGTGTATAATAGCCATTTTTCTTAAACATGCAGTACATTGTTTTAAGATTAGATTACTGATTTAGACATGCTTTTTGTAGTGTATATATATTTATATCTATAACTTTTAAAGTGAAACTTTTTTATGTGAGGGTAAAACAGCAACCTTGGCTGACAACTAATACTAGCAGAATTATAGTACAGCTTTGAGGAGAACTCCTCCAGACTAAAAGTCTGGGGCTGTCTGTTACTATGCTTACAAGCGAGAGCACATCTCTAATGGGGGTGAAATAGAGGAAAGAAAGTGTTGATTGGTTTACTCACGCCGACCAATGTCAAGATTAAGAACGTCAAAACTATTCACCCCATACCCTATTAAAATTAGCTTATCCTCATAACCATAGTACCTACCACGACATGAGACGAATATCTGGAGTTCTCCTGAAAGCCGCTCTATACTTGTTAATCAAAATTCTGCCTAAGTGCACATGAGTAAAATGATAATAATTTTCACAAACTAAAAAGAGAAGAAAAAGTTTTTTTCCCCAAATTATAACAAAGAGCATGGGTAACATTACTTTTGAATTATCAGGGTCTATAGCATTTTTAAATAGTTATTATTTTTGATTTTAATTTTTTAAAAGCCCTTAAATGTGTTTTTTTTTTTTTTTTGGAGTGCTTAATTTTTCCTTTTCCAAAATAAGATTTTTTTCTTTGCCATGTTGACGTTGGACACGAGTTCGCAATAAGCGTGATATTCACATTATCCCATTCAACGTTTTTACAATTCATTCAGTGAGAATCCATTTTGGTGTGCCGTTGGTCTATTGCATCTGGAAGTGCCAGACATGACTAAATCATTTTATACATTGAGGTTACACACATGCGTACAATGAAATAAATTGGGTCGGAAGGAATCTAACACTCTCATGTTTAAATTTGCTGCATATCGTAAGAGATTCAATATTTAGGGCTTAATTTTCCACCCTCTGAAATTGAACTGAAAAATCTCTCACATTTTAGCTGATCATGAGAACAGACAAAACATTGCCAATTTTATTTCTCCTATTAATTTTATTGCTTGTGAAGCACCATTGTTTTCATTGCTCACAAGCTAATGAAATTCTCATGCCATTCTATTTATAGTTCTGTACCATAATCCTTAAACTTGCCTTGGGAATTATTCGCTAAATACCTACTAATTTTCCTGTGGGTCCAGAGCTCTCAACAATCACAGAACTTCATCATCTCAAACTTTTCAATTCCCTTTTAACATTTAATTTAATGAAGATAAGAATTAATTGAGATTTTTTAATCGTAGGATTTTTCACCTGAGGCGTCATCCATTAACTGTATAAAAATGTTTTAACTTTTCACTGTAATTTATTATTTTATTACTTTTACCATTATATTACTTTTTAAAATTTTTTGTGCTCTTAAGTTATTTTATGAAAGTACCTAATAGTAGTTGGTGGCAAATTTTTTTAAAAAAGGAAGGGCTTTTCACTATTTTAATGCTTAGCAAATGCAGTAAAAAAATCATATATTATTCAAATTTACCATTCCAAAATAAGTTCAACTCATTTCTTAATTAACTATTAAAACAATTGAAAAGAAGCAAACAATTGTATTGATTTGAGAACAATTTAAATTAAAACAGTTGAAATAAAAGATTTAATAATCTTAGTTTTGTTTAATATTATGAATGTAGGGACTGTAAATTAATTAACTTCAGACAAAAATGTTTAGCTTCAATGCTCATTGTATTTACGTTTTAAAATTATTGAACATTTTTTTTAATTGTTTCATTAAAGAAATACTGAACAAAGTTACAGTTTAAGATAAGGTTTAAATATGCTATTCACTAATTATGTGAAATAAAAATTTTTTTTCCCGTTTATAATGCTTTTTTATTATTCATTTTTAATTTCAGATGTTAAATTTTTAAATCTTGTTTTGTTTTAGAATAGGATATATTTATCCCAGAAGATTTCTGATATTCTGACCGAAGTATTCCATAACAGAAACGAAGAAGCTGATACTATGGACAAGCATTATAAGCTAACTAACTTTAAATGTTATGATGATGTTCGAAAATATTTCAATGAGGAATGCTTTCAACTGTCAAAGGTAAACATTTTCCCATTCTTTCATTTATTTGGTTGTGTTAAACATGGTACATAGCATTTTTAAAAAGTGCTTAAAGGTGATTTTTTTTTCGTTTTTTAAAAGCCCTTAAAAATGCTTTTTTCATGGAGTGTTTTTAAAAAGTGCTTAATTTTTCCCTTTTTGTAAATCTTATTTTTGAAAAGGGAATGTCGATTTTCTCTGTGTATGTGAAAGTGTGCTTTTCACATTGTTCTATTCAACATTTTCAATTCATTCAACCACAATCTATTTTGGTGTACCGTCGATCGTTAGCGTATGAAAGCACCAATCATTTTACATGTTTGATGAAATACTTACGAGTCTGTATGTGCATCTACTAAGCTGGGTTCGGGGAGATTATTGCACTCTCATGTGCAATTCTACTGCATTTTGCCAGATATTCTCAATTTTAGTTTTCATTTTCTACCCTCTGATATTGAACCAAAAAATCTCTTGATCTTTTTATAATGCCTAGTATAATCAAGAAAAGAGTTCTTTGCCAGAAACTAGTTATTTTATCATGATCATGCAAAGTCTTTGAAAATAATTTTATATTTTGTTAATGTATAATAAATAGTACTTAAAAATATTTTTTAGTGCTTAAAAAGTAATTAAAAGGTGCTTATTTTTTGTTGAAAGATTTGGCTACGCACCCTGTTAAATATTGATTCTTCCATATTTTACGTATTCAAATGATTAAAGTAATTCTGAGTTCTTGAATTCAGATTAGTTTAATTCTGCTGTATATCTTTGTTAGCAGGGTTGGCAAGAAAGATTTTTTTTTATTTAAATGAATTTTTTGTATAAATTCTTTTACCTTTATCAAGGCTCTGAGAAAATATACTGATAGTGCCTAATATTATTTAAAAACTCTACATAATATTTCTTATTAAAATTTTCAAATTTATCCTTTAATTATTACAAACTAATTACTGAATAAATAAAATTATTGTTACTTTTGTTCTAGATCAACAGCCTTATAAACTATGTAAGACAAGGACCCAGTTTATCTGTTAGACATCAAATGTGGAAAAATTCAAATATGATCGGAAAACATGAAAAAATAATCAAATATTCTAAATTATTCTTGACAAAATAAATATTTTTTCATTAGTTATATATACAAATTACATATTTAATAAGTTTTAAGAGTACTTGTACTTAAATAAACATGAAATTAAATTTGTGTGATTGTTTCACACACTTTTCAATATTTAGTTTCTTTTTATTTATTTGTCTATTTTGAGCATCAAATAATAATTTACATTTATTCCTCTCTTATTATTTCGCTAAATAAAACTTTCAATATCAATGAAATCAGATTTTTAAAAAAATAAAATCACTCCCTTTGGAGATTTATAAATTATATGGGGGGAAAAAAAAACGTTTTCAACATAAATCAATGATTTTTTAATACTTTTTTTGTTTTCTTAAAACAAGAATCGAGTCAAGTACCAACCTTGATTATAAAAATTTCATTATAATGACTTTAGAAATAATGTTGTTTTTCTTATTTCAGAATCCTTATGCTTTAGACTTTATGTATGTTTTGGTTAACTTGTGTGAGAAGCGTGTAGAGGAAGCAAGAGTAAAGCATGCTATGGACATAGTGTGCACCCACCCACCCATCCATGGAATTTTATAAAAAATTTTCTTCATTTTATTGAACAAATTGTTGCTAATTTTATTTTTATTATTATTACTGTATATAATGTAAAATATCTCACTGCATAGTAATAAAGTAAATTTTTTATTATCAAATCAGGTTTTTTTGTTTTGCTGGATAAATAAAAATACCTGACAAGTCTCCTGTTTTTTAACAAAGATTCCTCTATTTTACGATTATCTCCTGTTTACCTGTATATTATAAAATTTCTCTATATTTGTTGAAGAAATAAAAAAAAAAAAAAATTGGTGATAAAATATCCACTGATAGCAAAAATACTTCTCTTATTCTTCAACAGATGGTACTGTTGCTGGTGCTTTAAACAGTTATTCTATGTTGAGTGTTAATAGTTTAAGTCAAGCCGTGATGGCTCAGTGGATAAAGCATTCGCCTTTCAATGAGGTGAACCCTGTTTGAATCCCAGAGATCACTGGTCGATACAAATTCCGCATCCAGATTGCACCCGCCACAGCGCTGACGTAAAATATCCTCAGTCGTAGACGGATCACGGGTTAGAGTCTCCTTGCTGTCAGTCTAACTGTGGGACGTTTTCCTCTCCATATAAATCAAAAAGTCCTCCACAAAGGCAAATTTCTCCCAAAATATGATTCAGGAGTTCCTTTGTCTTCTGGATTGGGTTCAAAATTACAAGGCTACAAAGTTGAACATTAGTAGTCGTAAACCCAAAATTGTGTCGACTGTTTATCGACGGTTATAAAATAAAATATTAGAAGTAATGGTTTTAAAGAAAAACTTCTTAGATTGAGATTCATATTTCGCTAAGTCTAAGTGCTTGTATTACTTCCAACTTCACTTTTTGACTTACATGATGTCTCAAAACTTTACCCAAAGCCTAAAAAATGCTGCTAGCAAAATCTCAGTTATCTTATTTCTCCAATGTTGACAGATATGATAGTTTTGTCTATGGTAAGTTATTCGGTTATCCCACGAATATTTAGTTTAAGGAACACTCGTTTTTGGACTCGTTTCACATAGCCTCAGAAAAATACGAAAAATACATAATAAATGCGCACAATATTTACGGGACAAAACTCCATCGGAAAGGAAAAAGGCTGTTGCCAGGCTATATTTTATGTTGTCTTTGATGAGCTCAAAATCAAAGTTTTTAAAGTAGTTGCACGTATGACAAGTGATTGCATCTCTGAAGAAACTTGCACATAGTTCAGCAATGTGTTCGTCTATTTTGTTGATTTTTAAATCTCTTCTTAGATCTTTCATTCTCATGGATCATCTGGGGGTTCCAGTGATGTATCTGAGAAATTTATTTGGAGTTCTCTACAGTTTCTTTTTTTGAGTAGCAGTGGTTGTGCTCCATGCAGGGGCTGCATAGCTGATGATCGATCGAATGCATTGGAGGTATAGGGTTCGCTTTGTTTTGAGTGCAAGTTTATAGTTTATTATTGGTTTCAGAGCTCTATAGGCTCCTTGCACTTTGCTAAGAATATTATCAATATGGGAATTCCAGTTTAAAGTACTAGTAAGAGTGATGCCTAGGTAGGTGGCCTTTGGAACTTGTGGTATTGTATCATTGAAAAGAGTAATATTTGGATAAATGACTTTCTTTTTACTTGATTTCCTAATAATTAGTAGTGAAGATTTGTTGGTGTTGATGGCTACCTTCTATTTTGTGGACCAGTCTTCGATATGAGGTATTCATTTCTCTATTAATATTTCGTACTTTAAATGATGTAAAGTTTATAAAAATAGTACATTTCGAAAGTAAACTTACCAGTACAAAAAAGTTCAGCCTTGTTCAATCATTGGTCCAGTTTTTCTGGAGATAAATGTTAATGACAAAGTTTGAAACTGAGCAATATATGTAAAGAACCATTCTGACTGTCTGTGATTTTTTCACATGCAAGCAGTAGCGCAGTTTGTAGAGGGTTTGGGGGACAATACCCCATCCTTTAGTATATTTGAAGTCACCCTCAGAAATCATTAAGATTGAAGTTTAGTATGTAAAAATCTGATTATTAGAACGAAAATTATTCAGAGAGATATCTTTTTTTCATACCTACTGTACATCGAATCCAGTTTAAGAGACTCCATCGCGCAAAACAACCAAATTGCGAGGAGGCTGAAAATATTATGGGATAATATGAAGGCATTTTTTTAATATTGAAAAATGCACTGTTTTATATATACATACATAGTAAACTACAGAGCCACATTGTGTACTCCCTATGAGGTCTATAATTATTTTCATTGGTAGGGTACACTATGACTCGGTATTATAATTCCTGGTCCAATTAAAATATTATGGGATAATATGAAGGCCTGATATGAGGCATTTTTTTAATATTGAAAAATGCACTGTTTTATATATACATACACAGTAAACTACAGTGCCACATTGTGTACCCCCTATGAGGTCTATAATTATTTCCTTTGGTAGGTTACACTATTACTCGGTATTATAATTCCTGGTCCAATTAAAATATTATGGGATAATATGAAGGCCTGATATGAGGCATTATTTCAATATTGAAAAATACACTGTTTTATATATACATACATAGTAAACTACAGTGCCACATTGTGTACTCCCCATGAGGTCTATAAATATTTTCTTTGGTAGGGTACACTATTACAAGGTAATATATTACCTGGTCCAATTTAAATATTAAGGGTTAATACTAAAATAATATTATTTTAGTAATAATATTATTTTAATAATTTAATATAGTAGTAATTTAATATAATATAGTAGTAATTAAATATAATATAGTAGTAATTTAATATAATATTAAAATATTATGGACTGGAATGAGGCATTTTTTTTTAATATTGAAAAATGCTCTGCTTTATATATATATACATAGTAAACTACAGTGCCACATTGTGTACCCCTTATTAGGTCCATAATTATTTTCTTTGGTAGGGTACACGGTTACAAGGTAATATAATACCTGGTCCAATTAAAATATTAAGGGTTAATATTAAGGTCTGATATAAGGCTTTTTGTTAATATTGAGAAAAGAATTCGAAATTCGCCGTTTTAACGCTTTATAGAAGGCGAATATCCTCAAAATAGACCTTCTCGCAACACTATTTTAGATTTACATACATAGTAAAATGCGGGGTCACATTGTGTACCCCCTATGAGGTCTATAAGTATTTCCTTTGGTAGGGTAAACTATTACCCGGTAATATAATACCTGGTCCAATTAAAATATTATGGGATAATATGAAGGCCTGATATGAGGCATTTTTTTAATAATGAAAAATGCACTGTTTTATATATACATTAATAGTAAACTACAGTGCCACATTGTGTACTCCCTATGAGGTCTATAATTATTTCCTTTGGTAGGGTACACTATTACAAGGTAATATAATAACTGGTCCAATTAAAATATTAAGGGTTGATATTAAGGTCTGATATAAGACCTTTTGTTAATATTGAGAAAAGAATTCGGATTTCCCGTATTAACGCTTTTTAGAAGCCGAAATTCCTCAAAATAAAGCTTCTCGCAACACTATTTTAGATATACATAAATAGAAAATTTATTAATCTTTGAAAAAGGACTTCGAACTTCCCCGTTTTAAATTTCCCGTTTCCCGTTTAGATATACATACATAATAAATTGCGGGGTCACACTGTGGAACCCCAAAGGGGTTTATAATTATTTCCTTTGGTAGGGTACACTAGTACTCGGTATTACAGTACCTGGTCCAATTAAAATATTAAGGGTTAATATTAAGGTCTGATATAAGGCCTTTTGTTAACATTGAGAAAAGAATTCGAATTTCGCCGTTTTCACGCTATTTAGAAGGCGAATTTCCTCAAAATAAAGCTTTTCGCAACACTATTTTAGATATACATACACAATAAAATGCGGGGTCGCGCTGTGTACCCCCTATGGGGTCTATAATTATTTCCTTTGGTAGGGTACACTAGTACCCCATAATATAATACCTGGTCCAATTACAGCATTAAAGGTTAATATTAAGGTCTGATATGAAGCCTTTTGTTAACAATGAGAAAAGACTTAGAATTTCTCCGTATTAACGCTTTTCGGAAGGCGAATTTCCTCAAAATAAAGCTTCTCCCAACACTTTTTGAGATATACATAAATAGAAAATTTTTTTCTCTTGAAAAAAGACTTCGAGTTTCACCGTATAAAAGCTATTCAGAAGGCGAATTTCTGCGAAATAAGACTTTTTCGCATCACTATTTTAGATATACAAAAACAGTAAAATTCGGGGTCACGCTGTGTACCCCCATTGGGGTCTATAATTATTTCCTTTGGTACGGTACACTAGTACCCCATAGTATAATACCTGGTCCAATTACAACATTAAAAGTTAATATTAAGGGCTGATAGGAGGCATTTCTCTTAACATTGAAAAATGCATTGTTTTAGATATACAAAAACAGTAAAATTCGGGGTCACGCTGTGTACCCCCTATGGGGTCTATAATTATTTCCTTTAGTAGGGTACACTAGTACTCCGTAATATAATACCTGGTCCAATTACAACATTAAAGGTCAATATTAAGATCTGATAAGAGGCATTTTTCTTAACATTGAAAAATGCACTGTTTTAGATATACATAGTAAAGTGCGGGGTCACACTGTGTGCCCCCTATGGGATCTATAATTATTTCCTTTGGTAGGGTACACAAGTACCAGGTAATATAACAACTGGTCAACTTAAAATATTAAGGGTCAATATTAAGGTCTGATAGGAGGCTTTGTTAACATTGAAATAAGACTTAGAATTTCTGCGTATAAAAGCCCTTCGGAAGGCGAATTTCATGGAAATAGAGCTTCTCGCAACACTATTTTAGATATACAAAAAGAGTAAAATTCGGGGTCACGCTGTGTACCCCCTAAGGGGTCTATAATTTTTTCCTTTGGTACGGTACACTAATACATGGTAATATAACACCTGATCCCATTACAACATTAAAGGTTAATATTAAGGTCTGATAGGAGGCATTTTTCTTAACATTGAAAAATGCACTGTTTAAGATATTCATATATAGTAAAATACAGGGCTACATTGTGGAACCCCTATGGGGTCCATTATTATTTCCTTGGGAAGGGTACAATAGTACCCTTTAATATAGTACCTGGTCTAATTAAAATATTAAGGACTAATATTAAGGTCTGATATAAGGCCTTTTGTTAATATTGAGAAAAGACTTCGAATATCGTCGTTTTAACGTTATTTAGAAGGCGAATTTCCTCAAAATAAAGCTTTTCGCAACACTATTTTAGATATACATACATAGTAAAATGCGGGGTCACATTGTGTGCCCCCTATGCGATCTAAAATTATTTACTTTGGTAGGGTACACTATTGCCCGGTAATATAATAACTGGTCCAATTAAAATATTATGGGCTAATATTAAGGTCTGATATGAGGCATTTTTTAAATATTGAAAAATGCACTGTTTTAGATATACATACATACATAGTGAAATACAGGGCCACATTGTGGAACCCCTATGGGGTCCTTAATTAATTCCTTTGGTAGGGTAAAATATTACCCGGTAATATTACACCTGGTCCAATTAAAATATTAAGAGTTATCATTAAGGTCTTATATAAGGCCTTTTGTTAACATTGAGATAAGAATTCGAATTTCGCCGTTTTAACGCTTTATAGAAGGCGGATTTCCTCAAAATAAAGCTTTTCGCAACACTATTTTAGAAATACATACCCCCCTATGAGGTCTATATATATTTCCTTTGGTAGGGTACACTATTACCCGGTAATAAAATACGTGGTCCAATTAAAAAAAAAGGGATAATATTAAAGTCTGATATGAGGCATTTTTTTAAAATTGAAAAATGCACTGTTTTAGATATACCTACATACATAGTAAAATACAGGGCCATATTCTGTACCCCCTATGAGGTCTATAATTATTTCCTTTGGTAGAGTACACTATTACAAGGTAATATAATAAATGGTCCAATTAAAATATTAAGGGTTAATATTAAGATCTGATTTGAGGCATTTTTTTAATATTGAAAAATGCACTGTTTTAGATATACATACATACATAGTAAAATACAGGGCCACATTGTGTACCCCCTATGAGGTCTATAATTTTTTTCCTTTGGTAGGGTACACTAATACCAGGTAATATAATAACTGGTTCAATTAAACTATTAAGGGTTAATATTAAGGTCTGATATAAGGCATTTTGTTAATATTGAGAAAAGACATCGCTATATTTAATGCTATTCCTCAAAATAAAGGCGAATTTCCTCAAAATAAAGCTTTTCGAAGCACTATTTTCGATATACATACATAGAAAATTTATTAATCTTGAAAAATGATTTCGAATTTCCCTGTTTTAACGCCTTTTAGAAGCCGATTTTCCTCAAAATAAGACTTCTCGCATAACTATTTTAGATATAAATACATAATAAATGGCGGGGTCACATTGTCTGCCCCCTATGAGATCTAAAGTTATTTCCTTTGGTAGGGTGCACTATTACCGGGTAATATAATACCTGGTCGAATGAAAAAGTATGGGTTAATATTAAGGTCTGATTTGTGGCATTTTTTTAATATTGAAAAATGCACTGTTTCAGATATACATACATACATAGTAAAATACAGGGCCACATAGTGTACCCCCTATGGGGTCCATAAATAATTCCTTGGGAAGGGAACACTATTACTCGGTAATATAATACCTGGTCCAATTAATATATTAAGGGTTAATATTATGGTCTTATATAAGGCCTTTTGTTAATATTGAGAAAAGACTTTTTATTTCGCCGTTTTAACGCTCTTTAGAAAGCGATTTTTCCTCTAAATATAGCTTCTCGCAACACTATTTTACATATGCATACATAGTAAAATCCGGGGTCACATTTTGAACCCAATATGAGGTCTATAATTATTTCCTTTGATAGGGCACACTATTACTCGGTAATATAATTCCTAGTCCAATTAAAATATTATGGGATAATATGAAGGCCTGATATGACGCATTTTTTTAATATTGAAAAATGCATATATCTACAGTGCCACATTGTGTAAACTACAGTGCCACATTGTGTACCCCCTATCAGGTCTACAATTATTTCCTTTGGTAGGGTTCACTATTACAAGGTAATATAATACCTGGTTCTATCAAAATATTAAGAATTAATATTAAGGTCTGATATAAGGCCTTTTGTCAATATTGAGAATCGACTTCGGATTTCCCTGTAGCAGACCTTAATATTAACCTTAAATGTTGTTATTGGACAAGGTATTATATTACGGAGTACTAGCGTACCCTACCAAAGGAAATAATTATAGAACCCATAGGGGGTACACAGCGTGACCCCGAATTTTACTCTTTTTGTATATCTCCAAAAGTGTTGCGAGAAGCTTTATTTCGAAGAAATTCGCCTTCCGAAGAGCTTTTATACGCAGAAATTCTAAGTCTTTTCTCAATGTTAACAAAGCCTCTTATCAGACCTTAATATTGACCCTTAATATTTTAAGTGGATCAGGTGTTATATTACCTTGTACTAGTGTACCCTACCAAAGGAAATAATTTTAGAGCCCATAGGGGGTACACAGTGTGACCCCGCATTTTACTATGTATGTATATCTAAAACAGTGCATTTTTCAATTTTAAGAAAAATGCCTCCTATCAGACCTTAATATTAAGCTTTAATGTTGTAATTGGACAAGGTATTATAGTACGGTGTACTAGTTTACCCTACCAAAGGAAATAATTATAGACCCCATAGGGGGTACACGGTGGGACTCCGCATTTTACTGTTTTTGTATATCTCAAAAAGTGTTGCGAGAAGCTTTATTTCGCAGAAATTCGCCTTCTGAAGAGCTTTTATACGCAGAAATTCTAAGTCTTTTCACAATGTTAACAAAGCCTCATATCAGACCTTAATATTGACCCTTAATATTTTAATTGGACAAGGTGTTATATTACCTGGTACTAGTGTATCCTCTCAAAGGAAATAATTATAGACCCCATAGGGGGTACACAGCGTGACCCCGAATTTTACTGTTTTTGTATATCTAAAACAATGCATTTTTCAATGTTAAGAAAAATGCCTCCTATCAGACCTTAATATTAACCTTTAATGTTGTAATTGAAAAAGGTATTATAATATGGGCTATTAGTGTACCCTACCAAAGGAAAAAATTATAGACCCCATAGGGAGTACACAGCGTGACCCCGAATTTCACTGCTTTTGTATATCTAAAATAGTGTTGCGAGAAGCTCTATTTCGAAGAAATTCGCCTCTTGAAGAACTTTTATACACAGAAATTCTAAGCCTTTTTCAAGAGGAGAAATAAATTTTCTATGTATGTATATCTCAAAAAGTGTTGCGAGAAGCTTTATTTTTAGGAAATTCGCCTTCCGAAAAGCGTTCATACGGAGAAATTTTAAGTCTTTTCTCATTGTTAACAAATGGCTTCATATCAGACCTTAATATTGACCCTTAATATTTTAATGAGACCAGGTGTTATATTACCTGGTACTAGTGTTCCCTACCAAAAGAAATAATTTTAGAGCCCATAGGGGGTACACAGCGTAACCCCGAATTTTACTGTTTTTGTATATCTAAAACAATGCATTTTTCAATGTTAAGAAAAATGTCTCCTATCAGACCTTAATATTAACCTTCAATGTTGTAATTGAAAAAGGTTTTATAATATGGGCTATTAGTGTACCCTAACAAAATAAAAATTATAGACCCCATAGGGGGTACACAGCGTGACCCCGAATTTCACTGCTTTTGTATATCTAAAATAGTGTTGCGAGAAGCTCTATTTCGAAGAAATTCGCCTTCTGAAGAGCTTTTATACGCATAAATTCTAAGTCTTTTCTCAATGTTAACACAACCTCCAATCAGACCTTAATATTGACCCTTAATATTTTAAGTGGACCAGGTGTTATATTACCTGGTACTAGTGTACTCTACCAAAGGAAATAATTTTAGAGCCCATAGGGGGTACACAGTGTGACCGCGCATTTTACTATGTATGTATATTTAAAACAGAGCATTTTTCAAAGTTAAGAAAAATGCCTCCTATCAGACCTTAATATTAACCTTTAATGTTGTAATTGGACAAGGTGTTACATTACGGGGTACTAGTGTACCCTACCAAAGGAAATAATTATAGACCCCATAGGGGGTACACAGCGTGAACCCGAATTTTACTGTTTTTGTATATCTAAAACAATGCATTTTTCAATGTTAAGAAAAATGCCTCCTATCAGACCTTAATATTAACTTTTAATGTTGTAATTGAAAAAGGTATTATAATATGGGCTACTAGTGTACCCTACCAAAGGAAAAAATTATAGACCCCATAGGGGGTACACAGCGTGACCCCGAATTTCACTGCTTTTGTATATCTAAAATAGTGTTGCGATAATGCTCTATTTCGAAGAAATTCGCCTTCTGAAGAGCTTTTATAGGCAGAAATTCTAAGTCTGTCTTCAAGAGGAGAAATAAATTTTTTATGTATGTATATCTCCAAAAGTGTTGCGAGAAGCTTTATTTTGAGGAAATTCGCCTTCCGAAAAGCGTTAATACGGAGAAATTCTAAGTATTTTCTCATTGTTAACAAAAGGCTTCATATCAGACCTTAATATTAACCTTTAATGTTGTAATTGGGCCAGGTATTATATTACGGGTTACTAGTGTACCCTACCAAAGGAAATAATTATAGACCCCATAGGGGGTACACAGCGCGACCCCGAATTTTACTGTTTTTGTATATCTCGAAAAGTGTTGCGAGAAGCTTTATTTCGAAGAAATTCGCCTTCTGAAGAGCTTTTATACGCAGAAATTCTACGTCTTTTCTCAATGTTAACAAAGCCTCCTATCAGACCTTAATATTAACCTTTAATGTTGTAATTGGACCAGGTATTATATTACGGGTTACTAGTGTACCCTACCAAAGGAAATAATTATAGACACTATAGGGGGTACACAGCGTGACCCCGAATTTTACTGTTTTTGTATATCTAAAACAATGCATTTTTCAATGTTAATATAAATGCCGCCTATCAGACCTTAATATTAATCTTTAATGTTGTAATTGGACCAGGTGTTATATTACCTTGTACTAGTGTACCCTACCAAAGGAAAAAATTATAGACCCCATAAGGGGTACACAGCGTGACCCCGAACTTTACTGTTTTTGTTGAGATTTATAGCTTAATATTAAAGCGAGTTATGTGGTCTTGAAAACTTACCCGTACATGCCTATTTTATGTTATTTTTTATTCCATTACACGTTCCATTACACGTATATTATGAGATTTATAACTTAATATTAAAGCGAGTTATGTGGTCTTGAAAACTTACCCGTACATGCCTATTTTATGTTATTTTTTATTCAATTACGCGTTCTTTAACGAAGAAAGAGGATTGTTTTTATACAGAGAACATATTAGGCAGGCCAAACTATCGAAAGTATTGTAAATAATATGAATAAATTATTTTTAATTGATTTTTCCTGTTTTTAAGCTCTGTTCTCACTTTCCCGAACTTAAAAAAAATATTTTTCATATATAGTTCCTTCTAAAATATAGAAAAAGACATTAAATGAATAATATAATGTAAAATTAACAATAGAAAAAAAAATAAACAAATTTTAAAAATTTTCTATGTATGTATGTATGTATGTATGTATGTATACCTCAAAAAGTGTTGGGAGAAGCTTTATTTTGAGGAATTTCGCCTTCCGAAAAGCGTTAATACGAAAAAATTCTAAGTCTTTTCTCATTGTTAACAAAAGGCTTCATATTATACTATAATATTAACCTTTAATGTTGTAATTGGACCAGGTACTATATTACCGGGTACTAGTTTACCCTGCCAAAGGAAATATTTATGGACCCCGCATTTTACTGTTTTTGTATATCTCAAAAAGTGTTGCGAGAAGCTTTTTTGACCTTTTTTGACCTTTTTTTGACCTTAATATTGACCTTTAATGTTGTTATTGGACTAGGTATTATATTACGGGGTACTAGTGTACCCTACCAAAGGAAATAATTATAGACCTCATAGGGGGTACACAGTGTAACCCCTCATTTTACTATGTATGTATGTATGTATATCTAAAACAGGGCATTTTTCAATGTTAAGAAAAATGCCTCCTATCAGACCTTAATATTAACCTTTAATGTTTTAATTGGACGAGGTGTTATATTACCTTGTAATAGTGTACCCTACCAAAGGAATCAATTATAGACCCCATAGGGGGTACACGGTGTGACCCCGCAATGTATGTCTATCTGAAATAGTGATGCGAAAAGTCTTATTTCGCAGAATTTCGCCTTCCGAAAAGCGTTAATACGGAGAAATTCTTTTTTCAAGAGAAATAAATTTTCTATGTATGTATATCTCAAAAAGTGTTGCGAGAAGCTTTATTTGTAAGAAATTCGCCTTCCGAAAAGCGTTAATACGGAAAAATTCTAAGTCTTTTCTCAATAATAACAAAGCCTCCTATCAGACCTTAATATTGACCTTTAAATTTGTAATTGGACCAGGTATTATATTACGGGGTACTAGTGTACCCTACCAAAGGAAAAAATTATAGACCTCATAGGGCGTACGCAGCGTGACCCCGAATTTTACTATGTATGTATGTATATCTCAAAAAGTGTTGCGAGAAGCTTTATTTCGAAGAAATTCGCTTTCCGATGAGCTTTTATACGCAGAAATTCTACGTCTTTTCTCAATGTTAACAAAGCCTCCTATCAGACCTTAATATTAACCTTTAATGTTGTAATTGGACCAGGTATTATATTACGGGTTACTAGTGTACCCTACCAAAGGAAATAATTATAGACACTATAGGGGGTACACAGCGTGACCCCGAATTTTACTGTTTTTGTATATCTAAAACAATGCATTTTTCAATGTTAATATAAATGCCGCCTATCAGACCTTAATATTAATCTTTAATGTTGTAATTGGACCAGGTGTTATATTACCTTGTACTAGTGTACCCTACCAAAGGAAAAAATTATAGACCCCATAAGGGGTACACAGCGTGACCCCGAACTTTACTGTTTTTGTTGAGATTTATAGCTTAATATTAAAGCGAGTTATGTGGTCTTGAAAACTTACCCGTACATGCCTATTTTATGTTATTTTTTATTCCATTACACGTTCCATTACACGTATATTATGAGATTTATAACTTAATATTAAAGCGAGTTATGTGGTCTTGAAAACTTACCCGTACATGCCTATTTTATGTTATTTTTTATTCAATTACGCGTTCTTTAACGAAGAAAGAGGATTGTTTTTATACAGAGAACATATTAGGCAGGCCAAACTATCGAAAGTATTGTAAATAATATGAATAAATTAATTTTAATTGATTTTTCCTGTTTTTAAGCTCTGTTCTCACTTTCCCGAACTTAAAAAAAATATTTTTCATATATAGTTCCTTCTAAAATATAGAAAAAGACATTAAATGAATAATATAATGTAAAATTAACAATAGAAAAAAAAATAAACAAATTTTAAAAATTTTCTATGTATGTATGTATGTATGTATGTATGTATACCTCAAAAAGTGTTGGGAGAAGCTTTATTTTGAGGAATTTCGCCTTCCGAAAAGCGTTAATACGAAAAAATTCTAAGTCTTTTCTCATTGTTAACAAAAGGCTTCATATTATACTATAATATTAACCTTTAATGTTGTAATTGGACCAGGTACTATATTACCGGGTACTAGTTTACCCTGCCAAAGGAAATATTTATGGACCCCGCATTTTACTGTTTTTGTATATCTCAAAAAGTGTTGCGAGAAGCTTTTTTGACCTTTTTTGACCTTTTTTTGACCTTAATATTGACCTTTAATGTTGTTATTGGACTAGGTATTATATTACGGGGTACTAGTGTACCCTACCAAAGGAAATAATTATAGACCTCATAGGGGGTACACAGTGTAACCCCTCATTTTACTATGTATGTATGTATGTATGTATATCTAAAACAGGGCATTTTTCAATGTTAAGAAAAATGCCTCCTATCAGACCTTTATATTAACCTTTAATGTTTTAATTGGACGAGGTGTTATATTACCTTGTAATAGTGTACCCTACCAAAGGAATCAATTATAGACCCCATAGGGGGTACACGGTGTGACCCCGCAATGTATGTCTATCTGAAATAGTGATGCGAAAAGTCTTATTTCGCAGAATTTCGCCTTCCGAAAAGCGTTAATACGGAGAAATTCTTTTTTCAAGAGAAATAAATTTTCTATGTATGTATATCTCAAAAAGTGTTGCGAGAAGCTTTATTTTGAGGAAATTCGCCTTCCGAAAAGCGTTAATAATGAGAAATTTTAAGTCTTTTCTCATTGTTAACAAAAGGCTTCATAGCAGACCTTAATATTAACCTTTAATGTTGTAATTGGACCAGGTGCTATATTACCTTGTACTAGTGTACCCTACCAAAGGAAATAATTATAGACCCCATAGGGGGTACACAGCGTGACCCCGAATTTTACTCTTTTTGTATATCTAAAACAGTTCATTTTTCAATGTTAAGAAAAATTCCTCCTATCAGACCTTAATATTAACCTTTAAAGTTGTAATTGGAATAGGTGTTATATTACCTTGTACTAGTGTACCCTACTAAAGGAAAAAATTATAGACTTCATAGGGCGTACACAGCGTGACCCCGAATTTTACTGTTTTTGTATATCTAAAATAGTGTTGCGAGAAGCTTTATTTCGAAGAAATTCGCCTTCCGAAGAGCTTTTATACGCAGAAATTCAAAGTCTTTTCTTAATGTTAACAAAGCCTCCTATCAGACCTTAATATTGACCCTTAATATTTTAAGTGGACCAGGTGTTATATTACCTGGTACTAGTGTACCCTACCAAAGGATATAATTATAGAGCCCATAGGGGGTACACAGCGTGACCCCGAATTTTACTCTTTTTGTATAGCTAAAATAGTGTTGCGAGAAGCTCTATTTCCAAGAAATTCGCCTTCTGAAGAGCTTTTATAGGCAGAAATTCTAAGTCTTTTTTCAAGAGAAATAAATTTTCTATGTATGTATATCTCAAAAAGTGTTGGGAGAAGCTTTATTTTGAGGAAATTCGCCTTCCGAAAAGCGTTAATACGGAGAAATTCTAAGTATTTTCTCATTGTTAACAAAAGGCTTCATATCAGACCTTAATATTAACCTTTAATGTTGTAATTGGGCCAGGTATTATATTACTGGTTACTAGTGTACCCTACCAAAGGAAATAATTATAGACACCATAGGGGGTACACAGCGTGACCCCGAATTTTACTGTTTTTGTATATCTAAAACAATGCATTTTTCAATGTTAAGAAAAATGCCGCCTATCAGACCTTAATATTAACCTTTAATGTTGTAATTGGACCAGGTATTATATTACGGGGTACTAGTGTACCCTACCAAAGGATATAATTATAGACCCCATAGGGGGTACACAGCGCGACCCCGAATTTTACTGTTTTTGTATATCTCCAAAAGTGTTGCGAGAAGTTTTATTTCGAAGAAATTCGCCTTCTGAAGAGCTTTTATACGCAGAAATTCTACGTCTTTTCTCAATGTTAACAAAGCCTCCTATCAGACCTTAATATTGACCCTTAATATTTTAAGTGGACCAGGTGTTATATTACCTTGTACTAGTGTATCCTACCAATGGAAAAAATTATAGACCCCATAGGGGGTACACAGCGTGACCCCGAACTTTACTGTTTTTGTTGAGATTTATAGCTTAATATTAAAGCGAGTTATGTGGTCTTGAAAACTTACCCGTACATGCCTATTTTATGTTATTTTTTATTCCATTACACGTTCTTTAACGAAGAAAGAGGATTGTTTTTATACAGAGAACATATTAGGCAGGCCAAACTATCGAAAATATTGTAAATAATATGAATAAATTAATTTTAATTGATTTTTCCTATTTTTAAGCTCTGTTCTCACTTTCCCGAACTTAAAAAAATTATTTTTCATATATAGTTCCTTCTAAAATATAGAAAAAGACATTAAATGAATAATATAATGTAAAATTAACAATAGAAAAAAAAAATAAACAAATTTTAAAAATTGTCCGCACTGGGATTTGAACCCGCACCGTCTCGCTCAGCTGCAATCACGCTATCCGCTCCACCACGATTACACGGTCAGCGAGCTACTTCATGGCTTCAAAAGCAATCTCGCGGTCAGTTTAGCGATGTACTTTGGGGGCCCATTGCGACTCTCCTAATTAAGCAATAAATATTTCCTTAGGCACAGGGGTTGGGGGCATGGTACCCTATTTTGGTACCAAGTTTGAGATTTATAGCTTAATATTAAAGCAAGTTATGTGGTCTTGAAAACTTATCCGTACATACCTATTTTATGTTATTTTTTATTCCATTATACGTTCTTTAACGAAGAAAGAGGAATGTTTTTATACACAGAACATACTAGGCAGGCCAAACTATCGAAAGTATTGTAAATAATATGAATAAATTAATTTTAATTGATTTTTTCTGTTTTTAAGGTCTGATCTCATTTTCCCGAACTTAAAAAAATTATTTTTCATATATAGTTCCTTCTATGTTTTAGAGAAACACATTAAATAAATAATATAATGTAAAATTAACAAAAGAAAAAAAAATTTTAAAATAGACCACACCGGGATTCGAACCCGCGCCGTCTCGCTCAGCTGCTATCACGCTATCCGTTCCACCAAGCATACACGGCGAGGGTGGTATTCCATTCCTTCAAAAGCACTCTCCCGGTCAGTTGATCGATGTATTTTGGGGGCCCATTGCGATCCTCCTAATTAACCTATAAATATTTCCTTTGGCACAGAGGTGGGGGGCATGGTACCCTATTTTGGTACCGAGTTTGAGATTTATAACTTAATATTAAAGCGAGTTACGCGGTCTTGAAAATTGATCCGTACATACCTATTTTATGTTATTTTTTATTCCATTATGCGTTCTTTAAGGAAGAAAGAGTATTGCTTTTATACAGAGAACATACTAGGGAGGGCAAACTATCGAAAGTATTGTAAATAATATGAATAAATTAATTTTAATTGAATTTTCCTGTTTTTAAGCTCTGTTCTCACTTTCCCGAACTTAAAAAAATTATTTTTCCTATATAGTTACTTATATAATATTGAAAAACACATTAAATAAATAATATAATGTAAAATTAACAAAAGAAAAAAAATTTAAAAATGGTCCACACCGGGATTCGAACCCGCGTCGTCCCGCTCAGCTGCTATCACGCTATCCGCTCCACCACGTATACATGGTAAGCGTCGTATTCCATGCCTTCAAAAGCATTTTCCCGGTTAGTTGATCGATGTACTTTGGGGGCCCCTTGCGATCCTCCTAATTAACCTATAAATATTTCCTTCGGCACTGAGGTGGGGAAAAAGAGGATTGTTTTTATACAGAGAACATACTAGGCAGGCCAAACTATCGAAAGTATTGTAAATAATATGAATAAATTAATTTTAATTGATTTTTTCTGTTTTTAAGCTCTGATCTCACTTTCCCGAACTTAAAAAAATTATTTTTCATATATAGTTCCTTCTAAAATATAGAAAAAGACATTAAATGAATAATATGATGTAAAATTAACAATAGAAAAAAAAATAAACAAATTTTAAAAATTGTCCACACTGGGATTCGAACCCGCACCGTCTCACTCAGCTGCTATCACGCTATCCGCTCCACCACGATTACACGGTCAGCGAGCTACTTGATGGCTTCAAAAGCAATCTCGCGGTCAGTTTAACGATGTACTTTAAGGGCCCATTGCGACCCTCCTAATTAACCTATAAATATTTCCTTTGGCAAAGAGGTTGGGGGTATGGTACCCTATTTTGGTACCGAGTTTGAGATTTATAACTTAATATTAAAGAGAGTTACGTGGTCTTGAAAATTGATCCGTACATACCTATTTTATGTTATTTTTTATTCCATTATGCGTTCTTTAAGGAAGAAAGAGGATTGTTTTTATAAAGAGAACATATTAGGCAGGCCAAACTATCGAAAGTATTGTAAATAATATGAATAAATTAATTTTAATTGATTTTTCCTGTTTTTAAGCTCTGTTCTCACTTTCCCGAACTTAAAAAAATTATTTTTCATACATAGTTCCTTCTATGATATAGAGAAACACATTAAATAAATAATATAATGTAAAATTAACAAAAGAAAAAAAAATTTAAAAATGGTCCACACCGGGATTCGAACCCCCGCCGTCTCGCTCAAGTGCTACCACGCTATCCGCTCAACCACGCATAGATGGTAAGCGTGGTATTCCATGCCTTCAAAAGCACTTTCCCGGTTAGTTGATCGATGTACTTTGGGGGCCCATTGCGATCCTCCTAATTAACCTATAAATATTTCCTTTGGCACAGAGATGGGGGGCATGGTACCCTAATTTGGTACCGAGTTTGAGATTTATAACTTAATATTAAAGCGAGTTACGTGGTCTTGAAAATTTATCCGAACATACCTATTTCATGTTATTTTTTATTCCATTATGCGTTCTTTAAGGAAGAAAGAGTATTGTTTTTATACAGAGAACATACTAGGGAGGCCAAACTATCGAAAGTATTGTAAATAATATGAATAAATTAATTTTAATTGAATTTTCCTGTTTTTAAGCTCTGTTCTCACTTTCCCGAACTTAAAAAAATTATTTTTCCTATATAGTTACTTATATAATATAGAAAAACACATTAAGTAAATAATATAATGTAAAATTAACAAAAGAAAAAAAATTTAAAAATGGTCCACTCCGAGATTCGAACCCGCGTCGTCCCGCTCAGCTGCTATCACGCTATCCGCTCCACCACGTATACATGGTAAGCGTCGTATTCCATGCCTTCATAGCACTTTCCTGGTTAGTTGATCGATGTACTTTGGGGGCCCCTTGCGATCCTCCTAATTAACCTATAAATATTTCCTTCGGCACTGAGGTGGGGGGCATGGTATCCTATTGTGGTACCGAGTTTGAGATTTATAACTTAATATTAAAGCGAGTTACGTGGTCTTGAAATTTGATCCGTACATACCTATTTTATGTTATTTTTTATTCCATTATACGTTCTTTAACAAAGAAAGAGGATTGTTTTTATACAGAAAACATACTAGGCAGGCCAAACTATCGAAAGTACTGTAAATAATATGAATAAATTTATTTTAATTGATTTTTTCTGTTTTTAAGCTCTGATCTTACTTTCCCGAACTTAAAAAAATTATTTTTCATATATAGTTCCTTCTAAAATATAGAAAAAGACATTAAATGAATAATATGATGTAAAATTAACAATAGAAAAAAAAATAAATAAATTTTAAAAATTGTCCACACTGGGATTCGAACCCGCACCGTCTCGCTCAGCTGCTACCACGCTATCCGCTCCACCACGATTACACGGTCAGCAAGCTACTTGATGGCTTCAAAAGCAATCTCGCGGTCAGTTTAACGATGTACTTTGGGGGCCCATTGCGACCCTCCTAATTAAGCTATAAATATTTCCTTAGGCACAGGGGTTGGGGGCATGGTACCCTATTTTGGTACCGAGTTTGAGATTTATAGCTTAATATTAAAGCGAGTTATGTGGTCTTGAAAACTTACCCGTACATGCCTATTTTATGTTATTTTTTATTCCATTACGCGTTCTTTAACGAAGAAAGAGGATTGTTTTTATACAGAGAACATATTAGGCAGGCCAAACTATCGAAAGTATTGTAAATAATATGAATAAATTAATTTTAATTGATTTTTCCTGTTTTTAAGCTCTGTTCTCACTTTCCCGAACTTAAAAAAATTATTTTTCATATATAGTTCCTTCTAAAATATAGAAAAAGACATTAAATGAATAATATAATGTAAAATTAACAATAGAAAAAAAAATAAACAAATTTTAAAAATTTTCTATGTATGTATGTATGTATGTATACCTCAAAAAGTGTTGGGAGAAGCTTCGGAATTTCGCCTTCCGAAAAGCGTTAATACGAAAAAATTCTCAGTCTTTTCTCATTGTTAACAAAAGGCTTCATATTATACTATAATATTAACCTTTAATGTTGTAATTGGACCAGGTACTATATTACCGGGTACTAGTTTACCCTACCAAAGGAAATATTTATGGACCCCGCATTTTACTGTTTTTGTATATCTCAAAAAGTGTTGCGAGAAGCTTTTTTGACCTTTTTTGACCTTTTTTTGACCTTAATATTAACCTTTAATGTTGTTATTGGACTAGGTATTATATTACGGGGTACTAGTGTATCCTACCAAAGGAAATAATTATAGACCTCATAGGGGGTACACAGTGTAACCCCTCATTTTACTATGTATGTATGTATGTATGTATATCTAAAACAGGGCATTTTTCAATGTTAAGAAAAATGCCTCCTATCAGACCTTAATATTAACCTTTAATGTTTTAATTGGACGAGGTGTTATATTACCTTGTAATAGTGTACCCTACCAAAGGAATCAATTATAGACCATATAGGGGGAACACGGTGTGACCCCGCAATGTATGTCTATCTGAAATAGTGATGCGAAAAGTCTTATTTCGCAGAAATTCGCCTTCCGAAAAGCGTTAATACCGAAAAATTCTAAGTCTTTTCTCAATAATAACAAAGCCTCCTATCAGACCTTAATATTGACCTTTAAATTTGTAATTAAACCAGGTATTATATTACGGGGTACTAGTGTACCCTACCAAAGGAAAAAATTATAGACCTCATAGGGCGTGCACAGCGTGACCCCGAATTTTACTGTTTTTGTATATCTAAAATAGTGTTGCGAGAAGCTTTATTTCGAAGAAATTCGCCTTTTGAAGAGCTTTTATACGCAGAAATTCTAAGTCTTTTCTCAATGTTAACAAAGCCTCCTATC
Source organism: Parasteatoda lunata (assembly GCA_949128135.1). Taxonomy (NCBI): domain Eukaryota; kingdom Metazoa; phylum Arthropoda; class Arachnida; order Araneae; family Theridiidae; genus Parasteatoda; species Parasteatoda lunata. The sequence goes on from OX421971.1 coordinate 5,691,859, forward strand.
AGACCTTAATATTGACCCTTAATATTTTAATTGGACCAGGTGCTATATTACCTTGTACTAGTGTACATTACCAAAGGAAATAATTATAGACCCCATAGGGGGTACGCAGCGTGACCCCGAATTTTACTCTTTTTGTATATCTAAAACAGTTCATTTTTCAATGTTAAGAAAAATTCCTCCTATCAAACCTTAATATTAACCTTTAATGTTGTAATTGGACCAGGTGTTATATTACCTTGTACTAGTGTACATTACTAAAGGAAATAATTATAGACCCCATAGGGGGTACGCAGCGTGACCCCGAATTTTACTATGTACGTATGTATATCTCAAAAAGTGTTGCGAGAAGCTTTATTTCGAAGAAATTCGCCTTCCGAAGAGCTTTTATTCGCAGAAATGCTGTCTTTTTTCAAGAGGAGAAATAAATTTTCTATGTATGTATATCTCAAAAAGTGTTGCGAGAAGCTTTATTTTGAGGAAATTCGCCTTCCGAAAAGCGTTAATAATGAGAAATTTTAAGTCTTTTCTCATTGTTAACAAAAGGCTTCATAGCAGACCTTAATATTAACCTTTAATGTTGTAATTGGACCAGGTGTTATATTACCTTGTACTAGTGTACCCTACCAAAGGAAATAATTATAGACCCCATAGGGTGTACACAGCGTGACCCCGAATTTTACTCTTTTTGTATATCTAAAACAGTTCATTTTTCAATGTTAAGAAAAATTCCTCCTATCAGACCTTAATATTAACCTTTAATGTTGTAATTTGACCAGGTGTTATATTACCTTGTTCTAGTGTACACTACTAAAGGAAATAATTATAGACCCAATAAGGGGTGCACAGTGTGTCCCCGAATTTTACTGTTTTTGTATATCTAAGTGTGTTGCGAGAAACTATTTCGCAGAAATTCGCCTTCTGAATAGCTTTTATACGGAGAAATTCTAAGTCTTTTTTCAGGAGAAATGAATTTTCTATGAATGTATATCTCAAAAAGTGTTACGAGAAGCTTTATTTTGAAGAAATTCGCCTTCTGAAAATCTTTTATACGCAGAAAGTCTTTTCTCAATGTGAAGAAATTAGGCCCGCCGCGCAGATGAGGCTTTCAAGGGGAAGGCTCCAACGCTGGTCCCCGTACCGGACCGGAGTGTATTGCCGGCAGAGGCGCTCCGGATACCGCAGCAGCCGGGTTGCTTTTACGAGAGAAATAAATTTTCTATGTATGTATGTATACCTCAAAAAGTGTTGGGAGAAGCTTTATTTTGAGGAAATTCGCCTTCCGAAAAGCGTTAATACGAAAAAATTCTAAGTCTTTTCTCATTGTTAACAAAAGGCTTCATATTATACTATAATATTAACCTTTAATGTTGTAATTGGATCAGGTGTTATATTACCTTGTACTAGTGTACCCTACCAAAGGAAATAATTATAGAGCCCATAGGGGGTACACAGCGTGACCCCGAATTTTACTATTTTTGTATATCTCCAAAAGTGTTTCGAGAAGCTTTATTTCGCAGAAATTCGCCTCCTCAATAGCTCTTATACGCAGAAATTCTAAGTCCATTCTCAATATTAACAAAGCCTCCTATCAGACCTTAATATTGACCCTTAATATTTTAAGTGGACCAGGTGTTATATTACCTTGTACTAGTGTACCCTACCAAAGATAATAATTATAGAGCCCATAGGGGGTATACAGCGTGACCCCGCACTTTACCAAGTATGTATATCTAAAACACTGCATTTTTCAATGTTAAGAAAAGTGCCTCCTATCAGACCTTAATATTAACCTTTAATGTTTTAATTGGACGAGGTGTTATATTACCTTGTAATAGTGTACCCTACCAAAGGAATCAAATATAGACCCCATAGGGAGTACACGGCGTGACCCAGAATTTTACTGTTTTTGTATATCTCCAAAAGTGTTGCGAGAAGCTTTATTTCGAAGAAATTCGCCTTCCAAAGAGCTTTTATACGCAGAAATCTTCTTAATGAATCTCAGAAATCTTCTTAGTCTTTTCTTAATGTTAACAAAGCCTCCTATCAGACCTTAATATTGACCCTTAATATTTTAAGTGGACCAGGTGTTATATTACCTGGTACTAGTGTACCCTACCAAAGATAATAATTATAGAGCCCATAGGGGGTACACAGCGTGACCCCGAATTTTACACTTTTTGTATAGCTAAAATAGTGTTGCGAGAAGCTCTATTTCCAAGAAATTCGCCTTCTGAGGAGCTTTTATAGGCAGAAATTCTAAGTCTATATTCAAGAGGAGAAATAAATTTTTTATGTATGTATATCTCAAAAAGTGTTGCGAGAAGCTTTATTTTGAGGAAATTCGCCTTCCGAAAAGCGTTAATACGGATCAATATAAAGTCTTTTCTCATTGTTAACAAATGGCTTCATATCAGACCTTAATATTAACCTTTAATGTTGTAATTGGACCAGGTATTATATTACGGAGTACTAGTGTACCCTACCAAAGAAAATAATTTTAGAGCCCATAGGGGGTACACACCGTGACCCCGAATTTTACTATGTATGTATATTTAAGACAATGCATTTTTCAATGTTAAGAAAAATGCCTCCTATCAGACCTTAATATTAACCTTTAATGTTGTAAATAGACCAGGTATTATATTATGGGGTACTAGTGTACGCTACCAAAAGAAATAATTATAGACCCCATAGGGGGAACACACCGTGACCCCGAATTTTACTGTTTTTGTATATCTAAAACAATGCATTTTTCAATGTTAAGAAAAATGCCTCCTATCAGACCTTTATATTAACCTTTAACGTTGTAAATGGATCAGGTATTATACTATGGGGTACTAGTGTACCTTACCAAAGGATATAATTGTAGACCCCATAGGGGGTATAAAGTGCGACCCGGAATTTTACTGTTTTTGTATATCTCCAAAAGTGTTGCGAGAAGCTTTATTACGCAGAAATTCGCCTTCCGAATAGCTTTTATACGCAGAAATTATAAGTATTTTTTCAAGAGGAGAAATAGATTTTCTATGTATGTATATCTCAAAAAGTGTTGGGAGAAGCTTTATTTTGAGGAAATTCGCCTTCCGAAAAGCGTTAATACGGATCAATTTTAAGTCTTTTCTCATTGTTAACATATGGCTTCATATCAGACCTTAATATTAACCTTTAATGTTGTAATTGGACAAGGTATTATAGTACGGGGTACTAGTGTACCTTACCAAAGGATATAATTATAGACCCCATAGGGGGTACACAGCGCGACCCCGAATTTTACTGTTTTTGTATATCTCCAAAAGTGTTGCGAGAAGCTTTATTTCGAAGAAATTCGCCTTCTGAAGAGCTTTTATACGCAGAAATTCTACGTCTTTTCTCAATGTTAACAAAGCCTCCAATCAGACCTTAATATTGACCCTTAATATTTTAAGTGAACCAGATGCTCTATTACATGGTACTAGTGTACCCGACCAAAGGAAATAATTATAGGCACCATAGGGGGTACACAGCGTGACCCCGAATTTTACTGTTTTTGTATATCTAAAACAATGCATTTTTTCAATGTTAAGAAAAATGCCTCCTATCAGACCTTAATATTAACCTTTAATGTTGTAATTGGACCAGGTGTTATATTACCTTGTTTTAGTGTACCCTACCAGAGGAAATAATTATAGACACCATAGGGGGTACACAGCGTGACCCCGAATTTTACTGTTTTGTATATCTAAAACAATGCATTTTTCAATGTTAAGAAAAATGCCTCCTATCAGACCTTAATATTAAACTTTACTGTTGTAATTGGATCAGGTATTATATTATGGGGTACTAGTGTACTCTACTAAAGGATATAATTATAGACCCCATAGGGGATACACAGCATGACCCCGAATTTCACTCTTTTTGTATATCTCCAAAAGTGTTGCGAGAAGCTTTATTTCGAAGAAATTCGCCTTCCGAAGGTCTTTTATACGCAGAAATTCTAAGTCTTTTCTCAATGTTAACTAAGCCTCCTATCAGACCTTAATATTGACTCTTAATATTTTAAGTGGACCAGTAGTTATATTACCTGGTACTAGTGTTCCCTACCAAAGGAAATAATTTTGGAGCCCATAGGGGGTACACGCTGGGACCCCGCACTTTACTATGTATATATATCTAAAACAGTGCATTTTTCAATCTTAAGGAAAATGCCTCCTATCAGACCTTAATATTAACCTTTAATGTTGTAATTGGACCAGGTGTTATATTACCTTGTACTAGTGTACCCTACCAAAAGAAAAAATTATAGACCCCATAGGGGGTACACAGCGTGACCCCGAATTTTACTGTTTTTGTATATCTCCAAAAGTGTTGCGAGAAGCTTTATTTCGAAGAAATTCGCCTTCCGAAAAGCGTTAATGCGGAGAAATTTCAAGTCTTTTCTCATTGTTAACAAAAGGCTTCTTATCATACCTTAATATTTTAATTGGACAAGGTATTATATTACCTGGTACTAGTGTACCCTACCAAAGGAAATAATTATAGACCCCATAGGGGGAATACAGTGTGACCCCGCACTTTACTATGTATGTATATCTTAAAAAGTGTTGAGAGAAGCTTTATTTTGAGGAAATTCGCCTTCCGAAAAGCGTTCATACGGAGAAATTTTAAGTCTATTCTCATTGTTAGCAAATGGCTTCATATCAGACCTAAATATTGACCCTTAATATTTTAATGAGACCAGGTTTTACATTACTGAATACTAGTGTACCCTACCAAAGGAAATAATTATAGATCCCATAGGGGGTACACAGCGTGACCCCGAACTTTACTATGTATGTATATATAAAACAGTGCATTTTTTCAATGTTAAGAAAAATGCCTCCTATCAGACCTTAATATTAACCTTTAAAGTTGTAATTGGACAAGGTGTTATATTGCCTTGTACTAGTGTACCCTACCAAAGAAAATATTTATAGACACCATAGGGGGTTCACAGCGTGACCCCGAATTTTACTGTTTTTGTATATCTAAAACAATGCATTTTTCAATGTTAAGAAAAATGCCTCCTATCAGACCTTAATATTTACCTTTAATGTTGTAATTGGACCAGGTATTATATTACCTTGTAATAGTGTACCCTAATAAAGGAATCAATTATAGACCTCATAGGGGGTACACGGTGTGACCCCGCAATGTATGTCCATCTGAAATAGTAATGCGAAAAGTCTTATTTCGCAAAAATTCGCCTTCTGAATAGCTTTTATACGGAGAAATTCTAAGTCTTTTTTCAAGAGAAATCAATTTTCAATGTATGTATACCTCAAAAAGTGTTGCGAGAAGCTTTATTTTTAAGAAATTCGCCTTCCGAAAAGCGTTAATGCGGAGAAATTTTAAGTCTTTTCTCAATGTTAACAAAACCTCCTATCAGACCTTAATATTGACCCTTAATATTTTAAGTGGACCGGCGTGACCCCGAACTTTACTATGTATGTATATATAAAACAGTGCATTTTTTCAATGTTAAGAAAAATGCCTCCTATCAGACCTTAATATTGACCCTTAATATTTTAAGTGGACCAGGTGTTATATTAACTGGTACTAGTGTACCCTACCAAAGGAAATAATTATAGACCCCATAGGGGGTAAACAGCGTGACCCCGAACTTTACTATGTATGTATATATAAAACAGTGCATTTTTTCAATGTTAAGAAAAATGCCTCCTATCAGACCTTAATATTAACCTTTAATGTTGTAATTGGACCAGGTCTTATATTGCCTTGTACTAGTGTACCCTACTAAAGAAAATATTTATAGACACCATAGGGGGTACACAGCGTGACCCCGAATTTTACTATGTATGTATATATAAAACAGTGCATTTTTTCAATGTTAAGAAAAATGCCTCCTATCAGACCTTAATATTGACCCTTAATATTTTAAGTGGACCAGGTGTTATATTAACTGGTACTAGTGTACCCTACCAAAGGAAATAATTATAGACCCCATAGGGGGTAAACAGCGTGACCCCGAACTTTACTATGTATGTATATATAAAACAGTGCATTTTTTCAATGTTAAGAAAAATGCCTCCTATCAGACTTTAATATAACCCTTTAATGTTGTAATTGGACCAGGTGTTATATTACCTTGTACTAGTGTACCCTACCAAAGGAAAAAATTATAGACCCCATAAGGGGTACACAGCGTGACCCCGAATTTTACTGTTTTTGTATATCTCCAAGAGTGTTGCGAGAAGCTTTATTTCGCAGAAATTGGCCTTCCGAATAGCTTTTATAAGCAGAAATTCGAAGTCTTTTTTCAAGAGGAGAAATAGATTTTCTATGTATGTATATCTCAAAAAGTGTTGGGAGAAGCTTTATTTTGAGGAAATTCGCCTTCCAAAAAGCGTTCATACGGAGAAATTTTAAATCTTTTCTCATTGTTAACAAATGGCTTCATATCAGACCTTAATATTGACCCTTAATATTTTAATGAGACCAGGTGTTACATTACGGGGTACTAGTGTTCCCTACCAAAGGAAATAATTATAGACCCCATAGGGGGTACACAGCGTGACCCCGAATTTTACTGTTTTTGTATATCTCAAAAAGTGTTGCGAGAAGCTTTATTTCGAAGAAATTCGCCTTCTGAAGAGTATTTATGCGCAGAAATTCTAAGTCTTTTCTAAATGTGAAGAAATTGTGTCCGCCGCGCAGCTGTGGCATTCCCCGGGAAGGCCCCGACGCTGGTCCGGGCTGGACTGCATCGCTGCAGCCAGTCTCGCCTAGTCCCGGTGCAGTTCCACACCCGCTTCGGACCCCAGCCCGACGGGCCCAGTCTTCAGAGCCAATCCTTATCCCGAAGTTACGGATCGAATTTGCCGACTTCCCTTATTTACATTGTTCTATCGACCTGAGGCTGTTCACCTTGCAGACCTGCTGCGGATATGGGCACGAAAATCACACTCTCTCCTTCGGATTTGCAAGGGCCGGCAGAGGCGCACCGGACACCGCAGTAGCCACGGTGCTTTTACGAGAGAAATATATTTTCTATGTATGTATTTGGGAGAAGCTTTATTTTGAGGAAGTTCGCCTTCCGAAAAGCGTTAATAAGGAAAAATTCTAAGTCCTTTCTCAATAACAACAAAGCCTCCTATCAGAGCTTAATATTAACCTTTAATGTTTTAATTGGACCAGGTGTTATATTACCTTGTAATGGTGTACCCTACCAAAGGAAATAATTTTAGAGCCCATAGGGGGTACACAGTTTGACCCCGCATTTTACTATGTATGTATATTTAAAACAGTGCATTTTTCAATGTTAAGAAAAATGCCTCCTATCAGACCTTAATATTAACCTTTAATGTTGTAATTGGACAAGGTATTATAGTACGGGGTACTAGTGTACCCTACCAAAGGAAATAATTATAGACACCGTAGGGGATAGACAGCGTGACCCCGAAATTTACTATGTAGTTATATATAAAAGAGTGCATTTTTCAATGTTAAGATAAATGCCTCCTATCAGACCTTAATATTAACCTTTAATGTTTTAATTGGACCAGGTGTTATATTACCTTGTATTAGTGTACACTACCAAAGGAATCAATTATAGACCCCATAGGTGGTACACGGTGTGACCCCGCAATGTATGTCCATCTGAAATAGTGATGCGAAAAGTCTTATTTCGCAGAAATTCGCCTTCTGAATAGTTTTTATACGGAGAAATTCTAAGTCTTTTTTCAAGAGGAGAAATAAATTTTCTATGTATGTATATCTCAAAAAGTGTTGCGAGAAGCTTTATTTCGAAGAAATTTGCCTTCCGAAGAGCTTTTATACGCAGAAATTCTAAGTCTTTTCTCATTGTTAACAAATGGCTTCATATCAGACCTTAATATTAACCTTTAATGTTGTTATTGGACCAGGTATTATATTACGGGGTACTAGTGTACCCTACCAAAGGAAATAATTATAGACCCCGTAGGGGGTACACAGCGTGACCCCGAATTTTACTCTTTTTGTATATCTAAAATAGTGTTGCGAGAAATATCGAAGAAATTCGCCTTCTGAAGAGCTTTTATAGGCAGAAATTCTAAGTCTTTTTTCAAGAGGAGAAATAAATTTGTTATGTATGTATATCTCAAAAAGTGTTGCGAGAAGCTATATTTTGAGGAAATTCGCCTTCCGAAAAACGTTAATACGGATCAATTTTAGGTCTTTTCGCATTGTTAACAAATGGCTTCTTATCAGACCTTAGTATTAACCTTTAATGTTGTTATTGTACCAGGTATTATATTACGGGGTACTAGTGTACTCTACCAAAGGAAATAATTATAGACCCCATAGGGGGTACACAGCGTGACCCCGAATTTTACTGTTTTTGTATATCTAAAACAATGCATTTTTCAAAGTTAAGAAAAATGCCTCCTATCAGACCTTAATATTGTCCCTTAATATTTTAAGTGGACCAGGTGTTATATTACCTGGTACTAGTGTACCCTACCAAAGGAAATAATTATAGACCCCATAGGGGGTACACAGCGAGATCCCGAATTTTACTGTCTTTGTATATCTAAAATAGTGTTGCGAGAAGCTCTATTTCGAAGAAATTGGCCTTCTGAAGAGCTTTTATACGCAGAAATTATAAGTCTTTTTTCAAGAGGAGAAATAAATTTTCTATGTATGTATATCTCAAAAAGTGTTGCGAGAAGCTTTATTTGGAAGAAATTCGCCTTCCGAAGAGCTTTTATACGCAGAAATTTTAAGTCTTTTCTCATTGTTAACAAATGGCTTCATATCAGACCTTAATATTGACCCTTAATATTTAATGAAACCAGGTGTTACATTACAGGGTACTAGTGTACCCTACGAAACGAAATAATTATAGACCCCATAGGGGGTACACAGCGTGACCCCGAATTTTACTCTTTTTGTATATCTAAAATAGTGTTGCGAGAAGCTCTATATCCAAGAAATTCGCCTTCTGAAGAGTTTTTATAGGCAGAAATTCTAAGTCTTTTTTCAAGAGGAGAAATAAATTTGTTATGTATGTATATCTCAAAAAGTGTTGCGAGAAGCTTTATTTTTAGGAAATTCGCCTTCCGAAAAACGTTAATACGGATCAATTTAAGGTCTTTTCGCATTGTTAACAAATGGCTTCTTATCAGACCTTAATATTAACCTTTAATGTTGTTATTGGACCAGGTATTATATTACGGGGTACTAGTGTACCCTACCAAAGGAAATAATTATAGACCCCATAGGGGGTACACAGCGTGACCCCGAATTTTACTGTTTTTGTATATCTAAAACAATGCATTTTTCAATGTTAAGAAAAATGCCTCCTATCAAACCTTAATATTAACCTTTAATGTTGTAATTGGACAAGGTATTATATTACGGGGTACTAGTGTACCCTACCAAAGGAAATAATTAGAGACACCATAGGGGGTACACAGCGTGACCCCGAATATTACTGTTTTTGTATATCTAAAATAGTGTTGCGAGAAGCTTTATTTCGAAGAAATTCGCCTTTCGAAGAGCTTTTATACGCAGAAATTCAAAGTCTTTTCTCAATGTTAACAAAGCCTCCTATCAGACCTTAATATTAACCTTTAATGTTTTAATTGGACCAGGTGTTATATTACCTTGTATTAGTGTACCCTACCAAAGGAATCAATTATAGACCCCATAGGTGGTACACGGTGTGACCCCGCAACGTATGTCCATCTGAAATAGTGATGCGAAAAGTCTTATTTCGCAGAAATTCGCCTTCTGAATAGCTTTTATACGGATAAATTCTAAGTCTTTTTTCAAGAGGAGAAATAAATTTTCTATGTATGTATATCTCAAAAAGTGTTGCGAGAAGCTTTATTTCGGTATTAGGGGGTACACAGTGTGACCCCGCACTTTACTATGTATGTATATCTAACACAGTGCATTTTTCAATGTTAAGAAAAATGCCTCCTATCAGACCTTTATATTAACCTTTAATGTTGAAATTGGACCAGGTGTTATATTACCTTGTATTAGTGTACCCTACCAAAAGAAAAAAATTATAGACCCCATAGGGGGTACACAGCGTGACCCCGAATTTTAATGTTTTTGTATATCTCCAAAAGTGTTGCGAGAAGCTTTATTTCGAAGAAATTCGCCTTCCGAAGAGCTTTTATACGCAGAAATTCTAAGTCTTTTCTCAATGTTAACAAAGCCTCCTATCAGAGCTTAATATTAACCATTAATGTTTTAATTGGACCAGGTGTTATATTACCTGGTACTAGTGTACCCTACCAAAGGAAATAATTATAGACCCCATAAGGGGTACACAGCATGACCCCGAACTTTACTATATATGTATATATACAACAGTGCATTTTTTCAATGTTAAGAAAAATGCCTCCTATCAGACCTTAATATTGACCTTTAATGTTGTAATTGGACCAGGTATTATATTACGGGGTACTAGTGTACCCTACCAAAGGAAATAGTTATAGACCCCATAGGGGGTACACAGCGTGACCCCGAACTTTACTATATATGTATATCTAAAACAGTGAATTTTTCAAAGTAAAGAAAAAGGCCTCCTATCAGACCTTAATATTGACCTTTAATGTTTTAATTGGACCAGGTGTTATATTACCTTGTTATAGTGTACCCTACCAAAGGAATCAATTATAGACCCCATAGGGGGTACACGATGTGACCCCGCAATGTATGTCCATCTGAAATAGTGATGCGAAAAGTCTTATTTCGCATAAATTCGCCTTCTGAATAGCTTTTATACGGAGAAATTCAAAGTCTTTTTTCAAGAGAAATAAATTTTCTATGTATGTATACCTCAAAAAGTGTTGCGAGAAGCTTTATTTCTAAGAAATTCGCCTTCCGAAAAGCGTTAATGCGCAGAAATTTTAAGTCTTTTCTCATTGTTAACAAAAGGCTTCATATCAGACCTTAATATTGACCCTTAATATTTTAATTGGACAAGGTGTTATATTACCTGGTACTAGTGTACCCTACCAAAAGGAAATAATTATAGACCCCATAGGGGGTACACAGTGTGACCCCGCACTTTACTATGTATGTATATCTAATACAGTGCATTTTTCAATGTTAAGAAAAATGCCTCGTATCAGATCTTAATATTAACCTTTAATAGTGTAATTGGACAAGGTTATATAGTACGGGATACTAGTGTACCCTACCAAAGGAAATAATTATAGACCCCATAGGGGGTACACAGCGTGACCCCGAATTTTACTGTTTTTGTATATCTCCAAAAGTGTTCCGAGAAGCTTTATTTCGAAGAAATTCGCCATCCGAAGAGCTTTTATACGCAGAAATTCTAAGTCTTTTCTGAATGTTAACAAAGCCTCCTATCAGACCTTAATATTGACCCTTAATATTTTAAGTCGACCAGGTCTTATATTACCTGGTGCTAGTGTACCCAACCAAAGGAAATAATTATAGTCCCCATAGGGGGTACACAGTGTGACCCCGCACTTTACTATGTATGTATATCTAAAACAGTGCATTTTTCAAAGTTAAGAAAAATGCCTTCTATCAGACCTTAATATTGACCTTTAATGTTGTAATTGGACGAGGTATTATATTACGGGGTACTAGTCTACCCTACCAAAGGAAATAATTATAGACCCTATAGGGGGTACACGATGGGACCCCGCACTTTACTATGTATATATATCTAAAACAGTGCATTTTTCAATGTTAAGAAAAATGCCTCGTATCAGACCTTAATATTAACCTTTAATAGTGTAATTGGACAAGGTTATATAGTACGGGATACTAGTGTACCCTACCAAAGGAAATAATTATAGACCCCATAGGGGGTACACAGCGTGACCCCGAATTTTACTGTTTTTGTATATCTCCAAAAGTGTTCCGAGAAGCTTTATTTCGAAGAATTTCGCCTTCCGAAGGGATTTTATACGCAGAAATTCTAAGTCTTTTCTCAATGTTAACAAAGCCTCCTATCAGACCTCAATATTGACCCTTGATATTTTAAGTGGACCAGGTGTTATATTACCTGGTACTAGTGTACCCTACCAAAGGAAATAATTTTAGAGCCCATAGGGGGTACACAGTGTGACCCCGCATTTTACTATGTGTGTATATTTAAAACAGTGCATTTTTCAATGTTAAGAAAAATGCCTCCTATCAGACCTTAATATTAACCTTTAATGTTGTAATTGGACAAAGTATTATAGTACGGGGTACTTGTGTACCCTACCAAAGGAAATAATTATAGACCCCATCGGGGGTACACAGCGTGCACCGAATTTTTATGTTTTTGTATATCTCCAAAAGTGTTGCGAGAAGCTTTATTTCGAAGAAATTCGCTTTCCGAAGAGCTTTTATACGCAGAAATTCTAAGTCTTTTCTCAATGTTAACAAAGCCTCCTATCAGAGCTTAATATTAACCTTTAATGTTTTAATTGGACCAGGTGTGATATTATCTTGCAATTGTGTTCCCTACCAAAGGAAATAATTACAGACCCCATAGGGGGTACACAGCGTGACCCCGAATTTTACTCTTTTTGTATATCTAAAATAGTGTTGCGAGAAGCTCTATTTCCAAGAAATTCGCCTTCTGAAGAGCTTTTATAGGCAGAAATTCTAAGTCTTTTTTTCAAGAGGAGAAATAAATTTTTTATGTATGTATATCTCAAAAAGTGTTGCGAGAAGCTTTATTTTGAGGAAATTCGCCTTCCGAAAAGCGTTAATACGGATCAATTTTAAGTCTTTTCTCATTGTAAACAAATGGCTTCATATCAGACCTTAATATTAACCTTTAATGTTGTTATTGGACCAGGTATTATATTACGGGGTACTAGTGTACCTTACGAGAGGAAATAATTATAGACCCCATAGGGGGTACACAGCGTGACCCCGAATTTTACTGTTTTGGTATATCTAAAACAATGCATTTTTCAGTGTTAAGAAAAATGCCTGCTATCAGACCTTAATATTGACCCTTAATGTTGTAATTGGACCAGGTATTATATTACGGGGTACTAGTGAACCCTACCAAAGGAAATAATTATAGACCCTATAGGGGGTACACGATGGGACCCCGCACTTTACTATGTATATATATCTAAGCAGTGCATTTTTCAAAGTTAAGAAAAATGCCTAATATCATACCTTAATATTAACCTTTAATGAGAAATTTTAGGAGAAATTCTAAGTCTTTTTTCAAGAGAAATAAGTTTTCTATGTATGTATACCTCAAAAAGTGTTGCGAAAAGCTTTATTTCTAAGAAATTCGCCTTCCGAAAAGCGTTAATGCGGAGAAATTTTAAGTCTTTTCTCATTGTTAACAAAAGGCTTCATATCAGACATTAATATTGACCCTTAATATTTTAATTGGACAAGGTGTTATATTACCTGGTACTAGTGTACCCTACCAATGGAAATAATTATAGACCCCATAGGGAGTACACATTGTGACCCCGCACTTTACTATGTATGTATATCTAAAACAGTGCATTTTTCAATGTTATGAAAAATGCCTCCTATCAGACCCTAATATTAACCTTTAATGTTGTAATTGGACAAGGTATTATAGTACGGGGTACTTGTGTACCCTACCAAAGGAAATAATTATAGACCTCATATGGGGTACACAGCGTGACCCCGAATTTTACTGTTTTTGTATATCTCCAAAAGTGTTGCGAGAAGCTTTATTTCGAAGAAATTCGCCTTCCGAAGAACTTTTATGCGCAGAAATTCTAAGTCTTTTCTCAATGTTAACAAAGCCTCCTATCTGACCTTAATATTGACCCTTAATATTTTAAGTGGACCAGGTGTTATATTACCTGGTACTAGTGTACCCTACCAAGGAAATAATTATAGACCCCATAGGGGGTACACAGTGTGACCCCGAATTTTTTCTGTTTTTGTATATCTAAAATAGTGTTGCGAGAAGCTCTATTTCGAAGAAATTCGCCTTCTGAAGAGCTTTTATACGCAAAAATTCTAAGTCTTTTTTTCAAGAGGAGAAATAAATTTTCTATGTATGTATATCTCAAAAAGTGTTGGGAGAAGCTTTATTTTGAGGAAATTCGCCTTCCGAAAAGCGTTCATACGGAGAAATTTTAAGTCTTTTCTCATTCTTAACAAATGCCTCCTATCAGACCCTAATATTGACCCTTAATATTTTAATGAGACCAGGTGTTACATTACGGGGTACTAGTGTACCCTACGAAAGGAAATAATTATAGACCCCATAGGGGGTACCCAACGTGACCCCGAATTTTACTGTTTTTGTATATCTAAAAAAGGGTTGCGAGAAGCTTTATTTCGAAGAAATTCGCCTTCTGATGAGTATTTATACGCAGAAATTCTAAGTCTTTTCTCAATGTGAAGAAATTGGGCCCGCCGCGCAGCTGAGGCATTCCACGGGAAGGCCCCGACGCTCGTCCGGGCTAGACTACATCGCTGCAGCCAGTCTCGCCCAGTCCCGGTGCAGTGCCACACCCGCTTCGGACCCCAGCCCGACGGGCCCAGTCCTCAGAGCCAATCCTTATCTCGAAGTTACGGATCGAACTTGCCGACCTCCTTTACCTACATTGTTCTATCGACCTGAGGCTGTTCACCTTGCAGACCTGCTGCGGATATGGGTACGGACCGGCACGAAAATCACACTCTCTCCCTCGGATTTGCAAGGGCCGGCAGAGGCACACCGGTAACCGCAGTAGCCGCGGTGCTTTTACGAGAGAAATAAATTTTCTATGTATGTAGTTGGGAGAAGCTTTATTTTGAGGAAATTCGCCTTCCGAAAAGCGTTAATACGGAAAAATTCTAAGTCTTTTCTCAATAATAACAAAGCCTCCTATCAGAGATTAATATTAATCTTTAATGTTTTAATTGGACCAGGTGTTATATTACCTTGTAATGGTGTACCCTACCAAAGGAAATAATTATAGACCCCATAGGGGGTACACCGCGTGACCCCGAATTTTACTGTTTTTGTATATCTAAAACAATGCATTTTTCAATGTTAAGAAAAATGCCTCCTATCAGACCTTAATATTGACCCTTAATATTTTAAGTGGACCAGGTGTTATATTACCTGGTACTAGTGTACCCTACCAAAGGAAATAAATATAGACCCCATAGGGGGTACACAGTGTGACCCCGCACTTTACTATGTATGTATATCTAAAAAAGTGCATTTTTCAATGTTAAGAAAAATGCCTCCTATCAGACCTAAATAACTTAATTTGATGGTATAAAAGCACATTCGTATGAGAGAAATATATAAAAAGTTCTTGATCTCGCTTCTCCCTCCTTATCATTACACCATACTCCACTGTTTTTCCCAATAAAATCCTTGTATTTTGCTACGACTTATCAATTTTTCATACTTATAAATTTCCCCCCTTTTTTGTAGAAGAAAAACAGACATTTTAACCTTTAAAAAAATTCTCAGTTCTTTTTTTAAATGTTCTTTTTTTTGCATAAGTAACTACTAAAACTTTTATAAATTTTATATCTACGAATCCATGTTGGTATTGTACAAATTGTTCCCAATCAGCATCTTTAAATTTGGAGGCAATTTTGTCCTCAATTTAAATATTTTGGACATTAAAGGCAAATGCTTGATTCAAATCAAATGGGGGGGGGGGGAAATAGAAATATATCATTTATTTAGTTTTTAATGCTTAAAGTGACAAAATAGCTAGAGTTTTTTTTTTTTTTTTTGATTCCTTGTTTTTAGAATAACTTAATAAGCTTATTTATTAAAGCTCAATAAGCTTATTTATTTATTATAAGCTTTATTGAATTTTTAAGCACCATGAAAATCCTTACAATTTTTAAAATATCTCAAATTGTAATACTTTGTAAATTCTTAAATAGTACTTTGTAAATTTTTAAATCAATTATTTTTTAGAAAATTTGGATGATTTAAATGATTTCTAATCCTGATTAAACAAAGAAATCAGTAAATGAAAAAAAAATATTCAGAGCAGATAATCTGTTATTAGCTTGTCGTTACATCATGCGTTTTCATGACATAGAGGCTAAAAAATTAAAAGAGTAAATTTCATTTCTAATTAGCTTTTAAATATAGTGTCTTACTAAGTCTAAAAATAAATTTGCTCAAAACATACAATTGTGTTATTCTATAAATTATTGTTATACACAAATCTCACACATTTCATTTAAAGTTTTTTTGTTGATGAATTTTTAACTATGACAAAATTAGATTTTAACATTTAAATATTAATGTCACTCATCCATACGACATATGGATGAGTAACAAGTTTTACAGTGAAAAAAGGGAAGAAAAAAAATGTAAGAGGAAACTGTAAGAGTAAAAAATGTTATAAGGAGTAATCACTATATCTTAAAAATCTGGTCCAAGTGGTGTAACTAGGAGTTTTTTAGTGCTAGTTTTACTTGAGGCATTATTTCCGATATTTATATATACATATTACACTAAAATTGAATTAAACTAATCTTCAGTTTGTCTGACGACTACTATAAAAGGTAAGATTTATTTTATTATTGCGTAAGTGACATTGCTATTTAAACAAGTGTCAAATTTTTTCCTATATGTTTTCTCCGATTAAATCGACTGAGAATATATACAAGTCAATTGAATGGATAGTTCAAAATTTAGAAAGGTAAAATAAAATTTACAAAGGATTACACTTTTTTTTTATATAAAAAGTACTCTTGTTTGAGTTGGAATTGTACTTATTAAGAAAAAAAAAGTTCCTTATAATTTCAAAGCTATACTTATTTATCGGTGTGAATTTTATCTTATTCAATTCAGCATGAAAATTACTTTGAAAAATGTAACTTTACATGTTCAGATAGCAATGTAAAAAGTGCCAATAGAAGTACTTTTTATATTTAAAGAGCTTTAATTGACTCTTGCATAGTCTCTAGGGATTTAACGCAAAAAAGACTACACAAAAAACTATGAATCACTTGTTTAGACAGCAATGTTAGATACGATACAAATTTTTACTTTTTGTATATAAAACCCATATAACTATTATTAGTCTGATCATCTCGTGATTAATTTCGTTCAATGCAGAGTGAAAAATACATCAGAAACGATTCCTCGTTCGCTTGTTTTGCAAAAAATTTCATTTCCCCTTTAAATTACCCCCATTTCTCTCAGGGAGAATGTATCATTTTTAATAACATAACAAAACTGCAAAAAAGAAAGGAAAAAAAATATATACTCTTGGTGTTAGTTTTGAAGAAGGAACACCTTTTTTTTTTATTGATGTAAATTGCTGGGCTAAGAGATTTATTTCAACAAAATCGCATGAAATTGTGCTCGCGGTGATTTCTGCGGGACAAATTGTCGCAGAACTATACAACACAAATCACTTTCAGAGCAACACTATTACATTTATTTAAAACTGGCAATTTTAATAAATATTTTGGAATTTGTAATTTTTATTTTTAAGTAATTAAAAGTATAAGATCATAAAGGGGGAAATATATTTAAAAAAAAAAAAGATAATCAATGGCACCGAATGTTAAATCGAATTCTAAAAATCCATATAGGCAGCATGGTGAACCCGTTTTAAATGAATGGATGGCCAAACATTAAAATGATAGTAATATAAATTACTCTGACTTTTTCATAGGAGATTTTATATTTTGATTATGTTACTTAAATCCAAAAAATATTTACTTTTGATTATATTTAAATTTTAGTTTTTTTATGACCACACAAAAATTTACAGGTGGAAGCAAGTATTCACATTTGCACGTAATCAGAAGGATCTATTATTCTTTTTTTAAGCAATATTATTATACATAGACCAAACTGTCGGACAATTCGACAGTATTTCAGACAGCAAACTTATAAGTCCTAAGCTATCGAGAAAAATAATAAAGTAGAGAGGACTAGTGTGGACATTTTTTACAAATTTTCAAAAAAAAAAAAAAAAAAAAAAAAAAAAAAAAAAAAAAAAACAATCTTATTAAATATAATTTTCAAGTAGTGAAGTATTTTTTTTAAACACTAATTTGATCGTTTTACTGCATTTTTTTTTGTATATCTGGACTTACAAAGTTGAATAATCTTTCCATAGAAAGTTTTTCGGGCCCAGTGTAGACAAGATATAATTCAGTCAAAAAAAAAAAAAAAATAAATAAATAAAAAGTTGGCTCGTCGCTAAAAGTTTTATATTTTGAACTCCCTTCCTCAGGAAAACTTTTTCTAGGAGGTTCTATTTTGAGACACGCTATTGAAAAGCTATAAATACTTTTAAAAAAATAATGATTGTCTTTAATTACCATATTTTAATTCTAATCTTACCGTCTTTTTCTTTTCTTTTTTTTAAAACAATTTTTGACTAAAACATATTTTTTAAAAAAAAATATTACATTTGTCAACAGTAATAAACATTTACGAAAAAAAAACAAATAAATATTTAGATGCGAATTAGAATTAACGTATGCCAACTTAGGTATTTCTTGATATACACTAGTAATGAATTACGTGAAACGATAGAAAGTATTTAGTTATGAATTTTCATAGATAATTTTATAATTTATAAGCTTGCCCCTCGTTATATTATATATATATATATATATACATACACTTTTTTTCCCTCACATTCTGACTGGAAATTTGACCTTGTATTCTATTTGTTTTATAAAATACAGATGACTATGATTATAAGAAATAGGGATATGTGTGCATCGGTGGTTTTCGGAAAATTATGCAAGATTCAAAAAGTTTTTTCTCTAAATATATTAGTTATGATTAGTTAGCAATAAAAATGGAAGAATATAGCCAAAACGAAATTATTTATTACATTCATTAATAAAACGTTTTCTCTTTATTATATTTGAAGAGCAACGACGTAAACTTATTGTATTTAAAGTACCGTACTTAAGTTTTTACACACCTCTTATCACAACTCGTTGTGAAATTCTGTTCTGTTAGCGCTTCAATTTTAAATTTCATATATTTCTTTAAAACAAAAATTCAAACACTTAAGAAGAGTAAATTAAGGAGGTAATGAATCTATCTAATTTTTTGGACCGTACAAAATATAAATACAGGAGTACTAATTTTTTTCATTTAAAAAAACTTATTTGGAAGATATGGAATCCCAAAAGATGTTTTAAAGTTTAAATTGAAATCCGGAGCTTATATTTTCAAGTTTAAAATAAATGAACATTTTTATTAAAATGAATTTTTAATTTATATAAATTGTTCGCTTTTTAGAAATGAACCCTTATGTGTACAAAATATGGAAGTCTATTGAACAAAACTAACAGACTGGATTTGTATGAATGGTAAATTGACCATCAAGCCCTTTTCTTTGTTGAGCCCTTTTCCTCATGAAGGCAGCTTAGATTGCTTACAAAAATGTTCTTTATTTTATTTTATTTCGTTATTTTTACATTTTTTAATTTATTTTCTTATGAATGAGCACTTAAAGTGCTTTTTTTATTTCAAGCCTTTGAATTTCAGAACGATACAAAAATCAATTTTTAAAAATGTATTAATTTTTTCTTTTTTAAAATTTACAAATTATAAATCTTTAAAAAATTTGAAAAAAAAATGTGTTACGAAATTTGAGAAATTTAGATTTTCTGGCTCAGAGACAGAACAGAATGTTATTATTAATCAAATAAAACAATTGAGACCAGTGATGGCTAAGTTCACCGTGACGTCCGTTTGGTACAGTGATTGATCTTTTTGCCTTTGATTGATGTCTTTGTCTGAGTACACGCAAGCAAAAGAGGGGATACTAGCGTCTATATTCTTTGTCTTCGATTGGTTTGAATAAATTATCAAACTGAGCATGCGTATTAGTAAAATTGCGCCAAACAAAATTGCTAAAAATGCCATTCTAGTATCGATTAATCAAATGCCTCTATTTATTAAAAAGTCGGGCAACCAAGCAACAGCCTTTTGTTGCCTGAGCATGCGCAGTAAATTCTACTCTTTTCACTTCCAAAGAAATGGAATGATGCAACCTCATTCAGATTTACTCTGGTGGGACTCAAGAAAGAGTCAAAACTAGGCAGTTTATATCCGTGGCGGTAACATGGAAGTTGCTGTTGATGATCCACATTACCAATATAACAATGAAACAGTGGGTTTTTAATCAGTTGTAGACTAAATCCTTCATTTCAATAACTAAATTATTGTTTAATGTGTTTCCAAACAACTATTATAACATACAGCTGATGTTTTCTATTTGAAGCAATTCATTTGAAAAATACTTCATAGTTGAGGATATGAATTGTTTCAATCTTAATTATTTTAATTTTATATAGAATTATAAAAGCTGTAGATGCTCAAACGAACTCAGAGTTAAATATCTGAGAGTTTGTTTGTGTACTTCGCAGCTTTGGAGAATTAATAAAATTAGTTCTCTATTTGTAATTGTGAATTCACTATGATTTATAATAGCGATGCAATAACATGTTTTCCTAATTGAATTTTCAAAACTTTATTATGATATTCTAATTCTTGCCGTACTTTTCATAAAACATTGAAAATAAAAGTCAAGTTTTATTTCCTTGAGAAATATAAAGCATTTTTTTCTACTTTATTATTGCTTTTTAATTTTCCATATGAAAAAATATCAACACTATAAATTAAACTAGTTAGGCAGAGATATTTCCTTATCAGTACCTGCTTATGCTTAGTACTCCAATGGGTCACAAATTTTTTAATCACCTCTTCCCCTTTGTCCCTATCTCAATTGTCAAGCTATATTATAGAAACATATGATAGCAGTTAGAAACAAAAAACACATGTTATCGATCATATTTTGAAACTTAATTTACGTTTTTTCATGGCCTCCTTAGTGAGCATAATATTAATTCAATGTGTATTTATAGTGTTATAAAGGATAGAAAAATTTAATCTGCTGATTTGTGTAACTTATCCCTTCTCTCTAAGTGGGCACAGTAGTAGTGAGTGCTCTTTTATGTTGAAAAATGATGGGATTCCTTCTAAACTAGGATATTTCTGTATTGTGATTTGTCGTGTTAACTACATTCGCCTAGGGACCACATAGATTTTAAGCTTACAAATTTTTGAAAAAAATGAGAAAAACTTGTAGATTTTTGCCCAGGGTTTACCTTTTAAATTGGTCTCTTTCTGTGTTGTTTTTTGTAGTTTCTTGTGGGCTGCTGCCCAGAAGTTGCCAAGACTTGTCGATCATTCTGCAATAGATCAGGATACGGAAATCTCCCTGAAATATTGGTGAAACTTAAAGATATTATTTATAAATTGGTTGCTTGCATTGAGGCCTCTCTTATAATTTCTTGGCTGAATGTTCAGCGGCCTATGTGTGGCAGAGTATTTGTGAAATTTCCTTTTTATCGCTTATATAAAGAATCATGAAATTTAACTATTTTAATGAGTTATTTTTCGATAAATGAGCAAAATGCTGCTTTATCTTCTGAACAGAAAACAATTCAGACAGTTAAGCAGGAGGTATTATTATTATATAAAATTGTCACATATGATGGAGTTAAATTTATATGTTATTCACTGTTTTTTATTCTATGTAAAATATTGATTATTAATTTTGTTCCAAGTTTTGAATTGAATCTAAGACATTAAATTTGAACTAAATATTTCTTCAAATTTAAATATTTTTTGATTTGCAATAAAAATTACAATTTGTAAAGTGAAGTGAATATGATGAGTTTTTAGCGATAAGTTTTTTCAGAAAAGTTAATATAAGAATAACTAGAAGAAACTGTTGTTCTTGGCCTATTTACATTTATTTTTAATAAATAAAATTTCATTAACATCTAATGTTTATGTAAAGGCACATAAACTTTATGAGTGCTAAATCTAGTTATTAACAAAAGATATTTATTGCAAAATATAATTTTTTTTTTCAGATTCCTATTTATTATTTATTGCAGGCTTTTGTTTTATGTCTTATTGATTACGACATATATTTTGTCTGATTAGTACATAGGTTACTATGTTCTAATCAGACCCAAGTTCATCGATTTTATTTTGTGATAAACATTTTTTTTCTTCTTTTTAATGTAAAAGCATTGAACTATGTAATTTTAACTAGCAAAAAGTTTAATAAATACCTTTTTCATTCCTGCTAGAATTATTAAACTTCAGTTCTTTTAAAAATTAGGTAAAAAGTGATATAAAACTAATTATATGTATTTTTTATTGTGAATTTTAACACAATTAAAAGACGAATTATTCAATAGGTTAAAGACCCACTTTTACTTGCAAGATAAATTGATTGTTAATTTTCCCCCTTGTGCAGTTTGTTCTGTAGAAGAAGTAGAGTTCTCCCTAGGAATAAAAAAGGGCAGAGCGATGCCTCTAAGAAAAAGGGCACTATAAGTTTTGAAAGGGAACTTATTCACGACCGTAAAAATTTATCAAATGTAAAAATTATACCATAACTGAATTTGATCTTCAATAATTTTTAAATTATCCTCTTATACCATTTTATAAAATTTCTGGACATAAATATTTACAAAAAAAAAAAAAAAGGTAACTTATTAGTATTATCACCAATTGACTTTACCATAAAAATATTTATTCTGTAAATTTATCATTTGAGTAATTCTATCATTTGTCTGTAAGTTGAAAAATATATTTATGAAAAAGACTATTTTTATTTCTCAAATGTACCTTTCTATGTTAAAAAAAAGAAAGAATACTCTATTAAAATAGGATAATTGTTTAATGTTATTCTAATATTGTTTAACTTGTATTTTATTCAATATATTTTTGTAAATTGTAGGATGTCTCTTTAGAAGTACACAATACTGCAATAAACCCAATACCACCTGTTCAATCAATTCCATCTTCAACCGAATCTGGAATCATACCAAAAATTCAGTTTGTATTCTTTTCTTTTTTTTTTTTTTAATTAGTTGATTATGAATTATATTTTATACCATTCATTTACTGTTGAATTTGAACTAGAAGATCATATTTTTTATAGTTTGTTTAATCTTTTTGGCAATTTCTTGTTTATTTACTAATATAGTAGAACTCTCAACTTCAGACTTGCCATAGAACTAGCGTTAAAAAACACATAAAACAGGAAAATGTAAAGTTAGGGTTAAAAAAAAAATTGAGCATGTTTTTCATTAATTGACCTGAGACTATTGGAAAAATGTGTTATCTTTAATTGTTTTTTATTTTTAGATACAATTTAAACAATATCCCTATCAATATCAATCTATTGTCAAGTTACTGTTATCAATATTTACTATTATCAATACTTACATGGCATTTTTAAAAAGTGCTTAAGGGTGCTGATTTTCATTTTTTGAAGACATTTTTTGAAGATTTTTTGCTTTTTTTTATGGGGTGTTTTTAAAAAGTGCTTAATTTTCCCATTTCAAAAATGAGATTTTTTTCTTCTTTACCATTTTGAATTTCGGTGTGTATTATGCAAAAGCGTAGTTTTCACGATTCATTCAACCACAATCTATTTCAGCATACTGTCGGTCTATAACGTATGATAGCGTCAATCATTTTATATGTTTGTTGAAACATTTTTAGTTTTTTTAGTAAACAAAACTAATAAATATATATATCTCACACAAGAGCATAGTAATTGTTGTTTCCTCTTATTATATTGTGTATGATATGTACAGGGAAAACACATGAAATTTTTTTTATAGATTTGAATAGCAACCCTGCCGGATTACGGATTATTTTAATTTTTGAAGTCAAAAAGCTTTAATAAAATCTCACTTAAAAATGGGTAATATTTTAAAAATATATTTTTAAAAAAATATTTCATCGTTTTTTTCAATAACAAAATTCTAGATTAATATTTATAATGAATTTCTAGATTAGTATTGATGTCCATTCTAGATGAATCTTAGTATTTTCTGAAAATAAAGACATTGAATTCCAATTATATTATTCTTATAGCATAAGTATAGAAATTGAAAATCTTTTGTTCATTTAAATAACTAATAATCTTTAACAAAACTTAGGAGTATGACTCAATCAACTCTTTTTCTTACATTTACTCAGACTTTTTTTTCCTACAAAGATTTAAAATTTTTACTTTATTTTGTCTTAATGGTATGCAATCTGATTAAAGATTTTTTTAGCACAAATTATAATTAAATTATATTTAATGCTAGGAGATTCCTTCTCCAGTTTCTAAAAGGATTATTTATTGATTTTAATAATTTTCATCGGATGAAAAAGATTTGCCAAATTGGTAATTTAGGAAATCACAATTTTCTTCATTAAAATTTTTTACCAGTTTAATTCAAATAAATATTTTAATAAATATTTAATAATATAATATAATTATTAATAATATATATATATACTATAGTGTGTCTACCACAACAAAAATACAATTCCAATTCTCTAGTATATAAGACATGTTAACTCGATTCTATGTTGGGGTACCTTTACATAGATGATGGTTGATATTGTCGATAACACTTCTATTCCCATATTGGTGACCTTCGGACGTGATGTGAACATGCCTACCTTGAAAAAAACTCCCACTTTGATATGAACACCTCTATCTTGACTGTAACTCCTATTTGGATCTGCCTACTTCGATGGATGGGGTCTACATTGAACAGTTGACATGCTACTTGTGACATTTTCCACCTTCTCTCCATGTTGCTACTCAGTCTCGATCACACACTTCATTTACACTCGGCTGCTGAAAGCAACACAGGAGCGACCGTAAACTTAATACAGCTCTAATGCAGGGTTGCCACTCCACAGGGAAAACCTGGAAAATACTGGGAATTTAAGAATCACCTAAAATAACAGGGAAAATGCAGGAAATTTTGATTTTTTTTCTCTACAAACTGGGAAATTACAGGGAATTTTGCTTCTTATTTTTGTCTTTTAAAAAAATGGTGACCACTCAAAGCATAATCTATGTGATATTTAACCATATTTCAGCTGTTTTTCCAGCAATTAAAACTAATAAGTATAGTTAGTGCAATATAGCTCACACAAGAGCACAGTAATTGTTGTTTCCTCTTAATATATTGTGCATAATATGTACAGGGAAAACACAGGGAATTTTTTTCCTTCCAGATTTGAGTGGTAACCCTATCATGATCAGTACTCAAAAGTACGGTGATCTTAATACAGTTCTTCCGACTTTTCAGAAAACAGCAATGAATTCGTTGAATTCTATCACAGCTATAATTCTGGTAGGAGAGTACTGTTGTGTGTCTACCACTACAAAAATACAATTCCAATTCACTAGTATATAACACATGTTAGCTCGATTTTATGTTGTGGTACCTTTTCATAGATGAAGGTTGATAACTACTAGAGCCACACATATACACTAATAAATATTTTGTTTTGAAAAATTGCTTTTAAAAAATAACATTAAATAATTTGTAACCCCTTTCTAATAACATTTTAAGTAATTTGTAATAAATTAATTTAACAAGTGCTTTTTTCTATTTTAGCAATGTTGTATGTTGCGTTGACTTAGGATGTTATCTAGATCTTTGCAAAATAGCTTTTAGACTGAGAAATGCCGAGTACAATCCAAGAAGATTCCATGCAGTTATCATGAGGATATTAGATCCAAAAACGGCTGCTCTTATATTTCGAACAGGAAAAATTGTTGTGACTGGAGCTAAAAGGTTAGTTTTCCTCTCTCAATCATGTTTCTAATTTGTCACAACCTTTGACACTCCAGTATCTTGAATCTTCACCAATTAGAGGTCTATTCATCTTTAATCCATTGGATATTAGCTCTAATCCTTTATATCTCATTACACGACCTTTTGGCATTGCAGTCATTGTTCTACAACTTACGAAATGAAGAGAACACAATATCATATGCAAATTGTCAGTTTATATAAATTAAGCCCATAAATTAATGAAAGTAGCTTACTGAAAACTATGGAAAATTTAATCATTGTGGATATTAGATAGTTTTAAATAATTCAGGTTTTGTCACTCCAGGGGGAAAACAAGGAAAATACAAGGGATTTAAAAACATCTAAAATAATACAGAAAAAAAGAGGGAAATTTGAATTTTTGCTTTCAAACTGGGATTTTTGTATTTTTAAAAATGTAGACCTCTTAAAGTCTAATCTTTTAGCAAATGCAGCAACAAATCATGTAAGGTGGAGTTTTGTTGTTTCACAATTATTGATTAATTTTTTCGTATTTGAAAGATTCCAATCAACAATATAGTAATCATAAAATTTTCGTACGGTGAATTGTGGTATCATCCATTAAATCTTTTGTACGAATGTTCAGCTGCCAATTCACTTTATTGTTTCAAGGTTTGTGAAACCCTACTTTAAATTATTTAATTAAAGAAGACTTGTACTCTGTTAAATATTTATGTAATGTATTGGTATGAAAGAATATTATTTAATGTTATATCCTTTAATATAACAGTACTATGTATTGATTTAAATACTATTTTGAATTGTTCAGTGTTTTGTTAATAAAATTATACTGGTAAATGTTAAAACTTTCTGTTTAAAAACAAAGTAATTCTGAAATTAAAAAAAAGCTTATTTTATTATTGCAATGAAATTTGCCTTTATTGTAATTAAGTAGAGTAATCACCCTTTTTAAAAGTACTCAGGTACATGTCTACTGTTTAAAAACAAAATGTTCTGATTTTTTTAAAGTATGGATCATTTTAGAGAAGGTTTTGAAAACAAAAAAACTTTTCTTTATTGCTAAATATTGTTTTTTTTTTTTTTTTTTTTTTTTTTTCCATATCAACAGGAGGTTCCATTATGAACTCTCTTTATAGGTTCTCTCTTCTCTCAAGGTTCTGAAAATCTATAAATTTTAAGAAACCTTGTTGGAAATTAAATGTAGAAAAATAACAACTATTGAGAGTTACAAACTAGTATTTCATTGAAAATTAACCAAAAAGGTTTTCAAGCTCTTTTCAATTATTATTGTTAAAGAAAAAAGTCATTAAAATTAGTAAAAATCAGAGTATTTGTCAAGTTTGACTGGACAGTATTCACTCTTTAATCGGCAAATTTATTTCAAAGCATGTGTTTAAGCTTCATTTTCATAGGGAGGATTTTAATCCTTTGCTCTTTTTGATTCCGATTGGAAAAACTTAGTCTTTTTCTTTCTTTTTCTCACTTTGAAAAGAAGTATGATTCATGTTGAATTGAAAAACTTAAAAATCATGTTTGAAAACATAAAATGGGAAAGTTTTGATTTGTTTGTTTTTATATTAAATTAGACATGAAATATTTATATGATTTGTTTTTACAAAAGAAAATATTTTTATGCACATAATTTAAACTATTCTTTCATGTACTGAACCCCCCCCCTCCCAAAGAAGGACCACCCTGAATAACATAATCATATCTATCACCACATTGTGGGACTCATTCTTAATTGTTCGAGGAGGCTTTTAAATATGCTAATTAATTTGTGCTGACAATAAAAGATACAAAATCAGACACAAAAATGTTCTTTCTCTGACTAAACATACTTTTTTTCCACAGATTCAAATTTCTGCCCCTAAAAAATATAGGGGATAGTCCTAATCTGGAAAAAATGGTCTGCATTCTTTGGTCAGGAATGCAGCCCCAAGTTATGACCCCTTAATGTTGATTTTACTGTTATTCAGAGAAAGTAAATTTTTGTGCCTGATTTCGTATTTTAAGTAGTCGTTTGCACTAATTAATTACCATAGTCGAGGTCACACCCTCAAGCCATTAAGATTGAGTCTCAGGACCAAAAGATCCGATCATTTGATCAAAAGTTATTCAGGATGGTCTGTCTTCCATCTGCAGAGGATCCAAATTGTGATGGCATGTCTTCGGATCTTTCTCGTGGATGTTTTCTAGACTGTTATCAAAAGCCCATAATGCAGCTCTAGTGCAACGTAAATAAAATACTTATCTACCTATTGCATAATTTTTTTTATTATTATGTTGGTTAATGAATTACATGGTTTACTCTGATAGAAAGAAATTGCATTTTTCTTTTTAAATTTTTAGTGAAACTGCTGCGCACTTGGCTGCAAGGAAATATGCAAGGCTGATTCAAAAGCTTGGTTTTGATGTAAGTGCATTTTATTTATTTTTCTCCGGGTTTCTTGGCTAAGGTTGATCCTAATGAAAGAGCTTTAAGGATTGATTTTGTTGATTAAAGCATCCTTTTTTTTGGGTAATTATTTCATACAAGTTAATGCTCTTCAGTTGAATTTGGCAATTTATGTGCAGCATGTGAAATAAAAATTTGATCACATTAATAAATTTTGTCATCTAATTTTCACTTATTGAAATGATTAGGTAAACAATTTAGGAAATTCTAAACACAAATCAAGCAAAGAAAAAAAAAGAATTTTTAAAAATATGCATGTTAGAGCAAAAACATAATAAATTATTAAATCTGATATATAATTAATTAAGATATAATAAATTATCTATTTATTGTTTTGTTTAATGTTGGTTTCAAAAAAAAAAAAAAAAAAATGTATTTTTTTTTTTATTTATATATTTTTTTTTTTTATTTATTTATTTTTTTTTAACTATTGCTTGAAAAGTTTTGCTTATTGCCTTTTCCTGCGTATCCCTCATAATTAAGGGCTCAAAAAGTTTAATCATGCACCAGAAATATGACGTATAAAATGCTTGGAACTGAAAAGAATTATTCTAGTGTAATTTTTTTTTCTTTTGCCCCACAAGCTGACTAAATTTTAAATGTAACATCCCAATAAAATTTTTAATTGGAGATCCCTTCTCTTAAATTTATGTATAATAATTGTAGTCCTTAAAATCCTTGTTTTTTTCATCAAAAAAAATCACAAAATTTCATAGAACTTTTTTTATTCCAAAAACCATAAATTGGAGTGTAATCTCCGAATTAAAGGGGCCCTTGAGGAAAGGGTTCACCCAGGGTTGTCAGGTTACTTCAGGGGTCTGTCTAGGTTTTTTTGTGAGGTACCTATTTTGTGAAAATTTAGACATAATTTGTGAAAATTATTTTAAAAAATCAACACAAAAATGTGGTAAAAATATGATTTATCGTTTCTTACAGGTTACAAAAATAAAAGTTTAAGAAAAAGTATTTTGTGAATCTACAGTTTTTCCAAAGGTTGAATTTGTGAAGGTACCGCTAAACGGTAGTAAATTTGTTCTGTACAGACCCCTGTACTTAAGAAGAACTTTCTTATAAACAAAATTTTAAAGTTATTAAACTAATTGTGATGCATTGTACATTAATTGGAGTTTGACAAATATTTGAATATAGAGCAATTTACTTATTTAAAAAAAGAAGAAAAATATTGTAAGAAATGGTAATCTAAAATCTTAAAACAGCTTTTAAATGCCATATAAATTCCTTTTTAAAATTGTACGTACTTTATGATACTGACTTTTATTACAATTGTGTTTTTAGTGAATACATATAAATTCAATGACTAATTTTTATAGATGTGTGTGTGTGTGTGTGTGTTGACAAGCGCCGGCAACCGAGGACACACACAGGCAATTTCACCTTCCAACCGAGGACCTCGTGCCAACCGAGGACATCCTCGGTTAGAAAATGGTATTTTCATACTCAGGGGGACATGAAATAGTCCCAGAAAAATTTTTAGCATAATCTAATTTTGTCCTCGATTGGCAGTGTTTATCAACACTGTGTATAATGAGCCGAGTCGAAGTGTGTATGCGTGAAAAAACGACGTACTCGGTTGGTCAATAAAACCACACGTTCCGCGGCGGTGATCGTTTGCACTGTGAAACCGCTTACTCGGAAACACCCACCCCGGTCTTTTTCGTATTTAACGAATAAGCATCAAACAAATTAAGGAAATGCTTTAACATATTTACATACAATGTTAACGGACATTTTTATCACTTAAATGTATATGAAAGTTCATCAGTTAATGTATAGGAATAAATACGTGTTCCTGTTTGAAAAATTATCACATCCATATATTTGTTACTTTTTTAATATGTATGAAATGCATAGAAAATTTTTCACACTATTTTAAGGGAAATTAATGATTTTGTTTACTTTTATTTAACTGAAGGTGCTGGTATGTTTATAACGAAGAACATGTTAATGAAAAATAATATTATTATTTAGTCATTATTAATTAAAATGTAGTGATTTAAGTTTAAATTGTTAAAAGACTCTCATTCTTTATTTATTGCTTTAAGTTTGACATGAATTACTTTTTTAAAAAAAAAGCTTTTTAGAAATTCACCTTACACATATTTAAATTTTTACACACTTTTTAAAGAAAACTATTTTTCTTACTTTTTCTTGTATGATAAAACTTCTTTTAATAAATTGTAATCAATTTTTTTTTTATTTTGTTGATAAAGTATTCTAGTGATTACATTAGAAGCTTTTAAAAATTTATAACTGACATTTTCTTAGGACTAAAATATTATTTAAGTCTCTATTAATAAATAGAACTTATTTGAACTATACGTTCGGAAAAAAAATTTAAACATATTTTGTAATTAAATTTAATATTCGAAATAAATTGCTTTAAATAAAAAAAACGATTAAAGTTTTTACTATTTAATGGATTCTAATTAAGATTAAGCTGGAAATCAGTTTTAGATATTTTCTTCAAACTAGAACTTTATTATTATAAAACGCACAGGCAATCGCAGACCTACAATACACGCTACCAATCAAGAACCTACAATACATACACCCAAGCGAGAACCTACAATACACACAGCCAATCGCGGACCTTAATTACGCGCGGCTAATTGAGCTTTTTTAAATGATAATGAAGAGCAAATTTTATTAAAATTAGTGACTAATCATCCAAATGATGACTTATACTTTAAGGCTTCGTTAGTGATATTTTTTTCCTCAGACTTTAATTTAAATTAATTTTCAAAATTGCAAACTAAGTGATAATGCTCTGATATTTACAAATGCTCGGCATGAAAATTTTTATTATTAGGTCATTCAGAGTGTTTTGTAAATACTGCCCTTAAAATCTATTTTTATAATATTTCTCGAAATTGAAGACAAAAAATACGTTTATATGGAGTCAAAATTTCATATTAAAGCAAGGTAAAAATCAAAAACACAAAAATACAGTCGAAATATACTAAATAACAGTACAGTGAAGCAAATGAAACAGAGAACAAAACAGTTTTGATTGTAAAAAGAAACAGAAAATAGTCATAAAAAGATCATTAAAAATATTTAACCCGCAATAAAACTTATTTTTGTGCTTATTTGACATTCAAAGTCCTCTATTGTAGTTTGTTAGATTTCTATAGGCTTTCTGTTTTTAATTACTACTTTTGGATGTAACTAGCCCGCATTTGCGTTAGATGAAGAGGAAAACCACGAAAACCTCACGCTCTTAGACTGACTGCAAGGGGACTTTAACCCATGATCCGTTAACCACTGAGGATATCTTAACTTAGCACTGAGTCGGTGCAAGTCGGGTGCAAAACTCGAATCAACCAGGCATTGCCGGAATTCGAACCTAGTTCACCTCATTGGGTAGCAATCGCTCTATTCCCTGACCCACAACTGCTCTCTTAATCTTATTTTCCTTTTTTGCCACCACTCTTTAAGTCTTTTAAGTTAAGTCTTTTTAAACGATCGTTTTTAAGTAGGCATAAATGTATCTGCTATGCTAATCTGGCCAACACCCTCAGAAAACTAAAAAATAGTTCTAAAATTTCAAAATAAATATATGAAATTAAATATTCTGAGAACAGAAATAGACTGATTAGACTGACTGCAAGGGGACTTTAACCCATGATCCGTTAACCACTGAGGATATCTTAACTTAGCACTGAGTCGGTGCAAGTCGGGTGCAAAACTCGAATCAACCAGGCATTGCCGGAATTCGAACCTAGTTCACCTCATTGGGTAGCAATCGCTCTATTCCCTGACCCACAACTGCTCTCTTAATCTTATTTTCCTTTTTTGCCACCACTCTTTAAGTCTTTTAAGTTAAGTCTTTTTAAACGATCGTTTTTAAGTAGGCATAAATGTATCTGCTATGCTAATCTGGCCAACACCCTCAGAAAACTAAAAAATAGTTCTAAAATTTCAAAATAAATATATGAAATTAAATATTCTGAGAACAGAAATAGACTGATTAGACTGACTGCAAGGGGACTTTAACCCATGATCCGTTAACCACTGAGGATATCTTAACTTAGCACTGAGTCGGTGCAAGTCGGGTGCAAAACTCGAATCAACCAGGCATTGCCGGAATTCGAACCTAGTTCACCTCATTGGGTAGCAATCGCTCTATTCCCTGACCCACAACTGCTCTCTTAATCTTATTTTCCTTTTTTGCCACCACTCTTTAAGTCTTTTAAGTTAAGTCTTTTTAAACGATCGTTTTTAAGTAGGCATAAATGTATCTGCTATGCTAATCTGGCCAACACCCTCAGAAAACTAAAAAATAGTTCTAAAATTTCAAAATAAATATATGAAATTAAATATTCTGAGAACAAAAATACTTCGCAGAGATTCTCTAATATTTTTTTTTATTAAATAGAAGAGAAAAGATCTGAGTTCTCGTATGTGTTCTTTTAAAAATGTTTTTACCAGATTTTAGTTTTCTGAAGACCATGAACACCTTACGCAATGCGGCCGTGCAGTGGTTCGCAAATCTCTGCAAAAAATGTAGTTTATATAGATACTATATGAATAATTTTTTTATTCTAAGATATAATTGAAGTTTCAAAATTTCCACGTGCTTGAATTTCAAAGAATGAGGGGGGGAAAATATTATTATTTCGCAAATGAAACGGCTTTGCTTCTCCTTTATAAAATATATTTGTACTATTATACTACAAGTAACAAAATATAAAATTACAAAGGACTAGAGAAAAAATTTTCAGTCTTCATGTTCAATTTTACTTTCATAATTTAACATTAACCAAAAATAACTTTGCAGTGTAAGACAATTGAAATCAGCCATGGTCACCGTATAATATGAATGGCCTCCTATTTTTTATTAGAAACTTTCCATCTCGAATTTAATGAACATAATATAAAATAAAAATTTAATTCAAATTCCAATTCTATGATTCCATAATTACTGAGTGATCTTTTATATCCCTTAATGACCTATTGGACATTTAGTTTTACCTAATACGTATTAAGATTTTCAGTTGGCAAGCTTATCTCTTCATTAAAAACTATCAATTTGATAAAAGAATATTCTTATGCTAGATATCAAACGCGTTTTTCTAAAAACTACCTTTTTTAAGTTTTCAAGAATGCTTTATTTATTTTTTTTTTTTTATTATTATTTTACTGTTTATTTACATTGTTGGCATTATTAAAAATCTTGGGTTTTAATTTTACAATCGAATAGTATTTCCTACCTATCTGCCATGCGCTACAATGGTAGTTATTTAAATATATTTGATCATTTTATTTCATTTTGACGATTTCAAGAGTTGGATAAAAAGTGTTTAAATTCTGCCTTACAACGTTATATAGCAGTTAAAAATGTTAAAATATTTCCTAAATTATAATTTAAGAAACATTCAATAAATATCCATGATGAAAATATGGCTTTTTTTCATACTTCAGATCTTATGTTTTCATTAATTATCATAAAAATAATAATATATATAAATTGTTTATATTAGTTGAAAATTTTTATGAGGAAAAATGTTTGCTGTCCTCCTTGAAGGGGGGGGGGGAGGAACGGGGTTGTGATTGCTTACAATGAGAGAAGTAACCATTCTATGCCTGGAAGCTAAAAGGGGAGATGAGTGATAAAACGGGTTCTTCACTGTCCACATGCTCCTTTTGCACAGATGACTCTAGCTTTTTTTTTTAAATCCAAGCCTTCCAAAATTTAATAAGAATTGGTATTATACTCAAAGTGAATAAAATATTTCTCATGCTGCAATCATAATCATAATTTTTTTTCAATTTTTTAATTCTTTGATGACGTATAACTGAGTTATTTGCTAATTTTGTCTAAGGTTTTGACGTGTGAAGTATGTTTATAAAAATTAACTACAAATAATTAATTCCCCCCCCCCTCAAATTTCCTAAAAATTAGGAAATATGTCATTCCCATTTTTAGCAACTTTCTTGATCCCCGTATTTTGCAAAAAATGCGATTTTTCTAACATTTAAGCACTAATGGATAAATTTTCTATTGTTTTGTATGCATATAAGGAGCGGGAGACAAAGAAGCGAATTCAAATTTCACATCTTTATAATGTTGTCGCCAATTATAAATAACCAACGAATAAAATCAACTGACGTGAATATTTTCAATGTTGACTGTAATTTTAGTGCAGGTGACTACTATTGTTTACTATAGAACAAATTTTATTGTTTTATTTCGATATGTGGCGCAAATAACGAGTAAACAATAATTAAGATTTTAATTATTTCCTATTAAGCTCTGTGGTTGAGGGTGATTGTTCTTGTTAAAGATTTATTATCTTTAAAAGGTTGATCAAACGTTGATAGTTTTTAAAATATCTGTGTTTGAAAATGCTAAATAATGTTGGTGAAAAACTAAAACACAAATTTCATTTTTTTTTGGTAATATTGATTGGTATAATTATTATCTACTTTGTTATGTAAAGATTTAAACGATACATAATAAGTATACAATTTACTTTAAATGTGTATTACATAGTCCTTTGGCCATTAAGTACACACGCACAAAATGTCGCTTATTTACTTGATGAAAATTGACAACAATGTATCCACTTGGTCTTGAAAATAAAAGTAGAAAGAAAAATAATAATAAAAAGTGATCTTAAAATAAATCAATATGCAAATAAATATAATCTACATTAGGTATAGATTACTCATTTTTATATAAAATTTTAAACCTTCACTAAATAAAATTGTAAAATTAAAATTCAATAAACCTTTTAGTGACCATTTGAAAGATCTTCCTCCTAAGAATAGTTTTTTTTTTTTTTCATGTTTCCGTTTTCATAGAATGAAATTTAGATATTTCATATTTCCCTAGCAGATTGTCTTTGAAATTTTAAAAGCCTGATTTTGTGATTTTTTTCAATAATGGTTAATGTAGTACAAATTAATTTATTTTAAAATAAAACTTAATATCAAAGGTTAAGAGTAATTAATCTAATATTACTCTGCAAATTATGCTTTTTGTTCAGGCATAAAATGCAAGTGAATGGAAATATATATATATATATATATTTTTCGAAAATAAAATTTTACATTTTATAGCTATCAGGATAGTGGAGTTGTCTGATATCGCATTTTTTGTAGATATCCAGAGGTCAGAGGAAAGTTTGAGTTTTTTTTTTTTTTTTTTTTTTTTTTTTTTTTTTTTTGTTCTCATCTCAACGCCTTCTTAGTCATCAGTCTACATGACAATTGCAACCGGCCATCAAACGTTTCCTCCTAGGGTGGATTTAAATTTTGTCTTATTTTTTCCATCTTGAATTCTACTAGAATTTATTTTCAAATTAAAAAGAAATATATTTTACTCAATAATTGCTACGTCAATATTAACACAAAAAAATGCTTTCCAAACTTATATGTTATGTAAGAAATTTAACTAAAAAAATTTTGAAATATATATATATATATTAATTGCCTGTGAAACAATTTTAGATGGAAATTGAAATATAATGTTCAATGCAAAGAAAATATCTTTTTAATTTTATAATTAAATCTACTAATAGTTCACATACATCTTTCTTTTAAAGATATTAATAATGCTGCATCAAAAGGTAAGAAACAAATATTTATAGCCTTCCACAAAATATTTTTTTTTTATTTAATAATTCTTCATTTCCTATATTTTACCCTTTTTTTCATCAATAAAAAATTATAAGCTAAAATAAAAAAGGGTGTGGTATTCTATCTATTCTACATATCATTGATTAATATATGGCACATAACTTTGTAAGATTCGTATGTAGCAAAAACATATAAGAAGTGTTGTTAAATAAAAAAAAGTGCCTTTGTTTATTTGCACCAGATTCTCAAGAAAATAGCGTTTTTAAAACTACTGCTCTTATATTTAAAAATTACACTCTTGAAGAGCTATTGCTATTTAATAAGTGAAACTTTAACTTCGTAAAACTTATTAAAATTCTTGAGATTCAAGAGAACTATTAAAATGTGAAACAATACTTGTTTCTGTTTATTATCTAAAAAGTATCGCAGTGGACTGATCGTTAAGACACGGTTCCCTGGAGATGACCGAAGTCAAGTATCATTAGCTGCAGTCAGAGTGCTGGCGGGTGATCACATGGATCAGTCTGTGTAAGGACCGAGGGTGTGCGGTATTGGTCCTTTTAAACTGTTTTGCCGTAAAGTGATTGACTTCGTGTGCAGGACGTCAGGATACTGAAGGCGTGGGTGCCATCCCATCTGCAGAGGATCAAAATTGTGATAGCCTGTCTTTCGATCATCCTCCGGGGTGTTTCCCAGACAGTCGAAAATGACCCCTTGCGCAGCTCTAATGCGACGTAAATGAATTTCACAATCACAACAAAAAAATTTTAAAACCGAAAATTTAAAAGCATTCTTATGAAATTCGTTAATTTGTCAAGAGAGCTATAAAGTTTTTAAAAACCAGTTCAAGAACTAAATTCAGTTTGCAACTCATCTCAAGTTTAAGATTTGTATTCAAAGAGCAGAGTATTACTTAAAAAACTTTTTGAAGGGTGTTCATAGCATTTTCCGCAACACATAAGGTTATCTTCACTCTATTCAACTATAACAACGTCGTGAAAAAAATCCTATTTTTCAAAGAATTAATGCAATGAAATCATTAATTTCTTAATTCTTAAGCAGCATGGAACTTGTAACCTGATAGCGATTTAAGATATTTAATTTTGAAATAATGTTCCTAATTATAATATTTTTGAATGTGCATAAAGTATAATAATTTTTCTTACGATAAATTTATTTTGGAATTATTTTCTAAAATAAAATTACCCCAAAATACGCTCGTTGTCAAAATATCCCGGTTTCAGATCGATGATTACCAAAATGTCAACGGAAAAAAAGGTGGTCTGTGCGCAATGCCAACTTTATTGCCACAATCATGCTGTTAAGCTCAAATTTGTATGAACCTCCTGGCTTTTGCAAGAATGCTTGACTATTTTAAGTGTTAAAGAATCGACACTTGACTCACTTTTATTAGTGAGGCTTTTAAATTTAAAAATTTTGGAAAAACAGTAGAGTCGAGCAATTAAAATGGACAACCATATAACTATTTTCAGCGACACCCAAGCAACGTTACTCCAAATTATTAGACTTGTCCCACGCAGCATCAAGCAATACAATGTCGCATCCTCAGTAAAATTACTTCACAGTTTAAAAATTCTAAAATTTAAACTTTACACTACTAAGGGTTGAGGATGGGAAATAGATTATAAAGCTTATACGTAAAAAAATAAATGACTCAATTCTAATCAAACAAAAGTAGTACTAATTTATCTTAAGAAATGAGGGTACAATTGACTTTTGTTACTTTCTAAAAATTTAATAAAATTTGAAATGCATTTTTTTTTTCAATCCTTCCATTGAGTAATTAAAATATTTTTTACGCATTTTTATTTTGATTGTTAATTTTGGGACACAAACAAAAAAGACATATCATAAATGCTTTCCTAAATGAAAGATTGTTGTGAAACTAACAATCGATGCTAAAAACTTCTCACCTGCACCTTTATCCACCTCCCTAATTTTATCTACAATCTTCTTTTGTTTCAAGTGAAGGATACTTTGTCCTTCAAACTAATAACTATAAACATTGTCTATAAACATTTGCAGAGCCGTGGTGGCTCAGAAGATGGAGTGTTTGATTCTCATTCAGGTGAACAGGTTCAAATCCCAGTGATGGCTGGTCGATACGAATTCCGCACACGGCTCGCACCGACCACAGTGCTGACATAAAATATCGTCAGTGATATGATGACATAAAATATCGGATCATTGGTTAGAGTCCCATTTGCCCCTAACCGTGAGAGTTTTACGTGATTTTCCTCTCCATGTAGCGCAAATGTGGGGAAGTCCCATTAGAAAGTCCTCCACGAAGGCAAATTTATCCCAATACTTGATCCAAGAGTTCTCAAGGCTATTGCGTTGACTTTAGTAGCCGTAAAATTAAATTTGAGTTTTCTGATCAATGACGGTTATAAAAAAAATAACCATCTGCTAAAAAAATTTTTTTTTAAATTTGGAAGTGTAGAATGGCAAAATTTTCATAAACTTAATAATCAAAAGAAAATGCAATATTCATATATTCAATAGTTCTTACTGCTGCTTAACTTTTATTATTTCTTTCAAGATTTTCCTAAAAAGTATTGATTAACTTTAAGGTTTAATACAATTATTTTTATAATAAAAAAATTGTTATATCATTAATAATTTCTGTTAAGCATGCTTGTACAGAAATAAATTTCCCAAAAAGTTTCAAATATGCTAAGTATATTTCAATTTTGACTGATGCTATAAAGGTAAGACCCCATATTATACACCAGTCGCAGGCCCCGTCATACCTTAACTTACTTGGGTTTTTATATCACAATTCAAATGAATTTTATTTTTGATATACTGTAAAATATGGTTCTTTTTCTTTCAGAGGGTCAGATGCAAGTAAGAAATTTCGACATTTTCTGATTATTTTTTTCTCCTTTTACTCATAAATGAAATAAAAATGTGAAGGAAAATCTATGGATTCAATAGATGATCTATAAATTATACATTTAATACTCTGTTTGATTTTTTCTACAAGCTTTCATGACTATTCAATTAAATAATTTATATTTAATTATACTAGCAGTTTTTTTAAGAAATTAATATTTGATTTCTTAAGAAAATATTAATTTATAAAAATTAATATTAAGAAATTATTAATATTAAGAAAATATTAATTTAAGTTAAATATTAATTTCTTTCTTAGAAATTAATATTTAACTCAAAAACAAATCTGCTATTTTTTTAAGAGAAAAGAAAACAATCTACTATACAGCTAAAAATTGATTTTGAGTAGATTTATTGTAATTAACAGTGAGTTTACAGCCCTTTTCAACAATTGTTACATACGTTTTGAAATTAATGCAAAAAACAAAAATAAAATTTCATTAAATAAAATAAAATAAATCTATTGTACTTTGACACAAACAGGAAGAAAAAAATTCAAAAAAAAAAAAAAAAAAAAAACTATATGGATAAATAAATAAAAGCTTATCTGCTATTATAAAATCAAACTCTTCTACCATTTTTAGAAGCATAGGTAAATTCTAAACTGATGGGTATTTTTTCATTTAAAACGTAACATTTATACCACAAACTGCGCATTTTTTTTTCTTCAGTTTCTTCATTTTGAATGCGGGAGTATGTAAATACATTAATAAATATGTAATAAGAAGAATGAAGGAAACATAATAGCTTTTAAACCCACTAGAATTTTTCAAAGCATGTATAAACTATTTCAATTGAGATTATGAATCGTTTTTGCCTCCTTTCATAATTGTTCCGATAGAGATTTATTAAGTTCATATAATTAATAGCATTAAATGAACAACAAATAGCGATTTTTTGCTCATTTATGTAGATTGGACACTTGTTTGCCTTGTAAATTTCAGTTATAACAATCCAAGTTTTCAAGTTCTTTTTAACTATTAAATTTATTTATAGTAGTTAAATTGAACTTTACTAATTTATTTATTTTTAAAGTTGGGATTGAAAATATTACTTTGCTAGAAACTTGTTGACTTTGCTAGAAATCGCTTATTTTTTAATTCTTCTTTTTTAATACAGTGTTCTAGTAATTATATTCGACCAAACAGATATTAGAATGAACAGTGATTTTTACAATAATATCCATTTTTAAGATCTTCAATTTAAGTGGAACAGCAAAAAAATAAAAATATATGTTTATTTCTAGTGCCCTATGTCATACGAAAGTCATCAGTTCCTCAAAATCCATTTCTAAATTGTAAACTCAGTGAATAATACCAGAAAGGAACTATACACTATACAAGTGTTCTATGCTTTGCAAACGCGCGGGAAATTCTCAGTAGTAGAATCTTACAGTGATTAGGCAAGGATGATTTAGCATAGGCAATCTTCTACTCCACATCAGAAGACCACCCGGGGCAGGGCTCACATCTTCCCTTCTGAATGAGCCAACAAAAGGAATGGTCAAGCCCTTGAAGAGTCTTTTGACAGTAGCTTTGTTGGCGCTCAAATAGAAGTTAAATTAATAGAAAAAGGAAACATATTCAGGACACCTTTTATATTTTTTTATTTGTTTTTATTGACGTTTTTACACTTAAATTTCTTGAAATACTAAACTTGACTTGTTTATTGTAAAAAATACTGGTGATAATTCCAACTTTTCTTTTAAAAGTCATATTATTCTT
Organism: Parasteatoda lunata; assembly: GCA_949128135.1. Classification (NCBI taxonomy): domain Eukaryota; kingdom Metazoa; phylum Arthropoda; class Arachnida; order Araneae; family Theridiidae; genus Parasteatoda; species Parasteatoda lunata. The sequence goes on from OX421971.1 coordinate 5,732,155, forward strand.
ATTGTATTATTCTTATCAATATACTTTTATAAATCCTTATTAAAATATTAATATATATCCTATTAAACTTATTAAAATAACTTAAAAAATTAGTTTACAATGAAATAACATCCTAATTCATACTTTGAAGGTTTATCAAAGTCAGTGGAAAAAAGTAATTTTTTAAAATTTTAAACAATAAGCTGAATTTTTTTATACAGCATTATATTTTATTTATATGACAATATGTAAATTTTCTAAAAAAAAATAAAATAAAAAAAAATATACCCTTATTAAAGTATTCACCAATTTCAAAGCTTGTTTGTAGATTTCCACCATTATATGCAAGCAAATAATAAAACACATATCTGAATTAAAACATGCAGCTTGTATTTAATATTTTTTAATTAAATTAATTTTAGATTTTGTTTCTTTTTAAAAATGGCATTAACATAGTGTATGACAATGTCAAGAAAATTTAAAATCCTGATAGAAATTCAATTAAAAAGGAATATTTAATAAATTAAAATATTAATGCTCTCCCTGAGTAAAACTTATTATATTTTAATTGAAATAAGTAAACAATGTTATTTTTTTATGCCTACTACCACCGCAAAATACTTACATTATATAAGCAAAATATTACATAAATATTTACATGCAAAGTATTAAAGCAAAATATTACATTCCCTCCCTCCCCAAAACAATAGAATATTATAATTCTTTTAAACGTCTGCTCTTGATATTTAATTACATTCTATTTAATTACAAAAATTTGAAAGGGAAATGTATAAGATGTAGAAAAGTGATGAAAGGGTTACAAACTAAGGAAGATATTTTTCTCAACTACATATTTATCTTGCCATAGTATTTTAACTAATAAAATCTAATAAATGCATAAAAGAATTTTTGTAGTTAAAATCAATCGAACAATCTCTAAGGGAAGTTCTTAAATCAAAATATTGTCTATATATATATATATATATATATATATATATATATATATATATATATATATATATATATATATATATTAAAATGACAGACAATTGCGAGGATTGGAGAACAAAGCGAGTATGGAACAGAGCCTCCTAGAAATTCATATTATCACACTGTATCTTAGGAACATAGTCAAAGCATATTTTTCAAAAAACATTCTTTCCAAAATAAAAAACAATGACCCTAAATAACCTTATCATGTAATGATCTGTTTTTCATATACTTAGATTTAATATTAAATTCAAATTTCAATTAGTTTAGATTCAAATTGTTAAAATCTTATTTTGAAAGTATTGAATTGAAATTGGTGAAATTTTAAACAACAGCGTTTTGTTATAACTTTTTAAATATTTCTGGACCATAGCCACCCTGCATTAACACGGTTTGCGAAAATTCCCGTGAAGGTTAATAAAAAACTGCTACTAGGGAGAAATTTAAATTCAAAAATATTACAGACCCAGTTTTCCGGATTTTTATTTTTATTTATTTTTTTATTCTTTTGGAATATTTCATTATTTATTTACTTTATTTACATTATTAAAAGTCTTGGATTTTAGATTTACTTCAGAATTGTCTGGTGTGGGATGTTAGTGTGTTGTGCTAAAAAATTATTTTGTAAGGAAATTTCTTTGTAAAGTAGTAGACTGTTTTATATTTGTTTGAACATTTTATACACAATAAAATTTTAGAAGCTGAGGTCGTTTGAAGAAAAAAAGTCTGGTCCAGAGTTGTCTGCACCAAATTTTTTCATTTTAAAGACCTTAAAATAAAAACCTGATACAAAACAAACACTTGAGATAAGCTTATTTAAAAATTTTAAATAAATAAATTTAAAAAATTACTAACCCGATCATACTTTAAACTTATGGATTGATCCATTATTTCACTGACATCCTCTTATCTTAAATGAAAAATAAATAATCTAAAATTGATTTGAGTTTTTATTTTCCTTAATCATCATTGGAACATTTTATATTTTTTATCGACTTTAGAAGACTATTTAGAAGACTTAATAAAAATAGAAACAATAACTCATTTTGAAATTAAGCAAAGTTATTCAAAACTAGAAGAAATAATAACTTGGAAGGTTAACTTGGGTGAAATAGCAATGCCAATTGGAAATGCTATCCTAACATTTTAGAGTCTGACGCAGGTACAGAGTCGACAGTCACGCGCAAGGGCTGTTCGTATTGAAATTAAACTATGATTCTACCTTTGAAAGGGTAAATATGGATTCATTTAGGATGAAGTTTAAAAATGCTAAGATTAAAATAAAATATCATTTTCCTGTTTAAGTTTTTATATTTAAGGGGAAGTTTTATATTTAAGGGGCCATTCTTACTGCATGCGATTAACCTATTGCAAAAAGCAAGAAGTTTTTCTTGAAGTAGTTTCTAGATTTTCACATGAATGATAAGAAACTAAATGCTAAGGGAATGGGCATTAAGTCGTGCTCAGAATCACAGATGATGAGGCAAGCAATGGCCTGTCTTCCTGTCTACGCGTTGACATGTCTTCCAGGTTCTAAGCAGTGCTCACTAAGCAGTTATGAAACTTACGGGAATTTCATTACTACTCAGAAAAATCATTGCTTGTTTAAAGCAAGATCATCGGTTTGGTTTGAATTTCTGATGGATTCCTACTTTATTGTCAATATCATTCTATCTCTGACAATCACTGCCGCGCTTATTTCATTATTAAAATTCTTGAACCGAAAGAAACTTCTACGTTTTATTTTTAAACCACACCATTATATATTTCAATTTATCATTAGCTTATTTCTTTATACCGTAGATTATAATAATTAAAAAAAATACTAGTTAAAAAGAAAATGCCCTCATCTATACTTTGTAGGCAAGGTAAATAAACGTTGGTTTAATTATCGTATTATTTCTTAAAATCTCTTGTATTTTATATTATTTATATCTTACCTTAAATATCGTATTTATTTATAAGTACGTCAAAATTTTCTCACAAAGAAATGAAAAATAGACCTTAACGAAATAATTAAAAACAATTTTACCATTATAAGCAGAAAAATGCACAAAATGTAATTTTGTATTTTTGCCTCTAAACTTGCATTTTCTCATAAAAAATCTTAAAAATTAGATATTATTTTGAATAAAAAATTTTTTTAAGTGAAATAATATAAAATTTCTACAAAGAAAAAGAAAAACATCATACATTTACAGTTACAGCAAAACTTCAGTGTGACATTAAGCCTTGCGTTTTACGTTCTTAGGAAGTAAAAATTCAAGTAATAATAATAATATTTTTACATTCCAATAATCAGGCATAATCCAATTGCTATTTAGCAGCTACTGTTAAAAGAATACAAACGTTTAAATAATGTAAAGCATATATGAATAAAATTTGAGGTAGGTAGATATTTTATTTACGTCACACCAGAGCGTCACACGACGGTCTGGAAACATTATTCAAAGACATGCCATCGCAATTTTGATCCTTTGCAGAGGGATGGCTCATCCGCTTTGGCAGCCCGACGACTTACGAGCGAAGCCTAGGACTTTACGACGGAACAGTTTAATGAGCACCGATGGACCGATACCGCTCACCCTCGGTCCCTACGTAGGCTGATCAAAGTGGCCATCCACCCGCTTACTGACTGCCACCAGTGATTCTCGACTTTGGCGTTTTATTGGGAACCGTGTTTTTACGATCAGTCCACTTACGGGGCAAAGAAAACTTTAAAATCCTGAGAAAATTTAATAAAAAATAAGAATATATAATACATCAATTGAAATGCTAAAGCTTTCTCTCTATAAAATTATCGCATTACAAACTACAATAAGATAACCAGGGTTCTTTTTTGTGCCAAGCTCAATTATTTCATACTTTTTTCTCTATTTCGTATTAATTTAGGTCAAAGTAAGTGAAAAATAATATATCTTGCATTTTAATAATTTGTCGTTATGAAAAACAGCATGAAATATCAGGGTCTTAAAAGTAAATTAACAGTTTTTTTAGTAACTAATATTAGACTATTTTTTATACTTTAAAAATACCAAAATATTTTATTTTTTTTGTTTGTGATTAGAGGGTCAAAAAATATATATTTATAAGACCCACCTGCGTCAAAGGGCGTATAAACAATTTTTTTCTCGCTATATTAAAAACTATGGCCTCAAATCAGAAATGTTTTGAGCTCGAATCCTGGACAAAGCATAGATGGTCTTTCATTCTCTATATTAACTGTCCATACTGTGGGAAAAACGTTGTTCCCCCTTATATGGTGCCCCTGAAAGATTGGCTAACAAATATGCTTTAATACGCCTGAATTTACGAATGTTAACCAAAGTGGGCATTGAAAAAAAAAAAAAATCTCAATAATCATTTCTGTTTTTGATGTATGACTTTACGTTACTTTATATTTTCTTAAATACTCTAACATAGAAGCTTGAAACTTTAGCAATTTTAGAAGTAAGCGATAAAGTTGAATTGAATATTTTATGGGTTTTTAAAAGAAAGTTAATTTGAAAAACCCTTGACGTAAAATTTTTGTTTCATACTTTTTGCAGATAATTGCTAGTGACAAAAGGGAAATGTTGTTATGCTAACTTCAACACCATTATTTTTTTTTAAAAAAGAAGAAAAAAAAGAAAGAAAGAAATACAAAATTAACTCAGTTATACTAAATGATACAGGCCTGAACAGCATACGGTACGCAGCTAGGTGCGAACCGGTCCAGCCGCACTCAGTTAGCGTTTGTTCTCCTTGAAGTTTTTATATATATTCCCACTTTGTTTTTGGATATTATTAAATTTGTTTATTATATTATTGAGACTCAGATTTTAATATTTTTTTCTCGAATATTCCAGAATGCTCTCCACAGAACAAAAGACAATTCGATGTTTTTCATTAAAGCATTAAACGTTGTTACTATTTTGCTCTTAAGCTTGTTTTTGTTTCACGAGTATCTTAAGTATCTGTATCTTCTTTTTAAAATTCTTTTAGTATGCAGGCATTCTTAAATTAAATTCTTGAATGAACTTAGTACTAACATAATTTATTGTTTTATTTCATATTTTTATTTTAATTTATTTAATATTAATCCTTCAATCTTTTTTATTTAATATTTGTTCGCATAGTATTGCTAAAAAAACCTGGGTTAAAATCGTGTGATCTTGCTATAAAATAATAATTAGCTAAAATTTCAAATTTTGCCATAATATATAGTTTTTCGCGATCTATATATTACACTGACTAATTAATAAGATGCAAATAATTATAGTTGAATGATGATCGTAAAAATAATTTTTAAATTTCGGATAATTTAATAAGACAATTTTAAAAATGATTAAAAAGTATTGGTATGTGATTCTCTAAAGTTAAAAACAACAAACTATTGAATGATAAAATTAGTGAGATCTTCTCTTATATTGTTATTAACCCCTCAAGGTAATCGCGTGATTCTCCCTTCACTGACCACAGTATCAAAATTTTCTCACTCTAGCTGCTTAAAATCACTAAGAATTGATTTCAATGCGTTAGACTCTTATTACATATTGTAATAGTACGTATACATACTCTTTAGTAAGTATACTCTTGGAGTATTCCGGCCTGTGAAAGCTCTTTGCGTTAGTTTTGGGATCGTTCAGAGCAGAAATATAACACAATTAATGACTAATCACTGAAAAAAGAATTTTAAAAAAAATAATTTTTTTTAGTTAATCTGTGGCTTTTGGTTCTCATACAGCATTTATTCAGTTAGAATAGCACTGTGATTGTTCGCATGAAATTGTTTCAGTATTTTTTAAAAATGCATTTTTAAAGTCCGCGGTTGCCGGCGTGTATGACAGAAGTCCGCGGTTGCCGGGGTGTATAGTAGAAGTCTGCGGTTGCCGGGGTGTATGACAGAAGTCCGCAGTTGCCGGTGTGTATGACAGAAGTCCGCAGTTGCCGGTGTGTATATAAGAAATACACAGTTGAATGAATGTATAAGTAGTTTTTGTTCATTGTTCTTGTTATTAGAAGTATTTACACTGTTCTATATGTTTTCAGTACCACCTTGGTTGCTGATTTACAAAAATCTTATATTTTGAAAGGCTTTCATTCACATACTTAGCTTTCAGAAAAGAAATTAATAGAATATTTGAGAGTTTCATTGATTTTGATACTTTAAGCATTCCTTTTCCTTCTTTCTTCATTCGCTACTTTGCAGTTGAAAACAATTTAAGTTATGAGCATGTTATAAGTTTCATCAATAAAAAATTAAACAGATCTCTTAACAAACTATTTAAAAAAGTGGCAAGCATAAACAAATTTAAAAAAAAAAAACTCTAAATTATGAGAACAAAATATCCGTGATGAGCAAGTATCTCCAATTTTATAGGAATTGTGCTGGCAACGTAGTCTGCATTGCGCGCCGACCGCCTTTACTTCCCTAACAAGTTTATTTTTATTGATCTGAAGCTGGATGAGCTTTAATCCGCAACTAAAGTTAGTGCCCTAATATAAGCAAAATAATGAAGAAGAAAAATTGAAACAAGTTATGGTATTTGAGAGTTGAAGGAAAGTATTTTAAATTTAAAAAAAAAATTTTTTTTTAAAAAGCTATAAAGTAGAGTCTATTTTGCCGTATGGTTATTAATTTTCATTTGAGTTGCCATATTTCTAGGACCAAAAAGGTATAAAAAAATTCAGCGTCTAAACACGAAATATATAAATTTTTTTCCAATAAAATTTTAATAAAATGTAAAACTCAAAAGATAAACATCTTTAATTTAAAATTTAATCTTTTAAAATTTAAATAACTTGGAACAGAGTAACTGTGTAAAAATACATGTTAGGCGACATTTTCTACTTGAAGGTCCTCGATTGGCTGTGTAAAGTGTGTATGTTGTGTATAGAAGTCCTCGCTTACCTTGCAAAATTGCATACTTCGAAAAAATAAAAATATTTCAAATTTGAACATTAAACTATTATCTATCACATATTAGAATATATATACCCAAATTTTATCAAAATACACCCATTATTAACGGACGTTCTCGGTCGCGGGTACCGGCACACACGTCCCCGGTTGCCGGTCCTTGCGTACCTGTGTGTGTGTGTGTGTGTTTTTTTTTTTTTTTTTTAAATATATATATATATATATATATATATATATATATATATATATATATATATATATATATATATATATATATATATATATATATATATATATATATATATATATATATATATATATATAGACTATGAAATAATTAATAAGTTAATTTATAATGCACCAACTATACTAATGTAATTTTGCTGATTTAAATTCATTAACACAAAAATATTTGCAAGAAATTTTAAAATAAAAAATTTTAATAAAATAAAAGTTCAAGTAATTTATCCTTCATTCATTGACAATCATTTTTTTGTGGAAAATCATTAGATTTATATCAGTGATTTAAATCAAACTGATTTAAATTAAATAACCTTGCAGAAAGAAAAAAGAACTATTTGTTAGCATTCAAGAATGAAAACAAAATTTTAAAAATTTTTACAATTTAAGGTTCCAAATTTTTTTTTATTATTTCTTTAAGGCACATGCAATATCTTAATATCTTAAGGCAATATCTTAAGATTGAAAAAAAATATTTTTAAAATTGTATTATTACTTAAAAAGCACTATTGGTATTCCATTATGTCTCTGCTTTGTTTAAGTTTTTTTTCTTCTTTTGCATGAATTTTTCAAGATGGTATATTAATTAAAATACTATCTTAGGTACGTTTTAAAGACTACAAAATCCAGAATTTGGTTGCAACATGCGATGTCAAATTTCCAATCAAAATTGAAGATATGTTTACGTGCTATTACCAGTTTTCCAGGTATTTTTCCTTTTAGTTTTTCTTCATTTGCATATACTGGAGGCTTATAAGAATTTTAAATCAAAACGCTTTTATCTACCCCCAAAATTAATAATAATTATAAAAAAAATTGTCATTCAGTACACATTCAAACATGTGTATGAAAGTTGATTGTGCTATCCATTATTCTTTATCAGCACACTGCACTAAAATAGAAAAAATTCAAGGCTTTTTTTCCCTAACCTTTAATGCACAAAATCAGGATTTGCCAAAACCAAGGTTTTTAAGATAAAACCTAGCTTGTGAGGTTTTTTCTTTTCATGGAAAGACCCAATTTTATCTGGAGATAATTGAGATTTTTAAAATATATTCTACATGTATGCTTATATATATATATACTAAATATTAGAATAATAGTATATACTGAATAAATATACTGAAAAAAAAATATAATTTGATTATTAGGGATAAATAAAAGAAATGACAATGAGAATAACATTTTTCGTATTTTTCTAATTGTATGATGAATTGCATAATGATGAAGTTACTGAAATGATTCATTGTAAATGTAAAAAAAAAATTTTAATTTGCGATGTGATTAACTTTAAATTATAAATAAACACATTATTTGCTTTAAAGTTTGTGAATAGTTTCTTGAAGCTTTGTTCATGAATTGAAGAGTACATATTATGTTTATTTTTATTTTTCATTTTATAATTTCTTTATATGTCTTACAATGTACAAAAAATTATTAACTTTTTGTTTTTGAAATGAATAAAAAATAATAAATTGTTTTCTTCTAAGCATTCCAAATATACAATTTAAGATTTTTATGAACATGTAAAATTTATCTTTAAATTTAATTAATAACTTATCATGAACGACCAATATCTACAATATGCGTACCCATTCAACTGATAAATAATTTCATTATATGTTCACTGTATAATTTTATCTTTCTTTTGTAATTAATATTTTTGCCTTTTCGTAAGTCTGAGCTGTAGATGTCAATTACCTTGATTTTTATATCTTGAAGTAAATACCTGGGTATTTATGAATTTTATTGTAAATTCAATGATGATGTTTTTCTTTTGAGTTTTATAAAATTATGCATATTTAAGACACAATTAAATTTTTCTAATATTGTCAATAGTTAACTAGTTATTTAATAAGAAAAAAGCTTCCTTCAATTGAACATTTTAATTATTGGAATTATTGTATTTTAGTTTTTATTTGAAAATGGCTATGGTTTAATCATCCTGAATTTCACATTTTGATATATTATCCCCAATATTAGTGACCAACTTCTAAACTATGAAAGTTTTGCAATTTAGTTATGATGTGATGAAATCTGAGCAAAAATGCTTAATGTATTAATTTAAATTTGGTGTAAATTTTTGTGTTTTTATATAGTTATTAGCAATTGATTAAAACATGGAGCTTAATAAGATTTTCAAAGGGATACAAAATCTATGCAAATGCTAGTTTGCATGTTTAGTTTCTTACGTTGAGGTTGTTACGCTTCTTCTGTTATAAAAATCTGTTTTGTTGGGAGAAAAGCTTCTATTTTTTTACTACTTTTAAAATTAAATGTTTTACTTATTGAATGACTCTAAACAAAGATTTTCATACATTTATTACTTGAAATATACAGGGCTGATTGTGCTCCGGAAAAATTCGAATTTCCGGATTTTTCGCTAACAGTGATCCGGAAGTTTCCGGAGATCGAAGGTCCAGACGTTTAAAAAAATCATCAATCACAGAAGTTTCCGGAAATCACATTTTTAAAGGTGGAACTTAAAAATACAGTTTATTTTATTTGTTTGTAAGGGAGAACCAAAGAGATACTTTATAAGCTTATATTCATGATTAATATAAATTTTTTATCAGTAAATAGTTATTATAATCATAAACTCAAGAAAGAAAGACATATTTGTACATTTTAATTACTTCCCCAGGTCATCATAGGTATGTGTAAATGGTATGGGTATGTGTAATATTTTAAATATATTTTAAGTAAACTAAGAAATATTGAGAAAAAGGAAAAAAACCTTGTTCAAATTTCAAGAAATTTTCAGGAATTTTGACTTGGGCTCTCAAACACCCCTGAATATACTAAAGAAATTAAATATATAAAGTTTTACTATTACCTAATGTTTTAAGGAACTGAAATTTAATTATACTTACAGGAAGGAAAAAAAAAGTATTTATGTAATTTTTTTTGTTATTTAAATACATAAAATTGATTTGAAAAAAATGATTTTAATAAATTAAATGCTGTACATGTAAGTCTGATTAGGATATAGCAAATGAGATTGATAACAAAAGAACACAAATAATAATTTATCTGAACCAAATTTTATTTGCAAATATCTTTTATTCCTAACTGATATATCTTTAAAATAATATTTGATGGAATAAAAATTCATAAAGTTTATCTTCCTTACCTAATTATATAATTAAACATTAAAGAAAAATTTGTCTTTAAAAACTAATGAAATTTTTCATTTTATCCATTATTACAAGTTGTATTTTTATTACAAATCACAAGATATTTTAATTAAAAGAAATATTTAATTAAAATTTATTGTTGTACAGTCCGGAAAAAAAAAAAAAAAAAAAAAAAAAAACGAATCACCCTGAATAACTTCCGTTCTAATGGTCGGATTTTCACAAACTAAGTGTCATTCTTAATGGAATGGTTCCTAATGGTCATTCTTAATGGAATACGCTAATTAATTTGTGCTAACTATTAATTAAGTTACGAAATCAGACACAAAAAAGTACTTTCTCTGAATAAACATATATTTTTTTTTTACATATTCGGATTCTTAACCTTCAAAATATGTAGCCGCAATCTGGGAAATATGGTCCCCATAGTTTGGTCAGGAGAACGATCCAAAGTTTGTACCCCTTAATGTTAATTTCACTTTTGAAGTTTTTAGTCATATTTTTAAAACTAATAAAGCAATTCAAAGAAAATTGCACCCACTCATAAAACTCATTTAGCCAAAGATAATTTCATGAAAAAAATAATTTTTAATAATTATTAATTATTTTTTATTATTTAATTGGATTGAGGATGAAAAAATTTAGAATTATAAAGTATGAATTTTTTTATACCATATTAATCTACATATTTTTCAATTGAGAAATCTAAAGTTTCAAATGTTTTTATTTATTGGAAGCTAAGAAAAATTAAAATGAATTATTTTTAAGAAAATAATTTGGCGACAATAAAGAAATAATTAAATGGGGTGATTAATATTAAAATGTGATAAACTTGCGAGGAACTTGACAGCGCACGCAGCGTAAAATTTCATTCATATTTTCTCCGCTAATAATCGTTTGCTAATCTTTTTAGTTTTGTTTCTTTCAAACTATAAAATAGGATGTTTCTTTTTTAGTCGTTTAATAATTTATTTGCAATTTAGTAAAGAAATTTGAATAAAAAAACACTTTATTCAATGAATGTCTAGTTTTATAAAAACGTGTTTCGGATAGAATATGATTATACACCAGATTGTGCTTCTTTAATGTGATTATTTTTTATTTTTTGATTTTGTTTTTCAATAACTGATACAATTTCAATATATATACGTATGCATAGATTTGGAATAATATATTTATCAATTTCTTGAATATAAATTTTATAATTATTAATACCAATGCGTAGTCAACATTTTTAAGCATCTTAAAACTTCTTTACATCTTATAGATCGCTTTAATCTTAAAATAAATTTGTAAATTACCTGTCTGCGTGTGTTCGAAGAATTATTTTTTTAACTTTTTAATTAAATTTTAACGTTTCTCAAAATTTCTTTTTTATGCTACCATATATGTTATTTTTCCATTAATATACTAATCAATTGTTTTAGTACTTTAATTTATGTTTTCCTTTAAAATAAAATTACTTTTTAAGTTATTGTTAAGTATTTCTTGAAAGAAAACTTAGAATTATTGCCAGCTAGCTGAGAATTAAATCTTGTTAAGAAATTAAAAATATTCTACTCAATATCAATATCATTCGATGCAGAACACCTTACTATTTACTAATCATACTATTGTTTTCGAAAAATGAAGATAAATTATTAATTTTCTATTTTTTTATTGTTTATTATTTATTTGAGTAATGAAAAGTAAATGCGTATTGTTTTTGTTTTTTTAAATGAACAAAAAACTATGAACATAAAATTTTATTCTGATGTTCAAAGTTATTCTTGCCCGCTAACTTAAAGAAAGTTACCCTTTTCTTTTAAAAAGTAGAAAATATCCTCTTAAAAAGTTTTTTATATTATTTCTCAACTTTCCACAGTTCAAAAAAATATTGCTATATCCGGAAAATGTTTGATATGCCTTGTTTTGTTAAACGACTACTAAAATAAAAAATTGTAAAAAGATTCGAAAAACGTGCTAGTTTTAGAATCATCATCTCAATATATATACGTAATCATCAATTGTTCTTTTTCTAACATTAGGAGTTTTTCTATTTAAAAAACCTCTAATAATAGTTTTAATACAAGTTTTGAAGAAATAATGAATGCAAATTTGGATCTAATATGTCGTAATAAGGAAACAAGAATATTAATAATTCATAGATAATTGTTTCATTGCACCGAAGTAGTTAATTCTTTTCAAAACAAACGGCCTTGAAACTATTTAACTTTGACTCTTTGAAATAGGGGTCATTTCATGCATGTCATTCGACTTTAAAATTTCAAATATAAAATGCAAAAGTAACAAGAATGCGTAAGCTGGCTTTAATTAATAATAAAAAACTGACAAAATCGTCGGCAAAATAAGTTATCTCATGAATGTCAGAGTTAAAAACTGTAACAAGTGTTACTCTTGTTTAATTTGGGGTATTAAAAACCTGAATTTTCCTTTCTTTGAATTTTTAAAATTATTTTTTAATAAACTAACGAAATGAGTCTGTAAATAATTGTCTGTAAATATTCATTTGTTTTACTAGAAACCAAGTTTACTTAGTATCATTCGTAAATCATATGAAGTGCAAATTCTTGCGCTCAGGCTTAAGGAAGTAGAATATTTAATGCATGATTAGTAGTTTCAAGTGTGAACTCTTATATTAGGAGGCAACTAACTTCTTTAAAAATTCGAATTCGAAAAAATACTTGTTATTTTAAAAATTTTATAAAGCATGTGTATTTTTTAAATGGTTATTTATATACTTTTCACATTGGCCATTAGTTTTCCTTTGATCAAGCAAAAACGAAGACCCTAGTAAGCAGCTGAAAACTAAATTATTAATAATTATTTTCTTTTAACTTATTTTTTTAAATTCTGTAACCTTGCTATTTAAACTCTATGATCTGCTGTGATATGTTTTTGTTTGAGTCAAAATATGGACATTTTTATATTTTTTTTCAATTAACATACATCAACATAGTTCAAGAAATTAAAATTTTTAAAGATTTGAACTCATTTTTTCAAAGAACAAATCTCTAACAATACTTCGGCGAATCATAAAAAAATCGTTTAGCACAATTTCTGAGTAAGTTTATCCTCTAAATACTCCCCCCCCCCCACAATTTAAAATTCGAGGATAAAATTTATTAGTTTTTGTGAAAAGAGACTGTTACAAAGCAAATGAAATAAAAGAACTGATAGGAAAGAATACATAAAAGTTTGCTACACTACACTAAATAAATTATTTATATTAAATAATCAAAATATAAATTTACAAAATATTTGTTTTACATAATTTTTTCATTTAAAAATGAGAAGTTTTATGGCATTCAGCTAATTTATGTTTTACAATATTTGCAATGTTCGAAATGCTTAAAAGGTATCCACTTAAATCCTATGGGAAGGAATTCATACATTTCGATTCTTTTTATAGTTTTCTATTAATTAAGCCACAGATTATTTAACCAAGCCGACCAGGTGGCCGAGTGGTTAGTGTGCCTGACTGCGGAGCCGATGGTTGCGGATTCGAATCATGCTCAGGGCATGGATGTTTCTTTCACTCTGTGTTCTATGTCCTTTCTCCTTTGTGTGAATGTGACCCGCCCTATAAACGGGTTTGTGGTTGTGTGGCGTGGACGATGCTGCTCCACCGCCATGGCTTCGCCACAGGTGCTTACTGGGTAACGAGAAGAGAGTAGCAGTTCTCGTACTCCTGGCCAATGAGACAATACATACCAAGTGCCCGCCATTAAAAAAAAATAATAATAAATAAATTATTTAACCAAAGAATGTCACTGACTTATTGATCAAAAAGTTAAATAATTAATTTTACTCAGTAAAATTTTAAAAAGAGAGTTATCTACCACATATGCATTAAGTTTCAGAGAATTTCTTTTATTAAACATTTTTACCTTATATAAAGCGATGGGTTGAATAGTTCCTACCAACAGCATTAAGTTTTAAATATTGTTGCTAAGCTATTTTTTCAAATATAATTTCTGCGACCATCTTCTAATAATTTCAGAAAATAAAAAAATACCAATGAAAGGATTTGTTTGCATAAATGCTGGAAATAGTTAAGGGTAGAGGGGTCTCATTATTTTTTCTAATTTAACAATTAAAACTAGTAAAATTCTAATTAAAATTAGAAAATCTCTAAATAATCTACAACTGCAAAATACAACGATAAACTCTAAGTAAAATTGACACCAACTTCTGATGAATTTTAATTTTTTCAAAGATTTGAAACTCCTTTTTTTTTTTGTTGACCTTTCATTTAAAAAGTCAAGAATCTAGTCCTTAATAAATTAAGAACACTGTGGTATCAGTATCGATCGTAATTATAAAGTCATCATTAAATTTAAAATTAAATTTTTGAAATTAAATATTGAATGTTGTGGTGAATATAAACATAATAAAATACATCTTTTTAGTTTCGCCCCCACATTTATAACTTCTTAAGGACCTCACACACTCTACATAAAATGACGCGATCGTATCAGATGTCGGTAGTGATGGTGAGAATATTAAAATAAGTTTTTAAATAAAAGAATAAAACAAAGAAACTTTAGTAACCATATTTGGTGATAAATAAGTAACTGATCGCAATCGAAGAGCTTAGGGAAAAAACATGATTGTAAAAGTCAGTTTCGGAATTTATACATAAGGATGCTATTTGCAAATCCTACTTATTTAAGAAAAACATGTAACCTAAATATTTGTCAGAATGAAATGACCTTTAACAATGAAATAAAAGTGCAAGTAAAATTTACTCTTATACTAATATATATATATATATATATATATGTTGCATAATAAATAAAAACAAAAAACACGAAGAAAATTAAGAAAAATAATAAGTTTTTTTTACTGCGCATAAACTGCAATTAAATAGAACTCATAAAATCAGTTCAAAATGCTGATAAAACAAGGAAACAAATACAGAACAATGAAAAAAAAAAAGAGGAAAAAAAGAAAAAGAAAAAAAACCGGGAAGGGAAAAAAAAGGACAGAAAATTCTTCTTACAAAAATCCGGAAAATAAAAGATATAATCTTTTCATCAGCCCCCGCGATTATATGCGTAAAAAAGAGTGCTTTCTAATATTGCGGATATAATCGTGTGGGCTGATAAAAAGATTATATTTTCCTGATTTTTAAAAAAAAAAATTTTTTGTCCTTTTTTTCTCTCGGTTTTTTGTTTTTTATTTTTTTTTATCAAAAAGGAATACCATGAATTTTATAAAACCTTCTGATTGCGCATCAGAATCATGCCCCAAATTTTTTTGCAGGATCTCTTTTTTTTTTCTTCCTTACCTGAAAGAATTGAACTGAGGTGTAAAAGCAGTTAGCCCTACAACTCTTTATAAATCATAAATTTATAATAACTTAAGTAAATTTGGTTTTAGTACAGTATTTTTATCAAATAACATGTTTAAAAAAATAAAAGAATGTCAGATATTAGGTTCAACCTTTAAATTTTGAAATATTGGAAAATCAAAAATAATTTCATTTTCATTTTAAATTCAAATTTTATTATCAAAGTATTAAAACGAATACTATTTTCTATGCCCAGAAAGCAGATCCAAAAATTCTCTTCTTGGTTGCCTATAGCAACAGAGACGCACAATATTGTGACGTCTCGTCATTCATTCAGTTTCTTCCTGGTTATTTTAAAATTGTTTCACTTTATATGTTGAGGTAATTTGGCATTTTTTTTAAACTTTTGCCATATATATAAATTTTTATTGCGACCTAATTTTTTCGAAATTTTGTCTACCACCCCCTATTTCAAGGGTCATGATTCCAATATGTAAAAACAAATATATGTTTATTCAGAGAAAGTACGTTTTTGTGTCTGATTTTGTAACTTAATTAATAGTTAGCACTAATTAATTAGCATATTTGAGGTCACCCCCAGGAACTATTAAGATTGACACTTAGTTCCTGAAAATCCGATCATTAGAACGAAAGTTATTCAGGGTGATTCGTTGTTTTTTCTTTTTTGCGGACTATACAATTAATTAAAAACTTGGAACAATATTAGAATGAAACAATATTAGTAATCAATATTTTATATAGAATTGAAAACATTGTACATGTTTAAATAAATTTAAGTCAGTTATATTTGATAATTTTGAAACATTAATTACCTTTTGTTTAATTGTCTAGATTGTCTTGTATTATAAAGGTTAAGTAGTGTTTTGTTCATAGTTAGTAAAATATTTCATTATTATAGAAATTAAATTGCATATTTTCAGTATTTTTTTTAAATGAAATTTTAAAATTTCACTAAAATATCATTGACTTTAAAAAAAACAAAAACATTTTTATTGTTTCTAATAAGATGCAGAAAAAGAAGTCTGCTCAAGGAAAATATTAAATGATTTTAAACTTACATTAAAAAAAAATTTCATTTTAAAAAATATAGTTTTTTTTTTCTTAATTAGATGTGAAATTTTTAGTTTTAGTTTTTTCACTTATATTAAATTTATAGAATTAAACAAATTTAAGAAATTTTAAAATCATTCCTGTTCTCATTCATTTCTTCTATTTCATCCAGTTTATACTATTGTCTTGGAAAAAAATGATATTTTTCTTAAAACATGCTCAACGTTCACTTAAATCATTTAACATAATGTCTACTTTTTGATATTGCACAATGCAAATATTTTTACATTATACTTTTTAATGTGACAATGTAGTTTATCTGCTGGGTATTTATAGTTTTTTGAAATATTTTTTTCTGGAATTGATATAGTTTAAGTTTAATGTTTATTTTGGAAAATTAAAGATGTTATATTATTTCCAGAACTATAAGGATACAAATGATGGTTATATGCTTTAAAGCGAACAAAAAATTATAAAAACCTTGATTTTACGTATTTACTCAGAGGGTAAATCTATTTATAAATACCCTACTCACTGCATATTTACCCGACCCAAATCTATAGTTTCAGCATGCCTTGTATATCAGTTTTAGATAGCCCTTTTTTAAAAAAATTAGGCAGTACTTGTCTACCAAAGTTTTTGGTAATGAATCTGGCCAATAAGAAGGCAGGAAGAGAAAGTAGAAGAAGAAGGATTTTTTTTTTTAGGGGATGAAGTGAGATGATTATGAGATATAAGGTTCAAAACTTTTTATTCCCTTTCTTATAACTCTTTATCCTGAATAAGCAGTGCAACTCTAAATTTTTATGTATGTAAATTTTAGTGATCACTTTAATTCATCTAAATTAATATTTCCTTTGCTTAACTTGATATTAATGTTATATTGCTACATAGTCAAATTCATGCAATAATAGAGTTTAAAAGTAGACAAATAAATTAATATTAAAATTATGTAAAATAAATTAACTTCTTGATAACTATTCATTCTAAAACATAGTTTTAGTCAATTTAATATTGCTACCCTGCTTTTGAAAACTCACAACCCATTTCTTAGTCCACTAAATATTACTGCACCAATTATATCACTGCACTGAACACACTCAACAAATTTAATAATTCTCATGAACTGAAAATTTTGTGTTCAAAACAAAAACTTATGTTTGGTGAAATAGGTATATATTTTTTTAAAATTGTATTCAAAAAGTAGTAGGTTGAAATTTTTTTTTTTATTTTAAGAAATTTAAGTTTTATTTTAAGTTTTGCAATGCTCGGAGTGCATTTCTTTTAAATTTAAAAGAAAAAAAAGGCTCAGAATAGTTTTTATTTAGATGCGTTTGATATATTTAAAAATAAAGTTTAATTGCTACAACGTATTCAATAAATTGTTTCTATAGAAAATGCCAATAAACTATTGTAAATAGAGCTTTTTTTAGGGGGGTTTACTCTTTTTGAAAATGTTAGCTGATAAGATAGTGTTACTAATAATATGATATAAATATACAGATTTTTTATTAAATACATAAAAGGACTCTTGTTAAAAAGATTTTATTGATATTTAAGGTATGAACCAGAACTTTTCCCTGGACTAATCTATAGAATGGTACAACCTAGAGTGGTATTACTTGTGTTTGTATCTGGAAAAATTGTGATAACAGGTGAGTTATTTTATTTGATGTCATCAGTTTTATTTAAACAAGTATTTCAGCACTGCTTTTTTTGATCTCTTCTACTCTACCTTCTAAAACTTGATTCTTTAAGAAAACATGGTGCTTGGCGTTTTTAAAAAGTACTTATTTTTAATTTTTGTTTATTAAAAGCCCTTAAAGGTGCTTTTTTTATTGGATGTTTTTAAAAAGTGCTTAATTTTCCTTTTTCGAAAATGAGAATTTTTTCTTTACCATGTCTATTTCCACCACATATTACTCAAAAGCGTGCTTTTCACATTATTCAACGTTTTCACAATTTTTTTCAACAGCAAAATATTTCGGCTTACTGTTGGTCCATAGCGTACGAAAGCGCCAATCATTTTACATGTTTTATGAAATACTTGCGAGTCCGCATATGCACCTACTAAACTGAGATCTACAAGATTATTGTAGAGTTGCACTCTCATGTGCAACTCTACTGCATTTTGCAAGTTATTCTCAATTTCAGGTTTCATTTTGTACCCTCTGATATCAAACTGAAAAATCTCTTGATCATTTTATAATGGCTTATATAATCAAGAAAAGAGTTCTTTGTCAGAAACTAGTTATTTTATCCTGATTATGTAAAGTCTGAAAATTATTTCTTTGCATTTTGCTAAAGTATATAGTGCTTAAAAATAATTTTTGAGTGCTTAAAAAGCACATATTTTTTGTTGAAAGATTTGGCTACGCACCCTGGAAAAAAACAATAAATTGCAATTACTTTACAAGATTAGATCTTTAATTTAATAATTACTTGCAGTTATTTATGTTTGATAACTATAAAAAATTATTGTGAAACTTAGATTATGGGGTAGGTTGGACCATCAAAATAATTCAGAGAAGTTTATTATAACTATTATTCTAAAGTTATACAGTTCATAATTTCTCCTACAGATATAACTCTTCATAATAATTATTTATATTTTTTAGCACTAAAAAACTCTTTCAAAAAAATATTTTAAAAACTAAGTTGCACAAGTTTGAAACAAAGAACAACAAAATTTAAACCAGCAAATATTTCATTAAAATTACTTAAAGTATTTAAAATTTCTTTTCTCTAAAAATATGTTTTTTATTAATTTTATTTACAAAACATACACTAAACTAGTTTTATTTAGATTAAATGAAGTTTGTCAGAAATATTGTTTTTCACCTTTTGTTAGACTAGAACAAAATTTAGAATTTATTTCTGTATTAAAGAAGACTTTCTAAATAGAATATTTTGTACCCTTCACTCATAACAATTAGACAAGAAATTTGCTGTGTATTTAAATTTTTAAAAAAAAATCAAACATTAAATTCTTTTTAAAGAATTATGTCTAAAAATATAATTTTTACGGGCATAAGATTTTGAGTTAGTGTCATGTTTTTAAATGCCTTAAGGTTAACTAACTTGGCATACAATGGTGACAAAAATATTTTTTATCCAATAAATATTATAAATAATAATGCATGGACATGATATTATTCTTATTTTTCATGAGTCCCATTTAAGAAGTGTCATGGTTTTCATTGCACAACTATTGTTTGATGACTTTTCATAACTTAAATTTTTGTTAAATTATTTTTAAGAGATATGTTATGTTTTGTTTTGTTAAGCAAAATCAATTAGTATAAGTATCAAAAAAAAATTATTATTAAAATTTAACAAATTGTGTAAAGTAAGAATAATCTTTTATATTTTTACATTTGCAGGCATACATATTTTAATCTTTAAAAATATAATTTTAATTTTAAATGTTAAAAAACAGAATATAGTTTTTGTATTGAATAGTATATATCCTTCAGTATTGCTTCTGAATAGATTTTTTTTTATGTGTCGTATGGGGGGAATCAAGATATTTCGTCTTTGGAAAATGTCGGTACACTCTGCAAGCCTTTTTTTTTTTATTGATTAAAAACTTACCAACTGGGCATTTAGAAAACAATCACAAATAAAGGAAAGCGAGTAGTTTTTTTTTATAAAAAATTAAACTATATGGTTAATTTTTTAGTGAAATAAAAACTGAAAACTGTATCTATTTACCCTGGTTCCCTCTATATCTTAAATCATATCTGGGATCTGTCCAGAGCAAATTTACTACCGTTTAGCTGTACCTTCACAAATTCAACTTTAGAAAAAAAAAGATAGTTTCACATAATACTTTTTAAAAAGCAAGTTTTGAGTTTCTCCTCTCTGCTTCTTAGAATTTTGTTTTTGTATCCTAGTAAAAATCTATAAATCCCAGATTAATTACGCATTTTGACTTGTAATGGTACCCTTTCCACAGATTTCTATTATGACTTAATCTAAGAATTCACTATATACCCGATTTCCTCCCCATGCTTGGCTAAGAGCATGCGGGGATCCCGAAACGCTGCGGGAGAAAAAAAGGTCAGTCCCTCGGTTCCTTAATTGAGGTGGAAGAAAAGGTGCTAGTACCATGCAAGTCCCGTTCTCGTTGCAATCTATGGAAGAAGAAAAAAGAGTTTTTCCGTCAGCTGTCTTCTGGGAATAGGTAGCATGTGTTTGGTCAGAGAGTGCGGTGAGATATGCCTAACCAGTCGCTTGCATCATATTATAGCAAGTTTTTTTTCATAGTTTTTTAAAATGAAACAAGTAACTATTATCTTAACAACAAATTGTAACTATTATCTTAAACATTTTTCTGAACTTATTCTAACAGACTTTTATATTTTTTATGAATTTTTTTTTCTTCCTCTGTGAAACTTTTTTTTGTATGATCCAGTCGAAAATTTTCTCATAAGGAAAATAACTTTTAGTGTTAGTATTGTTAAATGCATGTTTTTTTTTTATATTAAAGTTGAAATTTAAATATGAACTGCAATTTTTATGGATTTTTAAATTTGGATACAATTTTAACCCAAAATTTTACAATAGCAAAATTGTTTTTGAACATATGGGGGAAAATATACATACTTTTACCAGTCATAAAGGATTTTTATTTGTAGTGACAATTCTTACTTGACCATATTTTTGTGTGGATTTTTTAATATAATTTTAACTTTTCACAAAATAGGTACCTCTTAAAAAAAACCTAGACAGACCCTTGCATATGCTTTTATACACATAGGCACTATTTTTTAGAGCCATTTTCCTTGTGAAAACAATAGTTCCTTTTATCTTTCTAAACATTTCGTGTGATTTACTATTTTTAGGAGCAAAGAGTACATCTGAGTTAAAAGAAGCATTTGAAAATCTTTATCCAGTTCTTAAGATGTACAGAAAGTTATAGATTGTTACTTTAATGTTATGTAAATAGAAAAAAAAGACTGTATATACTCGACACTATAAATTTTTGTAAAAACCAATAAAGTTATTTAAATAATTTTGTTTATTAAATTTCACTGGTTAATTCCTGATTATGTTCAAGCTGGCTGATTTTAAACTGATAGTTTTAAAATTGGATGAAATTTCTTTATTGTAATCTAACTTCACTTTTTTGTCACTTTAACTTAAATGAATGATTTTAAGAACAAGGCGATAGCAGTTTCACAAGAATTTTATTCATGAGAAGAACATTGATTTAAAACATAAAAAAGAAATTGAATATCCCTCGTGGCTGTTGTGATTCTAAAAGTGTTGCACAATATGAGAGCATTTTTGCACATAATCAACAGCTTCCCAATAGAAAGCTTGAAAATTCAAATGGAATGTTTTAAGGGGGAGAAATTATAAATCTTTTCTTTAAGATGGAAGTTTTATAATTTAATGACAAGCAAAATCAAAATAACTTTTGACTTACTTGTACAGAAGTTGCAATAGTTTGTTGCATATCAATGTCTTAAATAAGGTCTTAAAATGATCAATAAGTTTTTATATGTCATTAGAATAATAAAAATATACCAAACAAGCTTCTGAAGTATTCTACATTTGGAAGATATTCAAGTTAAAATTTAACATGAATAATTTCAAAAATAAAAAAAATACTGTAATGCCAATCGTACGTTTAAAAAATATGCCAAGTTCATGGTATAGTATTACATGAACGAAACATTTCATTAACAAGCCAGGTAAAAAGGACACTATAAAATATTTGTAAAAATCAACACACTGTCTTGAGACAACAAAAATAAATACATATTTTTATCATAAACATTCATTCATTTTTACATTCCATGTTCACAAACATTTAAATAATAGAGTTGACTATCCAGCTAGACGTTATAAAAGTCACTTAGTTAAATTGTTTTATACTAAGCACTTTAAGTAAAGAAGAAAAGGTATTTAAAGCAAGACTTTGATCAGTGAATCTCATGGCATAAAAATTTTGATTTCCAAAGGAATTGAGCTTTTTTTTTATGCTGATCTGTTTCATTTTTACAAGCAATTTAATTTGTTTCCAAAGGAATTGAGCTTTTTATGCTGATCTGTTTTATTTTTATAAACAATTTTGTTTTTGTTTCAATTTGTTTGTTTCCAGTATGTGATTAAAGACTGAAATGCATTGCAATCATCAAATTCTATAGAATTATGCTTTGTAAATTGAATTGGATTTCCTTGCTAAATTTTAAAAAAAATATGTCGTAGAAAATTGTTTTCTAGCAAAAGGCGCGGATAATGAGCTTAGTAAACAGCCTCATAAAAAATAACGTCTACTCGAAAAATTAATTCATAAATGTCTTCTGAAAAATTAGTATTTGTAGATTGCCTGACGATCTGCTGCCGATGTTGCATTAAAATAATGACTTTTTTCTTATTTTTCAAAAAGGAGTAAATGCAAAGAAATCATGCATTTTTTATATGCAATTTTATTTTATTGAAAATGAACTTTACCTAACACATTGGTAATAATCTATGTTTTTAGAATTGCTATGTATGTTTTAGAATTACAGTACTAACATTCAAATAATTATAATGCTTAATTTATTTTAATAGAAACGTAAAATATCGTTTTGGTAAATAATATATTTTAATAATTTACCGTCAATAACAGGTCTAGAACCACACAGAATTCACTTCCCTCGCTCTAATTCGAACCTCAGCGGGGACGCACTTTTGTTCAGTGGTGAACGGATCTTTGGTTAGCCGCGTGACCTCCATTGTAAGGCAAATGCTTACTCTTGTCTTCTGGGTTAAGTCAAAACTACAAGGCCGTGAAATTGAACAGTCATAGTCCTTAACTCAGAATTGAGTCGACAGTTTAATGCCGATTATAAAATAAAACAACTGGTGTAATGGCGGCAGCTCATCTAGTGATAATAGTTGGACTGTAACATAGCAGCATCAAGTTTTTAAATGACAATGAGACGGTTATAATCGTTAATAAAATTCACTTAAAGAATAGTTTTTGTCATTCAACACAACGCCGTTCTGTTGAACAAACCGTGTTTTCAATTAATAAGTAAAATTATTTAACCAAAGGAAGAATGACGTCAAAAGAAATAAGGAAGACACTTGACGTGAATACAAATTGATCTCTGTTTTATATACATCAATAGAAGCATTTCTTCTTTCAATAGTTATTAAGTGTGGAAAGACCTTCTACGGAGAGGCACCGTTTTTGGCACAACTATTCATCATAATACGTATATAATATGAAATAGAACACAATAATATTTTTTATGCAATACAAGGAGGATTCTACAACTACGCACTCCTTTAAAATAATGTTGTTATACAGCATGAATCATAATAACACCTTAAATTGTCAATCAATAACATTGTGTTTCAAAAAAACTAATTTAAAGTCTGCTAATATTAGGGATTCGCATGTTTACTCTTTATATAGGCACCTGGAATATCAACCTATTAATGCCCTAGTCGCAATTTTTTATCATTTTTTGGGGAAATATGGAACTCCCCAAAGCATTTAACAACAGTTACCGTACTTGAATACAGGACAAATTATTAGACGCATTCTAAGTTTCTATGTAAAATTTAAATTATCAGGTGATACAGTACAGCTTTATTGTTTTTAAGCGGGTGAATCCGGTTTTGCACTTGTTTACGTTAGTGTATCAATGGGTTAAATTAGACGATATATTATATAAATATAGAATACGTATTTATTATATAAAGCATTATATTAGTATATTATAATAATTACATCAAATTATTCGACGCACTGTAGTGTTTTTATAGTGACATGTTTTGCAGGAGATTATAGGTAATACTTTTTTTTATATTTAAACATGTAATGGGTTTTTATTCAGGAGATTTTTTATATACTTTCTATTTGTATTTATTTTTAACGTTACAATGTTAACCAATTGATACAGAGGAAGGAGCGGAAAAAAATGCAAATCGGTTTCATCAGAGTAAAAACAATATAGCTGTATAGATAATTATAATTTTACGTAGAATCTTAGAGTGCGTCTAATAAAAGAGTTTTAATCTTCAACATGCATTCTCTCTTTATTTCGTAAACAAACTATTTTGTGTTAAGCGAAATGTTTTAATAAAGGCTTATTTGTAACAGAAAATAATTTCCAGCGCCTCGCCAACTGTAGTTATTATTATTTTAAACTTTTTCTTCGAAATGTAAATTCATATAAACTTTATGCACTGGGAAATTGAGAATCTAATTAGAACAATTTAGACAAAATGGTTGAATCTAATCCACTTCCCAAAATCGTGAAAAACCCTGAGCGGAATTTATTATTTGTTAAGAATTTATTTATTTATTTTTTGTCGTTTATTTTTCCTACACAAATACTTAAAAAAGAATTATTAAAACTTGGATAAAAGAATTATTATTAAATGAAGAATTGAGATGTCATGAACTGGATAATTCGAAAAGTCTTCTCAAATTGACATATACAGACTCATGTGCTCATTACGAAGTACGAGGGTTGCTATTTATATTTCTGGCCTTGGCAACAGTAAGTGTTGCTAGGCGACTGCAGACAATTTTAATCGAAAGTTTGATATTTTTAAACATAAATTCAGCAGGCGATTTACCATTATAGCTTCATTTGTGTTGTTGACAGTAAATTGAAAAGTTCTTCTCTTTCAAAAAATGGAATTGAATCGTGAACATTTTCGTGCCATTATTTTTCATAACTTTCGACGTGGATTGTCAAGACAAGAGTGCTTCGATGAACTTAATTCTTTATTCAGCGATACAGCGCCATCCTACAGCACTGTAAAAAATTGGTATAACGAATTTAATCGTGGTCGATGTTCGATCCAGGACGAATCCCGTGCAGGTCGTCCAAAATCCGTTGTTGTGCCAGAAAAGATCAATGCTGTGCGTGAACTGATAAAGCAAGATCGTCATGTGACATACCGTGAGATAGAGACGTCTTTGGACATTAGTATGGCTAGCATCAATGAAATATTGCATGAACATTTGAGCGTAAAAAAAAATTGTTCGCGTCGGATCCCGCATAATCTGACAAACGCTCAAAAAAAAGGCTCGTGTCGATTGGTGCAAGGAAATGTTGGAAAAATACGTTCAAGGTTCATAGGTGGTTCGTCAAAGGCTGTGCATAACATCTACACAGGTGACGAATCATGGATCTATGCATATGAGCCGGAAACAAAACAGCAATCAACTGTATGGGTCTTCCAAGACGAGGCAAAACCAACAAAAGTTGTTCGAGGAAGAAGCACACCGAAACAAATGATTGCCTGTTTCTTCGGGTCCCGCAGTGGACTGATCGTTAAGACACGGTTCCCAGCAGATCACCGAAGTCAAGCATCACTGGCTGCGGTCAGTGTGCGGGTGGATGACCACTTGGATCAGTCTGCGTAGGGACCGAGGGTGTGCGGTATTGGTCCTCGTTAAACCGTTCTATCGTAAAGTGCTCGACTTCGCGTGCAGGTCGTTGGGCTACCGAAGCAGGGGTGCCATCCCCTCTGCAGAGGATCAAAATTGTGATGGCATGTCTTCGGATCATCCTCAGGGATGTTTCCCAGACCGTCGCCAATAGCCCATTGTGCAGCTCTAGTGCGACGTTAATTAACTACACACACACACCCCTGTTTCTTCGGCATTAACGGTCTGGTGGCAACAGTGGCGTTAGAGCAACGCAGGACGGTCAATTCTGAATGATACACGACCATTTGTTTGCCAGAAGTCATTGGAGAAATTCGAAAAAAGCAGAAGAACAGGCGAATCATTCTTCACCATGACAATGCGAGCTCTCACACATCGACTCAAACAAAGGTATTTCTGACGGAGCGAAAGATCGAACTGATGGGTCATCCGCCGTACAGCCCTGATTTGGCACCCAATGACTTCTTCTTATTCCCACACATCAAAAATAAATTACGTGGACAACGATTTTCGACCCCCGAAGAAGCGGTTGATGCATTCAAAACGCATGTTTTGGAGTTACCTCAATCGGACTGGAAAAAGTGCTTTGAAAATTGGTTCAAACGCATGCAAAAGTGTATTGATCATCATGGAGAATATTTTGAAAAACAATAAAACCAATTTCGATCCTACATATTTGTTTTTTCATTATTAGGCCAGAAATATAAATAGCAACCCTCGTATGACTGTCAAACAATTGTTTATTTTGAGCGCACTCCACTAGTTCTGCGTCATGGAACTTGGCCCATTTTCAACCGAATGCTTGATACATGTTGCCATTGATAAAATTTCACAGAGAAGAATATTTAAAAATGATTTGTGACGAGAAAATTATTCCTCTGACGTTGTGATGCATTCTTAGAACCGTCTCTAAAAAGGGACTTCAGGCACTAATGGGTTAAAGTCGATATTGCTAAGATTATTTTAGGCATAGCAGGCACCTGCAATGGCGTTAACTCTTTAAGTAAATAAAAAAAATAAAAATCTTTTAATAGCGAGTTTTGAATGCCAGGAGTATATAAATTTGTTTCTAATGAAAATAACAAATTGGAATACAAATATTTGTTGGCTTTATTAGTAAATAATAAATTATGTGTACAGTGCGGAAAAAAAAACGGACCACCCTGAATAATTTTTGATCTTATAATCGCATCTTCACGCTTTAGTACTCAATCTTAATGGTTTGAGAGGGAGAACTCAAATATGCTAATTGATTTCTACAGACGTTTAAGTTCCGAAATGGGACACAAAAACGTACTTTCTCTGAAAAAACATACCTTTTTTCTCTGACCCCCCAAAAAAAGCTGCTATCTGGAAAATATGGCCCCTTAATTTTATATTTTTGCGTATTCCGCTGTATCTCGAGAACTTTTTTAATCGAATTGAAAAATTCTACCACGAAATTATAAAAGTCGTTTATCCATAGATAAATCCATGCAAAAAAATGACTTTTAAAAAATATTTATTTATTTTTTTTAAATTTTATTTAATGATCGTCGAAAAAATTTTGAATTGTAAAGCATAATTTTTTTTTTTTTTTTGCACCATTTCAAAAAAAATTTAATTTTGCATAGCAAAATACTAAATTTGAGTAAAATCGGTTTAATAGTTCATGAGAAATTAAATTGTAAAAATTACAGATATTAAAATAAAAATTGCGCTCTGTACAGCTCTGCTAAATACTAACTTTGAAAATAGGAGATTTGCAGCCACAAGTTACGTTTCCGACTGCAAAATCTTTTCATTTCATGTAAATAATTACTAAGTGAAAATTTTCCTCTACTATTGAGGCTGAGATTTAACCCCTGAATGTGGTGTAGAAAAAACAGTTTTGAAACTGTTTTAGTCAGTTAAAATTTTATTGTGCTTCAAAGCAAAACTAGCGCGTTATCTGTGGAACAGTCGTTTTTCGAAGATTTATAAAAGATCGATGCAAAGGTCCACTAATAGTATTTATATCTTAATAGTTTGTGTAAACGTAGTAGGACATCGTGATTCACTTGTTGATACTCGTAAATTGATGTTCAAAATTCTAGATTATCTTTAATTTTGACACCCAAAACTTTGAGGGAAAAATAAACATTACGTGTCTAATAGTATATATAGTCAAACAATATGTAACTTTGTAAAGACACATATAGTCAAACAATATGTGTCTTTACAAAGAACATATCCTGAAAATTTCAACAAAAAATGTAAAATGTCTAAATTTGCCTGATTTTTCTTAAAAAAGAAACAAACTGAATCTTAATTTGAATAGTTATGACAGTGGATTGGCAGTAGATGCAGAGAGCCGATAGATCTTGAAAAGACACACGAAATAAATTTTAATATTTTGTGAAAACATTCTTTAGCCATTTGGACACCCGGTTGCAATGATGGTGGAATGCTGTGGGGGTATTTCTGGTGGTTGAAAGCATGAACTCTCAGATGTATGCTGCACTTCCAACTCTATGGCAATATTTCGGCCCATTCACACATCGAGGCTCACACAGGCGTAGTTTGACGAAATGGGTGTTCAAAAACTGCCTTCTTAGAGCCTCGATCTAAAACCCATGGAACACCTTTGTAACGAATTAGTGCGCAGATTACGTAGCCAGCCGAATCCTCACTGCAAGCACTCTCTTCAGCTGTGGTGGAAGAGTCAATTCCTATTCAAAAACTGGTGGAAAGTCTTCCCAGGCGTGTGCATCGATGCAAAACGGGGAACCAACATCATATTAATATGTTCCTCAGGACGCTCCATACCACTGGGTGACCAGATAGTGTATCCATGCATATTTAGTTAAAAAAAAGAAAAAAGAAAACTCGAGCCTTCAATTGTCCAATAAGTTGACGCCACTGCAAGTCTGTTATTGATTTTTATGGATTGCAAAGGAAGTCGAAATGACACGTAATTTGTGGCAGACAAAAGTTAAAATGGCAATAAATGGTAGCTAAGATTAAACCAGCTATTTCTAGTCGCTGTTGCTCAATAGCGAGCAACTAAAGTATCAAAATGGATTCCTCTAAAGTGTATGACATTAACAACTGCACCTCTGGCCAAGTAGCGTATAACACAGAGCTTATAAATGCATTCGTAAATGGATGCATAAATAACCCCCTTATTTTTTTATTTCATTCGAACGATAAACAAAAACACATTGTGCATACAAAATAATTGGAATTATTTATAGTAAAAATAAATTACTTTTAAATACAGTTTGGCTAGTAAATGCCTCTATCTAAGAGAGACTAGATAAACGTTAAAATGTTTGTCTCTTTCCTATTAGCATTATTTATTTTATACAGTGTTATTGTTTTATCTACTCAATAACATCAGTTGACTAAGATTATAAACAAAAACAGTTTGTAAAATCTCTCTCTTTCTTTAATAGCTTGGCATACTATGAACAATCAATAAATGTTTAAAGGAAAACTTTTTTTTTCTTAAGAATTGCTCACCTGCCTAACTACAAAACAATATAAAGTTTTAAAAAACTAAAGCCATACTAAATATTTCCTTATGTTTGCAATCACTTTTGCTATCAAGTATTTACAAAAGAATAATAATTAAAAGTAAATCATTGCTTTTTATTCAAAATCAAATCTGTGTCCGTTAGAACATTCAAAATATCGGAAATACGTTGTCATTTTTTAATTATTTGTATGCATAGTCAATCACAAAGATTAAACCCGATTAAAGTTATTTACATAAATTCAATAAATTCGCACCCGCGAATAATGCAATTAATGCTTTTAAAATATAATTTCATTAGATCATTAAATCGTTATCATACATTTGAATGGTACTTGTCATATTGTACCTCGCAAACATTAACAAATTTTATAAACGAGCATTGTTTATTAAACTTGATTGCGCTTGTTTTTCTTTTTCATTGTATGCCTTAGTGAACAAAAGTTTGAATTCGAGAAACGTGAGATCGAATGATTTTTTTTCCTTCGTAATCAACGTCATGAAGGAGAAAGAGAGAGGAAATAAATCATTTACTTTTATCAGAACTCTTCACAAATCAAAAAAGAACTTTGATTTTATCAAAGTATTACGAGACTTGCAAAAATATGTAGAAAAGTTCCAGAACTAAACTGTATTCCATCAAAAAACTTAACATGTCTATTACAAAAGTTAAGGATTAAGTTGTCCTTCACTCCAAAACTTAATGTACCGATTGCAAAGTGTTCAGATGTTTAGAATAAAGTTGTTTTCTTCTATCCAAAATTTAATAATACTGTTCGCAAAGTTTTCAGAATTAAACTGTTTTGGCATCCAAAAACTTAATAAATCGTCTGCTAAGATTTCCTAATTTTCTCCAAGGAAGAAAATACACCAACACAAAAAATTTCGTGCATACATTTGTATGGTAAATCTTTTCATTCTTTTTTCGTTTAATCACGGAAGAAAAAGAACGTTGTCAAATTCTATCTGCGGCACTTATATCAAATAAAGAAACTTTTTTTTTTTTTTTTAGTAAGTTTCAGTCAGGGTGCCCTCACCCAGACCATCATCCGAGGATGGAGGACAGAACCAATTTCACAATTCACAGTTCTCGTCTTCCCATTGACCACGAAGATGGCGTCCTCCGCTGTCGTTATCATGAAATTTCCAAAGATTCCAGAACTGAAGATGGGACGATTACTGTTACCCCAGAGTGCCGCCTGGAGGGGAGCAGGACGCCCGATCCCAGTAATCATCTCCACTTTGCCGTCTGTGAGGTCCACAAAAAGAATGTCTTCTTTAGAAGAGGAGGTCGCATATAGATCATAACCGTGACTCGCACGAGAGGGAAAGAAAGCGACGTCACCTATCTGCAGAGTTGTCTTCACATCAAACAGGAATCGAAGCCCTGAATAAATTAAAAGGAGAAAAGTAAGCGATCGCAATACTCGAAAACTTCATACAAGCAGCAATTATACCTTGGCCCCAGTTGGACTCAATATGGGTCCTTTATTTACATGCTCCAAAGGACCACTATTGGGATGTCTAGATTTTTTAATACTGGTCCTATACAGTGTCAATATCGGCATATATAGGGCTCATATTGGCTGAATAATGATTATAAAATAGCGGGTGAATCTGACAATTCCATATAGGGCTGATATTGGTTTTAAAATGGCAGTAAAATATCGGGTGAATCGGATAATTCTTTATAGGGCCCATATCGGAAAAACAACGGCCCTTTGAAACCTTGCTGAGCCAAGATACGTGAATATTAGTCCAATGAGGTTATTTTGCTGATCTGCGGAGAATGGAAGGTTGACTGAATGTCCTTCCTAAAACCAGAAGAAATTCAGAAAACTTCGGTGTATTCCTCCGCTTATGTTATGCTGACGAGGCGACGTGTAAAGAGGCTTAATATTCTAGAAAGTTTTATTTTTGTGATTTGCGTTTAAATATACGCGTAATTTTACCATACACAAGAGTAATCTATAAGTTCTAACAAATCGTGAGCCTAAAACAAATGTAAGAAAATTGATATAAAAACATAAATAAAGTGTAAGGTTTGCCATGTTTTTAGTATTATCCCTTATTTGGCTATGTTTGCGTAAAATAGCACCGTTTGATATATTGTTTGGGTTGCGAAGTCATCCGAATTCATTTGTTGTTTGTTTCGAATTGAAATTGAAAGAACGCGTCATATTGCAAATACTGTTAGTATAATAATATTGGATGGCGTGTATACTCAAAAAAAAAAAATAAAAAATATCGGATGTAGTAACCAGGAAGTTTTACGATGAATTTTAACACCTAGCTAGCGCCATCTGTATCATATATATATATATACAAATTTGACGCGCTTCAGTATTGCAGTAAGAACGTGCCATAAGATATCACTTTATTTATGCTTCTGTTTTCATAGTTTGTGGTCTGGCAATCTTATTACGTAAATATTTTAAATCATTCTTGAAAGATGCCGGTACGAGTAAGTTCATTTGAATTCGCTCCTCACTATGCAGATTTCTTCTCGTGTACTGTTCTATAATCTCTTTACATTTGATTTTTTTTTTTGTGGTTGATATTTTTGTTTATTTTTTACCTAATGTGTTCTAATTTGTTTCAATTTTTTTGAGTGCTCCTCACACTATTGTATTGATATATTTTGCTTCGGCTGTATTGATACAATATTATAAAGCACTCCTTTTTGCGGATATAATCGTGTGAGCTGATGAAGAGATTATATCCTTTCTTTATTTTGTTTTCAGGATTTTTAATATTTTTTTCCCTCCATTTTTTCTCAATTTTTTAGCTTTTTTTATGAGTTCTATATACTTATAGCTTATGCGCAGTTAATATAACTTATTAATTTTCTTCGTTTTTCTCTTTTTTTTTCTCTTTGTTTTTTTGTGCTATATATATATATATATATAAAAGCTCACTGGACAAAAAATTAGTCACCCTAGTTCGCAAGCACCGATGTATCGTTGGATTTCGTTAGATGATGCAGTGATCAAGTGACGTGCTCAATTGCGTGCACACTGCTTCAACGTGATCAAAGGCAAGTAGCTATTAGTGAGTTATTTTCGTTTTAAGGGGAAATTGTGTGCAAATATGGATAAGTGTAAGGATATGATCGAGTGGCATAAACGGACAATTGTGTTTGGCCCTGCCAATGGTCATACGGTGAATGAAGTTGCTGGATTTGTTGGTGTTTCGATGCTGACTGTTCAACGTGTCTACAAGTAGTGATGTAATACACGTGGTCACGAAGGACGACGTCAGAATTGTGGTCGGAAAAAGATCCTGCATGAAAGGGGCCGGAGACGTGCTTCCCGATTTGTCAATCAAAATCGCTGCCAAACCTGACAGGAATTGCTTCAGTTAGTAAATGAAGGTCCATCCCAACCTGTTAGGGAGAGAATATTGCGACTAAAATTGCATGCAATGAACATTTGCAGTCGAATATCTCGTAAGAGGCCATTGCTCACACATGCACATAAAGCTGCTTGTTTTCAGTGGGCTTAGAAGTCACCGAACGTGAACAGTTGCTAACTGGTGAAATGTAATATGGTCTGAGGAATCACGTTTTCGCCTTCATTCAAAAGACGCACGTCGTCGAGTACAACAAAGAGCAGATCAAACATTTCATCCTGACTGTGTGCTAGGTCAGGTTCAAGCCGAAGATGGGTCTGTCATGTTTTGGAGGCGTTTTTCTTTCAACATGTTTATTTCAACATTCTGGATGATTAGATACAGTGGTACCTCGAGATACGAGTGTCCCAACATACGAGTTATTTGAGATACGAGCTGTCGAGGGAGCGAAATTTTGTTTTGAGATACGAGGAACGGCCATGCAAGCCCTTCTCGTCCTCGACAATGCTCCTGCTCACCCACCGAACCTCGAACATGACATCCTAGAAGAGTTCACGTTTATAAAGGTTCTTTATCTACCACCTAACACCACACCTATCCTGCAGCCCATGGATCAGCAGGTGATTTCTAATTTTAAAAAGCTATACACTAAGTACCTATTCCGGTGCTGCTTTGAGGTGACAGAGAACACAAACCTTACCCTTCGAGAGTACTGGAAGGACCACTTTGACATCGTGATATGCCTCAGAATTATAGATCAGGCCTGACTGAGTGTTACATCGAGGACCTGACCTCTGCATGAAAGCTGTAGCCTGAGTGAGTCTGTAGCCGAAAATTGTGCTGTCGCCCGAGTCTGTAGCTTCGAAGGATTCGAATCCGAAGTGCCAATAGAGAAGGAGATTGTGTCTCTGGGAAAATCCATGGACCTGGTGATGGGTGAGAGAGACGTAAGCGAGCTCGCCGAGGAGCACTTTCAGGAACTGACGACCGAAGAATTACAAGAGTTACAGTCGCAGCAGCATTCGGGGGTTCTGCAAGAAATTGGTTTCAAGGAAGAGCCAGAGGTGGAGGAGGCTATCTCTACAAGTGAGATAAAAGAGTTCTTGGGAATGTGGTAGAGAATTTCACAGTTCGTGGTAAAGAAACACCCCGAAAACTTGCAACTGGTCGTACATCGGAGCTATCTAATGACACTTGCCTAACTCATTTCTGAAGCATTCTGAAAAGGAGGAGGAAACAAACCTTCTTGGACAGTTTTTTTTTAATCCGGCTAAAAAAGCGAAGACCAAAGAAGAGGAATGCAGTGACTAAAATTAAGCACACAGTAGCATTTAAGTTGTGTGTAAGTTGCATTTAAGTGACCAAAATACAAATTATGTATGTGCACTTCATAAAACCAGTTTTTTTTTTTTTTTTTTTTTTTTTTTTTTTTTTTTTTTTTTTTTGCTTTACATTCTCCTTTATTATGTTTTATGTTTTTATACAATATTTGTCATTTATAAATACATTTTTCTTATTCAAAAACACGTAACAAAAACTATTGGGGGTAGCATTTTTGGGGCTGGAACGGATTAATGGCTTTTAAATTAATTTCAATGGGGAAAATTGATTTGAGATACGAGCAAATTGACATACGAGCAAGGTTACGGAACGAATTAAACTCGTATCTCGAAGTATCACTGTATTGCCTTTCAGTCAACATCTTCAAGAAGAGTGTGTTGTCGATACCCTTATTTTTCAAAATGACAACAACAAAGTTCATCTGGCTGGAAGAGTATATGACTGGTTTTATGAACACTCAGACACTCAATTACCTCTCGACTGGCCTGCAAAATCACCTGACTGCAACTCCACTGAAAATTTGTGGGACATGTTGGAATAACGTGCAAAACGCCGAAATCAGCCTCCTCGCAATTTGGTGGATTAGAGCGATCAAATCCTCAGCGAGTGGATTAAAATGGATTCGACGTACCTCCAAAACCGTGTGGACTCACTTCCTAACTAATTCCAGGCTGTTATGGAATCGAAAGGTGGTGTTACTTTCTATTAAATGATGTCTTTCATGATTTCTCCAAGGGTGACTAATTTTTTGTCCGGTGTGCTTATATATATATATATATATGTCACGAAAATGTTTGTACTAAAAATCTTTTTACAATAACGCAAAAATATTGCAGTTTTAAACCTTTCATCCTGAGAGGATTAAGATCATAATGACGTTTTAGATGACGTCCCACTAACGATAGGATCAAATTGTACTGTCCATAAAAATTTCACGAGAAGGTGGATTTTAACTGAGCGTACAAGACTTTGCGAAAAGAAACCTTATAATTAAATAGATTTAAGATTATTTTCACTTCGAGACTAGCTTTATTTAAAGGATTTTTTCTCGCTCAAAAACTCTAAATCAACCTCTATTTTTTTTTTTTTTTTTTTTTTTTAAATTTAATTTTATAGAAGTCTGTTTTTCAAGGTTTTTTATTTGGGTAATGTTCATAGAATAGAGCAGATTGTCACAGATCTCGTTTTAAGGTTTACACGTAAACGGCACCTTTTTAGGTTTACAATAACATGTTTTTGCTGAGTGAAACTAAACCTTATTTTGGTATCTAGGATGTTTTAAGCAGTTTTCAGTTTCATATAGTTTCCAAGCTAAATAAATTTAATCTGTTTGAAACACAAGACAGAAACTAATGTACTCCTATGACTAGCGATAAAAGCATGCCTTGTGGTCAAGAGATCTGCTACCCTGTGGCCTATTTTGATCGTCAATAATAAAGAAACAATAAAACATGAGATATTTCCTTAACAGTTACAGCTTTTTTGCCAAGGAAATGAAACGTTTAGGTGCCTTACATTTGAGGCAAAGTTATAATTTTAAGCAAATTTAATTTAAAAAAATTATTGGTATTCTCGTTCTTTAGAAAAGAAAAAAAAGTCTTGGGAGAAAAAAACCGGGAAAAAAAACGAACAGAAAATAAAGCGTCAGAAAAAAAAAAAAAAAAAAAAAAAAAAAAAAAAAAAATGCAGAAAAATAACATTGCAACGCAAAATTGCTCTTAATGAAATTAAACATTACAAACCAATTAAATTTCATTTTTAATTAATTAAATGTTTGATGAATTAATTGAATATTGTTTTAAAGTTAATTCATAAGAAAGGTTTTGAAAATTATGGAAATGATCTTTTTTTACATTTTATACTTTTTACTACTTTCATTTTAATACCCGCTTTGAAAGTTTTTTAATATCAATATTAACTCTGTATGGGACATTTGTTAAGATGATAGACATATAAAAATGATAAATGTTTAAAAAATTATTAAAAAAAAAACAAACTGTTTATTGTGATGAAATATTTCATCATTTTTGTAAAGAATTTTATTTTATCCTAAGCATCAGTGATATTTAACCCTTTAACAGTGACATATTCCAGAAAAATGGACTAAAAATGGAAAATTTTTTTTGACTGTTTAATTTTGTTATTTATATCAATATAAAAGTTAGAAAATGGTTTTTTATTACAGAAATAAAATTTTAAATGGAATAACTACTGTGTTTATGATTTTTACATACACATAAAAAGTAATGGATTATACACACATCTTATTCAATTCGAGCAAAGTAAACAAAATTTGAAGCTAGATGTAATATAATCTAAACGTACAACAATATGATTTTCAATACATAAATTTTTAATAAATAATAAAGCAGCTGACAACACCCACATTTCTCCTCCCTCGACTGATTCGGTGAAAAACTAGGACCACTAATGCCATCTCTTAAGAAAATAGTGAATTAAGTATCCTAAAATAGAAACGAGCTTAGTTCGGGCTTCACAAAATAGAAAAGTTAATTTTTATCCTGTTGTTGTTTTCATATGCCTGTTTCAGGCAGAGGGGTGCGATTGTTGTTGTTTTCCAGTGGCGCCATCTATGGCCAAGAAGTCGACTTCCGCCACACCCATACGTCTCACCCGTTTCTCGTGCTCGAGATGTCAGTTTGGGCATCACAGATACTGCACGTTGCCCAAACTGGATTCTGGCGATACAGGCAAAGGATTAATTGATGCATGGAAACATACTATCGTAGAAGATACATAATTTTGAAATAGTGTCTAAATTAATTTTTTCAAAAAATATATAGTTACTTTAGAACAGGTATTCAACTACATTAAATTTGGGGTAAACGGCCTAACTCGAATGGGTCGTTAATCTTTTGTTTACGGCACCATTCTAGTCCAACAATTGGGGCAGCAGTTAGTAAAAGGTTAAATTTTTAAAGAAAACGCATCACCACTCTTTATGTCTGCTCTACTTATAACAATTCTTTTTCACAACTTTAATTTCGTCTCCTGAAAAAAATGTTTTCAAAATACTTCTAATTGGGTACTTCAAGAAGTGGCCTATGACGTCGGCACAAGGTCATAAACGAAATGGCGTGTTAAAGTTGAGCAAGTTTCTCTACATAAGTTAGAATGTCAATTAATTAAATACAGCGACGTATCGAATTTATTGAATTCTTTCTCGCCTTTTACATAGATTTTTTATTTGTTTATGTATTTTATTGTTGCCGTGACACATTTTTGCTGTGTGTACCATTTCAATTTCGACGCATAATTAGTTTATTTATATTCTACATGGGTACGACGTTTAGCTTCATGCATGTCTTTGTGTTAAGAAATATGTGAAATCTTTGTGTAAGAATATAGAATGCGGCACTTGAGAGAAATGATGGGCTTGGCTTTTTTGTAATGGAATGGAAAGAGCAATTGCTAACGTTACGTTTCAACAACCCATCAGGATCGATGATACCCACACTACGTCACTTGCAGATATTGTGATAGATCAGATGTGATTAAAAAATTGTCGGTTAAAAAAAAAATTTTTTTTTTTATATATTTGTTGTTTGCGGAAATGGGGGAGGATAGATTTTTCATATTTAGGGGAGATATGCTCATCCTTCTTGGGGGGACTCTTTTTAGTATTAAAATACTAGATCACAAACATTTATCATTTTCTGTGGCTTTTCTTCAAAGTACGTCATTTTTAAAATAATCATAGAGAGCCTGGATAGCTTGGTTGATAGGGCTCTGGGCCCATGTCCAAGCGGTCGTGGGTTCAATCCCCGCTGTCAGAAGACTTCTCGCGTAGTTAATGGTGACTGATGCATTTTAAAATTGTCGAGTCACAAAGTCCTCCATGCTCCCATAATACATCCTACCTTTGATAGAAGAGTTTCCTTGTCTTCTGGATTGTTTCAAAATAACAAGGCTTGAACATTAATAAGCCGAAATTGGGTTGGCTGTTCAGTGATGGTTATAAAAATCATAGATAGACATGAACTTACAGCAGTAATGAAAATATCAAGAACAAAGCGACTTTGAAAATTAGACTTAATGAACATAATGTGAAATAATACCGTACCGTTTTCCGTGATTTCTTGAGCTACTATGAGAACACTGTGGTCATCTGCTTTTAAAGTCACAACTTTTCTGGAATCTGGAGAGACATATGGTTTTCCGAACAGCGTTGTACCGTGCACCATTACAGTGTCTGTCAGGTAGTCCAGCACAATCTGACCCGTTGGCCTTCCCGTCACTGGCTCCAGACATTCCAGAATCACCAACCCACCTGTGAAAGATTTCATGCAAATAAAAAAGCAATCCAATTTATCTCAGTGTTTCCAAAATTAACCGCAGTGGACTGATCGTTAAGACGCGGTTCCCAGCAGATCACAGTAGTCAAGCATAATTGGCTACGGTCAGTGTGTGGTACCACTTGGATCAGTCTGCGTTGGGACTGTGCGGTATGGGTCGTCGTTAAGTGCTCCGCGTGTAGATCGTCGGGCTACTGAAGTTCATTCCGGCTCTACTCCACTTGTAGTTCATCGCAAATACCGATTTTGAAATTTAAACCATGTAACCAACACTCTAACGTGTTTTATTGATACTAGAATATCACGAATTAGACTACAGTTTTATCGTATCTTTTTCAAGAATTCTGATCAGTTTCATCTTTTAGCAACTTTTGTAACTAAATTTCGAAATTTCTGTTTAAACGTTTTTGAAAATTTATGGGTGAACAGCTTTTAAAACGACTGATCTCAAAAGTTATAGAACATACGCTTATTTTTGTAATTGTAGTTGTAGTTCATTTACGTCGCACTAAAGCTGCACAATGGACTATTGGCCACGGTCTGGGAAACATCCCTGAGGATGATCCGAAGACATGCCATCACAATATTGATCCCCTGCAGAGGGGATGGCACCCCCACTTCGGTAGCCCGGCGGCCTGCACGCGAAGTCGAGCACTTTACGGTAGAACAGTGTAACGAGGACACATACCGTACACCCTCGGTCCCTACGCAGACTGATCCAAGTGGTCACGCACCCGCACACTGACCGCATCCAGTGATGCTTGACTTCGGTGATCTGCTGGGAACCGTGTCTTAACGATCAGTCCACTGCGGGACATGCTTATTTTTGAGATAGAGAAATAATAATGTGTTATGAGGTCCTGAAATTTAGACATGTTATAACGAAGGACGGACCTCCAGTAACCACTTAGTCAGGAAAAACTATATTTCCTAGCCAACTTTTTTTTCCTTTCTATATTTAATCTTCCATGAATTCGAACGATGGATAGGCCAGTCCCATTTTTAAATCATCTAGACTTCACGTACGGTAAATAGTTCCTTATTATAAAAAAATCTCGATATTATCGTATTCTTTACCCCAAGTCAAAATTCTTGATTGTCCCATCAAAACATTTTGATGGTTTATGTTGGTTTCAATGCGATTCATGATGGCCCAACTTCATTCGATGGTCACCATCATCCAACGTTTTCCATTATGCCCACAAACTTCCATCATTCCATGATGATAAATGTTACTTTAATACTTTAATGGTTAACCATCAAGAGAAGTTTGATTTTCATGCACCAATAATCCGTGGTGGTCCATGATGGTTCCAAGTATACATTTCCATGATGGCTTATTAGGAATTCTTGTTGGCTCTCAGGAATACACCATCAAAACAATTTGTTTTTTCTTTTGTTAGACTATAGTAAATCAGTCAGAATTCCTACATTGGGATGATCTTTCCAACATCTGATTTCTGAGAAACTATGATGGAAAATTTCTGATGGTTTAACATGAACAAACCTTCAAAACAAGTTGGTATTCTTATGTTGGACCATCATAAATCAGTCCTACATTGGGGTGATGTGTTGTTTACCATCAAAAACATAATGGTTCATGATGGAATTATTGAAGATTACCATCAGGATTATGTTGGTCCATCAATGGAAAACATCAAAAATTTTGACTTAGGTAATTATAGTTATTAATAATTTTCACGATATTATCAGATTCTATTTGTATTGTTATCATTAGGTTTTGCGATATTTGTTTATTTTATAAATCTATGTTGTATTGACATGTGTAGACTAGAATATAGGATAGTTCCTTCATGTTAGAGAATTTAGATTCATAGTCCCTGTAACTGATAAGCATCCTGGACAAGGATCTTTTAGGAAAAACTAACATTCTTGCATATAGAGGGAGACAAGCTGATTTCAAAATTAAAAAATGCCAAGAACAATGAGTGACAGAACAAGGAAATTAATGGTATGTTTATTTTAAAAGCAATAAAAGATGAAATTTTGGGAATTTAGTTATAAAAAATGGAGTTGTATTCTGTACAGAATTCTCGAAAAGAATGAAAATGTTGTGGTCTAACCTATAATATTCCAGTACCAGAAACGGTTAAATAGACTGCATGGTTTAAACATCCATTTCCGGTATGATAATCTTTCATGTTTTAACGCTAGGCTCGATCGCCCTGTTCCCCTATGGCTTGCAGAACTACCCGTTTTCAATTTTTGTGCCAAAATATCAAAATTTCTGTGTAAAGTTTTCATAACAAACATACCCTTTGTTTCAATCCTGTGTCACTTTTTGTTTACAAGACTTTTAATTTTGAAAACGTTCAATCCTCCACTAGGCATCTTATGGATGATTTACTGAATGTAAACAATAACAAGCTTTCTAGTGAACAG
Organism: Parasteatoda lunata; assembly: GCA_949128135.1. NCBI lineage: Eukaryota > Metazoa > Arthropoda > Arachnida > Araneae > Theridiidae > Parasteatoda > Parasteatoda lunata. The sequence continues at coordinate 5,773,089 of OX421971.1, forward strand.
ACTTAATATTCTAGGAAGTCTTTATATTGTGATCTGTGTTTAAATTTACGCGTAATTTTACCATACATAAGAGTTTACTGTAATCTTTAAGTTCTAACAAATCATGAGTCTAAAACAAATTTAACAAAATAAATTTCACGACATAAATAAAGTGCTAGGTTAGTCAAGTTTTGAGTGTTATCTCTTATTTGGCTATATTTGTGTAAAAAAGCCCCGTTTGCTATCGGTTAGAATAGCACCTTGTAATCGGACTGCATCATAGCAAGTATGCGAAATCTTCCGAAATTATTTGTGTCCCGCAGTGGACTGATCGTTAAGACACGGTTCCCAGCAGATCACCGAAATCAAGCGTATCACTGGCTGCGGTCAGTGTGAGGGTGGGTGACCACTTGGATCATTCTGCGATGGGACCGAGGGTGTGAGGTATGGATCCTCGTTAAAGTGTTCTATCGCAAAGTACTCTACCTCGAGCGCAGGTTGTCGGACTACCGAAGCGGCGGTGCCATCCCCTCTGCAGAGGATCAAAATTCTGATGGCATGTTTTCGAATCATCCTCAGGGATTTTCCAGACCGTCGCCAATAGCCCATTGTGCAGCTTAAGTGCGACGTAAATGAACTACAACGAAATTATTGTTGTTTGTTTTGTTGAAAGATAGATTAAAAGGGCGTTCGCCTTCCAACGAGACGTACCGGGTTCGAATCCCTGTCGATACGAATTCCGCATACAGCTTGCACCGACCACAGTGCTGAGGTGAAATATCCCCAGTGGTAGACGGATCATGGGTTAGAGTCCTCTTGTCGTCAGACCAACCGTGGGAGGTTCTCGTGGTCTTCCTCTCTACGTAACACAAATGCGGATTAGCTCCATCAAAAAGTCCTCCACGAAGGCAAATTTCTCCCAATACTCGATCCAGGAGTTCCCTTGTCTTCTGGATTGGGTTCAAAATTACAAGGCTACGGAGTTGAATAGTATTAGTCGTAAACTCATAAAATTGGGCCGGCTGTTCAGCGACGGTTGTAAAATAAAACAAAAGTATAATAACATTGCATGGAAGTGTTTTTTCATGCTTAGGCATAAAAATCAGTCGGAAATAATAACCTTGAAGTCCTACAACGAATTTTAACATCCAGCGCCATTTTTACACGGTTAACCATCCACATTTTTTTACCAAATGGAAATGTCTAATGAAACATACCAAAGGAGGCGAAATCAGCTGATTTGGGGGCGCAGTTGTAAGGGGTGAGATCCACCGTCTTGAGGTACTTCATACCCTGAAGGTCGAGTTTGTACATGCCTCTTTGGTTGGTATGCACCACATATCCGTACTTCCATCCGTGACCTAGATCTTGGCTGGGAGGAATGAAGAGCCCGCTCACCTAATTGAGAAATTTATTTTTAGTCATTACAATCGCAAGAAATATTAAATACGAGTCAAAAGAAGAAAAAGAAAGGCACCAGATCAAAATGTCCATCCACAGGTTCGGGGTGAACAGTGTGGTGTTTCTTTTTCTGGCTGGCATCTCGGATTATTTGAATGGTCTTGGTTCCCCTGTCTTCTGTCTTCCTCCAACACAAAACCCAGACTTGATCCAGATTTGGAACGTAGTGAAGCTCAACGGGAAACTTATCCGTTACCACAACCTGTTCAAACGAAACATATGCTTGTATATTATTGTGTTGGCATACAACAGTGCTTTCATTTACACTATCTGGCCAAAAGCATCGGGATACCCGGTGGTGAAAGCATAATGGTATGGAGGTGTTTCTCGTTGTTGGGAACTATGTATGTGGACAATTATGGCAAAATTCCAGCAGGATAACTGCTCCGTTCACACATCGATGCTTGCACAGAAGTGGTTTGACGAAATGGGTGTTCAAAAACTGCCTTCTCAGAGCTCCGATTCCAATAGGAGACCTTAGGGACGAATTAGAACGCAGATTACGTAGCCAGCCGAATCTTAACTGCAATCACTCCCTTCAGTTGTGATGATAGTCAATTCCTATCAAAAACTGGTGGAAAGTCTTCGTGTGCAGGGGTGTCATCATATTAATATGTGCCTCAGGGCTCCCTAAGTCCATACCCCTGGGTGTCCTTATACTTTTGGCCATATAGTGTATAGATATATATTTAGTTTAAGAATCTCTAATAAGTGATACAAGAGGATAGCGTTAAAACTCTTTAGAGTAAAAGAACAATGGGTAAGGTTATGACCCAATGGATTTAAAGAGTTGTGGGAACTTACATCGACCACTACCATCTGTATCTTGGATATAATGAGTATTCTGTCTTTGTTGGGTTGAGATGCGTATACGTATCTGTCAGCAACATTGATGGCCGCTCCCCACGAACAATTAAGACCGCGGTCACCGCATACATATTCTTGGGTACCCGGTATGACGTCAGTGCTCTGAATCTGGTGGTAGAGTCGGCAATTGTCCGGCTCATACACAGACACTCCCCAGTCATGGAAGGCAAAGAACCTGTGCCCTGCTGTGTGGGGCATGGCTGCAAAAGAACAAAATGAAACCTTAATTAAAAAATTTCATAGTCAAATACTAAGCACAATTAATGAAGGTCCACAATTAATATTTGAATAAGATATATTGAGGGAAATTGAATTTACGTCAATCATTATCTATGTGATTATAAATAGAATGGTTGCGTCTTGGTTAGGTGATTTTTCCACTCTCCGCACTTTCTCACTTTCCGTTATCATGGTTTCGAGAAATCCTGCTTTTTCCCAATATAGTTTCTCCAGTATCCACAAGTAGAGATTTCTCAGAAGAAATAGTTAAATAAAAATTTATTTAATTGTTACTTTACCATATTCAAACAAATCAGTCAACAAACCATAAATAAGATGTCATCAAACTGCTTACTGTGAGAAAAACTGTTCATAAACTGCTTTCGCCTAATACTATTAAACAAGCAGAATTTTATCGTACCCACCAAGCCCTCCTCATGAAGTTACTTATATCCTTGCAACAGCTTGCATATTATAGCCAAGAGGGGTAATTTGTCAAACTCATGACCGACAGATCTGGGGTCCCACGTTGACACCACAATATTTGCCCCTTCAACACATAAAGAGTATCCTGTCATGCCCATTACCTAACGAAAAGCTTACCTCCAGTAAAATGTCTTTTTTTACGGTTATGAAACCATGCTAGTAGTCAATGGTAAAAAAAAACACCGTATAGATTTGTATTCATGACATATTGTTGCAAACGGTTTCAAATCCGTGAAAGTAAGAAATGTTCTTTACCTTAAACTTTATGGTTAATCGATTGAGCAGACAGCTGACGGTTATTTTATTATAATTTTAGACTGAAAATTTTAACGGTGTAGAGCAACTTTTTAACGAAACGAGAGAGAAAAAAAAGAATACAAAATATTTGTCCAAACCATGGTAACTGAGTGGAGAAAAGTGTGGAGAGAGGGGAAATCGTTTAATCTTCATATGCCTATTCAAATTTACGAAGAGTTAGATAGAAAAGAATAGATTAAAGTTATTAAGTTTATTAGGCAAGAGGGCATGAAACTCTCCTTAAGTTTCCTTCTCGTTTAATTTGAGTTTGGATGATTTCAATCTCCGCTTTGCTTTTGACGACTGAGTTCTGAGTTTTCTCACTGAAATATGTACTCATACATTGAATACTTTTTTTCATAAAGATTCTAAGCACGCATACATAATCTAATGCACTTTATTGTTTTCAGTGTGGATTGTCATGAAAGGAAATAATGTTTTGGCATTTGAATGATTCCATGGAAGTAACTGTAGTACCAATACTGGTCGCATGAAAAAATGACCTAATCTTGTTAAATACATTACATTAACAGCTATCCCGAGCCTAAAAGTACTAGTTTCAGATATTCCACGTTAACTATTATTATTTTACAAAGAAATCATGTTTCTCAGTAAACGATTTATACCCTGGTGTAATAAATGAAGGTCGATTATCTATGAAACAACTGGACCGATTTTAATGAAATTTGAGATGTACAGTCAGCAAAAAAAAAAAAAGATATCACCCTGAATAATTTTCGTTCTAATGATCGGATTTTCACGAACTAAGTGTCAATCTAAATGGTTCCTGGGGGTGACCTCAAATATGCTAATTAGTTAGTGCTAACTATTAATTAAGTTTCGAAATCAGACACAAAAACGTACTTTCTCTGAATAAACATATATTTTTTTTTTACATATTTGGATTCTTTATCTTCAAAATATAGGGAGTAGCCGCAATCTGGGAAATGTGGTCCCCATAGTTTGGTCAGGAGAGCGATTCAAAGTTTGGACCCCTTAATGTTAATTTCACTTTTTGCGTTTTCAGTCATATTTTAAAAACTAATGAAGCAATTCAAAAAAATATTGCACCAACTCATAAAACGCATTTACCCAAAGATAATTCCATGAAAAAAATAATTTTTAATAATTATTAATTATTTTTTATTATTTAATTAAAGAGAGGATGAAAAAATTTTGAATTATAAGGTATGGATTTTTTTATACCATATTAATCTACATGTTTTTCAATTGAAAAATCTAAAGTTTCAACTGTTTTTATTTATTAGAAGATGAGAAAAATTAAAATTAATTATTTTTAAAAAAATAATTTGGCGATAATGAAAAAATGATTAAATGGGGCGATTAATATTAAAATGTGATAAACTTACGAAGAACTTGATTTAGCGCGCGTGGCGTAAAATTTCATTCATATTTTTTTCGCTAATAATCGTTTGCTAATCTTTTTATTTTTATTTTTTTAAAACTATAAAATACAATGTTTCTTTTTTAGTCCTCTAAAAATCTATTTGAAATTAAGTAAAGAAATTTGAATAAAACATTTTATTGAATAAAAAACATTTTATTCAACGAATGTCGAGTTTTATAAAAGCATGCTTTTGATAGAATATGATTATACACCAGATTGTGCTTATTTAATGTGATTATTTTTTAGTTTTTTTTTTCTCAATAACTGATACAATTACAATAATATACATACGTATGAATAGATTTGGAATAAAATATTTCTCAGTTTCTTGTATATATTTTTTATGAATATTAATAAAAAATACGTAGTAAACATATTTAAGCATATCTCACATCATCGCAAATTTCTCAACATCTTATATATCGTGTTAATCTTAAAAGTAATTTTTTAATCACCTGTCCGGAAGTGTTTCGCAGAACTATTTTACCAACTATTTAATTAAACTTTAGCATTTTTAAAAATTTTATTCTTTATCCTACTACATTTATTATTTCTTCATTAATATACTAATCAATTTTTTTAGTACTTTAATTTAGATTTTCTTTAAAGTAAAGTTCCTTTTTACATTATAGTCAAGTTTTTTTTTAAAGAATTATTGTCTGCTAGCTAAGAATAAAGCCTTGTTAAGAAATTAAAAACACTCCGCTGTTTAAAATTATTTATTGCAAAACAGCTGATTATTTACTAAGCATACTATTTTTTTCGAAAAAAGAATATAAATCATTGATTGTCTTTTTTGTTTTGTTTCTTGTGACTTCAACATAGATTATCTAAAATAGTGTCCATGTTTTATAAGTCACTACAAAGAGTATAAAGATACCGAACATAAAAAGCTGTCAAATACGTAGCCACAACTTTTAAGCGTCTTAAAATATCTCAGTATCTTAAATGATTCTTTCTTTATTATTCCATGTAGATTTTTTTCCGGATAATATACTAAACTATTTTGTTCAATTTTTTACTTTAGCACGATTCCCTAGATATTATTGTAGTATAATTTATTATCAGGAACAATGCCTTATTTTGTTTAGCAGGAAACACTAAAAATTGAAATTTGTAAAAAGTTTCCGAAGCCGTGCGAATTTTAGAATCATCTGATTTAAAAAAATGCAATAAAAAATACGTAAATTTCCGAACTTATTTTGATTAAAAATAAAAAACGTGGCAAGAAGGCTAACATACTTTTTACAGAACAGTGAAAACCAGTTTTTCCTATAATTCGTCAAAAGAGGATAAGAATGATATTACTCCAAGGGACCTACTCTATAATTTCGCTATTTCCAGAATGAAATCTGTTTGATCGAAACATATTTCCTTGAAAATAAAAACGGGGAAAAAATTAACTTTTATTATTTATCTAAGCTTATTCCATTCATTTAATGATAGCGGTATCAAGGTTAAGGATATGCGGGGAAGCCCCGTTTACTATTATACTATAAATGCGTTAAATCATGTTGCTTGAATAATTTATTTTAAGCTTATTATTTAATATTTTTAAGCAAATAAGGGTGTAAAAATAAACTCGATCAAAATACTCCGAAAGTATACCCTAAAATATTTGTAGAATAAATTTTGGAATCTATATATACAAAATACCTTTTCAAACAACTTCGAGTAGGCCGTAAACGCTAACTTGTTTAAAATAGTTGTCCTTGTAACTATTTAATTTCGATTTCTGGTGCTAGGGGACATTCCATTTTCACATTCGACTTTTGAAATTTCAATTGTAAACGGAATTTTTTTATGTCCTTAAATTAAAATGTTAAGGCTTGCAGCAAAAAAAATTTTACTGCATTGATTTTTTTACAAAATAGCGAATTATTATTTTTTTAATCTAAGAACCTGTGCCTATAACTTAAGTAAAACTTATTTTAATATCGAGTGAAATAATTTAATATATTGTGTAACTAAATAGGTAATCCCAAGAAATTGAATTGAAAATATAAAAACTTCATTGATTTAAAAATTAATAGATAATGATAAAAATAGACATGTTTTGAGCACAATAATAAAAGTCACAAGTTATTCAAGCTTGACAAGTTTTGAGAATGGGTGAATATATTTGAACGCTCGAAACATGTCGACTTTTACTTCCCTCTTCATATTTTTTAAAGCCTGTTGAGTTTTTATCATCAATTATACTGTTTTACATTAGGGTCTTTATTATTATTTTGATAAGGTTTTTATACTCTTAAAAGTAAACATATGCATTTTCATATTTTAACAGGAATTATGTGGTCTTAAAAAACATAAGAGCATCAATATTGTAAAAGTTATATTTAACTTGGTTTAAAATTAAAATTTTGAGACCAGATATTTTGAGTTAATGAAATTAAATATTTTATCTTTTAAGTTTTCGTGCCCCCATTTCAGTATCTTAAGGACCTTAAAAGCTCTGTTTAAAAAGAAAGTATCATATCAGATATATATAAGAAAACAAAAATAATCATAGTATCAGTATTTGGTGGTAAATGTAGCTTATCGTAATTGAAGAATATGCTGTGCAATATTTTATGGTGAATTTGCGAACGTAAGTTTCTAAATGTATCGAAGCATAAGGATGCTATTTGCTAATCATCTTTATCCAAAGAAAACCTTGTTATCTAAATATCTAGCAGAATGAAGCGATTTTTGAAACAATGAATCATACTATATGCAACATATTATTTCAATATCTTATTCTTAAACATAACCTATTTCAATGCTTTTAAAATACCACTAAACATTCAGCAATTCCTTGAGTTTTAGGAAAAAGAAATATCGAAAATTATAGAAAAACTTGTGAATGCGCATTAGAATTACTATACAATATACATTTTATTTTTCAAGCACTTTTTTTTCCTTCAAACTTTCTTGCCTAGAAGACTTGATTAAAGCTGTAAAAGTGATTATCCCTAAAATTTTGTATTTAGCCATAATAAGTTATGTTAATTTGATTTTAGTATGAAATCCTCGAATAAATATAGCAGAAACAACATAATCTAAATAATATCAGATAAAATGTTCATGTATTTAAATTCTAAAACTTAGAAAATCATGAATAATTTATAATCGATTCAAATTTTCTTTTCAAGGGAGATTAAAATATAAAAAAAATTTGCTTTTTGGACAGAAATCAGCTTAAAAATTGTCAATTGCCTAGAAACTTCGAGATATTTTCTTTTAACTATTAATTAAACCTCTCTGAGTAATCACAGAACATTATTTCAATTTTTTTTCCAGTCAGAGCTTGGTTGCTTAGCAACTTAGTAAAATTAAGCATTTTCTTTTGAATTAGTCAATGGGTTATCTTAAAATATTCATTTGCGTTGGCGACTTTTTTTGGCGGTTTTCTAGACTATTGCCAAATATATAAACCTTTGTTGCGACCCTATTTACCACCCATTTTTTTCAAAATTTTGTCTACCCCCCCTAATTCAAGTATCTGAATTCCAAATATGTTAAAAAAAATATATGTTTATTCAGAGAAAGTACGTTTTTGTGTCTGATTTCGTAACTTAATTATTAGTTAGCACTAACTAATTAGCATATTTGAGGTCACCCCCAGGAACCATTAAGATTGACACTTAGTTCGTGAAAATCCGATCATTAGAACGAAAATTATTCAGGGTGATATCTTTTTTTTTTTTTTTTTTGCTGACTGTACATACATTGTTACAATAAGAAACAAATGATTATTCAACAATTGTAATACAAGTGCATGATCGTACGTAACACTCGTTGGAGTCTGAAGGTATGAAACAGCCATTGTAGAATAATTAAGAAAAAGGGTAAATAGGGGGTATGGTCCACTCTTCCAGGGATTGAAGCGTGATACAGGGATTGAAGCGTGATTTCATACTTGAAATATGGCAGTTTATCATTTCCTGTGGCAATTTCATACCGTCCGACTCAAACGAGTGTGATGCACGATCATGCGTGTGTATTACAATTGTTGAATAGTTATTTGGTTTGCATTGTATCAATGTATGTACATATCAAATTTCATTTAAAGCGATGCAGTAGTTCTATGGATGGATAGTTGACCAAGTCAGCATATTCTCTTAATTTCTTACACCAGTGTATTTCTCCATTTATCATCTGCGTGAAAATAATGAAAGTTGATTTTTATTTTTTCTTTATAACTGAAGATAGATTTATAAAGAGTCATTATTTACAAATAATAAAATGTAACAGCATAATGACAAATAATAAAATTTACATTGATTAAATTGCATACATATATTAATTGTATACATATATTAATTGTATACGTAATTGTATATATGAAACATTTATCAAAAATCTTTCTTTGAGTAAAGGTCCTGCCTGTTTCAAACTCTTAAAAAATAATCCAATACATATATCCGTTGATATCAACTTCCTCAAAAATCGTCTATTTTGCCTGCTTTTTCTTAAAATCAGTTGCGCATTCTAAAATATTTTTAAATTCAAACAATTTGATATCTTCTAATCAATTCGGCCTCGGCTAAGTACTGTAAGCAAGGGTCGTTTGAAAATAAAAATCCCTAAGGATTTTTTTCTATTTAAGATATAACTTTGAAGTAAATTTTTTTAACTAAACTATAATACATTTATTTAAACGGTGCATGGAATAAGCATTTTATGAGGTACTACAATTTTTACATCATAATACACTGGTGTGCGAAACTTAAGCAACAAGTGGTTTTTCGGCCACAGCTCAGCTCCCCAACAAAGTATAAGATAGCCGTGAAATTGCAGTATAATATGCACGTAATTCAGTAGAAAGATTATTTGTATGCAAATTTTAGAAATAAGACGTCGTAGGTGATGTAAGTGTACGTAAACCTTGTGGGTCGGCATGCGCAGGTCAAAGCTGTGATAAAAGGATGAAGAGCACCGTAGTTAAAGACATTTGCTGCAAGTGCAAGTGATTTGTTTTGTGAAACATGTCTTCGAGAAATCATTTAGACGACTTTACTCGAGGAAGAATAATTGGGAAGCTTGAGGAGGGGCGTAGTGTGACCAGTGTCGCCGAAGAGTTCGGGATCAACAAAAGTGTTGTTTCTCGTGCTTGGAATGCCTTTAAAACTACTGGTACTGCTGTTCGGAAGGTTGGTGGTGGCCATCCAAGGAAAACAACACCAAGAGATGACCGTTACATTGTCCTCCAGGCGAAAAGAAACCGTTTTCAGTCAGCGAACGCCACATCTCAGCAACTGTGCACAGCCACAGGACGACAAGTATCAAGATTTACAGTGGCCAGACGCCTCCACAAAGGTGACTTATTTGCTAGACGTCCTGAACGCTGCATACCATTAAAAGTTAGCCATCGGCGGCACCGTTTAGAGTGGTGCAGTGAACACGAAACCTGGAACCTCATCAATGGAGTCGCGTCCTCTTCACAAATGAGAGTCGTTTTAGTGCTACAAGCGATTCGCAACGTCAGTTGATCTGGAAAGAGGTTGGAGCTCGATTTCATCCCAATAACATCGCGGAAAGAGATCGTTACGGTGGTCCTGGAGTTGTCGTCTAGGGTGGCATTATGTTGAACGGCCGGACTGAGCTTCAGATCTTCGACCGAGGTTCTGTAACTGGAGACCGCTACTGCAATGAGGTAATCCTACCTCATGTGCGTCTGTTCCGAGGGGCCATTGGACCAGACTTCATTTTTATGGATGACAATGCCCGGCCACACCATACTGCTAATGTTCAAGAGCTACTGGAAAGTGAAGATATCCCACGAATGGATTGGCCAGCTTACTCTCCAAATTTAAATCTCATAGAGCATGTGTGGGATGCATTAGGGAGACGTCTTGCGACACGACAGTATCCTCCTGGTAACACCCACCAGCTGAAAAATGCGTTAAAGGAGGAATGGAGACGTTTACTCCAAGAACTCCTGGATAATCTGGTGCTTAGCATGGAGAGAGGATGCTAAGCAACAATTACAGTAAGGGAAGGGCATATCCCATACTAGGGAACATCTGCCAGTTGTACTTACGCTTCTTCAGGCAATCATGTGTAACGCCACTATATGTCAAATAAAGCCTTTTTTTTGTTCCATACCCTACTTTAAGCTTTATATTCATTTCTGCGCCATCATTCTTTTACCATCGTTTAAGTACAAAATAATGTACATCATATTCAAATTTCACGTGAATCGGATGATTTTTAGTAGAGTTATGACAAAAAACGCACTTGTTGCTTTAGTTTTGCACACCAGTGTATATATACCTTACAGGAATTTTAACCTTTTTTTTCTACTTTTTTACAAAATCTATAAAAAATGTTTTAACTGATATATCCACAAATGAATGCACAAAATTGTTAAGATAAAAATTGTAAGCAACAAGAAAAAAAAAATTTTTTTTTTGAAAATATGTTAAAATAAACAAGCCTTAAGGATTTAAAAATTTTGAATTTTTAAATTTTTTTTAAAATTTTAAAACAATTAATCGGTTTAATTATTTTTGAAGATAAATTATTGATTATAAGTTAAATGAGCATTTAAAGCATCCACAAAATGAATGATTATACCTTTATTTTTAAAAAAAAAATGTTGCGATTATTTCATTTAAGAAAGATTGTAATACTTGTCGTTGGTTGATCCTGTACTACTAAAGAGCTAATGTCTCTGGATACTCCTGCAGGATTGCTGGCAACACACATGTAAGCACCCGTGTCACTATAACTGATCTTTCCAACAACTAATGCCGTACTGTTACCTGAAGAAAAGAAAAAGTCTTAGTCAATAAATACTCAAGTGAAGACACCAATTAAACTGGTCTTTCCTCATGACGGTCATTTTCTATACAAGTTATCCTTGAATGTGCTAAAAGTTTTCGACTTCATTTTCGAGATAATTTATTGAGGGACACGATTATTTATTTTCTACAACTAGCCTTGAACAGCTGAACCATTTTTAGGTTTACGACTGTCAACCTAAATAAAAAAATTTTGATATTTTTCCATTGATGTACCAACAACATCTTGATGGTGACTATCAATCATTCCATCATTAACCATTGTATTTTTTAATGGTAACCAACATAAGTAACCAACACCCCAATGTAAGAATTCGGACTGATTTATGATGGCCCAACATAAGAATATCAACTTGTTCATGTTAAATCATTAGAAATTTCCAACATAGCTTATAAATGAAACATAAAAAAACAAATAGGTTTTATGGTATATTCCTGCTGAACCAACAAGATTTTTCCATTAAACTATCATGGAAATGCATTGTGGTACCATTATGGACCATCACGAATGTCCATAGTATACTAGAAATCAAAAGTTGAAACGATCATGAACCACCATCATAGAAAAGGATAAGTGTCGCCAAATATGCTCGAAAAAGATGCTATAGAATCGTCATAGTACATGCGGCAGTACCGGGTATCTTACAAGGTCTGCATATTTCTGAACGATGTGAAACCTGCGTTGCAGTTGGTGGTTTCGGCATTTGTTGTAAAGTTTCGTAGACGTGTTCTTTTCTAGATTTTTCCTTATCTTACTGCATTCTCCATTTCCAACTAGGTTGGTGGTACCCCTTTTCTCTTCGATCCCACATTAAACGAAGAAAGCTTCCAGGACCGAGTATCAGTAACAGATAGTTTGATTCTAGTTGAATACTTACCGATGATAGTGTACTTCTCGGAACCCATTTTTAATTCCTCATCATTCTTCAGCCAGTACACTCTGGGTTGAGGGACTCCAATCACGTGACACTCCATTTCTGCCAATTCGCCGGGAGCCCTCGACTGAAGTTTTGGTACGACATGTACTTCTGGCAGAGCTAAAACAGAGAGCATCAATATAAGAAGTAAATATGGTTTGTCTACGGTAAGAACTCCTCCAACGATAAAATCTGAGACAGTCTGTTGCTATGGAAACAAGAATAGCGCATTTCAGGGAGGGTAGCTTCTCTTCACTCTTGGACTAACACAGTAGACCGTAGAAAAAGATTCCCTTTCTCTCACCGACCCGAGCCCAAACCAGCAATAAACAGTGACCACATACCCCTACTTTATACTAGTTATACTAGTAATAGTTATACCTCATTACCATAGTCACGGCCACGGGTCCAGACGAATGGTTCGGGCAGTTCTTACTTTGTCAAACAGTAGGCGTCACTGAATTTTATCAGTTGGTAAAGTGGACACGCTCTCAGCTCACTCGATCCTCCAAAAACGAGAATTCATTTTTGTCACCCGCGCACGATGAACTGCCATTGATTTTTGTGTGAACTTCAACAAGTTCACAATAGGCACTTTAGCCATTATACATGGAATGTGAGTGAAGCTGGATGGCTATAAACAGTCTAATATATAAATAACGGATCTTTCAATTTTTTTGTGCTCCTTACACTATTGCCTCGATATTTTATGCTTTGGCTACATTAATACAATATTGGAAAGCACTTCCATTTGAAGATATAATTATGTGAGCTGATGACTGGATTATATCTTTTTATTATTTTGTTTTCCGACTTTTTTTAAAATATTTTTTTAAATAAATTTTTTTTTAAATATTTATTTTTATATATTTTTTCTTCTTTTCTCATTAATCTTTATTACATTATTTTCCATGTTTTCTCTAGTTTCTCTATATTTTTAACTTATTTTAAGAGTCCTATATACTAGTAGCTTATGCTTAATAAATATAACCTATTATTTTGTTATTTTCCTTAATAATTTTCTTCGTTTTTCTCCCTTTCCTTTTCATCTTATTTGTCTTCATTGTGTTATATATATATATATATATATATATATATATATATATATATATATATATATATATATATATATATAAATACAATATTAGAAAGGAATCTTTTTTGCAGATATAATCGTGTGGGCTGATGAAAAGATTATATCTTTTCCCCCCCGGATTTTTTAAAAGAATTCTATCCTTTTTTTTAAATCAGTTTTTGTAGTTTTTTTTATTTTTAATAATTTTTCCCCCTTTTTCATTTGTCTGTAATTTTCCTTTGTTTTATCTTCATTTTGAACTAATTGTATAGTTCTATTTACTTGCAGCTTATGCGCAATAAATGAAACTTATTGTTTTTCTTAATTTGTTTTTTGTATTTATTTATTATGCTATGTATTAGTGATCACATATTTGATGTAGCCTTAGCTGTCTTTAGGACGTTACGTGTGTTTAGGATGTTGCTCTATGAGCCAATTTTTATGGATTTAAACAATTATAACAATTTAGCGCCTGGTAAAAAATATGTTCAATATTTAAATTATTCTTCATGTTGTACCCGGTACGGAGAGCCTAAATCAGAGCGGACCTTCGGATCGACATCCTGCTACTCTGAAAGCAAAAGTGAAAGTAAAAGATTTTTTGAATTGCATTCTATTCCCGATACTTTACCGTCTCATAAAGCGTGTGGTGATAAAAGATGCAAAACTTGCTCTAATATTAACAAAAAACATACATTTTTTTATAACGATAGCTACAAATCTTTTTGTAAAATTAAAAATTTTATTTATATGTTAACCTGTGGTTTACGTAATATGAAATATGTTGGACAAATCACTTAACATTCGAATTAATCAACACCGTTCTGATATAAACAGTAATAAAACTATTAATAATCTGGAATTGAATCATTTTAGAGTACATAAAGTTAACAGTGTCAAAATTAATATCTTAGATATTGTAGAAGATTTATATTTAAGACTACAAAAAAAAAATTACTACATGCTTTTATACAAAACAATTTTGCCGTATGGGCTAAACGATACCTTCCAACATACACAGATTAACTTTAATAACTCCTCAAAATATTCACTTTTTCATATTAAAGATAAGCGTACAAATCGAGGTAAACGGGGATCAAGAAGTAATAGAAACTCTCTTAATAGTGACAAATAAAATATAAATTTTCTTTCTGATATGGAAAAAGAATTTAATAGAAATTATAATATTAAACCAATTAAAGATTTTGTTTTTTCCCTTAAGAATTACGATGCATATAAGCTCTACGATCTTATTAACTTTTCTTTTATTAATTCACACTTCAAAATTCTTTGTTTCGATCTTATAAAAGCCAAAATGAGTAAAATTTCCCCAAATAAAAAGAAAAATTTAGATAATTTATATTTCGTTATTAACTTTCAAAATCCTATTTTCGATAAGATCAAATTTCATAATAGTTTTGAAAATTTCAAAACTTTTATTTCCATTAAAAGATTTTAACACAATTAAAAGCTTTAAATATAATAAATCTCTTGGTAGAATAATTATAATGATATAAGCAAAAATTTAGGGAGGATCCGATTTTGAATGTGACTGTGAGGAAGAGAAATATTTTGATTTTGTTGATCATAAACATATTATTACTGGTAATTTAAATATTATAGAAAACTTAGGAATTTAATGATAAAAGGCACAAAATTTAGACCCATTTACCATATATCAATCAATAAAATTCTAAAATACTTTCTTAATGATCTCAATAGTTTTTGTTTAAAAATATCAAATAGATTCTCTTTACCTTTAGGTATGCTAACAGAATGGAAATGGAGTGTTTATTATTACTTTAAAAACTTTGTTTTCAATAATAAGGATAATTTAAATAACAGTAACAACTCAACAAATTTTTCTAATATTGTTCAATCAATTAAGCAACTTTTCAATTCTTCAATTCAATCAATTAAGCAAATTTTGTAATTACTCCCATAGACAAAGCTAACAATAATTATACAATCTTCTGTAAAACATTCTATACTGAACTTTTAAATACGGAATTAAAAAATAGTAAACATTTTAAACTTAGTAATTCAAATAATAATATTGTCATTAAAAAAATTTTATCTTTATATAAGAGATTAAAAATTAAAATTAGCAATATACAATTTCCTTACTTAATTATCAATCCTAAATTTCATAAAACTCCTGTAAAATTTAGAACTATCACATGTGGTTCTAATACTTATCTAACTAAACCTGGCACCATTTTCTCTAACAACTTAAATAAATTTATTAACAATATTAAGAACAATAAAGAAGGTTTCTCATGGATTATCACTAATAATCCACTGATTTTAGAATTCATTAAACATAATAAAATTAATTCTATTGCGACTTTTGATTTCCAGGATCGCTTCAATAGCATTCCCCTTTCTAAACTAAAATATGTTCTTTTGAATTATTACTATGATTTTAAAAATATCCTTTGTTGTGATTTTGATTATTGGGAAATTCTGATTAATTTTTGTCTTTTTAATAATTTTCTTTACAATGGAAGGGATATTTTTCTTCAAATTGATGGAATACCACAAGGATCTAATTATTCATCTCTCTTAGCTAACTTATTTTTGCATTATTATGAAAAAAATTATACTCTTAATATTAAATATGTTTTTAGATATATTGATGGTTTAATTATCTTTAATTTTTAAGATTATACTATTTTATTTAATGATATTTACCCCGAGGAATTAATCTTGTTTCGTAATCATGATGATAATATTAATTTCAATTTTTTGGATTTGGGTATTATAAAAGAAGAAAATATCAGCTTTGTTGATTTATACGATAAAAGAAATGATTTTAATTTTAATATTAATTAACTTATTACTTGGAATTCTAATGTTTCTAGGAGCATCTATTTACACACCACTTTTAATGAAATGAATAGAATTTAAAGAATATGTAGTAATATTTATTTATCCAAAAAACAAATCGATAAACTCTTTCAAAATTTGATAATAAACAATGGATACCCTACTAAAATAATAAAATTCTATATAAAATCATTGAGTTAATCGTATATTATTGTAGATATATTCACTAAAAATTTTCTTTGTTAATTTATATAGTTTTCCCTAATGCAAATTCATTTCGGGCAAGTCAGTGGTCAAAATTATTTACTAAAAAATTCCTTTACTAAAAAAATTCCTCTGTTAATTTATTTAATTTTTCTATGTGCAAATCCATCTCGGGCAAATCCGTGGCTAAATTATTTACTAATAATATTCCTTGTTAATTTATACAATTTTTCCATGTGAAAATCCATTTCGGGCAAATCCGTGGCTAAAATTATGTGCAAAACAGGCAATTCATGCTTCTTTCTCTTTTCTATTTATTTTCTTAAGTAAATATTTATTTTCTAAAATTATTTTTAGAAAACTTTTTTTTAAATTATCCAGTATAATATTACCTTGCTCACATCCATTTTCGGGCCCATCCTTGGTAACTAACAAATCAGTAAAACGCACTTCAGTAATGCAGCAAGAACGTACTTTAAAATGAAACTCCTCTAGTTACGCTATCTCAATTTGTACTTTTGTTTTCATATTTTGCAATCTGGCAATCTTGTTACGAAAATATTTTAAATCATTCTTGAAAAATTTCCCGTTCATGTAAGTTCATTAGATTTCGCTACTCGCTTTATAGATTATGTTTTATGTTCTATTATGTTTTTTCTTTATATTTTACTTTATATTTTTACGTATTATTTGTACTTATTGTGTTATATTTTATTTGTTGTTATTTTTGTAAAAATTTTTTGAGTGCTCCTCACACGATTGTATTGATATAATTTGCTTTGGCTATATTAATACAATATTAGAAAGCACTCTTTTTTGCAGATATAATCGTGTAGGCTGATGAAAAGATTATATCTTTTTTCTTTTTTTTTCCGGATTTTTTAAAAGAATTCTATCCTTTTATTTTTTAATCAGTTTTTGTAGTTTTTTTTATTTTTAATAATTTTTTCCCCTTTTTCATTTGTCTGTAATTTTCCTTTGTTTTATCTTCATTTTGAACTAATTTTATGAGTTCTATTTACTTGCAGCTTATGCGCAATAAATGAAACTTATTGTTTTTCTTAATTTTCTTCGTGTTTTTTTTGTATTTATTTATAATGCTATATATAATATATATATATATATATATATATATATATATATATATATATATATATATATATATATATATATATATATATATATATATATATATATATATATATATATATATATATATAATAATGTTTATGGAGCAGAACGATAATTTTGTGTCACTCTTTCATTCCCATCATCACATAATGATTAAATAAAATTAATTTGCTATTTTTTAAATCCTGTGCCTGTTTGTTCTGCTCACATGACTGCGAACACTACTGATATATATATATATATATATATATATATATACTGATTATAGATAAATCTTACTTTGTACGTGCAATATATGAGTCTGAGTTATGTCTTTATTTCTCTGCGCGTGGCAGGTGTAGTTTCCTGCATGCACCAACTGGACGTTGGTCAAGTAGAGGGAACCGTCCACAAATACCTGAGAAACCTGCAAAGAGAACAGATCCATCTCATTCATCTTTTCAAGGTCTAGGGTTTAACATTTGAAAATACGTTGATGTGTTTCATGGGCGGTAACACTTAACATTGTTTCTGAATAATTGTTTTTGATCATTTAAATTACATGCATATGATAGTGGTTAAAATCTTTTCAAATCGATTATAATTATAAAAAATAACCTATTTATTATGTTTTGTTGCAGTTCCTTACATTTAATAATGGCATACAAAATTTTATGATTCCTTTTATTAAAAAAAAAATTAGTTCTATAATTTTATTTGTTAATTTTTCTTTAAAAAAAAAGTTGGCAATAGAAGCTGTTAATGCAAATGAGAGGGGTATTTTTATTACTTTTATCTCCTCGTCGTTGAGCACTGAAAGATCCATGTCATTTCGTCTCCAAATGATTGGGGGCGGTGGAGTTCCCGTGACGTCACACTTTACTTCCACGTTATCTCCAACTCTGGCTGTCACGTGATTTACCTCCAGAGCTTTATCCAGGGAAACCACAGACACACCTGAGAATTTTTTTAAGGAAGAAAAAAAGCAATTATATTAAAATAATTTTGTCACACTATCTTATGCGAAACACTTATGACGCTGTCCACCAATGACGTCACACTTTTCGTCATTATTTCACGCATCTTTGTCATGAATATTCTTCTTCATACCCCCTTGTCACATGTCAAGCTACAATACATAAACATACGCAGTTCGAAAACAAAGTGCTAATAATAATATAAAAATACAATATTTGTAAATAAAATACATGAACATTAGCATATGAAATAACATCGACTTATCACAAACAGCCATCCAAGGTAAAGCTCAACAAATAAGCAGAAGGAAACATAAAAGCTTTTTTTTTTCTCCTAGCATGCAAAGTTTTTTTTTTTTTTAAAGGAACTAAAAATCTTGGCTTTCGCCCATTCGATAATTTTAAACACTTTTTTATTGTGTTGGACGATAAGAATTAAAAATGTTTTCTTCGGAATACATTTTTGATCAATACTATTTATTTATTACCCATTAGCGAAATGGGTCTTAGTATAGCTTTCATGGCTCACTTTTCAACTACAATATACAAAAGCAAAGTAAACAGTGCGCATGCGTTGCTATGGTGACCGCTGCTGTTTGATAATTTTTTTAGAATTCTTTATTTTTACTTTTAATTTTGTTATGCATTAAGTTGGTGAGTTTATTTTTGAGATCAGAGAGATGTCACACAAACTTCTTGAAATGTGAATAAAATTCCTCATTTGAACGATATTTTTGTTTTTATTGTTATAATTAAGAATGAGAAATTCAGCTCAAACTGGAGTGCTAGTTCAAGTGAATATCACAAATGAAGAGGGTGTCCAAACTGATTGTCCCAAAAGTTAGAGCAAGAAAAAAAACGATGCCTAAACTGCTGAAAAAGCCAAAGCCAATGAGCGTAGAAAGGAATGCGTTACACACAAACGGAAAAACGCAAGCATGAATCCTCACAAAAGTACCAAAGTGGTTGAAGAAATTGAACTCTACCGAAGGTGACTCTCCGAACCTCTTTCATGCAAATACGACAACTGGATGTTGATCACCAGTTAGGCATAAAAGGATCCATTTTCAACTTGCCCAAAACAGTAGACTGTCTTCCAAGCAATATAAATGATCCATTCACTATTCATGTAAAATTGAAAAAAAGCCTAGCTTTCAAATCATATTTTATATATGAACTTGTGTATCCGAAACGGGTGTAGTATGCAGCTTAAAATCTCCATCATCCTCCAAACACCATTGTACCTATCCAAAAATGTTAATATTGATCTCGATTGACTGTTCAATGTCTATTCAGCCACCAAGAGAATTCACACAAAATGTGTCTGAGCTGTATTGAAATATGTCTGCGAAATTGTGTGTCGAGCAGTGCTGGAATAACAGTTAAAGATGTCCAAGATGAAAACACAATACAGTTTCTACAACAACCAATCGGTAACCTGTGATTCATTTTGTAGTGAATGCCGGTAGAATTTTATTTACTTCACTGGATTTTCGACCGCTATTTTATGAGCAAATCAACTGACGGTCCATCGATGTTGGTGATTTCATATCACGTCCGGCTCACCAATATGAATATATCCACAATACTAACTCATGATGGGTTAATGCTTCTTCATGAATTTTGCATCGGTGTAAAATTAAGAACTTTTCAGACGAGTGTTTTTGTTGAAAGGTTTCATAATTTTACGAACTGATATTTTTTAGTCCATTATTCGAATCGCTCCATTGAACGTCGATCTGGAAATGATGTGAAGAGTTAACTACACTATTATAATCACTCGAAACCACCCAACAGAGCGTGGATTTTATCGGCTCTTAAACCAACATGATATTAAAGTGGATTACAAAAGCCACTATGCAATTTGAGCCAGCCAGCACATGGTATCGAACACTGGTCCATGCCATGGAGGCGAATACTTGATCCACTAGGATATATCGTTAGATGATTCTAGCAGCAAAATAACGTGGGTCCTTATTGGACCGACATTCACGAATCTTGGCTGAATAAGGATTCAAAGGGCCGATATTAACCCTAGATAGAATTGTCCGATTTACCCGATATTTCACCGCCACGTTCCAACCAATATCGGCCCTATATCAGATTCACCCGATATTTTATATTCATTAATAAGCTAATATAGGTCCTATATTGGCCCTATATAGGACCAATATTAAAAAATCTAGACATCCCAATATTGGTTCCTTGGTCCATGTTCATATAGGACCCATATGGAGCCCAACTGGGGCCAAGGTAAAATTGCTGCTAGGGGAATCGTGAATAAACCGAAGAAACCTTAACATACCAGGTTTTCTTCCAAATACATGATAAGGCAAGCTTTGTAATTGTTTTGATGTGATGAATTAAGTGTTAATTTTTACTAGTGTTCTCACAATTCCTATACAAATGCTATATTCAGTTCTTTAAAAATGTATGAATTTAACAAAGTTAGAATTATTTTAAAAGTTGAAATTAGTATAAAAAGTGTCTCAATATCAATAATAGATACATGATAAGCTCGCTGAAATTTGCATTGTCACAAACGCACCAATTGTAATAAATATAATATGGAGTCATATTATATTTACACTGCATCAATTCGCTTTTTTCTTATAATTTTTTAAGTCAATGTATGAACGATGGTGTCGAAAAAAAAGTCTTGGTCCACATTTGTATATAAAAAAAAACTCTATAAAACTAATGTTCTCTTGAGATATTTGTCATTCAATTATAGTATTGTAAATTTTATCAACATATGCGTACTAACAAAACAAAGGGAAGCTAAAAAAGCCGCCAAGGGAATGACGCCAACTTACTGTATAACTTACTAAAAGCCAGGTAAAACTCATTTATGTTGAGCCGGCCATCTTTGTCGACATCATCAAAGAGTAACATGTCGGCCAGTATGCAAGAGGTGGACAGCTGTCCCAAATGATCTCTCTCTGCAGCTTGCCACAGTTCTTCTGCTTCCAACTGACCGTTGTTGTTCTGGTCATAGTGGGAAAACATTATGCTCACCAAATATTCATTGCCTGCTGGAAAACACCATTAATTTATATAATAATTCATTTTTTGGATATCTTTTGACACAATTATTATTACAATTAAAATGGGGATTTTTTAATGTTTCTCTTTATTAATGGAGAAATAGTACTACTTCTCCATTAATTTTCCGTTTCAATACCCAACTTATTTTTTTAATTTCAATTACTGTTAATTTTAAATTTTTTAGTTTTTAAAGATTCATGCTTACAAAACATAACTATAAGCAAAAGAAACAATGTGGTTTCAAATAATATTAGACAAATAATAATAATATTAGTGACGTAATCCACCAATGCTATTATGTTCATTCAGATGATTGAAGTTATCTGACATATGGAATAAATAATAGTTAATGATAAACAAAGTGCAAAAATCTCCTTTTTATTATTCTTTTTTCAATGAAAACTATAAGCTAGCAAATATAATTTAAATGATCTTTAAAATATTTGATAGAAAGAAAATCGTCTGCAGCAGCCTCATTTTTATCAATGGCGAGTTCTATGGAAAAAAAAGCGCTCAAACGAAAAATACAATAAAGTTAAAAAGAGGGTGGGGGGGGGGGGGGGGAGAAAAACTAATAATATCCGAGAAAATATGCCATCAGCTATCCAGGATATTAATATGGCTTTCTGAATATTTCCCAATATTAAAGATGCATTCGTGGTACAAACATAGGATATAGGGGAAAGTTGAGGATGTTTTTAACAAGCCTTACGACCATTTACTCAAATTTTTTTTTTAAATTCTTGCTGTCTGCTGAACTCTTAAAACTGCAGAAAATGGACAACTTAAGGAATGTTTTTTCCCTTACATGACCGAAAACAAATAAGTAGGATGAATAGCCGGTGTTAATAAGATCTTTATAATACATAAAAGTAATAACAAAACTTTTCATTGATACATACGGTGAGGGGATTAGTTTATCGTCCATGTGAAACCTCATCTATCTGAAGGTGGCTCAAGATTGTATTAGGTCAGTGTTTCCCAAACTGTGGTACGCGTACCCCCAGGGGTACGGGGAACAGTTTACTGGGGGTACACGTTCTTATGCGAAAAATCTTGTAACAAACAAAAATTTTATTTAAAAGCTAGCCATGAAAATTTACGATTATTAATTTTTCTACTGGCTATTTTTTGCAGAGTTAACAGTTAATAATTAGTGGTGTCAACAGCCAGTTGTGATTTTTAAATTTTGTGCAATTTTTTAAAGTAAAAAATACATTCACTTTTTTTATTAGTGGTACACAGCCTAACGAAAAATTTAGAAAGGGTACACAAAAGCCATAAGTTTGGGAAACACTGTATTAGGTTAACATGTTTTATATACTAGTGAAATGGTATTTAATATTTATAGTGGTAGTTACGCCACACTGGAAGTTTCAATTTTGAATACATTATATTTGTCTGACGAGAAATAGTTTTTTAGTTCTACTTACTACGTTTAATCGTATTCTACATCCAAGATTGATTGAATCCGAATACATTTATTTTAATTCGATAAAGATGAAAAAATTGGTAATCTGGTTGCTTTACAGTCAGAGTAATAAGGGTACTTACGTATTAACGCAACTAGGCCGAAATTCGCATAAATCGCCAAATTTGGCGACCCTACTTACGGCAACCCTAAGTGATTTATATTATTTTTCTTCACACATCTTGAATAAATGTATACCGGGCAGTGGCACTTGACCTTAAGAAAACATCAGTGTAGGATATACCGGGCAAATGCATACCGGGCAGTGGCACTTGACCTTAAAAAAACATTAGTGTAGGGTATACCGGGCAAATGTATACCGGGCAGTGGCACTTGAACTTAAAAAAACATCAGTGTAGGATATACCGGGCAGTGGCACTTGACCTTAAAAAAACATCAGTGTAGGATAAACCGGGCAAATGTATACCGGGCAGTGGCACTTGAACTTGAAAAAACATCAGTGCAAATCGCATACATACAAAAAACATAACATACAAATCGCGCCAAACTGGTTGCGATAATGCGTAAAAACCGTAATAAGTTTTAATTTTTTACTATCTGTATAATTTGAATGAAAAGAAATAATTGGACTTAAAAATGGACAAGTATTTCAAACAGGGCTTTTAAAAAAAAAAAAATTATTTCTTTTATTTATTCTTTTTTTTTTTTTTTTGCTGAAGTTCTTTCACCCAGGAAAGTAAAAAAATGAAAAAGTTCTGATTTAAGAAGAAAAATAAATGCTTTAAAATTAAACTACCACGCCTTCCAAAAGTTATATCTTAATATTATATATATCTTAGTTATATAATTAGTTATGTCTTAAACAATTGTGATTATATCTTAAGAAATATAATACCGCATTTGGATGGTTGAATGTAAACAATAACAAGCTTCCTAAAACTTTAGAAAACTTACGGTGTATCCCTCCGCTTATATTATGCTCACGAGGCGATGTGTGAACAGGCTTAATATTCTAGGAAAATTTTTTAGTGTCATTTATGCTTAAATTTGCGGGTAATTTTACCATTCATAAAAGTTTCCGGTAATTTATAAATGCTAACTGGCTGTGGGTCTGAAACAAATTTAAGAAAAATAATATCACAACATAAATCCCAGAAAGCATGTAACCTTACGGCAACCTTGTGTCTGAATTTTTTTTTTTTATTGTCACGAAAATGTTTGTACTAAAATTCTTTTTTCAATAAAGCAAAATTATTGCAATTTCAAACCTTTCATCCTAAAAGGATTAAATATTATTTTTCAAAGCTTTTTTTAAAAAGTATCTTCACTTAGGTCCATAATGACGTTTGAGATGACGTCACACTCACTAGCTATAGGATCAAATTGTACTGTCCATTAAAATTTCATGACAAGGTGGATTTTAGCTGAGCATATTACGAAAAGAAACCTTATAATTACGCTTGAAAACCCTAAGTCTATCCCGATTTAAGGTTTTTATATAAAAGATTGTTTTCCAAGGTTTTGGATTAGGGTAATGCGCGTAGTTTGTCACAGATCTCATTTTAAGGTTTACACGTAAATGACATAACAAACATTTTTAGGTTAACATTAAAAGGCTGAGTGAAAATAAACCTTATTTTGCTGTATGGGAATAAGTTGTAACGTTTGCCATGTTCTGAGTTTTATCCCTTATTTGGCCATATTTGTGTAACCCTTTAGTTACATATTGCGGACACGCTTGCGAATAATTCATTTGAGGTTTTGGTGAAATTTTTTTTAAAAAAAGCGTTATATTGTAAACACTACAAGTATAATAATATATGATGGCGCCCTTTTTCAAACATAGGCGTAAAAACACGGATCGGAAATAGTAACTTGGAAGTTTTATGACGAATTTTAACCCCTATTGCCACCTGTGCTTAAGTTTACACGGTCATTAACCATTCATTAACTTAAGTAAATGACTGTATTTAAATAATTTTTGCAAATGGCTGTGAATTCTAAGTATTAGGTTCATGATTTATTTCTGTTAAAAATAAATCATTCTAGTTATACTATTAAAAACATGGTATATTGACCTGAATTTTTGCTGTCCATGAGTTTGGCGTTATTGTAGAGTTGCGCCAACTGTGCTTACATTTACACGGTCATTAACCATCTTATTAAGATATGTAAATGACTGTATTTAAATAATTTTCGCAAATGGCTGCAGAATCTAAGTATTAGGTTCATAATTTATTTCTAATAAAAATAAATAAATAGTTCTAGTAATATTATGAAAAATATGGTATATGGACCTGATTTTTTGCTATCCATGAGTTTAGCGTTATTGTAGAGTAGGAGGTTCTCCTTCATAAAATCGTATTCTTCGTGTGTACATTCTCGTTGAGTGGATTCACCCTGTTCTGCTGGTGAGACAGTTTTCAGTTCATAAGGTGGTAAATTTCGCCAAGATGGCATCTCTTTCTTTTCCTCTTCGTAATAAAATGCTGGCTTTGTTGGTTTTGAATTCTTCCCTAAAAAATTAAAATCATATAATCCTGTACTCTAAAAAATCTCATTAAAAGAAAAAGAGCTATGTGAAAGTACCCTTGACTTGAATATTTTAAGCAAATATAAAGGGTGTATAAAATAAACTCTATGAAAGTACGCCTAAAGTATAGTCTAAAATATATTTGGAAATTATTTTGGAATCGATAAATCAAAAAATACATTTTTAAACTACACTGGTGAAAGAAATGAAGAGAATTTGCAGACTTGGTCGATTATCTCTAAAACTTCTGGACCAATTTCAATGAAATTTGATATGTACTGTCCGCAAATAAAAAAAAAAAAAGATATCACCCTGAATAACTTTCGTTCTAGTGATCGGATTTTCACGAACTAAGTGTCATTCTTAATGGTTCCTGGGGGTGACCTCAAATATGTTAATTAATTAGTGCTAGCTATTAATTAAGTTACGAAATCAGACTCAAAAACGTACTTTCGCTGAATAAACATATATTTTTTTTTACATATTTCGATTCCTTATCTTCAAAATATAGGGGGTAGCCGCAATCTGGGAAATGTGGTCCCCATAGTTTGGTCAGGAGAGCGATTCAAAGTTTGAACCCCTTAATGTTAATTTCACTTTTTACGTTTTTAGTCATATTTTTAAAACTAATGAAGCAATTTAAAAAAAAATTGCACCCACTCATAAAACTCATTTACCCAAAGATAATTTCATGAAAAAAATATTTTTAATATTTATTTATTATTTTTTATTATTTATTTAAAGTGAGGATAAAATAATGTTGAATTATAAGGTATGGATTTTTTTTATACCATATTAATCTACATATTTTTCAATTGAAAAATCTAAAGTTTCAACTGTTTTTATTTATTAGAAGATGAGAAAAATTAAAATTAATTATTTAAAAAAAATAATTTGGTGACAATGAAGAAATAATTAAATGGGGCGATTAATATTAAAATGGGATAAACTTACGAGGAGCTTGACTTAGCGCACGTGGCGTAAAATTTCATTCATATTTGTTTCGCTAATAATCGTTTGCTAATCTTTTTATTTTTATTTTTTTTTAAACTATAAAATACAATGTTTCTTTTTTATTTCTTTAAAAATCTATTTGTTATTTAGTAAAGAAATTTGAATAAAACATTTTATTCAACGAATGTTGAGTTTTATAAAAGCATACTCTGATAGAATATTACACTAGATTGTGCTTATTTAATGTGATTATTTTTTATTTTTTAGTTTTTTTCTCAATAAATGATACAATTATAATAATATACATACGTATGAATAGATTTGGAATAAAATATTTATCAGTTTCTTGAATATATTTTTTATAAATATTAATAAAAATACGTAGTAAACATATTTAAGCATATCTCACATCATCACAAATTTTTCAACATCTTATATATTGTCTTAAAACAAAATTTTTAATCATCTGTACGGGAGAGTTTCGCAGAACGATTTTACCAACTATTTCATTAAATTTTAACATTTATAAAAATCTTATTATTTACGCTACTACGTATATTATTTCTTGATTAATATACTAATCTCAATTTTTTAGTACCTTAATTTAGGTTTTCTTTAAAGTAAAGTTCCTTTTTAAATTATAGTCAAGTTTTTTTTTAAAGTATTATTGTCTACTAGCTAAGAATAAAACCTTGTTAAGAAATTAAAAACACTAGGAGGCTTCGCCCCCTGCTCGCTGGCGCTCGCCAACCGCCGGAACTGCTTTCGCAGTTCTTTTCGGATTGCTTCGCAATCCAATGCTCGCTTTGCTCGCTCATTGGATACGTTCTTAACGTGTAGCTTTTGCATACTTTTTTGAATACTGAAGTTCCGAAAACTTTTCACTGTAGAAAATTTTAAACCTGTACATTTCAATATTAATTTGAAATTGCAATTGTTAATTTGGGCATTTGGCGATACAACACTTATAGAATTGAAGGATTTGTTACGTCAAGCGCTCAGGTATCATAATTTTGATCTAGGTGCGCTTCTATATCATTTTGATTTATGTTGCTAAGTTAACTTTCAAAAAATTCTATGGCTGGCAACAGCATTTTTATTTTTTAAGTTGTTTATTTTTATTTCTTTTAGAATTCGTTTTTTTTTTTTTTTTAGCAAAATGTTTTTTAACCTAACAGAATTCTTTGCCGACTGTTTTCTCTATAAATAAAGAAAATAAAGTAAATATTTAAGTGTTGTGATTGTACAAAGTACTTCAGCCAAAATTAGGGAGCCACGTCTGAGAATTATATATATAAATTAGTAATACATAAATTCGTGAAAAAAAGCGCTTTCGACAAAATACTAAAATAGAGATCTACTACTCACTTCTGCCTAGCTTAATAGTATGAGATTGCAGCAGCTGAATTGAACAACCTGATAATGCTCACTCTGGTTATTGTTTCCGTTTTTAAAAGCCCTATATGTTGAGCCACCTCAGCTAGATTTGGCATGTGACATTTTTATATGCAATCATTGGTCGATTTTCTAACGTTGCCATTCGGGGAGTTGTAATGAGGCTTTTTTTTGTCGCCGCATAAGAGAAATATATATATAGATTCCGCTGCTTAAAATTATTTAATGCAAAACAGCTGATTATTTACTAAGCATACTATTTTTTTCGGAAAAAGAATACAAATCATTCATTGTCTTTTTTTTTTTTTTTTTTTGGTTTTTTTTTTTATTTATTTATTTATTTATTTTTTTGTTTCTTGTGACTTCAACATAGATTATCTAAAATAGTGTTGATGTTTTATAAGTCAAATGATGTTTTATAAGTCTGGAAAGAGTATTAAGATACCGAACATAAAAAGCTATCGAATACGTAGCCAAAATTTTTAAGCGTCTTAAAATATCTCAGTATCTTAAATGTCGTCCTAACATCTTAGTTGTGAAATTAAATTTTTAATTATCTGACCACGCGTGATTCACTAATTATTTCATTATATCTTTTACTCTTTCTTTATGATTCCATGTAGATTTTTTTCCGGATAATATACTAAACTATTTTGTTTAATTTTTTACTTTAGCACGATTCCCAAGATATTATTGTAGTATAATTTGTTATCAGGAAAAATGCCTTATTTTTAAAGCAGGAAATACTAAAAATTGAAATTTGTAAAAAGATTTCGAAGCCGTGCGAATTTTAGAATCATCTGATTTTTAAAAAATGCAATAAAAAATACGCAATTTTCGAACATATTTTGATTAAAAATAAAAATAAAAAAAACGTGGCAAGAAGGCTAACATACTTTTTACAGAAACTGTGAAAACCAATTTTTCCTATATTTCGTCAAAAGAGGATAAGAATGATATTGCTCCAAGGGACCTACTCAATAATTTCGCTATTTCCAGAATGAAATCTGTTTGATCGAAACATATTTCCTTGAAAATTAAAACGAGGAAAAAAATTAACTTTTATTATTTATCTAAGCTTATTCCATTTATTTAATGATTGCGGTATCAAGGTTAAAGATATGCGATGGAAGCCCCGTTTACTATTATACTATAAATGCATTAAATCATATAGCTTAAATAATTTATTTTAAGCATATTATTCAATAATTTTAAGCAAATAAGGGTGTAAAAATAAACTCGATCAAAATACTCCGATAGTATACCCTAAAATATATGTAGAATAAACTTTGGAATCGATATATAAAAAATACCTTTTCAAACAACTTCGAGTAGGCCGTAAACGCTAACTTGTTTAAAATAGTTGTCCTTGTAACTATTTAATTTCGATTTCTGGTGCTAGGGGACATTCCATTTTCACATTCGACTTTTGAAATTTCAATTGTAAACGGAATTTTTTTATGTCCTTAAATTAAAATGTTAAGGCTTGCAGCAAAAAAAATTTTACTGCATTGATTTTTTTACAAAATAGCGAATTATTATTTTTTTAATCTAAGAACCTGTGCCTATAACTTAAGTAAAACTTATTTTAATATCGAGTGAAATAATTTAATATATTGTGTAACTAAATAGGTAATCCCAAGAAATTGAATTGAAAATATAAAAACTTCATTGATTTAAAATTAATAGATGATGATAAAAATAGACATGTTTTGAGCACAATAATAAAAGTCACAAGTTATTCAAGCTTGACAAGTTTTGAGAATGGGTGAATATATTTGAACGCTCGAAACATGTCGACTTTTACTTCCCTCTTCATATTTTTTAAAGCCAGTTGAGTTTTTATCATCAATTATACTGTTTTACATTAGGGTCTTGATTATTATTTTGATAAGGTTTTTATACTCTTAAAAGTAAACATATGCATTTTCATATTTTAACAGGAATTATGTGGTCTTAAAAAACATAAGAGCATCAATATTGTAAAAGTTATATTTAACTTGGTTTAAAATTAAAATTTTGAGACCAGATATTTTGAGTTAATGAAATTAAATATTTTATCTTTTAAGTTTTCGTGCCCCCATTCCAGTATCTTAAGGACCTTAAAAGCTCTGTTTAAAAAGAGAGTATCATATCAGATATATATAAGAAAACAAAAATAATCATAGTATCAGTATTTGGTGGTAAATGTAGCTTATCGTAATTGAAGAATATGCTGTGCGATATTTTATGGTGAATTTGCGAACGTAAGTTTCTGAATGTATCGAAGCATGAGGATACTATTTGCTAATCATCTTTATCCAAAGAAAACCTTGTAATCTAAATATCTAGCAGAATTAAGCGATTTTTTAAACAATGAATCATACGATATGCAACATATTATTTCAATATCTTATTCTTAAACATAACATATTTTAATGTTTTTAAAATACCACTAAACATTCTGCAATTCCTTGAGTTATAGAAAAAAGAAATATCGTAAATTATAGAAAAATTTGTGAATGTGCATCAGAATTACTATACAATATACATTTTATTTTCCAAGCACTTTTTTTTCCTTCAAACGTTGTCTAGAACACTCGATTAAAGCTATAAAATGATTATCCCTAAAATTTTGCATATAGCCATAATAAGTTATGTTAATTTGATTTTGGTATGAAATCCTCGAAGAAATATAGCAAAAACAACATAATCTAAATAATGTCAGATAAAAAGTTCATGTATTTAAATTCTAAAAACTTAGAAAATCATATAATTTATAAATCGATTCAAATTTTCTTTTCAAAGGAGATGAAAATAATAAAATATTTGCTTTTTAGACAGAAATCAACTTAAAAATTGTTTACTGCCTAGAAACTTCAAGATATTTTCTATTAACTATTAATTAAACCTCTCCGAGCAATCACAAAACATTATTTACATTTTTTTTTTACCGTCCGAGCTTGGTTGCTTAGAAACTTAGTAAAATTAAGCTTTCTTCTTTTGAATTAGTCAATGGGTTATCTTAAAATATTCATTTGCTCTGGCGACTTTTTTTTGGCTGTTTTCTGGACTATCGCCAAATATATAAACCTTTATTGCAACCCTAATTACCACCCAATTTTTTCAAAATTTTGTCTACCTCCCCTAATTCAAGTGTCTGAATTCCAAATATGCAATATATATATATATATATGTTTATTCAGAGAAAGTACGTTTTTGTGTCTGATTTCGTATTCGATCTGATTTCGTAGCATTTTTGAGGTCACCCCCAGGAATCATTAAGATTGACACTTAGTTCGTGAAAATCCGATCATTAGAACGGAAGTTATTCAGGGTGATATCTTTTTTTTTGGGGGGGGGGGACTGTACATACATTGATACCATACAAAACAAATAATCATTCAACAATTGTAATTCACACGCATGATCATGCGTAACACTCGTTGGAAGGTATGAAACAGCGGTTGCAGAATAAACAAGACAAAAAAAGGGCTAATATGGTCTCCTCTTACACAGGCCTTGCAGCGTGATTTCATACTTGAAATACTAAGGCAGTTTATCATTTCCTGTGGCAATTTCATACCTTCCGACTCCAACGAGTGTTGCACACTATCATGCGCGTGTATATTACAATTGTTGAATGGTTATTTGTGTTGTATTGTATAAATGTATATACATATCAAATTTCATTGAAATCGGTCCAGTAATTCTAGAGATAATCGACCCAGTCTCCACATTCTCTTAATTTCTTACACAAGAGTATTTCGAATAAGACGGAGACTCAAACTTGTTTGAAATAATTGTCCTTATAACTATTTAAATTTCATTCCTTAGCTAAAGGATATTCTATTATCTTACTCGACTTTTCAATTGTAATTATAATTTTTTGGCGTCTTTAAAAAATATAAATTTATTTTAATATCTCGTGAAGTATTTAACTTTTGTATACTGTGTTATTATATTAATAATCTCAAGAATCAGAAGCGGAAAAATAAAGACTTCATTGGCTATAAAAATACGAAGATGAAATACGAAGAAAAATATTTCCAGCTTTAAAAAATTCACGCAACGAGTCATTCACAAATGACGAGTTTTAAGTACAGCTGCCTAGTTTTTAGCCCTTGAAATATATTAACTTTTATAACTATCTTCATATTTTTGAAGCAAATGTTTCGCTCGCTTCGAAAACTGGTGCCCATTTTCAAGACTTTTCAGACGTAAATATGGAAAAAAAATTTTTATTTGAAACCGAAAACGAATGGTTGCCCAAGAAAAATGGAAAATAAAGGTGAAAAACATCATTAGAAATACAGCCGCTGTAGCTAAGAGTGAAGCAGAAATTAAAACTCAAAACCTTGGCTAATTCAGACTTGCTTTGAAATGTAGACTAAAAGAATACTAAAGATATCTCCGTTATCAAGAATGCTATAAATAATTTATTGCCGCACATTGTTAGAATCTCAGAACTTCATTTAACTTCGATAATGCCAAAATTATATCGATCCCCTGTCACATAATTTCATCTTGATTCCTTAGAATCTTGTTTTACTCATATGAATGCCCATTCTCTTATTAACGACATAAGTTCCTCATTATTTCGCAATAGCCCTTGGAAATGCATTTTGCCATATTTTTCCTCTCATGGCCATTGCGATTTTTCGACATTTGTTTTTCACTTTTATTTATTTATTTTATTTACTATTGCATTCTCGGCTACTGATATTTTTCTAGATTTGGTTTTCATATTTATTTTCTATTTTCCGTGAACATTCTCTTTGTTCATGTCACTTCATTCACGTCTGCCTTGTTTTGAGAATGGGTGCCTATCTTCGAGTGGGTGAAAAATATCAACTTAAATCTTCAAAAAAAAAATATATATATATTTTTTTGAAGCCAATTAAGTTTTTGTTATTAAGTATACTGTGTTATATTTGGGTCTTAATCTTTATTTTGATTAGAAACTTAATCTCGTAAACGGTATTTAAGTATCTGTATTTTAATATTTTAACAAGGTTCCTGCAGTTCTTAAAGAGCAAGAATGCTTCAATACTGAAATTATGAAGTTACCCTTTACTTTAAAATTGAAATTTAAGAATTTCTAACCAGAGATTTGGAGCTGATGAAGTTGAACACAGTGGTGAATATAAACTTAGTAAGAAACATTCTATCTTCTCAATTTCGCTGCCACCGATTTCTTAACCAATGTCTTAAGGACCTTACGAACTCTGTTTAAAAGCAGGCCTAAAGAGAATAGAAGGGCTAGTTCACTCCACTCTTAGAGCTGAAGCTATGATTTCCCTCCTCATGACGTCACTGTGTCCACAGGTATCGGAGATCGCAATCAAAGATATTATGATAACTTTGCATCTTTCGCTTTGTAAAAATAAGTTAGACTTTTTCTGGTTATTAGCTTTCAAACTTTACTTAATTAACACATTATTTCCATTCATAAACATAGTTCAAAAAAACTTTCTTGGCTATTATATTAAAAAAATACCATTTTAAACTTATAAAAATATTTTACTAGTTGGCGAAAACGACACTATAAATACTTTATTTTAAAAAGTTCAGTTTTAACTTTAATTATTAAGAAAAATGAAAGCATATATCGACACTTTTGTTCATCAACATAATCTTTTATAACAATAAGTTGAGTTAAATTTAGAATCCCTGATTTTAAAATATGCCGTTAATAGCAATTTGGTCATACTTAATCATTAGGAAACATCAACCTTAAACGCTAATTACTGAAACAAAATAATAATTTATGTTCATAATGACATTAGAAATTTTACAATTGTTTATAGATATTTAAATTTAAGATGATATAATTTATAGATATTTAAATTTAAGAGAATATAATTTTTAAAAAAATCATAAATATTTAGAATAATTACATTAAAAAATATGTTATGAAATAAGGAGAATTTAAACTATACACTATATGTTTTATTTATACTTTTTATTTACGTTTTAATTTTCTTTTACTTTATCCATTTTTTAATTTTTTTTGCCTGCCTTTCTTTTTGAAGTAACGAGGCGGTTTCTATTTAGATAACGAATTTTTATAAAAGTTCTCAACGATAGAAAAAACGTATTGCTGTTTTATATTAACTGTGTCATTTCGAAATCCATTCTTTACATAGTTGTTCATTTACTTTAGGGAACACGCGGAAAATTATATTTTTTCCTTTTGTTTTTCTATCAGAATTTTTGCAAGTTGCAATCGCGCAAACTGGCATTTCGTTAATAGTTTTAAATTTTTGTAAATTCACTGCAAAAACTGAGGAAAGTCATTATAACAAATAACAAATGTCTTAGAATATATCACAAAAAGAAATGCTCCAATATTAGTTAGAGCTAGTAAGGCCGAACGCTCTGTTCTTGAAGTAAAAGTGCGAGCTTTGTGCCAAAGTGACGTCACTAGAGAAAATCGGAGGATTGCGAGAGTTTCTTCAAAGGAGTGAACCAGCCCTTCTATTCTCTTTTGCCCTGGTTTAAAAGGAGACTATCCTATCAGATACATATTATACATATGTAGTGATGATGAGTATCATAAAATATGTATTTAAATGAAGGAAACGAACAAAAATAATATAGTAGTTATATACTTGGTCTTAAATAAAGCAGATCCTATTTGAATAGCATTTTGAGTGATATTTTATGGGGAATTTGAGAGAATCGGTTTCAGAATGTATAGAAACATCAGGATGATATTTGTAAATTATATTTATCCAAAGAAAACCATGTAACTTAAATATCTGGCATGATGAAGTGATTTTTTAATACGTTGAATTATACAACATCCAACATATTATTACAACATGTTATTCTGAAAGATACATGTTTTAAAAATACTACCTAATATTTACTAATTGTTTCAATTTGTAGGAAATAACAAAAAACGATATTAGTTATGCGTGTCTCTAAATACTTAAGACAGTCACAGGGACATTTAAAATTGCTTCTTTTGACAGATCAGCAAAGACTGGTACCCATGAATTTCAAAAATTACATGCGTTTGAATTCTATTTCGTTACTTAGATGACGTAAAAAGTAGTTGCCAGGAATAGCCTCAAACTACTTAAAAAAAAATGTAGCACACTACACTACTAAAAAGCAGCGTACTTGCAGAGGTTAAAATATGAGGTTACATTTTTTCCAGATTTAAAAATAGTCTACCAAAAAGATTGAAAAAAAGATTACGTTTCTTCTTTAGGCATGAGTCTTTTTTGTCAATGAGGACATTCCTTCCTGATATGCAGGCTGACTTGTGTAGCTCACAATGATTGATGTAGTAATGTCCGTCAGTTCCGCACACAGGCTTCTTTCTTCTCTTCTTGCACATCCTCTGACAAATGCACACAGCCTCACCCAACTCATTCACTTCACATTCACGTCCTCTGCCGCACGCCGTTGTCTCACAAGGATCTGCAGAATACATATTATTTATACATGGTTAATTTTATACAGTTTACTTTAACCCAGACATGGGTGAAAGCCCTTATATAGCAAGACGGAAAAGAGAAAAAACTGGTACGTAAGACATTTCATTCCGGCATTTTTTTCGAGAAAAAAAATATATCTGTAACTATCAAAATTTCTTTTAAAATTTTAGCATATATAAAACTGCTACTTTTCGAAGATTAAGTAGATATTGTTGAATAATTTAAAAAAAGAATAAGTAAACTCCTCCCCAAAACTAGCTATAACTGAAAAGGTTTCACTACCAGCCTTTCCTATTTTCCGTCTCGCTTTCACCCCTGAACCCAGACAAGAATAAGTGAACGCGGAAAATTTGTCACCATCACGGAAGTTCTTTTTTACTACTACCAAAAAGAAAAATCACTTCACATTTGAAGAATTTTTTCGATAAGTGTTTTTGGATTTCTGTTTTCAGATTTTTTAGTCTTTTACCAAACACATCCTTGTGGCATAAAGCAATACTATAAAAATCAAAAAAATTTTTAAAAAAATCCATGATTTCAAACAAATTTCACAAAAATGGAATTTCGACGAAAAGGTTGAAACTTGTTACAAGAGTTAATTAATTCGCGCAGAAAAATTTTTAATTGAGAATTTGTGTCGAAGTCTGCTGAAACCCGAAAAAGTGCTATTAAATTTTAAGATTTGTAATTTTATTTTTCATCTAATAAATTTGATTTAAAAGTGATCTTGGGGACCACTGTGAATAATGAATTTAAACAAATTTTTAAGGTCTGTGAAAGTGCTTTCAAAAATAAACGAATTATGATTATTTTAATCATTATTTCCCTACATTTGTGGACTTCCAGATACTCGCATGTCTAAACCAGATAATAACTTTATATTCAAAATAATAACATTTATTGGTTTAACTAATACCACTCCTGGCACAAATAAGAATCACAAAAACTTTTTTTTGTAGGTTTTCTCTTTAAGGCCTGAGAATTGCATTTTAAATTTTTTTTTTTTTTTTTTTTTGGCTAGAAAATTGGCGCTCTAACTGGTTTCACCGATGTTCATTAGTCAATATACCAGTAAAATTCTTTTGGCTAGTATTGCAAAAATAATCGGACAAAAGCTTCGTAAAAAAGTTTATTTTAGTAGTCTGGATCAAAAATATAACAGATACATACCATTTTCTAGTTTGAGATGCTTTTTTAAGTCAATGTCCAAGAAGGGATCTCCATCATTATTAAAATCATCCAAGGCCTGCAGTTGTAAAAATGAATTATTTTACTCTGGAGAAATAGATAAATTAATACAATTGTACGAGTCATTCATTTTTTATTGAATTTCCCTTTACATAAATTGAATGAAATAATGGCAAAACCGCGGAAAATCCTAAAAATGTGACCTTCCGTTGTAGACAATGAATATTGGTTAAATTAAACGAAATAGGGTGTCGAAAGAATACTGTGGTACAAAATCTGAAGTAGACAAAATATCGTGGGAGACAATATGCAAAGCAGACTCACTATCTTAGCCAAGCAGACAAAAATTTAGATTTATTCAAATTTTTGTTTTTTATTTAAAGAAAAACATTTTTTATGCATTGTATATTTAAATATTTAGCGTTATTTATCTTTAGCAAATGAATTGTTTCCCGGAAGTATTCTAAAAAAAATAAACAAGCGATATAAAAAAAAGGAAATTTATAATCAATTCCTACATGGTCAACAAAGAAAAATTTTATTTCTGTTATTTTTTATTAAATAATTTCAATATTTCTCCCACATAAAAAAATGATTAATTAAATTTAATGAATGAATTAGTATTTGAAAAAAACTGTATTAACATCAAGTGTCATACGTTTAAAAGAAATGTATTTAAACTTGAAGGGATGAATAAAAAGTATTTATTAACGATTTTAAATTTGAACAAGATATCTAAATATATATAATTTGAACAGGATATAGGGAGAGTGTAAACTAATAGTAGGAAACGAAATAATAATAAGTAGTAATAACAAAATTGTCATTTTGAAAAGTAAATTTTGAAAAGGAATAATTTCTTATTGACAGGAATATTCTATTTCTTATAGAAGAAAAACATGACATTAATCAATTTTAATAAAGTGAAATTTGTGTAAGCGTTCATTTTCATACATGTATGAACAATTTTAACAAACTAGTAAAACTTATTTTTTCTATCCTTTTTTTTACCATGAATATTTATTTTCCAAGCTGGAATGCTACTTTAAAGGAGTTAAAAAATTTTAAATTTAAGGAGTTAAAAAATTTAATAAAAAATTTAAATCATAGAAAAGAATTGATGAATTTTATTGTTTCGAATAATTTTTGAGGTGGGAACAAACTCGTTTTGTCTACAGTTTTTTGTGCCGATTCAATTTTTCAAAACAGCGGATGAAATTGAATACCAAAGAATACTTTTAAAAATTGTTCAGAAATGTACTGTCGAGATAATCCTTCAGTTTTTTTTTTTTTTTTTTTTTTTTTTTAAAGAATTTTTTTTTTTTAAATTTAGTCATTGTCGTATAGTGGGGAGGGAATCTTAAATCAACATTCGGACAAGCTTAAAATTTAGCCTTCCGGAGCTAACTGGAGATCTGTGTGCAAAATAATAATAGAAGTTTTGTGACTACTACAAGCAGAAATGACAACACCACGCCATTTTATAGCCAAATGGAATTTATAAAATTTATTCATTTCATTAT
The DNA here is from genome assembly GCA_949128135.1 of Parasteatoda lunata. NCBI lineage: Eukaryota > Metazoa > Arthropoda > Arachnida > Araneae > Theridiidae > Parasteatoda > Parasteatoda lunata. Next base: position 5,811,209 of record OX421971.1, read on the forward strand.
TTTGAAATGGAAATAATAAAATAAAAATAAAATTTTTAAAATAACGTTTCTCTATATAACATAAAATCATAATAGTCTAACACCGTTTTCCATTGTTGTCGGCGCATTTTTATTGGCCGGAAAATCACGTGGTAGGATCCAGTTTTGCCTCATTCATTTCCATATTGTTTTGGTTGTCATCAGCATAAAATTAACAATAGTCGTATTTTCCTTTAAATATTTTTGCTTCCCTAAGTTAAACTAATTTTCCAGTATTAGCGAGAATATTAAATTACGGTTGTGAAATCATCAAATTTGTTTGAACAATATAATGTTATAAGAATATAAATGTTATTTTAAAATATGACTACTTCAAAAAATCACTTCCGTTCACCAAGAGATTTAAATGTTTTTAATACTAATTTGGACGTGGGAAGTAGAGGCACATGCGTAAGCAAACAGAATTTCTTTTAGTACATATATGTTTAGTGGATAATTTTAACTTTAGTGGAAAAACTGTTTTCTGCCATGAAAAGACAATTATTGCGAAGCAATCATCGGGGTTGGTGAGAGGGAGTGAACAGGGGGCTTAGCCCCGTAGTTCCTAAATAAACTGATAATGGAAAAAATAGTTTTATTTTTGTTCGCAAAAATTTTTTTCACATATAAATATTCATTTTATTTTAAATTCACAAAAGAAAACTTTTATTTATAAATATTTCTTGAAAATAACAAATCAAAACTAAGCAAAAAAAAAAAAAAAGAAAAGAAAAGAAAAAAGTTAAATTAAATTTTGTGTATGTGCACATAAAGCATTCATAATTCATCTTATTTCTTGCTGAGATAGTTATTTAGGGGATGAAGTAACTTAGGGTAAATAAATTTAAAACGGATCCCGTTGCGAAAAATAGATATCGAATCGACACCACCCTTTCTCTCTGTGTGACGTCACAATCTTGGCAAACAGCCACGCTTATCGGATCATGAGATCTCCTCAGCATCTCTTTTAATCGTTATCTTTGCGCACATTTGGCGCTCTTTCATCAGAGATGAAGAGATCATTAGTGATTATTCTAATTCATCAGTAAAGAAACAATTTTTATGCACAATTTAAGTATTTTTTTGTTTGTTTATTATATCATCTATTCAGTAGAATAAATTCAACTCGATCGACTATTTCTAAAAAATGATGTTTAATCATACATAATAATCCTGTTCCTTAAAAATGACTTTAAAAAAAAAATATGTTTATAAATTGTGGTTGTTTTTAGGCAAGAATGCACTCATGCACAATCTGTCGCAAATAAATTACGATCTGACGATTTGGGGAGGTAAAGACTTGAATAAATATTAAAAACCTCCAAAGTGAATTTATAAATTGACTTTGGATCAAAATTGCGATGCCATGTCTTCGGATCATCCTCAGGGATGATTCCCTGACCGTCGCCAATAGCCCATTGTGCAGCTCCAGTGCGACGTAAATAAAGTAATCAATTTTTGCTGCTTAATGGGCTGGTTTCTCTTACAGGAGAGATTTATACAGTTTATTTATTTTTGTTAAATTAACCAAATAGTAAAATTTATGTATATCAGTTACATTTAAGGTTTTTTTTTTTTTTATGAAACTCAAAGCTTTGTGGGTTGTGATAATGTTATTAACAAATATAAAAATAAAAAAAATATGAAAACAAATTCTTTATATCGAAATACAGTGCACCAATCTAATCTACAGTGCACCAAAAAAAGAAATGGACCATCCTAAATAACTTTTGATTTAAGGATCGGATCTTCACGTTCTAGAACTCAATCTTGACTTCAAATATCCTAATTGATATTTGAGGACGATACTTCGAAATCAGAAACAAAAACATGCTTTTTCTTAAAAAAACATGTCTTTTTTTCGACACATTCATTTTTCAAGCCCACAAAGTAGCCAAAATCTGTGAATAGCTGTGAAATATGGTTCCAATAGTTTGGAATGGAGAGAGCTCCAAAGTGAATTAAAAATTTTTTGGGTATACTTATAAATTTCTTTTATCCAAAGATAATTCCATACCAAAAATAACGTTTAGTAAATATTTATTATTTTTTATTATTTTCTTTAAGAATGGTCGAGAAATTTTTGAATTGTAAAGCATGCAATTTTTTTTATCATTTTAAAAAATATTATTTTACATGACAAAATAGAAAAGAGTGAAATCGGTTGAATTTTTTCTGAGAAATTGAATTTTAAGAAAGTCAGATATTTAAAATTCGATTTCAAGATCTATTCAACCAATTTCGCACACATTTTGTATTTTGCCATGTAAAATGACGTAAAAAATTGTTTGCATTACAATTCAAAATTTTCCACTAATATTTAATAAAAGAATAATAAAAAATTGCTATAATTTATTTTTTGTTGGGAATTATCTTTGGATATTTTATAATTGGTTGCAAACAATTTTCAATTTGCTTAAAAAGGTCTCACGATATGGTGAAACACACAAAAAAGTAAAATTAACATTACGGGGCCCAAAATTTGGATCTCTCTCCAGACCAAACAATGGGGACCCTATTTTCCAGATTGCGGCTACCCCTTATATTTTGGGAGTCAGAAATCCTAATCCGTCGAAAAAAAGGCGTGTTTATTCAGAGAAAGTGCGCTTTTGTGTCTTATTTCATAACTTAAAATATCGTTTGCACTAATTAATTAACAAATTTGAAGTTACCTCCTTGAACGATTAAGATTGAGTCTTAAAAACTTGAACATTCAATTATAAGATCAAAAGTTATTTAAGGCGTTTTCTTTTTTTTCTTCTTTTTTTTTTCTTTGCGCATTGAGCAATTTATATGATATGCACATCTCTATCTATCACATTTTTTTTCCGCAAGAAATTTTGAATCTCGGATACAGTTCTTACAAATGGACGGGAAAAAACATACCGTCGTATTTCGTATAATATAGGTTTTTAGAATTCTTGAGAAATATGCAGTTAAAAAAGTATACACATTAGGGGTTAATAATTTATATTCAAAGCGAGAAAAAAGGCAAAAACGATATAGAAATCCATTTTGAAGAGAGCGGAACTGAAAACATCAAAACCTCTTTTATTGCCGGCGGAAACAGGATGCTGATTATTAGAAAAGTTTCTTTGTTCGTCAATGTTTTTTACCTTGGCAAATTTCTATAGTTTTTCTTTTTTATCTTTATTTGTTTGAGTATTAATTTAGTTCTTTTAATATGAATATTTATTTTGGCGAGGTATCCAAAAACATATAGTAAGGGTGATCATTACAGATCACCCTGTACATTCTCGTTTCTTGCTGTTACCTTTCTCTATAATTTCATTGCCTACATTACAAGAAGGAAAGAAGAGTTATTAATGACTTAAAAGAACAAGATAATTTTGAAGAAGGAAAAAAAACGTTTCATGAGCAATAACAGTTTTAACAGTTAACAGCAGCAATAACAGTTTTAACAAAAAGTGAATAAAGAGAAGGAAAGCAGACCTCATATTCCAGGGCCAGTAGGGCATGCATGACTATTACAAACAGCAGTTTCATGATGTTTCTGCAGAAGAAAAAAGAGTTAATGATTTAACAATGCAATTTCTAACAAGTAAATAAATTGAAAACAGTCTTGAAGTAAGACCTTTCCTGCCGTTAAGAACCAGAGAAAGAACAAATGGCTTAAATAATCTATCCTACCTATCATCAATTTGGTGAGATATTTTCTTCTAGAAGTAATGAATAATTTTTGCAAATTTTATGAGTCCCGCTGGAGAAAATTTTCAAAATTTAGATCACAAACGCTTTTAATTTTTGTAAAACTGAGACTTTTCTTTACGTTAAAACCATTTTCATAAAGGGCGTGATAGATTAAACTAATAATCATGTCGCAACATAACTTTATAATCGTCGTTGAACTGCCGACCCAATTACGACTCATAATGTTCAACTCCGTAGCTTTGTAATTTAGAACCCCATCCAAAAGACAAGGGAACTCCTAGGCCAAGTATTGGAAAAATTGGCCTTCGTAAATGACTTTTTGATGGAACTAACTTGCATTTTCTTTACATGGAGAAGAAAACCACGAGAACCTCCTACGGTTAGCACTCCCATTGACAGCAAGGGAACTCTAATCCACAATCCATCTACCACTGAGGATATTTTACGTCAGCACTGTAATTGGTGCGAGCTAGGTGCGTATCGTCCAGCCATTACACTGGGAATCGAACCCCGACATTGTGAAGTGAGTGTTCTATCCACCACGGCTCACAACATAACAGTTGCTACATCATGAGAAAAACAACCAGATTTCAAAATGAATCGTTTTAAAAAAACGCATTCATGTTTTTTTTTTTTTTTTTTTAATTTTTTTTTTTTTTGGTTGTTATAGCTTAAAAGTAGGTGATGCAAAATTTAAATAACACAAACACTTTATAGCACGAAATTTATGGTAAAAATTATTTGAAACTAATTATAAGAAGAAAAAAAAGACTCCACCCACATTTATAAATTTGAGTTTAAATTCGGGGTATTTTATTTTATTATCAGCGTTGAAAGGCACACCTATTTTTGGTTTTATGGGTATTCATGTTCAGCTACTTTTGCTCCTAATTTTGAACCTATCCCAGAAGACAAGGGAACTCCTTGACAAAGTAATGGAATAAAATAGCCTTCGCAGAAGAGGAATGGTCTGATGGAACTAATCCACATTGGCCTTACAAGGTGAAGAAAACCGCGAAAAACTCTCATAGTTTGAACGGATTTTAACCCATGATCTCTCTACCTCTGATATTATTTTGACATCAGTACTGTAGTCGACAGCAGAATTCGATACGGCTCATCTCATTGAGCGGCGAACCCTCTAAATATAGAGCTTTCAGGGAGGGGGCGGAGAGAAGCAAGTTGTATATACATTCATTTTTAGATCAGAATATAGTTGTTTTTTTATGATCTAACCAATAGGAGCCTTTTCCCTCTCCTATGTTAGGTATTAAGTTAAATTTGTAACATTCATTTTCTCGATATTTTTTTTTGTTGCAAACTTTAATGTTAGTATATCATTTGATAGCACTATACCTTATGTCTTGGAAAATAAAAGCGTTCCTTTATTAAAAAAAAATAGCGTTTGATAATTTTTAAACTTTTTTTTCAAAATTTAAACGCCTAAAACTTACGCACTTAGTAATTTTGGAAAAGTAATTTCGGTAGAAATTTTCTGTAGGAATGTTGAGTTCGCGTAAGGTCCTTTAAAAAATTAGAAAATGTTGCAGCAAAACTAAGAAGATGTATTTTATTATGTTTATATTCACCACAAAAATACAATACTTAATTTCAAAAACTTGTAAATTTGGGGTCACGAGATGTTGGGTCTCGAAATTTCAATTTCAAATTTGCTGATAACTTTATAATTACGATACTGATACCACAGTTTTCTTACTTTATTAAGGACATATAATTCCTGTTAAAATATTAAAATACAGATGTTTGCTACAACAAGCATAAAATTTTAATTTTTCTGAATAAAAGTTCAGATAAAAAATAAATAAATCTGATGCCGGCCTCCCCCGATCATATTTTCGATTGCTTGGGGCTCGCTCTTGCGGATATAACCCACTTATGGTGCTTGACTTCGCTAGAGTTCACGGTCTCATGGATTTGATCTAACTGCCGCTAGATCCTGAAGGATTGGACACAACAACAATTTTTTTTAAAAAAAGAGTTTCTTTCAAATCTTTAAAAACATTTAAATTCGTCAATAGTTCGCGTCAATGCACTGAGGTCTAGTAAATAACAAAGTTAATTTTACTTGGAGATTTTCGAGTTTGCAGTAGTAGATTATCTAGAGATTTGCTAATTTTAATTAGAGTTTTACTAATTTTAATTGTTAAATTAGAAAAAATAATGTCCCACTGCTCCGAACATTCTAAAAGGAAAATTAGTGGCATTTTATGAAGATGGAAAATCCATCAGAGAAATTAGTCGATTATTGAATATATCTTATTATGCAGATAGAAGATGGTGTTTGAGGTAGATAAGTTGTATTTATAAGTTGAAAGTTCATAATTGAAAGGTATATAATTCGAAATAAATTTCTTATTACTTATAAATTTCTTATTACTTACTAATTTCTTATTAGGATTACTTTATAATAAGAAATAAATTTCTTATTATAAAGTTGTAATCAGCATCTGATTTTATTTTTAAATCCGAATTTTTTATGTATTATTGTAAAAACTAAATAGTTTCTCAAAATTATTTGCATTATTAACTTTTAAATTACCATTTTTTTAAGTAAATTTATTTTAACTATAGTGTAATTTATTTGTAAAACAAAAGTTCATGGAGCCCATTATTTTTTATAGTTTGATTAAAATTAATTTAATTTTTTACACCTTTGATGGGTTGCAAAATTGTACCTATAGTAAAAAATTTATCATTCTGTGCTTATAAATAACCAAATTTATAAATTCTGTTTGTAATTAGAAATAAATTCACCGAAAAGTGATGAATTGAAGGAACACTTTATGCACAAGACAATTTTCCCAAATTTTGGTTTCCCAAAAAATTTCTCAAACCCCCCCCCCTTCACTACCCTTAACTATTTCCAGCATTTAGGTAAACAAATCCTTTCATTGGTATTTTTTTACTTTTTTTATTTTCTTAAATTACTAGAAGATGGCCACACAAGTAATAGGTGTAAAATTAACTTAGCAACAATATTTAAAAATTAATGCCTTTGGTAGAATTCATTGCAGTTTTGTGAGAAGCCGAGAAAGCTGTATTAAGATCACCGTACTTTTGTATGCTGATCGTGAGAGCTGTATTAAGTTCATGGTCGTGGTCACTCCTGTGTTGTCTTTAGCAGTCGAGTGTACGCTGGCTGGCGTTGTGTTTAATCCAGACTGAGTAGCAACAGCGTGAGGAAGTGGATAATGTCGCAGTCACAAGTAGCAAGTCAACTGTTGAATGTGGACCATCCATTTAAGTAGGCGTGTTCAGATCAAAGTGGGAGTTACTGTCAATATAGGCGTGTTCATATCGATGTGGGAGTTCAGTTGTTTGTAACAGTTTCTTTTTAGAAAAACTCATAAATTTTAACATCGGACTTTAAATTGCGTGGGTGTATGTAGAGGATAAACTAACTCATAAATTGTGCTGAATTTATTTTTTTTTATGATTCTCCGAAGTCTTGTTAGAGACGTGTCCTTTGAAATATGATTTCAAATCTTCAAAAATGTTATTTTCTTTATCTATGTTGAGGAATGTTAATTGTAACAAATAAAAAATTTCAATATTTTGACTCAAACAAAAGTATTTTTCAGCGGATCATAATGTTTAAGAAGAGTTAGAGAATTAAGTTAGAGAATTTAAATAAAAGTAAAAAGATAAATTCATAAGGATTTAGTTTTTGGCTGATTACTAGGGTTAAGGGTTTTGCTTCATCAGGGAAAAACTGATGGCCAATGTGAAAATTATATAAATAACCATTTAAAAAAATACACATGCTTTGTAACTTTTGTAAAATAACAAGTAATTTTCCGAATTTTGAAAGAAGTTAGCTGCCGAATAACATTCACTCTTGAAAAAAACCAATCATACATAAAATATCCTAGACGGCGGCTCAAGAATTTGCACTTCATAAGATTGTCGAATGATACTAAGTAAACTTAGTTTGCAGAATGGATATTATTTACACACTCATTTCGTTATTTTATAAAAAAAAATTAAAAGGAAAGGAAATTTAGTTTTATAATATCCATAGTTATAAACAACAAAACTCTGACATTCTTCTCATGAGATAAAATCTTTTTTTTTATAACTTACGCATTCTTGTAATTTTTGCATTTTATAATTGAAATTTTCAAAGTAGAATGACATGCATGAAATGACCGTCCAAAGAATCAAAAAGTTGCAAAGCCGATTATTTCAAAAAAAAAAAAATTTACTACTCTGGTTCAATGAAACAATTATCAATGAATCATTAATATTTTTGTTTCCTTATTACGAAATATTAGAAGAAATTTAGATTCATAATTTCCTCAAAACGTGTGTTAAAACTATTATTATAGGTTATTTAAGAAGAAAAAATGTTAGAAAAAAAATAATTTTTAAAAGAATGATTCTAAAAATAGCACGGTTTAGGAATCGTTTTACAATTTTCTATTTTAGTGGGTGTTTAACAAAGTAAGGCATATCGAATATTTTTCAGATATAGCAATATTTTTTTGAATTGAGCTAAATTTGAGAAATAATATTAAAAACTTTTTTTAAGCAAATTTTTTTCAACATTATCCTTTTTTAAAAGGGCAAATTTTTTAAAGTTAGTTTTAAAGTTTGAATGTCAAAATTAAATCTTATGTCTAATTTTTTGTTCATTTAAAAAACAAAGCAAATTGTTGTATTTTAAGCTGTGCACGCATACCTATTTACTTTTTGTAACTCAAATAAATAAGAAACAATAAAAAAAGACAATCAATAATTTATCTTTATTTTTCAAAAAAAATAGTATGATTAGTAAATAGTCAGCTGTTCTGCATCGAATAATTTTGATCAGCAGAATATTTTTAATTTCTTAATACGATTTAATTCTCAGCTAGCTGGCAATAATTCCAAGTTTTTTTCAATAAAAACTTGACAATAATTTAAAAAAGGAATTTTACGTTAAAGGAAAACAGAAATTAAAATACTAAAAAAAATTATTATTATATTAATGGAAAAATAACAATCGTGATAACGTAAAGAATAAGATTTTTAAAAATGTTAAAATTTAATTAAATAGTTGGTAAAATAATTCTGCGACACACGCCCTGGCAGGTAATAAACAAATTTATTTTAAGATTATGACGTTGAGAAGTTTTAAGATGCTTTAAAATGTTAATGCATTCGTATTAATAATTACAAAATATATATTGAAGAAACTGATAAACATATTATTCCAAATCTATGCATAAGTTTGTATACTATTGATATTGTATCAATTATTGAAAGAATAAACTAAAAAGTAAAATTAAAAAAAGCTATGCATAATCAAATTCTAACAGAAACAGGTTTTTATAAAACTCAACATTCGTTGAATAAAATGTTCTTATTCAATAAAATGTTTTATTCAAATCTCTTTATTAAATTACGCATAAATTTTTAGACGACTAAAAAAGAAACAACGTATTTTATAATTTAAAAAAAAAAGGAATTAGCTATCAGTTATTAGCGAAAAAATATGCAATCTGACGAATACCCAAACTGACACTGCTTTTCGCCTTCAACCAAACTGGTTTTCACATTTTTTCTTTTTTGTGATTCGCTAGATCTCCGACATAATGACCCCGAACATGCATAGTTTTTCAAATTTTAATTTTAACGATGATTCTAAAAAAGCATATATATATTATGAGCAGCATACCCTGGATAGATCTGTTTTACTATTTTTTTTTTAATTCTATAAACAAAATTTGAATAATAAATTTGTGGGTACATGCTTCCAACCAAAAAAAAAAAAATTAAATAAATAAAAAAAAAAATATAAAAAAAATTTAAAAATTTCTGTAAAAGGTAGAAAATCGTAGTGGATCATAAACTTGTCAAAGAGCAAGTTTTGCGACAGACAAAAATAAAAACACCCATATCCTACTTAAAAAATAATTTTGAGCCGTATATTTTTCTTACTCTTTCTCAATGTATTATTCAGACCCCGGAGATATCCTAAACAATAATAGGAACTATCTATTAATGCATATTAATAGATAGTTCCTATTATTGTTTAGGTAATCAAAAAAATATAAATAAATAAATCATTAAAAATTAAAAAAAATAATTAAAAATTACAAAAGATTTCTGTAAAAGGGAGAAAATCGTATTGGATCATAAACTTGTCAAAGAGCAAGTTTTGCGACAGGTAAAAATAAAAACACTCATCTCGTACCTAAAAATTAATTTTGAGCCGCATATTTTTCTTACTATTTCTCAATGTATTATTCAGACCCCGGAGATATCCTAAACAATAATAGGAACAATCTATTAATGCATATTTCCACCTTTTTTAATGCTATTTATTTATGGTACCAAAAGTAAAAGGAATCTCTTTTAATGCAACTTTCTAGAATGCTTTTTTTATTATTATTTTTTTTTTTTTATGAAGAAACATCTTAACTTACTTGATTTTAATCCAAGGAGGGACGCTCGATCGAATGTCTACTTTCCTGCAGGGTAGGTGATGAATGACTCCCCCGCCAGAGGGCAGCTCTACGGACGAAAAACAATATTGATCTGAGAAACCTCACTTTCGGCGCCATCATCGCCTGATTGGCAGTGCCAAAAAGATTTCCTAACATTAATTAACAATTACAGTGTAGTTTAACGAAATCAATTATTTCGAGTTCAAACATTCGCTTTAGAGAAAGTTACGGAGATAAAAGATTTTTTCAATTATCTTTTTAAATGTTATAAATGTAAGTTAAGATGTTTCTTCATAAAAAAAAAAAAACATTCTATAAAATTTTTATTGGTGCAATAAAATTTTTTTTTTCAAGAATGCAGGGCCCGACTAAGCCTAATTGGGGCCCGGGGCAGAAACTTCTTTTGGGGCCCCTATCTGCTTCACTTTTTCAGCAATGAACAACCAAACATAAAAGTATTTAAATTTTTCACCTCATTATAGATGACAAAAAAATTGACTAGAGCCTAAAATAGCTATAAAATCCCCCCCCCACCAAATGGTCAGACGAAATATTGTTCTGTGCATTTTATTGGTTTTCTGACAATTCTATGTCCATCATGGCGAATGCAGTTTTCTGATTCTTAACTTTGTCATCTATCTACGAAAAATTCATATCCTTGCTGACAATAGGGTGGATTTTAGCTAAATTTTCGCAATTACGATGGCCAATCAGAAACCTGTATTTTTATAAACATATCGCATTTTGCCATGTGTAAAAACACAAGCTTTTGATTGGCCGAATTTGTCCATCGTAAATGCGAAAATTTAGCTGAATTCTGCCCTGGAAACTCATGGATTTACGAAATATAAATTGTGTTCATATGATAGATTAATGAAGAAGCTAACATTAAACTGACGGATTTTACACAGTACTGATATTTTGTTTAAAAAAAAGTTCATTAAAGAAGAAAACTTAAAATGAACTTTTTATTCAATTTTGGGGTCCCCTCTGATGTGGAGGCCCGGGGCAACTGCATTAGCTTTGCAAGAATCTCCTAAATTTAAAAATCTAAAATAACGTAAAAATTCGCAAAATAACAAAAATTCCAAACGTGACAAAAATATAAAAGTTAAAAAAAAAATTTACTAAAAGATTAAACGACTGAAAAATTTCCAAATTGACAAAAACTGTTTCGGGGGGATTCTTAATAAGGTCACTCAGTTTTAAAAGCATTTTGAATGTTTTTTAACCTTTCGATTAAACTTAAATTCGCTTTGGAGAAGTGCTTTACTTAATAACGGAAACAAAGCAGATTTCAAATTTTTACTTGTACACGATATTTTATTCATATATTTTCCTTTTCAATGTAGATATTTTAATGTTATTATTTAATTTTTTAATATAATATTTGTTTCTCCATAGCTAGAATATGTATTTTAGAACTCTTGTAAAAAAAACGACACATTAAAACCACCCATTTTAGCATAGTATATAACAGATATTGAAAAAAAACTTAAACCAGTTACATGAAACTTGAATATTACTTCTAATAATCCTGTTCAATAGCATTTCCCCCCCCCCTGGTGTAACTATTTATTTTCGACCTCTGATCTGCAGACTTTATTAACATCATTTTCACTTATAGATTACACTGCAGAACGTTGCTAAATTGGTAATTAACAAAAGGACGCTAATGATAAAATCGAATATATGTCAATTTCTCGAATGTATGTAAATTAATTTTAAAAAAGTACCCATAGGTAGAGAAGGGCTCAAACTATTGTGATAAAAACTTGAACATTAAATCTTATTTATAAGTTTTTTGTTTCTCTTGTTTTTGCTTTTTGAAAATACAGTGTCATTAGAGATGCACTAGGTACCCGGTAATTATCCGGGACACGACCTACCTGGCACGTTTTCATTACCCGTCACCTGGTAAAAGAGTTTCCTTACTCTGTTCCCAGACCCGGTGCCAGTTACCAATTCCGGCCAGTTTTACCGGGTATCTAGCGCCGGTTAACGCTCATTTATGTTCGGCACAACCATATTCAGCAACTAAAATTTTTCCGAATAAAAGATTCAATTTTTGCTGGGTTCCCGGATCCTGCAAAATATTAGGACTTCTTTACTCAGTTTCCAGACCAGATGGCGGGACCCGATATCGGCCAGTTTTACCGGGTATCTAGTATCGGTAAACGCTCATTTATGTTCGGCCCAACCATATTCAGCAACTAAAATTTTTCCGAATAAAAGATTTAATTTTCTGTTCCCGGACGCAGCAAAATTTTAGAATTTAATCATTTATAATTTGATAGAAGTTAGGAAAGGTCTGATTTCACCGACTATTGGAGTGATGATGCAATAAATTACGGTATTTGAAATCGCTATAACAAAACATGTTACTAAAACTTTATTTGATGCAAATTTTTTATGCACTCAATAGGGTGTTTTTTTCAATTAGTATTTTTGTAATGAAAGATTTTCAATCATAGCAGATAGACACTTTTTTTTTAGCAATATTACAAAAATTAGCTTATATTTGTCCTCTCTTATATAATGTTTATCATAGTATATATTATTTTTGATTAAACTGTCCTTCTTATTAATTTATTTTTCCAAAAGTTTGCAAATTGGGTCAAGCCAGTTTTATGACGTTTTGATACACAGGTACTTCCGGTTCTGGCCTGGGTATATAACTTTTCAGGCATACCTTCATATTTAGATGAAGTCATACAATGTCAATCTCATATATGCATGCTACTGTGAATGACTGAAATCAAGAAAATGTCGACTTTCACCGGTGACTGTTAACAAATCACATTCTCGCTCTGGTGAATATCCGAAATATTTGTTATATCCGATTTGATATTAATTTATTGGATGACATTATTATATTTATTCTATATTTTAATATCTGCTGAGGATAGATTAGGAGAAACATTAGTGTTAAATGCATACCGGGCATTGGCACTTGACCTTAAAAATGCATTGATGCAGGGCATGCCGGATCAATGTATATTTCTAAGTGGCACTTAACTGGACCTAATATATATTTCGGACATTTACTAAAACGACTATGTGATTGTCAGCATTCACCCGTGGAAGTCAAATACCAATTTCAGTCATTCACAGTTTTATATAAATTGGAAAGATAGTGGGAAAAAATATAAAGATTTTTTTTTTTAAAAAAGAAGAAAAAATGATATAAAAAATATTAAAAAAATATATTTTTAAAAAATTAAAAAGCCTGGAAGCAAAATAAAGAAAAGATATAATCTCGTCATCAGAATCACACGAGTATATCCGTAAAAAAGAGGGCTTTCTAATATCACATTAATGTAGCCAAAGCAAAATATCCAAATACAATAGATTGTGATTGTTATCAGGTAAATAAGACACGTTTTAGAAAATTTTTAAACACTATTTTTTAGTTTTGATAATTTCGATTGATTCAGGTTCAACCAACATCCTGATTTAAAGAGCACAGTATCATTGTACTCATATTTTTTACTTTGGCTATATTAATACTATATTAGAAAGCACTCTTTTTTGTGAAAATAATCATGTGAGCTGGTTACGAGATTATATGTTTTTCTTATTTTGTTTTCCGGCTTTTTAATTTTTTTAAAGACACTTTTTTTAATAATTTTTTTGTCCTCTTTTCAAAAATCTGTTTTAGTTTTTCCCCTATGTTTTCTCTATATTTTCTATTGTTTGTTTGTTATTATGAATCACCAGAATTGGTTGTTAACTTCCACTGGTAAATGTTGACAATCACATAGCCGCTTTGGTAACTGTCCGAAATATATACTAGGTCTAGTTAAGTGCCACTGACCGGGTATGCGTTTAACCGGTACTCCAAACCCTGATGTTTTTTATAATCTATCCTCAGCAGATATAAAAATATCCAACAAATATAATTATATCATTGAATAAATTTATATCAAATCGCATATAATAAATATCTCACCGGTTGACATTTCGGTCATTCACGGTAATATAGCACATATATTTTATAAACTCTTCAAGCAATACTTACATAAAATAATAAATAAGTAATATCCAAACGTATAAAAAATAGTAAATCTGTTGTGGACTTACAGCTGCTAGATTTGGCTTAAAACAAAATTTAAGATTGAAGCAGTTCCTCTTCCCTCCATCACAGAAAACCTGAATTCTGCAGGACTCTCTCGCAAGAACGAATTTTTTCAAAGGAATGTTCTAACCAGTCTGATTAAGAAAGCGCTTTATAGTATATATAGAAGTTGCCACCTCTCCCAAATGGTTGTCTCCCCTGCTGATTTATTAAGAAGCATTTTATTGAGAGTGCTCTAGCGAATAAATCAGAAAGCTTTTTTTTTTTCCTCGTGAAAATCCATACCGAGGAATTAAGTCGCTGTGAGCTTGTGATAAGTTTTTATTTAACTTAATCGGTTTGAAAAATTTCCAATGTAATTTTTGAACATCCTGTGAAAGGATATAGTAGAACTAAAGACAAATAATTTAATACATCATATTATTGTTAAGCACCTTATTCTGTTATGTTCTATTTGTTCTGTGCTACTAAACTGTTGTCTGAAGCTCGGAATAGAATTTTGTTTAAAACGTTGCCTGAATTTTACTTCGTGTACAGTCTTAAATTGTAGCGGAGTGATTCATGATCAATATGAATCCTGAACAGGTCGATTCATGATCTCCTGAACAGGTCCATCGAACAGGCCATCGAACAGGCCATACAAGTCGTAAAAATACTTCTGGGCAAACTTGCGCCCAATACAAAATCTAAGTGAGACTTTTATTAATCAAACTACAATAAATGAGAATTCTGTTTAAAAGGATTATTTAACTATTCTGGTGCGTCGATCATTTATTAAATTTACTTTTTGACCTCAATCTATGGATGAATAAATCGGAAAGAAAAACGAAACTAATTCATTTAATTCAATGATTTAATATTTTTTTCTTCCAATGGCAGGCACTGAATTTGAATCTTTGCCTATGAAGATGCCAGAATTGTTGCTCATTTCGCGTTACCCAGTGGGCACCTGTGAGCCAAAGTCACGGAGGCGAGCAACATTGCCCACGCCACACTGCCACAAACCCGTTTATAGGGTGGGCCACATTCACACATCACACACACAACAGAGGACAGCACAAAGAGAGAGAGAAACATCCATGCCCAGAGTGGGATTCAAACCCGCAGCTAATGGCTTAACAGTCAGGCGAGCTAACCGCTCGGCCACCTGGCCGGCATGATTTCTATTATTATGCGTAACGTTTTTAAAGGTGCTTTTTTCATTGGGTGTTTGAAGAAAGTGCTTAATTTTCCTTTTTCGAAAAGAAGATTTTTTTTCCTTACCATGTCCATTTTCGCCACGTATTACAAAAGCGCACTTTTCACATTTTTTATTCAATCCATTTCAGCGCGTCTCATAGCGTATGAAAGCGCCAATCATTTGATAAAATACTTGCGCATGTCTGAGCAGTGAGATTATTGCACTCTCATGAACAACTGTGCTTCAATTTCAAGATTCATTTTCTACCCTCTGAAATCGAATTGAAAAATCAAGATAATATGGTAATCAAGAAGAGATTTCTTTGTAAAAAACTAGTTATTTTATCACGATCATGTAAAGTCTTTAAAAATTATATTGCATTTTGGTAATGTACATAGTGCGTAAACATATTTTTGAGTGCTTGAAAGGTGGTTATTTTTTGTTGAAGGATTTGGCTACGCACCCAGTTTAATATTCTTAAGATATTTATGTTCCTTATTCTTAGAAAGGAAAAACTCCAAGTTTTGAGCCTTCTAGTTTGTTAAGTAATGATCTATATGTACCGATCTGTTCCAGTACCTTCTATGTTAATGATTGAAATTTTATTATTTTCCTCCGCATCTAAAATCCAAGAAAAAGAAAGTTTATTATAGATTAAGAAAGATTATTATAGATTATAGATAAAAGCCCAAAAAAGCTACAATCTTAATTGGCTACATAAGCCACGTTTGAATTTTGTCATCATGTTTCATTAGGCTTATAATACTGTTACTGTATTAGTAACAGTTGTAACATTTTACATCGCATTTATTATTGTTCTGAATTTTATAACCATTGCTGAACAGCCGATCAATTTTTAGATTTACGACTGTTAATGTTCAACACCGTAGCCTTGTAATTTTGAACCCAATACAGAAGGACCCAATCAAGAAATTTGCCTTCTTTTGATGGAACAAAACCACATTTACGTTACAGGGAGAGGAAAACCACCTACCTGACAGCAGAGGGGACTCTAACTCATGATCCTTCTATCACTGAGGATATTTTACGTCGGTGCAAGCCGGATGCGAAGTTTGTATCGACTCTGTCATCGTTGAGATTCGTACCCGGTTTATCTCATTAGAAAGCAAACGCTCTATCCTCTGAGCCATCATGGTTTTATTGTTTTGAATAGTACATGTTCCACTTATTTACATAATCATATATACTCAGTATTTTTGAGGTTGTTACGATTTAGGAAGCAGGTGGTACGATTTCGGCATACGATTTTCTAAATCCAATTGTAGATCTTGCGCAGAAATTTAATTTCAGTACTTAGTGTCAGGGCTAAAGAGAAGAGAAGGGCTAGTTTATTCCTCTCTTAGAGCTGAAGCTACGATTTCCCTCCTCATGACGTCACTGTGTACACAGATATCGGAGATCGCAAGCAAAGATATTATGATAACGTAGCGTCTTTCTCTCTGTGAAAATAAGTTAGGCTTTTTCTGGTTATTAGCTTTCAAACTTTACATGATTAACACATTATTTCCGTTCAAAAACATAGTTCAAAATAAATTTCTGGGTCATCATATTAAAAAAAATACCATTTTCAACATACAAAAATATTTTACTAGTTGGTGAAAATGACACTATAAATACTTTATTTTAAAAAGTTCAGTTTTAACTTTAAGTATTAAGAAAAATTAAAGCATATATCGAAATTTTTTTATCTACATATTCTTTGATAACAATAAGTTGGGTTAAATTTAGAATCCTGATTTTAAAATATGCCGTTAATAGCAATTTGTTCATACTTAATCATTAGGAAACATCAACCTTAAACGCTAACTACTGAAACAAAATAATAATTTAAGTTCATATGATATTTGAAATTTTACAATTCTTTATAGATATTTAAATTTAAGATAATATATTTTTTTTCAAATGGCAGGCACTGAACTTTCGCCTTAGAAGATGCCAGAGTTGTTACTCATTTCTCGTTACCCATTGGGCACCTGTGAACAAGAGTCACGGAGGCGAGCAACATTGCCACAAACCCGTTCATAGGGTGGGCCACATTCACTCACACAGAAGAAAGGACATAAAACACAGAGAGAAAGAAATATACATGCCCAGAGCGGGATTCGAACCCGCAGCCATTGGTTCGCAGTCAGGCGCGCTAATTAAGATAATATAATTTATACACATTTAAATTTAAGAGAATAAAATTTTTAAAAAATTATAAATATTTAGAATAACTACATTAAAAAATATGTTATGAAATTAGGAGAATTTTAACTATATACTATATATTTTTTTTATACTTTTCATTTACGCTTTAATTTTCTTTGACTTTATCCATTTTTTTCAATTTTTTCGACTGCCTTTCTTTTTGAAGTAACGAGGCGGTTTCTATTTAGATGGTGAATTTTTATAAAAGTTATTAACGATAGAATAAACGTATTGCTGTTTTATATTAACTGTGTCATTTCGTTTGCAACGTTGAATCCATTCTTTACCTGGTTGTTTAGTTACTTTAATGAACATGTGGAAAATTACATTTTTTCCTTTTGTGTTTCTATCAGAATTTTTGCAGGTTGCAATCGCGCAAACTGGCATTTCGTTAATAGTTTTAAATTTTTGTAAATTCACAGCAAAAAACTGAGAAAAGTTTTATAAGTCCATATTACCAATAATATAATTACCAATAATATCAATTACCAATAATATAATTAGTTGAATAACTGTATTTTACTATTAAAATATTCCGAATGTAATTAATTGTCAGTGATAAAAATTTAATTGTGAGAGGTACGTTTTAGGTTACTTTCCTATACACATACTAATACGAGATGTAATGTGAGAGTACTGTATTGATATCACGAGAACTTTATTTTATTTTATAACCGTCGTTGAACAGCCGACCCAATTTCATGGGTTTGCGACAACTGATGTTCAACTCCGTAGCCTTGTAATTTTGAACTAATTCAGAAGACAAGGAAACTCCTGAATCAGTACCCCCAGAGGTATTGATTTGTTATGGGAACATGGAGGACTTTGAGACTCGACAGATTTAACGTGCATCAGTCACCATTTACTACACGGGGAGTCTTCGGCCGGCGAGGATCGAACCCACGACCTCTTGGACATGGGCCCAGTGCCCTACCGACCAGGCTATCCCGGCCCCATATCACGAGAATTGTTAAATTTCAAAGTGGCCGGCTATTGGTTGAAAATGATGTGGGAAGGAAGGGTGTTTACAGTTACAGATTTCGTTTTCAGGTGCGCATTTGTTATAGATTCATATAAATGTAACATTATTTAATTTTATTTTCATAACTCTAAAAGAAATAAATTGGATGAATTGTAAATGTTCGAAGAATGCCCAAACTAATTGCTTTTATGAAAAATATAAATAAATAAAGGTATCAAAAAAGGCAGAAAATTGAAAATAACAATAAATTGAGTGCGAAGGAGGCACATTTCAATGTGATTAGCCAACTTGGCTTTCGGTTTTATCTGTTTATTTCACCTAGATTTTAAACAATAAATAAATTTAAAGGGGATCTTTTTTATTTATTGACTGCATGGAACTTTTAAAGTCTTTTTATTCAATTTCATCAAACACTTGAAGCGGTAACACAATCAATCATTTTAATAAGTAGTTAAATAATGCCATTTTTCTTTTTTCTTGAAAAATCTCTTTGAATTTAAAACGGAAACCCGATTTGAATGAGTATGAAAATTAATTTTACATAGACTATGCAAAAACAAGTTTTTATTTTTATTTTTAAACAAGAATAAATAACAGACAAGTAATAATAAGTACTAGAAAATGCTGATTTCAAACTGGGATGTATATGTTATTGTGAATGATCGAAACGGGTGGTTGTTGACTTCCACCGGTTTATGCTGATTATCACATAGCCGCTTTGGTAAATGTCCGAAATATATACTAGGTCAACATCAATGTTTTGTTAGGTCAAGTATCACTGCCCAGTATGCATTTAACCGGTACTTTGAAGACAGATGTTTCCCCTAATCTATCCTCAGCCGATATTAAAATAACGAATAAATATAATAATATTAACGAATACATTAACGCATGCCATAACCAGTCAAATGACCGTTTAAGAACTTTTGCATCGAAAATGCGCTTATCATCTTATCGTTTTTGCACATTTGACTTCGTGACTTTTTCTAACAATTATATACAGTTAATATACTATAATTATTATTATTATTATTATTATTTTGTATTTTGTTCGTTTCGAATAATACTTGTCGTATTTCTACCACAACCGGTCATCTGACCGGGAGAACAATTTAATGCTTTACAAGGTTATCGGAATGACGATGTGTTCAACGTATTGTATTCGAATAGTTGCACATTTCTGTAAAGACTGTTGCGTAGTTAGAATAACTGTGAATTCAAATTTCAAGAAAGCTCCTGAAACTTTAGATTGGCATTTTTGTGAGAAAAAAAAAAAAAACTGACAAAAACTAAATGTTTTGGTAAGTAGCTTACATTTTATTTTGATAGCATTACTTCTATTTCTAAATTATTTTGATAGCTTTGCTTCATTTCTAACTAACTGTTCGTTTTTACCCAGAAAAAAGTCGAAACAATCACGACAGCACAAGTTTTTAGAAGGAATAATATTAATTATAAGAATCATAATTCTTATAATTATAAAATAATTATAAGAATTATATTTATAATAATAATTAGAATTGATATGTTTGCGGAAAATATACAATGGAAACACCCTGTATATGTAAAAAATGCGTCGAGCAGTGAATGAAAAATTCGTGTTCTTTGTGTTTGTGGGTAATAAAAATGGGCAATATATAATTTTGTTTAATTATAATAAAGTTTGTTTCCTTCCGAACATCCATATTTCATTCATTCAATCAAGAAACATTAAGTCCGGTCATTTGACCGGCTATGGTAGAAATAGGTATACATTAAGTGTTGGTATGTAAATATCAAATCGGATAGAACAAATATTTCAGACATTCACCGGTGAAAGTCGACATTCTCTTGATTTCGGTCATTTACGATAACTTTGAGAAGAAGAATGTTTGTTTTCCCTTTTGAATAGTGCGGTTGTGGTAAAAATCATCCTGTTACATCCTGTAACTCCACCATTTTGAGCATCCATTTCAAAGCTAAAGTGAAAAAAAGGCTTACATGTTTAGTTTGCAAATTTAAGCAATTAAAAATGATTTCAAAATCTAACGAGTCACTACTAAAGAAGGTGAGACTGATAGCACTGAAACCTGCTTAATTGTCATGATTTAAATCCCTTGGGTTTTTTTCAACAAAAGTCATTGATTAAATTAATTGATACTTTTTTTTACAAAAATAGTAAATCATTGCATTAAATCAGAAAATATTTTCTACTTATAAATACTTTTTTTGATGAGGAGAGAAATAATAAGTTGGAAAGAAAAAGGTTGGAAAAAAAAGGAGAGGGGCTAAATATGGAAAAAAATGGTGTAAAAAATATACATAAAGTAATTTGCTGTTTTTTGTACAGTGGGCTAAATTATATTTTATTTAATAATGGTCAAAACAATTTGAATTGTAAAATATAAAATTTTGAGCACAATTTTAAAGAATATAATCTTACATGGCAAAATACAAAACGTATGAAAAAATCCTGAGAAATTGAATTTCCGAAAAAGTCAGATATTTATAATTAGATTTCTCAGGAACTATTCGACCGATTTCGCTCAAATTTTGTATTTTGCCATGAAAAATTATGTTGTTTGAAATTGTGCACCTTACAATTCAAAGGTTTTTAGTAAGAATTATACTTGCATGGAATTATCTTTGGATAAATGAATTATATTATTGTTTGCAAAAATTTTTAATTCGCTTAAAAAGTTTTCGAAATATAGTGGAATACGCAAAAAGTTAAAATAACATTCAGGGGTTTAAACTTTAGAGAGCTCTCCTGGCCAAACTTTTTCAACCATATTTCCCAGATTGCGACTGCCCCCTATATTTTGGGGGTCAGAAATCCGAAGCTGTCGAAAAAAACAGTATGTTTATTCAGAGAAAATACGTTTTCGTGCTTAATTTTACATTTTAAAATATCGTCTGCACAAATTAATTAACATAGTTGAGGTCACCCCTTCGAGCCATTAAGAATGAATCTTTAGAACGCGAAGATCCGATCATTAGATCAAAAGTACTGTACATATTTCAGTTATACACAATTAAATGCAAGTTCAGTAGGCCTAACAAAAAAAATCACCCGGAATAACTACCGTTTTTATCATCGGAATTTCACGAACTAAGTGTCAATCTTTATAGTTCCTAGGGTGACATCAAATATGCTATATATATATATATATATATATATATATATATTTATATATATATATACCGAAGAGCCATTACATTATGGCCACCCTCCATCTATAACAATGGGCTCGCCCAAGTTTTCATGGTTTCTCGCCCAAGAACAATGTTTTCATGGGGCACATTAGGACCCATAATCCTCATAGAACAATCCCTGACGTCTGTAAGCTACGTGAACATAGTTGCAGACCAGGTTCTCCCATTCATGGCAACAGTTTTTCCTGCGGGGGATGGTGTTTACCAACAGGATAATGCACCATGTCATAAGGGTCGAATCGTCATGGATTGGTTCGAGGAACATTCCAGTGACTTTCAAGTCATGTCTTGGCCCCCAAATTCACCTGACCTTAATCCAATAGAGCATTTGTGGTCCTACTTGGAAAACTAAATTCGTGCTGCCACGCTACCCCCTCGCAATGTGAGAGAATTGCAGAACCAGTTGGTGAGCGCTTGGTACCAGATACCTCAGACAACTATCAGCACCTTCTACTATTAATAAGCCTTTCTGATATCTCACAAAACGTTGAATGAAAAGTTTCAGTTTTTATTTATTTCTTTTTTACTGCCTCTACTTATTTGCTCAGAAATTGAGAATAACTGGGTAATGTCAATACTGTTTGTCTAAGATAGGTACTCTGACCGCCACTAAGTCTGCGGCAGTCTGGTGCTATGGAAACAAGAAGAGGGCATTTTAGGGAGGGTAGCTTCGATGAAGAGGTCTCCTTTTCTCTCACCGAAACCAGTCCTAAGAGGGACCCCGCACCCCTACTTGAAATAATCATACCTCGTTACCATAGTCACCGCCACAGCTCCAGACGAATGTCTGGCAGAGTACCTATCTTAGACAAACAGTACATACTTAGTTTATGGTTATCTTAAATTATCCTACCGGCTATGGTGCTGTTTACGGGGGCTTTTTGGAGCTATCGTCAAATATATTGTAGTTTCATATCCCTTCAATTTATTACCTAATATTTTTAAAGCTTTTGTATTGAGGTAAGGAATTAATTAAAAGTCAGCATTAATTAATTAGCATATTTAAAGTATCCCTCTGAAACATTAAGATTGCACTTCGCACGTGAAAATCCAAACATTAGAACAAAAGTTATTAAAAGTCATATCTTTTTTTTTTCTCGTTGCACGTGCAACTTATTAAATATATAGTTAGTGTTCATAAATAATTATTTTTTTATGAAGAGTATTTTTTTAAAACAATTACTGTTTCTTATGTTTTTTGATGGAAATAATTAATTTTTCATTTGATATCTAACTGTCAAATTGGGTGTTTGTCCTTACTAACTCATAAAGGTGCTTAAATTGAAGAAAGAAAAACATGAATAAACTATGAGGTTACTCATTCAGCTATTAGTTTTCAATATTTATCTAATCTAACTATTTTAAAATAGAAGAAGTAAAAACTCAAACTATAATGGTGTTTTAACATATTTTATCGGAGATTTAATTAGCAAATCTAATCTGTTTTAATTAAAAAGTCGTTTTTTTTCATTAAAAAAAACAAACAAACTTTTTGACAAAATTTTAAATTTTTTAGAGATTTTTGATGAACTCTCATTTTTAAAATCCTTTATGTTACTTTGGGTAACCAAAAGGATTTTGAGGCTTTCAATACCCCTTCCTTATTAGTGATTCGTTAGATTTGAGGTCGTTTTTGTTTATTCTTCATATACATAATATTTGCGTCCTCTAATAGAGATTTCATTTTTAATAAAAACTAAAATATGATAGACTGTGTATAAATAATTTTACTACAAATACAAATTTCTCCATTGTACGATATTTTTTTTATCCATTTGTCCCCAGTGTGAGAGTGTGCCATCACTGAGCTCCGTGTAAGGTCCGGAGATCACGCGGCCCAGTGTGAAACTTCGACCCAGAATTCCTCTGACCACAACGGAAACGACGAGGCTGGCGTCTAGCATGAATTGTGGTGGGAGTACAAAAGAACTCTTGAAATTATAGAATGGATCTACTCCTAGAATTATTCCACGTGACGCATTCGATTTCACTTTCTGACCCGCACACTTCAGCGTCACTTTTGCAAATGTGTCCAGAGTATCTGAAAATAAATAAACACATATCAATGTGTTGCCAGATTTCTTTTCGTGGACATTTAAAATAAATCTTTAGCTTATTGTCTGCGCTTATTTGCGCTGACGATAAGCTACAGAGAATTCACGAGAAATAAATTTGCAAAATTATTATTAATTTTGCAAAGATAATTTCATGCAAAAAAATACTTTTTATAAATATTTATCAATTTTTATTATTTATATGATATCACTAAAAAAATTGAATTGTAAGGTATACAATTTTATCAATGTTGTAAAGCGGAGAAGGCAGCAAGAACAATGTAAAGTCCTTGCATGGTTTTTTAATTCACATCGAATTGCGCTTTATTTGTATACAATTCTAAAACATAATGGTTTAACACAGTTTTCCATTGTGGTCAACTCATTTTTATTAGCCGGAAAATCAAATGGTAGGATCCACACTAATATTGTTTTTGTCGTCATCAACATAAAATTCTATTGAAAATCATTAATTTTAAGATAAACCTATACTCATACGTATTATTATATTTTTGATTGTTTTCTAAATTTAGAAACTAAGAGAATCATCTTTTTTTTTATTATATCGACATTTTAAGATACATAAAAGCTATAATAAACTTCTTATAAATATGTATATAGAGAACTTCTAAATAAATATGTATATAGAGGGTAGATAGATTAAATAAAATCATTTTTGAATGTCTTTAAATTTAAATTATACTTGGTCTTAATTTAGCACCTAAATACCGACCTGCGCCAAATTCTTCTTCTCATTGCAAAAAAGAGAGGACAAGATATTATGTGTGTCAAATAAAATTACTTTTTAATTGTCCATTCACCAGTAAACTTTTTTGCAGATTACGCTAAAAAATCGATATTGACACGTGCGAAGCTTTCCCCCCCCCCCTCCTTTATTTGTCTCCCACCTACTTCATTAATATGATATTTATTACTATGATATTTATTGCCATCTACTGATGAAAAAAGAACATAAATGTGGGTAACAATAAAGGTTTGCGACGATCTCCCCTTCATTTGATCATTTTTCTCCGAGATTGTGTGGAGTTATAAACACATAATTTATAAATTAGATATTTTCACTCTACAAAGAAGAAAACAACCTTTGACGTCAGCATATGGAGTATTAAAGTTGAGCTAAATATCTCTGCATGTTAAAATGTTAATTAATGTTAAGTAAATTAATAATAAAGCCGTATAGCGCATCGAATTTGTTGAAATATTATTCTCTCGAATCCACTTCTTTTACTTAACTTAGATTTATTATCTGTTTATGTATTTTAATGTAACCATGATATCTTTTTGTTTTGTATACCTGGCAACTTCGATGTATGATTAGTTTGTTTATGATCTAGATGGCTTCGTGCCAGTCTTTGTGTAAATATATTTTGTTGGAATTGAAATCTTTGTGAAAGAATGTAGGTTGTGTTGCTTAAGATAATCGGTACAGACTTGGCCTACTCGAAATAGAATGGAAAGAACAGTTTCTAACTTAAGTAAATGCCCCGTTTCAACAACCAATCAGGAACGAGATACCCACACTACGTCATCTGCATTTATCCCATTGGGCTATTGATAAGCACAAAATGTGAAGGCCGATTCTTTACGGTGAGTAAAATTTTGAAAATACTACCCACCTTCTCCTTAAATATCTTTAAAATCAAATATTTCTTAGGTAATCAGGAAAATCAATCACAATTTTGTAAATGAAACACAAAAATATTACATTACTAGGGAGAAAAAAATGGTCCAATAAAAAGTTAAATGCATTTCTACATAACTCCTATTTTTACTCATACTCTCGAGCCATGACGTGGCCATCAATCATCTTCTTATGTTGGACGGACTATGTTCAATATCTGATCAAAAGTAACCGGACATCCAGTGATATGGACTTAGAGTGTCCTGAGGAATATATTAATGTGATGTTGGTTCCCCCTTTTACATCGATGCACACGTCTGGGAAAACTTTCTACCAGTTTTTGAATAGGAATTGACTCTTCCACCACAGCTGAAGAGATTGCTTGCAGTTAGGATTTGGCTGGCTACATAATCTGCGTTCTAATTCGTCCCTAAGGTCTTCTATTGGGATCGGAGCTCTGAGAAAGCAGTTTTTGAACACCCATTTCGTCAAACCACGTCTGTGCAAGCATCGATGTGTGAACGGAGCAGTTATCCTGCTGGAATAGAAATAATCCGAAATATTGTCATAGAGTTGGGAGTGCAGAATTATTCTGAATGTCCACATACATCTCAGAGTTCATGTTTCCAATCACATGGATTAATGAAACCAGGCTTAACCACGAGAAACACCCCCATCGCCATAACAAACGGGTGTCCGGAGACTTTTGGACAGATAGTGTAGGTTATGTTTGGTTTCATAGAGGCGTGTAAGTACTTCCGATTCCAAATAAGGAAAAAAGTAACCTACCTTTGTTGTGTATTCTCTTATTGTGAATATCAGGATCGAGAGTGAGGTGCCTCGCTTTCAACACTTGGACAGAGAGAAGACTCTGTGTGGGGACATAAGAAAGACCCACCAGAATCTGACCGAGATTCTTTGTAGGCTGGAAAAAAAAGAATCTATTATAGCCTCTCTTCCTCTAAATAAACAAGATTAGAAATCTCAATACTAACCGTGTGTCACAAGAACTACTCTACACATTTGACTCGCGTATTAGCGGTCACCATGGCTACGAAGATAAAAACACTTCGAATCGGGGAACCATTCCCAGTGGATTAGGTGGGGGGGGGTGGAATTATGTGATTTCTTCCCTATTAGTAATTGTTTTTCTATATCTAGCAACAGACTTGACCGTACCTTATTTACAACACTACTTTGAAAACTTATTTATTTACTTAATGCATAAAATAAATTATCATTTACAAGCCAACATATAATCCTCGCGGTACTCACGTTAAACTTTTCTGCATTTATCTTATAATTTAAACAGTATATGCTTTCAATAATCTACACCCTTTTCAATTAATTCGTACTAATACGACGGTATAAATTAAAGTATTAAAAATCAGTTTTGTTTTGTGGTAAAATAATTATAAGAGACTTGATACTTCTGTTCTTTTCTTTTATTTTATTTTTTATAACTGTCGTTGACTTTGGGCTTACGACTACTAATGTTCCACGCCATTGACTTGTAATTTTGAACCCGATCCGGAAGACAAGGAAACTCCTAGATCAAGTGTCGGGAGAAATTTGATTTCGTGGAGAACTTTTTGATGGAACTAAACCGCATTTGCGTTACATGGAAAGGAAAATCACGAGGACTTCCCACGGTTAGCCTGACGGCAAGGGGACTCTAACCCGTGACCCGCATACGATTAAGGATATTTTACGTCAGCATTGCGGTTGATACGAGCCGGGTGCGGAATTCGTATCGACCAGCCATTGCCGGGATTCAAACCCGGTTTACCTCATAGGAAAACAAACGCTCTATTCCCTTAGCCATCACAACCCGTATTATATCCTTTTTATAACCATTGTTGAGCAGTCAGCCCGATTTAGGGTTTACGACTACTAATGTTCAACTCCATAGCCTTGTAATTTTGAATCCAATCCAGAAGACAAGGGAACTCCTGGATCAAGTGTCAGGGGGAATTTGCCATCGTGGAGGACTAAACCGCATTTGCGTTACATAAAGGAGAAAACAGTACTAAATGGTTTCACATTTCTTTACTTACATACAAAAATACAACATCATCAGTTCGCTACAGAGTACGCGCAATTAAGTAAAATGATGTCGCTATGCATAAAAGGGATTTCAAAAGGAGCTTCTGAAAAGATTGCATTAATAATGGAACTTACAATGGACATGGGAGTGAGAGGCAGGACGTGTCTCTGTTTTTTACCCGACAGTTGTGAGAGTGGCAAAAGGGCATGTCCTACAGCATCGTGCCTTCCCTGCCTCTCACAGTCGAACACACTCAACCTCAAGCAGGTCTGGTTGGTAGATGCCCACTTGGACCTATAATAATTAAAAAGAATTAGTTAAATTAAAAATAATTAATAAAAATGTTCCATCAAAAAATTTATTAAATATAATCAAATAATTAATTAAAATAATAAAATATAATAATTTTCAAAACATAATAAAAAATAATTAATTAAAAAATTAATTAAAATAATTAATTAAAATAATTAATTAAAATAATTAATTAAAAATGATAAAAAAAATTTAATTAATTAAGGAAAAGTGCTATTTTAAAATAATGAACTAAATATTAAGAATATTTTAAATCAAAAATATGTATAACAACGAAAAGATATAGCTTCTTTTCCAACGTACACAACTATATTCGGAAAGAATGGTGCTTTCTGATATTCTATTCATTTTGAATGTTTGGCCACCAAAAGAACTTGTCAGCTGAACGTCTGTGTACTCCATATAATTCATTTCTCTATAGTTTAGGCATAAAAAAAGAAAATTTTAATCAAAGAAACATTCTACCTGTTTGTGTGAAAGATGTGATCCTCTTTGTAGATTGGACTGAGGGTGTTTTTGACCGTTCTGGTCATCAGAGAGTTCTTGTTCGAAAAGATGATGCTCATCTTAACAAAAGTGTTGTAGGCCTCCTGTGGACTACTCTTTTTTGGAAGACTGGTTGCCTTCTCCACAAACACTCGTAATCTGAAATTTTAATCCAGTAAGTTTTATTCAGGGATTGTGCACACAAATAGTGGCAACACTGCTCTGCTGCGAATTCCTAATCCAGCGAACTTTAATAACCCTGTTTGGCATTAACTTAAATGCCAAACAGGATTATTAAAAAAGATAATTAATTAGTTCAAATTGTATAGTAAACAAAAGCTTGCATTAAGCTAAACTAAACTCAGAGGCGCAACAGCCCATAGAGGGCCAAGGCCTACTGTGCCCATCTCAGTTTTCTTGACCTTGGGCACTAGGGTGCAGGAGCAGGTGTTCTGGACATTTTTCTACACACCTTCAAGTTTATAAGTCTTATAGTTTTTAACACTAAACTTACGATGACCGGTCAAATGACCGTTTAAGAAATTTTGCATCGAAAATGAGCTTGTCATCTTATCGTTTTTGCACAATTGACTTCATGACTTTTTCTAAGAATTATTGACAGTTAATATTCTATTATTATTTTTTGTATTTTTTTTTTTTTTTGTTTCGAATAATACTTGTCGTATTTCTACCAAAAGCGGTCATTTGACCGGGAGAACAATTTATTGCTTTATAAGGTTATCGGATCAGAAATGACAATGTAATGCGTGTTCAACATATTGCATTCAATGAGTTGTACATGTCTAAAAGACTGTTGCGCAGTTTGTTCAATCAGAATAACTGTGAATTCGCATTTCAAGAAAGTACCTAAAATTTTAGATTGGCATTTTTGTGTAAGAAAGAGTGACAAAAACTAAATATTTTGGTAAGTAGCTTATATTTTATTTTGATAGCTTTACTTCATTTCTAATTGATAGTTTTTACCCAGAAAATGCCGAAACAATCAAGACAGCACAAGTTCTTAGAAGAAATAATATTAATTATAAGAATTATTATAAGAATTGTAGAAATAATAATAATTGGAAGAAATATGTTTGCGGAAAATGTACAATGGAAACACCCTGTATATTGTAAAAAATGCGTTGAGCAATGAGTTAAAACTTTTTATTCTTTGTGCTTGTAATACATAAAAATTCGCAATGTACAATTTTCTTTAATTATAATAAAGTATTTTTAGTTTATTTCCTTCCTAACATCTATATTTCATACACCATCTATGGTAGAAATATTATTATAACTGTCGTTGAACAGCTGACCTAATTTTTGGGTTTACGACCTCTAATGTTCAACTCCGTAGCCTTGTGATTTTAAACCCAATCCAGAAGACAAGGGAACTCCTGGATCAAGAATTGGGAGAAATATGCCTTCGTGGAGGAATTTTCGATGGAACTAACCCGCATTTGCGTTACATGAAGAGGAAGACCGCGAGAACCTCCCACGGTTAGCCTGACGGCAAGGGAATTCTAACCCATGATCCGTCTACCATTGAAGATATTTTACGTCAGCACTGTGGTCGGTGCAAGCGGGATGCGGAATTCGTATCGACCAGCCATCCCCGGGATCGAACCCCGGTTCACCTCTTTGGAAGGCGAACGCTCTATCCCCTGAGCCATCACGGCTCTATGGTAGAAAAAGGTATATATTAAGTGTTGGTATGTTTAGTGTTAAGCAGCAAAGCAAAATGTAACGTCAAGTTGAACACTCAAAATAGCGTTGGACGCCCTTAACACAGAGAGATAAAATTCCCACTTTTCATTTAATATTTATTTCCATAAATGTAACCGACATCAAAATATTCGAATATGTAATGAAATGACTGACCTGAGCTCCCGTTCATCGTATGCTGTAAAGAATGTCAAGTAGCCATAGACGTCATCACGTTGTTTAGTTTCTCCCTCTTCTTCGTCTGCTGTCTCACTTTCGGCTATCTCAGTCAGAACATGACGATCGAACTGTGCCCCCTTATTGTAACTGTGAAATCATTCCACACGTTATTCGATTCGAATATAAAATATTGTTAAAGAAACACAAACTTTCTGGTAAAGCATTTACTTTCATGCTAAGGAGGAAGAAAGAATTTCTCATTCCAAGCCTTCAGGAATAGTGGCACTAGAGAGATTTTGCATTGCGTTTGCCCCATGGTTTGTACCTCGTAGCATAACTACGATTTACAGATAAATTTTTGCGCATGAGCATTGAAACTCAATGGATTTATGGAGAACCGTAACACATTACAAAATCTCCCTACTGGGATTAATCTTATTTGTAAAAAAAAAAAAAAAAAAATATTCATATGCATTGATTTTTGGTATACACTAATTTGAAATAAGAAACTTCTGTCATTCACGAAAGCCTCGTATGTTGCAAAGAATGTACAGTCAAATCCCGTTATAGTGAACCTGGTTTTTAGTGAACTCCTCGTGCCTTGCTATACACATATAACATTATTTCTTGAGGATATAGTGAACCAAAAGAAGAGAGGAAATTGGATATTATGATCTTCTTTTTTTTTTTTTTTTCTTTGACTGATTTTCTCTCTTCATTTTTTGGTAATTTTGACATTTCTACCTACAATACATATACCGATTTTTAAAAACATCTATTGAGTGGAATGTTTTCTTGTTTGCTTCTTCAGTTTCCCATCCCTAAATTTGTTTGTTCGCAAGACGAAGAGTCAGAAATAATAACACATTTTTCATTACTGTTTTTTGATCATTTTTGTATTCCTTTTTATGAGTGATTTATTTGTGTAATAAAATGGAGCAGTTTGGAAAAATGAGTTAAAATTGTTTGCAGTACGGATATTGTGAACTCTCGGCTATAGGGAACCGAAATATCGGTCCCTTGAAGGTTTACTATAGCGGGGTTTGACTTTATTATATTTCCTTCCAACAACCAGTTATTTTCAGAGGAGGGAAATCTAATTATATATTTCTTAAAGTTAATTTTAAATATTAAAAAACCAGTATGTACAGTTGAAAAAGGCGTCATCTTTGTGCCGGGCAACTTATGTAAAAGAAGAGTTTCTGCTTAAAGATTTTAGAATCAATCTTACGTCAGGAGATTCACTGTATTTTTCTCGTCATGGCCGAGAAATAAAAACTGATAGTAAAAATGGGAATTCTTTCATTAATTCAAAAGTCGACGTTCAAGCCAAAGGTCAAGTTTTCATTAATCAACTTAAAAATAGTAAAAATGTATTATAAAAACAATTTATAGCAAACAATTCATGATTTTGCTTATTTAATTTCAAAAACTGACTCATCAATAATATTAATTGTTATAATAATGAAATAGAGCATTTATTAAACAATTGAAAAATATAAATAAAATATCTCTCTATATTTAAAAATCATGACGCTGTTTTGGGTGCTCAACTTAACGTTACATTTTGTTTTGTTGCACAAAAACTATAAGATTTAGAATCTTGAAATTACAAAAATGCGTAGAAAAATATAGAGGGAGTACAATGGAATGAAATAATGATACCACGAATTCATTCAAAGAATTATTATAAGCTCGCTGAAATACAACTTCGGAGTTAAATTTTTACGAAACTTTTTTATTTGCGAGCTTAAGGTGAATTTTATTTCGAAATTCCTATTTGTTCGAAAGTTATTGCAATTTTAAAAGTTTTTTTTTACGAATTTTTTATCACTTTTTTGCACTTTCCGTTAAATTTTACTTTGCTGCACGAAATCTGTAGAACTTAAGAATTTAATTACGAAAGAATGTTGGGGGGGAAAAGTACATGGAGTAGGACGGAATAAAAAATATTAAAAGTTCGTTAATTAGTTCGAGAAACGTATAGGGAAAACGTATAGGGAAAAAATAGATTGTTTGGTTGGTCTGAAGCTCCTTGAAATGCAATTACGGAGTTGAAATTTGAGCCATTTTTATTTGTGATCTGAACACAAATTTTGTTTTGAAAGTCCAATTTGTTCGAAAGTTATTGCAAGCTTAAATTCTTTTTCGCGATTTTTTGTCACGCAGTGAACTGATCGTAACGACACGGTTCCCAATAGAACACCGAAGTCAAGCATGGCTGACTGCGGTCAGTAAGCGGATGGGTGACCATTTGGATCAGCCTGAGTAGGGACCGAATACTGCTTAGGTTTTGTTTCGCAATTCGAAACAAAATTCGTGTTAATTTCGCAAATAATAATGACCCTTTAATACTTAAAAGTTTAACTTCGTACATACGGTGTATTACAACGGGCTGCATATTGACCAAACATAATATTTCCCCCTTCCCCACAAGTTTAACAGTTCAAAATAATTTGCCAGTATTAAATCTCTTTTATTCCGTCATGACATCCAAGTTTCTAAGATTTAAAATTTCGAGCAGCAATGCAAAATCTATCGTAGATTAAAATGAAAAAAAAGCACTTATAATTGTTATAGGTTTCGAACAAATTGAAAATTCGAAAGAAAAAAAAACTGTTGGGTTAAGTTCATAAACAAATATGGCCCTTTCAGCATACTGAATTTTAATGACTGTAGTGGCATTCCTGCAGCCTGCAGAGCGGCCCGTGTAGAAATTTTTTCTACAGGTTTAAAATTTACTAATTCTCGAACTTAGTATCGAATGTTAAATTTTTTTATTCCATTGTTCTGCTAGTAAATTTTTCCTACACAATTTCGCAGATTCAAGTTTCTAAGTTTTACAGTTTTTGCGCATCAAAGCAAAATGTTTCTAGGCAAATGCCTGTGTTAAATTAAATACTCAAAACAGCTAGTTCGTGGGCGATTCTTCAATATAAAGGGATATTTCTGTTAATTTTAAAAGTTATTTTATGTCACTCTATTATTCTTTCTCATTATTTTTTATTTATATTATTTTATACTTCTGCTATTTTTTCTGATTATTTTATTTTTTCGTTATTCTAAAATGATTTTTAATCTATTTAACAGAAAAGTTTTATAATATCAACGTGTTGTATGTTGCCGAGAATGACCGAAATCAAGAGAACGTCGACTTTCAACGGTGAATGTCAACAATCACAGAGTCGCTTTGTTGAATATCCATTACATCCGATTTGAAATCAATCGCTGATAGTATTTTATTTATTCGATATCTTAATATCTGATGAGGATTGATTAGGAAAAACATCAGTGTTCTGAATACTGGTTAAATGCATACGGGGCAGTGATCTTATAAAAACATTAATGCAAAGCAATGAGGTACGTGTTCTAATGTGAAATATTTCGCTACAAACGAAAATTTCAAAATATTTTATTTAAAAACAAAGCTAGCCATGACAATTTACGATAACGTATTTTTCTATTGGCTATTTTTTGCAGAGTTAATAGTTAGTGGTGTGTGGCTGGGTGGCGCAGTTGGTTAGTCGTCAGCCTTCTGAGCCCAAGTCTGCGAGTTCGATCAACACCTCCTAGAAAGAGTAGGCCTCAGCACGGGTTACCATAAATATCCTTTAGTAGTCCAAACGTAATGACATATTTCGTATTTTCAACCACTGCGCAGCTTAATACCCCGAACGTAATGACATCTTTCTTATTTTTCATCTACTGCGCAGTTAACTTTGTCACATCGGACTACTAAATTAATCCGTGCTGAGGCCTTCCTTCTTCTAAGAGGTGTTGGTTCGATCCCCGGCCCAGGCACCGGATTTTCGGGATGCAGAAAATCCTCAGCGGCCATGTCGTACGATTATGCGGCATGTAAAAGATCCCTGGAGTGCCATATTGGCTCTTGGCATTTCCGGCAAAATTAAATTCGTAGTGCACTTTAGCATCCAAATAGAGTCTCGGTGCTGCCATCTAGTGTGGCAGAAACTAGACGTCGAAATTAACATGGCTAACGGTATCTCACCCATTGTGGTGGTCCTGAGAGAGTGGATACTACTTCTGGAGAACGCACTAGGTCTGCTCATCGGGAAGACTGATTGTGCAGCTCATAGGAAATTTTTAAAAAAATAGTTAGTGGTGTCAATAGTTCTGATTTGTAACTTTTGTGCAATTTTTTTTATAGTAAAAAATACATTCATTTTTTTATTAGTGGTACACAGCGTTACGAAAAATTTAGAAAGGGTTCACAAAATTCATAAGTTTGGGAAACATTGATGTAAGGCGTACCGGGCAACTGATAGCAGAAAGTGGCACTGAACCTTAAGAAACATCGATGTAGGGTATACCGGGCAGTGGCACTCAGCGAGACCTATATTTCGGACATTTACTAAAGCGACTAAGTGATTGTGAACAACCACTCATTTCGGTCATTCACAGTAGCATAAAATACTGACTGTGTTGACAATGAGCTGCTTCTTGATTTTTTCGATGTTCGATCAGAATCTGTGGATGGAATTGTGGACCAGCTTCTTTCTCTCTTATGTTCTTCCTCATCATCATCAGATGAAGAACTCTGTTCTGCTGCCTCTCTTTTCTCACCTACAACAACACGAATTCCAATTACTCAGTTAAAATACTCAAATAAAATATTAAAAAAAACAAGCATTACAATAGGAAGATAAAGTTTGAAATTTCGAACGTTGATCCTATACTTTGGTGTGTAAATAAAGCGAAATAGGAACGCGGGATCCTTCTTATTTTTTGGCCACTAACGCCCTCTTTGTTTAAGGGTTAACCATCTATAGAAAAGAAATATGTGGCTCTGGAATCCCATGTTGTTGATTATTCCTACCGGCTCGTGCCCAAAGAATATAGTTTATAATTTATAACCCTCGTTGAACAGCTGACCCAATTTTCGGGGTTAACGACTGTTCTACTCCGTAGCCTTGTAATTTTAAACTCAATCCAGAAGACAGGGGTACTCCTGTATCAAGTATCGGGATAAATTAGCATCCATGGAGGACTTTTTGATGGAACTAACCCGTTTTTGCGTCACATGGAGAGGAAAACTACGAAAACCTCCCATGGTTGGCCTGGTGGCAAGAGGACTCTAACCCATGATTCGTCTACCACTGAGAATATTTTCGTTAGCACTGTGGTCGGTGCAAGACGGATGCGGAATTCGTATTGACCAGCCATAGATGGAATTCGAACCCGGTTCATGTCATTGAAAGACGAATGCTTTATCCCCTGAGCCATCACGGCTCAAAGAATATAGAGAGGAGAATCAGTAAAACATGTAACGAACTCTTCCATTCGGTATGCTATACCATAAAAGCAACTTACAGGGAGAGAAACATACTCTGATGTAACAGAGCATCATGTGTACTAAGATCCAGCGCATGCGCATAAGGAACAAATTTGACTATCAGGAGGTACGTCACCTGTGAACCTGCTGTTAGACAACTCTATATGCATGGTAGGGTACGCTACCACTCGCACGGCTATTTTATTCTTTCTTTGGCAAAATGTGTTAGCAGGTTTAATGAATGATATTAATGTATTCTCAAAGGAATATCTTTATCAACTGTACAGTGCCGTTTATCAATGGTGTAAAAATGTGGAACAAACTAATAATAAATAAAAAGAGAAAACTTTTCTTCTCCCCAACCACAGTAGTGTTTTTTTTTTTTTTTTTTTTTTTATTTTATAACCGTCGTTGAACAGCTGACCCAATTTTGGGTTTACGACTACTAATGTTCAACTCCGTAGCCTTGTAAATTTGATCCAATTCTGAAGACAAGGGCGCTCCTGGATCAGTAGCCCCAGAGGTTGTAATTTGTTATGGGAACATGGAGGACTTTGTGACCCGGTTGGGAGGAGAAGAGGGTGGAAACCAGTTTCAAGAATTTCTGCCGTGTGCCTTTAAATATTGTTTTTTCTTTTATGCACAGGGTCCTCACCAAACCTTGAGGGACTGGTTTGCATTACATCTATGTAAGCTAGCCTTCTTCTCCTATGTATAGTTTGCCTGAAGTAAGAACTCCATTCGTCTGGCCCCGTCGCAGTGACTATGGCAACGAGGTGTAACTATTTCAAGTAGGGGTGTGAGGTCATTGTTAAGGGCAAGTTTTGGCTTAGGGTAGGTGAGAGAAAAATGATCGTTTTCTTCGGTCTATTGTGTTAGCCTTAGAATGAAGAGAAGCTATTCTTTCTTAAATGAGCTATTCTTGTTCAGACGGCCTCAGACTTCGTGGCGTGGGGAGTTCTTACCATAGACAAACTATATATTCTTGGCTCACGCCGACTGCAATCTTGAACAATTGGTAAATGGATTAATTGTAACAGTACCTCTGTGTAAAGCAAATGAGATAAAAGCTGTCCCAAAATGCTTCACTTAAGAGATAACCTGTGTTCAACATTGAAAGATAGGTCAACAGTGGTTAAAATAAAACATTTACTATACATGGGTTTATTAATAATCTTTAATTCAAAATAACGAAAGTTTGTAACTGAACATTAATATAATCAGATATTGGGGATGAAATGAATGTAAAAGCGTTTATCGCAACACTGTAACTAAATGTACAACTAGCAAAAATATATTTAATGAGTAAGCATTTAAAAACTAACATTGAAAAACTTTTTAATATAAATTTAACCTTGAAAAAAAGTCAATCAGCCATTCTTTAGCCTGTATGCAAGAAAGCCATTTCTTTCTCAAGTAACGCTTAATCCTCTAAAATGAAAATTAATCTTATAAATAATAAATGCATTTCATGCATCAGGGTACGTAGCCAAATTTTTCATCAAAAAATAAGCACATTTCAAGCACTCAAGAAATATTTTAAGCACTTAAAAAAAATATCATAATTAGACGGGGTCGGCATGTATTTTGGCAATTGATGGTTTTATTGCTTGCCAGAGACGATGGTACGTCACCAACGATGAAATTAGCAAGAGAAATAAAATTTTCTATCGCTCTTAGAAAAAAAAAATTGACAATGTTTAGTTGGTTCCCGTAATCAGCTCGAGAGATTTTTCGGTTCTAATCCAGAGGGAGGAGAATGAAATCTCTCACAAAATGCAGCAGAGTTGCACATGAGAGAAAAAAATCCTTCCCACTGAATTCAGCTCAGTATACGCAAATGCGGAGCCGCAAGTATTTCATCAAACATGTAAAACGAATGGTGTTTTCATACACAACGGACAGACGGTACGCTGAAATATAGATTGGGGTTGTATTAATTGTGAAAACGTTGAATAGGACAATGTCTTTTTTGTGGCGAAAATCAACACGGTAAAGAAAAAAATATTTCATTTTGAAAAGGGAAAAATTTAGCACTCTTTAAAAACACCCATTGAAAAAAGCACCTTTAAGGGCTTTCAAAAAACGAAAATCGAAAATAAGCGCCTTTAAGCACTTTTTAAAAACGCTACGTACCCTGTGCATAAAAGTCTCATAACTTCAAAATTATTAGTTGAATTAAATTTTATTTTACTGAGGTAGAAAAAAATAACTCACTTTTCTAGATAGAAATATGAGATGAAAAGACATACAATTTAAAAATGAAATAAAAAAATAACGTACTGTGGTGATAGGAAGAGTGTCTCCTCGGTATGCAGAACTTGTTGTTGGCAACAGACCGTTGCACCAGCGAAGAATTACTGTCACTTAGTCGTTCATCCGCGTAACAGCAACAGCATTGCTTCAACCATCTCATGACTTTCTGATGACCCAAAATACATTACCTACTTTAGAAATAATTAAAAAAACAATGGCTACGCTTTTAGCTTACAAGTATAATAATGACCTCTTAATAATTTAAAGTTCAGATTCAAATGCTGAAAAGATAATGCAAACAAATTATTGAACTCCTCAGTCTTTCTCGTGTAAAATGTTTGCATTTGAAAACATGTCTTCAGCATTTGAAGCTTCGTGGATTACTCTAGTTACACCTGAACTCTACACTTTAAATTACTAATATAAGTAAAAGAGAATTTTGCAGTGAAGGATTTATCCCACGGTATGGAGTCCCCTAAAATAAATCACACCTGTCTAACTTACTATGGATTTCCATTTTCACTGCTCATCCGGCTGCTAACTGGCTCACCGACAATCATTGCATTACATACGCTGCTCAGATAGTCCCATTCCAGTTATTTTATTTTTATTTTATAACCGCCGTTGAACAACCAACCCGATTTTAGGTTTACGACCACTAATGTTCAACTCCGTAGCCTTGTAATTTTGAACCCATAAGGGAACTCCAGTTAACGTATATTTTTATTTTATTTTATAACCATCGTTGAACAGCCGAACCAATTGTGAGTTAACGACCACTAATGTTCAACTCCGTAGCCTTGTAATTTTGAACCCATAAGGGAACTCCAGTTAACGTATATTTTTGTTTTATTTTATAACCGTCGTTGAACAGCCGAACCAATTGTGAGTTAACGACCACTAATGTTCAACTCCGTAGCCTTGTAATTTTGAACCCATAAGGGAACTCCAGTTAACGTATATTTTTATTTTATTTTATAACCGTCGTTGAACAGCCGAACCAATTGTGAGTTAACGACCACTAATGTTCAACTCCGTAGCCTTGTAATTTTGAACCCATAAGGGAACTCCAGTTAACGTATATTTTTATTTTATTTTATAACCGTCGTTGAACAGCCGAACCAATTGTGAGTTAACGACCACTAATGTTCAACTCCGTAGCCTTGTAATTTTGAACCCATAAGGGAACTCCAGTTAACGTATATTTTTATTTTATTTTATAACCGTCGTTGAACAGCCGAACCAATTGTGAGTTAACGACCACTAATGTTCAACTCCGTAGCCTTGTAATTTTGAACCCATAAGGGAACTCCAGTTAACGTATATTTTTATTTTATTTTATAACCGTCGTTGAACAGCCGAACCAATTGTGAGTTAACGACCACTAATGTTCAACTCCGTAGCCTTGTAATTTTGAACCCATAAGGGAACTCCAGTTAACGTATATTTTTATTTTATTTTATAACCGTCGTTGAACAGCCGAACCAATTGTGAGTTAACGACCACTAATGTTCAACTCCGTAGCCTTGTAATTTTGAACCCATAAGGGAACTCCAGTTAACGTATATTTCTATTTTA
The DNA here is from genome assembly GCA_949128135.1 of Parasteatoda lunata. NCBI lineage: Eukaryota > Metazoa > Arthropoda > Arachnida > Araneae > Theridiidae > Parasteatoda > Parasteatoda lunata. Next base: position 5,850,549 of record OX421971.1, read on the forward strand.
TTTTATAACCATCGTTGAACTGCCGAACCAATTGTGTGTTAACGACCACTAATGTTCAACTCCGTAGCCTTGTAATTTTGAACCCATAAGGGAACTCCAGTTAACGTATATTTTTATTTTATTTTATAACCATCGTTGAACAGCCGAACCAATTGTGAGTTAACGACCACTAATGTTCAACTCCGTAGCCTTGTAATTTTGAACCCATAAGGGAACTCCAGTTAACGTATATTTTTATTTTATTTTATAACCATCGTTGAACAGCCGAACCAATTGTGAGTTAACGACCACTAATGTTCAACTCCGTAGCCTTGTAATTTTGAACCCATAAGGGAACTCCAGTTAACGTATATTTTTATTTTATTTTATAACCATCGTTGAATAGCCGAACCAATTGTGAGTTAACGGCCACTAATGTTCAACTCCGTAGCCTTGTAATTTTGAACCCATAAGGGAACTCCAGTTAACGTATATTTTTATTTTATTTTATAACCGTTGTTGAACAGCCGAACCAATTATGAGTTAACGACCACTAATGTTTAACTCCGTAGCCTTGTAATTTTGAACCCATAAGGGAACTCCAGTTAACGTATATTTTTATTTTATTTTATAACCGTCGTTGAACAGCCGAACCAATTGTGAGTTAACGACCACTAATGTTCAACTCCGTAGCCTTGTAATTTTGAACCCATAAGGGAACTCCAGTTAACGTATATTTTTATTTTATTTTATAACCATCGTTGAACAGCCGAACCAATTGTGAGTTAACGACCACTAATGTTCAACTCCGTAGCCTTGTAATTTTGAACCCATAAGGGAACTCCAGTTAACGTATATTTTTATTTTATTTTATAACCATCCTTGAACAGCCGAACCAATTGTGAGTTAACGACCACTAATGTTCAACTCCGTAGCCTTGTAATTTTGAACCCATAAGGGAACTCCAGTTAACGTATATTTTTATTTTATTTTATAACCATCCTTGAACAGCCGAACCAATTGTGAGTTAACGACCACTATTGTTCAACTCCGTAGCCTTGTAATTTTGAACCCATAAGGGAACTCCAGTTAACGTATATTTTTATTTTATTTTATAACCATCGTTGAACAGCCGAACCAATTGTGAGTTAACGACCACTAATGTTCAACTCCGTAGCCTTGTAATTTTGAACCCATAAGGGAACTCCAGTTAACGTATATTTTTATTTTATTTTATAACCATCGTTGAACAGCCGAACCAATTGTGAGTTAACGACCACTAATGTTCAACTCCGTAGCCTTGTAATTTTGAACCCATAAGGGAACTCCAGTTAACGTATATTTTTATTTTATTTTATAACCGTCGTTGAACAGCCGAACCAATTGTGAGTTAACGACCACTAATGTTCAACTCCGTAGCCTTGTAATTTTGAACCCATAAGGGAACTCCAGTTAACGTATATTTTTATTTTATTTTATAACCGTCGTTGAACAGCCGAACCAATTGTGAGTTAACGACCACTAATGCTCAACTCCGTAGCCTTGTAATTTTGAACCCATAAAGGAACTCCAGTTAACGTATATTTTTATTTTATTTTATAACCGTCGTTGAACAGCCGAACCAATTGTGAGTTAACGACCATTAATGTTCAACTCCGTAGCCTTGTAATTTTGAACCCATAAGGGAACTCCAGTTAACGTATATTTTTATTTTATTTGATAACCGTCGTTGAACAGCCGAACCAATTGTGAGTTAACGACCACTAATGTTCAACTCCGTAGCCTTGTAATTTTGAACCCATAAGGGAACTCCAGTTAACGTATATTTTTATTTTATTTTATAACCGTCGTTGAACAGACGAACCAATTGTGAGTTAACGACCACTAATGTTCAACTCCGTAGCCTTGTAATTTTGAACCCATAAGGGAACTCCAGTTAACGTATATTTTTATTTTATTTTATAACCATCGTTGAACAGCCGAACCAATTGTGAGTTAACGACCACTAATGTTCAACTCCGTAGCCTTGTAATTTTGAACCCATAAGGGAACTCCAGTTAACGTATATTTTTATTTTATTTTATAACCATCGTTGAACAGCCGAACCAATTGTGAGTTAACGACCACTAATGTTCAACTCCGTAGCCTTGTAATTTTGAACCCATAAGGGAACTCCAGTTAACGTATATTTTTATTTTATTTTATAACCGTCGTTGAACAGCCGAACCAATTGTGAGTTAACGACCACTAATGTTCAACTCCGTAGCCTTGTAATTTTGAACCCATAAGGGAACTCCAGTTAACGTATATTTTTATTTTATTTTATAACCGTCGTTGAACAGCCGAACCAATTGTGAGTTAACGACCACTAATGTTCAACTCCGTAGCCTTGTAATTTTGAACCCATAAGGGAACTCCAGTTAACGTATATTTTTATTTTATTTTATAACCGTCGTTGAACAGCCGAACCAATTGTGAGTTAACGACCACTAATGTTCAACTCCGTAGCCTTGTAATTTTGAACCCATAAGGGAACTCCAGTTAACGTATATTTTTATTTTATTTTATAACCGTCGTTGAACAGCCGAACCAATTGTGAGTTAACGACCACTAATGTTCAACTCCGTAGCCTTGTAATTTTGAACCCATAAGGGAACTCCAGTTAACGTATATTTCTATTTTAATTTATAACCATCGTTGAACTGCCGAACCAATTGTGAGTTAACGACCACTAATGTTCAACTCCGTAGCCTTGTAATTTTGAACCCATAAGGGAACTCCAGTTAACGTATATTTTTATTTTATTTTATAACCATCGTTGAATAGCCGAACCAATTGTGAGTTAACGGCCACTAATGTTCAACTCCGTAGCCTTGTAATTTTGAACCCATAAGGGAACTCCAGTTAACGTATATTTTTATTTTATTTTATAACCATCGTTGAACAGCCGAACCAATTGTGAGTTAACGACCACTAATGTTCAACTCCGTAGCCTTGTAATTTTGAACCCATAAGGGAACTCCAGTTAACGTATATTTTTATTTTATTTTATAACCATCGTTGAATAGCCGAACCAATTGTGAGTTAACGGCCACTAATGTTCAACTCCGTAGCCTTGTAATTTTGAACCCATAAGGGAACTCCAGTTAACGTATATTTTTATTTTATTTTATAACCGTCGTTGAACAGCCGAACCAATTATGAGTTAACGACCACTAATGTTTAACTCCGTAGCCTTGTAATTTTGAACCCATAAGGGAACTCCAGTTAACGTATATTTTTATTTTATTTTATAACCGTCGTTGAACAGCCGAACCAATTGTGAGTTAACGACCACTAATGTTCAACTCCGTAGCCTTGTAATTTTGAACCCATAAGGGAACTCCAGTTAACGTATATTTTTATTTTATTTTATAACCATCGTTGAACAGCCGAACCAATTGTGAGTTAACGACCACTAATGTTCAACTCCGTAGCCTTGTAATTTTGAACCCATAAGGGAACTCCAGTTAACGTATATTTTTATTTTATTTTATAACCATCCTTGAACAGCCGAACCAATTGTGAGTTAACGACCACTAATGTTCAACTCCGTAGCCTTGTAATTTTGAACCCATAAGGGAACTCCAGTTAACGTATATTTTTATTTTATTTTATAACCATCCTTGAACAGCCGAACCAATTGTGAGTTAACGACCACTATTGTTCAACTCCGTAGCCTTGTAATTTTGAACCCATAAGGGAACTCCAGTTAACGTATATTTTTATTTTATTTTATAACCATCGTTGAACAGCCGAACCAATTGTGAGTTAACGACCACTAATGTTCAACTCCGTAGCCTTGTAATTTTGAACCCATAAGGGAACTCCAGTTAACGTATATTTTTATTTTATTTTATAACCATCGTTGAACAGCCGAACCAATTGTGAGTTAACGACCACTAATGTTCAACTCCGTAGCCTTGTAATTTTGAACCCATAAGGGAACTCCAGTTAACGTATATTTTTATTTTATTTTATAACCGTCGTTGAACAGCCGAACCAATTGTGAGTTAACGACCACTAATGTTCAACTCCGTAGCCTTGTAATTTTGAACCCATAAGGGAACTCCAGTTAACGTATATTTTTATTTTATTTTATAACCGTCGTTGAACAGCCGAACCAATTGTGAGTTAACGACCACTAATGCTCAACTCCGTAGCCTTGTAATTTTGAACCCATAAAGGAACTCCAGTTAACGTATATTTTTATTTTATTTTATAACCGTCGTTGAACAGCCGAACCAATTGTGAGTTAACGACCATTAATGTTCAACTCCGTAGCCTTGTAATTTTGAACCCATAAGGGAACTCCAGTTAACGTATATTTTTATTTTATTTGATAACCGTCGTTGAACAGCCGAACCAATTGTGAGTTAACGACCACTAATGTTCAACTCCGTAGCCTTGTAATTTTGAACCCATAAGGGAACTCCAGTTAACGTATATTTTTATTTTATTTTATAACCGTCGTTGAACAGCCGAACCAATTGTGAGTTAACGACCACTAATGTTCAACTCCGTAGCCTTGTAATTTTGAACCCATAAGGGAACTCCAGTTAACGTATATTTTTATTTTATTTTATAACCATCGTTGAACAGCCGAACCAATTGTGAGTTAACGACCACTAATGTTCAACTCCGTAGCCTTGTAATTTTGAACCCATAAGGGAACTCCAGTTAACGTATATTTTTATTTTATTTTATAACCATCGTTGAACAGCCGAACCAATTGTGAGTTAACGACCACTAATGTTCAACTCCGTAGCCTTGTAATTTTGAACCCATAAGGGAACTCCAGTTAACGTATATTTTTATTTTATTTTATAACCATCGTTGAACAGCCGAACCAATTGTGAGTTAACGGCCACTAATCTTCAACTCCGTAGCCTTGTAATTTTGAACCCATAAGGGAACTCCAGTTAACGTATATTTTTATTTTATTTTATAACCATCGTTGAACAGCCGAACAAATTGTGAGTTAACGACCACTAATGTTCAACTCCGTAGCCTTGTAATTTTGAACCCATAAGGGAACTCCAGTTAACGTATATTTTTATTTTATTTTATAACCGTCGTTGAACAGCCGAACCAATTGTGAGTTAACGACCACTAATGTTCAACTCCGTAGCCTTGTAATTTTGAACCCATAAGGGAACTCCAGTTAACGTATATTTTTATTTTATTTTATAACCATCGTTGAACAGCCGAACCAATTGTGAGTTAACGACCACTAATGTTCAACTCCGTAGCCTTGTAATTTTGAACCCATAAGGGAACTCCAGTTAACGTATATTTTTATTTTATTTTATAACCATCCTTGAACAGCCGAACCAATTGTGAGTTAACGACCACTAATGTTCAACTCCGTAGCCTTGTAATTTTGAACCCATAAGGGAACTCCAGTTAACGTATATTTTTATTTTATTTTATAACCATCCTTGAACAGCCGAACCAATTGTGAGTTAACGACCACTAATGTTCAACTCCGTAGCCTTGTAATTTTGAACCCATAAGGGAACTCCAGTTAACGTATATTTTTATTTTATTTTATAACCATCCTTGAACAGCCGAACCAATTGTGAGTTAACGACCACTACTGTTCAACTCCGTAGCCTTGTAATTTTGAACCCATAAGGGAACTCCAGTTAACGTATATTTTTATTTTATTTTATAACCATCGTTGAACAGCCGAACCAATTGTGAGTTAACGACCACTAATGTTCAACTCCGTAGCCTTGTAATTTTGAACCCATAAGGGAACTCCAGTTAACGTATATTTTTATTTTATTTTATAACCATCGTTGAACAGCCGAACCAATTGTGAGTTAACGACCACTAATGTTCAACTCCGTAACCTTGTAATTTTGAACCCATAAGGGAACTCCAGTTAACGTATATTTTTATTTTATTTTATAACCATCGTTGAACAGCCGAACCAATTGTGAGTTAACGACCACTAATGTTCAACTCCGTAGCCTTGTAATTTTGAACCCATAAGGGAACTCCAGTTAACGTATATTTTTATTTTATTTTATAACCATCGTTGAACAGCCGAACCAATTGTGAGTTAACGACCACTAATGTTCAACTCCGTAGCCTTGTAATTTTGAACCCATAAGGGAACTCCAGTTAACGTATATTTTTATTTTATTTTATAACCGTCGTTGAACAGCCGAACCAATTGTGAGTTAACGACCACTAATGCTCAACTCCGTAGCCTTGTAATTTTGAACCCATAAGGGAACTCTAGTTAACGTATATTTTTATTTTATTTTATAACCGTCGTTGAACAGCCGAACCAATTGTGAGTTAACGACCATTAATGTTCAACTCCGTAGCCTTGTAATTTTGAACCCATAAGGGAACTCCAGTTAACGTATATTTTTATTTTATTTTATAACCGTCGTTGAACGGCCGAACCAATTGTGAGTTAACGACCACTAATGTTCAACTCCGTAGCCTTGTAATTTTGAAACCATAAGGGAACTCCTGGATGAAGTGGTCGACTCTCCTGATCAAACTATTGGGACCATATTTCCCAGATTGCTGCTACCCCCTATATTTTGGGTAGATGAAATCAGATTCCGTCAAAAATAGGCCTGTTTATTCAGAGACAGTAAGCTTTTGTGTCTGATTTCTTATCTTAAAACATCGTTTGCACTGATTAATTAGCGTATTTGAAGTCACCTTCTCAAACCCAGAGCTAAAGAGAATAGGAAGGCTAGTTCGTTCCTTTGAAGAAACTCACACCGCGCCAAACCTCCGACTTTCGCCTGTGACGTCACGGTGGCGCAAAGCTTGAACCTTACTTCAAGAACGAATCGTTCGGTCTAACTAGTTCTAACTAATATTGGAGAATTCCTTTTTGTGACATATTCCAAGACATTCGTTGTTTTCTATAATGATTTTCCTCAGTATTTTGACGTGAATTACAAAAGTTTAAAATTATTAACGAAATGCCAGTTTGGGCGATTGAAACTTACAAAAATTCTGCTAGAAACACACAAGGTAAAAATATAATTTTCCACGTGTTCCCTAAAGTAAATGAACAACTATGTAAAGAATGGCTTCAACGTTTATAACGAAATGGCCCAATTATAAAAATATACTCGACTATGCAGTAAGTATTTCTCCCTAAGATTATGAAGATTGATATGAGAAATCGTTTGCTTGGATTGCCGATTAAAATGATTTTAAAACTGCTCTAACTCTACCAAGTGCTCTCTTATTTAAGGGAGGATTAATTGTTCCATCAGCAGCATGGATGGAAGTGTGTCAGGAATTTGAGAACGTTTTTGTGCATGTGGCAAGTGTGCATGGATCATCTTACAGAAAATCAAAAAGTGTCATCAAAGAACTTATAAATGAATTAGAGGGGCGATATCCCGCAGTGAATAAAACAGCAATACACTTATTTTGTCTTTCAGAAATTTTATAAGATGAAAGGTAGACGAAAAAATTGAAAAATGGATAAAGTCAAAGAAAATAAAAACTTCAATGAAAAGTATAAATAATTAATAGTTAAAATTTACCGAATTTCATAACGTAATTTTTAGTGTAGTTATTCTAAATATTTATGATTTTTTAATTATATTCTTTTAAATTTAAACATCTGTAAGCAATTGTAAAATTTCTAATATTATTATGAACCTAAAATATTATTTTGTTACAGTAATTAGCTTTTAAGGTTATTGTTTCCTAATGATTAAGTATAAACAAATTGCCATTAACAGCATATTTTAAAATCAGGATTCTAAATTTAACCCAACTTTACAAATTATTGTTATCGAACAATATGTTACTAAAAAAGTGTCGATATATGCATTAAACTTTTTTTTATAGTAAAATAATAATAAAAATGAAAGTTTATAAAAATATATGTTAAAAAATAAAAGTTTAACAATAAAAGTTGAAACTGAAAATTTTAAAATAAAGTATTTATAGCGTCATTTACGACAACTAGTAAAATATTTTTATTAGTTTAAAATGATATTTAATTTAATATTTTGGCCCAGAAAATTTTTTAAACTATGTTATTTAAAGGAAATAATATGTTAATTGTATAAAGTTTGAAATCTAATAACCAGAAAAAGTCTAACTTATTTTTACAGAGAGAAAGATAAAAAGTTTTCATAATATCTTTGCTTGCAATCTCCGAGATCTGTGTGCAACATGACGTCATGAGGAGAGAAATCGTAGCTTCAGCTCTAAGAGCGGAATGAACTAATCCTTTAGCCCTGCTCAAACCATTAAGATTGATTCCAAGAACGTGAAGATCCTATCATTAGATCAAGAGTTATTTATTCAGGGTTGTCCGTCTTATTTGGCGCTCAGTACAATAAGAAAAAGAAACTTTCCCTGATAAATCGCTCTGAATAACTTTTGTTCTAATGATTGGCTTTTTACGAACTCAGTGCCTTCTTAAAATTTCAAAAGGATTTCCTCAAATATGTTTAATAATTAAATCTAAAGTTCACTATTAATTAAATTTAAATATTATTAATTATTATTTATACTATTATAAAGTTGTATAAAGTTTATGAATTATTCACTATTAATTTTCTGAATCATACCCACAAACGTGTTTGTTCTAATTAATCATATCGTTAAACAGTGGGGTCAATCTAGTCAGCCAAAAGACGATTTTTAAATTATCAACTAAGAATGTATTTGATATATATATATATATATATATATATATATATATATATATATATATATATATATATATATATTACAATCGTCGTTGAACAGCCGACCCAATTTTGGGTATACGACTACTAATGTTCAACTTCGTAACCTAGTAATTTTGAACCCATTCCAGAAGACAAGTTAGTTCCTGGATCAAGTATAGGAAGAATTTGCCTTCGTGGAGGATATTTTTGTCGGAACTAACCCACATTTGCTTTACATGGAGGGGTGAATCACACAAAACTCCCACGGTTAGTCTGAGGGCAGGGGCACTCTAACCCGATCCGTCTACTGCCGAGGATATTTTACGACAACACTGTAGTCGGTGCGAGCCGGGTGCGAAATTCGTTTCGTCCAGCCATCACACTGCTAATTGAATCCGGTTCACCTCATTGGAAGGTGAAAGTACTATCCCCTGAACCATCCCGGCTCAAAAAAAATAGATAATGGATGCTTAGGAAGATGAGACCATTCCGCTAATTCGGTCTAGAAAAGTTGATGCGATTTCCTGTAATGTGATTTGTAATTATTTGCCACTTTATACAACCTGTACAGCTCATATTATTGTATCCATTGTTACTCACTGCTATAGTTGTTTAAAATGTAAATGCAAATTTTTATTGTAATCACTGCTATACAAAGCAAAATTTATAATGTATACTATATTACATTATATGCAATATATATATTATATACAATATTTTTGATTTAATCATACTGACGCAATTTCCTACATTTCCACGTGTTTCTTCTTATTAAGGAAGTTAGATTCATTGTCACTATATTTTCACAGCTTCGTTTTTATTTGAAGGTCACGGTAAATATATTTACATTTAACCAAGAATATTTGAAGTTGATCACTAGTAAAAAGATTCTATAGCCAGATTATTTTGATATTATTGAAAGTTATTTTTGTAAATATAGACTTATATATACAATATAAAAGCGTGAAATTTAGTAATAACTTGCTTCTACTTAAAATAATATTTTTCTTTTAGTCTACTGAATTGACACTAAATGAGGAAAAATCTTGTGTTTAAGGTGGGGGGATTCTTATACACTCCGTGCTGGCCAAATTATAATTATGAGATTCTATGTTTAAAATCTTAATTATCAGGTGATACTATGTTGTTTTTATGTGACCGGTTTGAACTCGTTTCCGTTCCTGCATCAAATGGTTATCATTGTAATGCAATACGTTAAAAATAAATACAAATTGGAAGTATATAAAACAAATCTCCTGAATAAAAACCCATTATTACATGTATGTTTAAATATAAAAGTATTACCCATAAACTCGTGAAAAACATGTCATTATTAAAAAAACTACAGGGCGTCTAATAATTAGATCTTATTATTATATTCTACTAATATAATGCTTGATATAATAACTATTCTATATTTCCATAATATATCGTCTAATGTATCCAATCGTCAAATTTACATAATATATCGTTTAATTTAACCAATTGATACACGAACGTAAACAAGTGGGAACCGGTTTCAGTCGTGTAAAAACAATAAAGCAGTATAGTATCACCTGATAATTAAGATTTTACATAGAATCTATTAGTGAGTCTAATAATTTGGCCAGGTACTGTAAATATGAAATACAGATTAAATAAAAATATTTAAGAAATAATATTAGCATTTTAACAGCGATTATATGATTACAGATTTTTCATAACGGAAATTGGTGGAAAATCATCCAATAAAGTTTAATTGATGGTTACATAGATTTAAATGAATGTCTCAGATTTCAAAGTTTCAACATAGTTATTGATTAAAAAAAGTGTGTTTTCAGGGAAAGAACAAGTTTTGAATTACAAAAGAAAAAATAAACTTTCACTTTAAGAAAAAAAAACTTTTTGAAAAAACCGTGTCCTAAAAATGTGTAAAACAACTCGCTCGAATTTTTTTTAAATAGTTTGTAAAAACTATAAACATATAAAAAGCTGTCAAATATAATATCATAAACTTAAAACCATTACATTTTATAACATTTTTCAGTTCTTCAAAAGATTCTGTTCTTTTTTTTTAAAGAAATCAATTGTATTTTGTGACAAAATACTAAACTTAAAATCGTTAAAATATACAAATTAAAATATCAATCTCCATTTATATTAAATTCGGTACTTGCACTTTATGATGAAGAAGGTAACAGAGATCCACACACGTGACCTATGACGTCAATGCCAGCTGATCGTTTATAAGCAAAATAACGTAATATAGTTGAGCTAAGTTTCTCAACATAAAATTAACGTGAAGTTAATTAAGTAGGTACAGCGCCGTATCGCACATCAAATTTTTTGAAATATAATTCTTTCTCGTCTACGACTTATACTTATCTTAGATTTATTATTTGTTTATGTATTTTATCGTAACACTGATATGTTTTTGTTTTTTGTACCTGGAAATTTCGATGCATAATTGGTTTGTTTATGTTCCATGCGGCTTAATGCCTATCTTTGTATTAAGTGAGAAATATTGAGTGAAAGAATTGAAATGTATGCGGAAGAATCTTTGTGTAAAAATATAGAATGTCTCAAAGAGAATTGATACTTGACGTGTTTGGCTTATTCGAAATAGAATGGAAAGAACAGTTGCTAACGTAAACGAATGCAACGGTTCAGCAATCAATCAGGATACAGATATCCACACTACGTCTCTTACAGGTATTCCATTGAAATAATATTAAACAATTAACATGCAAATGCAGATTAATAAGGATTTATTTGATTTGCACTCAACATGATAATTTACTCAATAATCCAACATAAAAACATTTTTTGAAGCGGAACGTTATAGAACATAAATTTGGTCATTTAGATCGCCTAATATTCCACTGTGCGTCGGTGAGTTTTTTATAAATTTGGACAAATCTCGAAATAGGTTGCTACGAAAATAGACAATGCAAAAAATGCGCTTTTTCAGTTTTCAACCCAAATTTAACGCTTAAACGGGGAATTATATGCTTATAAGTATATAACTGAGGCTATCTTAAAAGGCTCAGAAACTATTTTACGTTTAAGTTTCGTACTTTATTCATTTGTTATCGGAGTTTAAAATGGCGCAAATTAATATCTCTTACAATTCAAAAAATTTTAGGCCCTTATTAAATAACATAACAAATATTAAATATTATTTTTTCATGGAATTACCGTTCCTTAAGCGAATTTGGTAATAGTGTGCAAAAATTTTCAGATTTACATGAAAAATTTCCGAAACTAAGGCTCCTATACTATCAGACAGGGGCGCCCATATGTTTGAATTTAGGGGGGGGGACGCTGATGAAAGAAAACGACAAATAGCTTAATGAATTAAAAAACTAATGAAAGGAAATTTTATCTATTTAAATATTTTTAACTTAATTAGCTGAATAACTAATTAATTTAAATTAATTTCACTTTTAATTATACATGATTAATCAAATACGCATATGTTTCATTACGCATATATTTTCTAGGGGGGCTTTCAGCCCTCCCCTATGGGCGCCCATGCTATCAGAGTTGACCTATCAAGCAATATTGGAGCAAACAAGTTCGCAAGTTAACGTTATGTTAGTATTAGTTATGTTATACTAACATAATTATGTTATACTAACATGTTAGTATGCTTATGCTAGCTTTTTGCTCCAAAAATAAATGATAAGTCGGTTTGTCTACCCGAAACAAGATGCTGTTGTTTACGTAGCACTAGAGCTGCACAATGGGTGGCGGTCTGGGACACATCCCTGCAGAAATTCTATCAAAATTTTGATTCTCTGCAGAGGTAGCCCTGCGTGTGCAGGCGAGCATTTAACGCTAATAAAGACGGTAGATTTCACGGAAGAACAGTTTAACGAGGACCAACACCACACACCCTACGTCCCTTTATAAGCTGATCCAAGTGGTCACCCACCCACACACTGACCGCAGCCAGTGATGCTTTTCTTCGGTGATCTGCAGGGAACCGTGTCTTAACGATCATTCCACTGCGAGACCCAAAACAAAATGTAAAACGCAAAAAGTGATATTAATATTTCAATAAATCAAGTACCCTCCTACATATGTATCTATTGGGACCCTATATTTTTTAAAGTGGTAGCTCCTGATTTGAAGGGTCAAAAAATTAAATCCGCCGAAAAAGAAGTATGTTGTTCGAAGAAAGTACATTTTTAGTGATTTCGTAACTAATCACTAATTATCACTATTTAATTAGCATATTTGAGGTCCAAATATAAGATTTTCCCTTAGTTTGTGAAAATTGAATCCATAAAACAAACAATGGTGGGTTTTTTTTTCTTACTTCATTACGGCAAGTTGCTTCGAGTTATATAATTGTAAATGGGTTTGTAATTCTTATAACATCTTCAGGGGTTATCACATAAGCCTTACATATGACTAGCCTCGCCTTTTATAACGAACTCTTATTTTAGTTTTTTATGTGTTAAAGACGGATAATTTACCAAAATAATAAAACATCAAGAGATGTTATCAAAGATGTTCACTTGATAATGTAAAAAATTCATTGGAATAAAAAACATCACTTTTTAATATATGAACATGGGAAGAAATTTTTTATTGCATTTAAACAAGAACGTGATTTTACCTGATTCAGGCGTTGAAATCTGAAATTATCGTTGTTCGAAAAGCTACGGAATTGTACTTTATCTGGCCCAAGAGTATCCGGACCCCCAGCGGTATGGGCTTAGAGTGTCTTGGGGAATATGATGTTGTTCTCCAATTTTGCATCGATGCACACGCCTGGGAAGACTTTGCAGCAGTTTTTGAATTGGAATTGAATCTTCCATCATAGCTGAAGTGAGTGCTTACAGTGGCTGGCTACGTAATCTGCTCTCTAATTCGTCTTCTATGGGATTGGGGCTTCGAGAAGACCAGTCCAGTGTTTGAACACCCATTTCGTCAAGCCACGTCTGTACAAGCAGGATCTATCCAGACATTTTGTGAAAGGTCCGCTTTTGTAAAATTGTGAAAAAATTACCCGTAATTTGTGAATATAAAATAAACGTTAAGTCACATTCTTTAAACCAGGGTCTGACTTTTGTGAATGTGTGCAAATAGGGTCCTCTTATTGCAAAAAACTTTTTCAATGAGTTTTTAAATTGTAAAAACATACAAGATTATGCTCAACACTGTAAAATTATAATTTTAAAAAAATTTACATTTTAAAAAATAAGCAGCAATTGCTGCTACTAAATTAGAGATGCAACACACAAATATTTGGTATTTAGCCTATACTGCTGCGGCAGAATATTCATTTCGGACGAATAAAGGAAGAAGCCTCTGCCGAAGACAAAACTTAGTTCGTTTACATCTGTCTTTCTTCCCCTCCCCATTTCCTGGGAAGGGTTTATTCGATTAACAAAACAGTAATAAAGATAAACAAATTTGTGAAGGGTCCGATTAAGAGATAAATTATTTTGTGAAGGGTTCGTTTTTAAGTTAAAATATTTTGTGAAGGGTCCGTTTTCATGAAAAGATATTTCGTGAAGAGTCCGTTAATGGACCCAAATTTCTACTAACAGTGCGTTAAACAGACCCCTGACAAGCCTTGATGTGTGTATGGATCAGTTATCTTGCTGGAAAAGAAATGGACTGAAATACTGCCATAAGAGTTGGGAGAGCAGCATTGTCCACATACATCTCAGTGTACATATTTCCAACCATAGGAACTAACGAAACCAGGCTTAACCACGAGAAACATTCCCAGACCATTATGCTTCCACCATAACAACCGGGGTCCGGATACATTTGGTCAGATATTGTATTCTGAATTTGTAAAGAACGTACGATCCATACACATATATTCCTTTGAAAATAACACTGAAGTCAGAAAGCATATGACCTTAACGTGTTATCGCTTTCTTCCTTCCATTCCCTACGTTGCAGAGAAGTGGAAGGACAGTTAATATTCCCTCAAAGGAATTGGAAAAAATCCTGGTTAGGAATATATAGTTAAATTGCATAAACGCTATAACTTGTAGAGAGAAGCCGGTTGCAGATATCTAGAATTCTTTTAGAAATCTCAATGTAACAGGGGGGAAATATTTTTTCCTAGTGTTGTCAATCTTATCTATATGAGCGAGTGTATCTAATAATTGTTTATTATTTTACTTAATAGTAGTCGAAAAAATTTTAAATCGTAACTTATGCAAATTTTTACATTATTTAAAAAACAAGTGCTTTTTATATGGCAAAATACAAAATTTGAACGAAATCGATTGAATAGTTCCTGAGAAATCGAATTTTATATATGCGATTATTTTAAACACTACGCACATAAAAATCCGATTATTAAATCAAAAGTTACTCATGATGTTTCTTTTATTTATTTATGTTTTCACATTGTACACCCTTATTATGAACTTTCACGTTTGAAAAGAAATAACTGTTATTTTGTGAATGAATAAATTCACAAAATCGACATCCAACAAATTTTTTGACTTTTGAAGAAGAAGAAGAAAAGTGTTGAACGGATTTTTGTACTTATTTATAATTATGATGTTTTTGGCCTAACTTACACGCAGCACACATTCATAGCGTTCTAGCTCTTGGCGTGACTTCTGAATAAACAAAATGTCTTTTAAAATTCCATCTTTCGCTTACTATTTTTTATTATTTTTTTTTCCGTCTCGGGTGTTATCAGAAATTTTTGTTGTTCTCGTGTATTATAAATATTATTGCTTACAATGCTCGGGTCAGGGTCATTTTATCGACAGGGTCTTTCGTCGACAAGTCATTTCGTCGACAGGGTCATTTCGTCGACAGGGTCATTTCGTCGACAAGTCATTTCGCTGTCGACGAAACAGCGCTGTCGACGAAATTACCCTGTCGATGAAATGACCCTGTCGACGAAATGAGCCTGTCAACGAAACAACCTTGTCGATGAAACGGCCTGTCGACGAAATGACCTAGTCGATGAAATGGCCTGTCGATGAAGTGGTGTCGATGAAATGGCCTGTCGATGAAGTGATTGTCGATGAAATGAACCAGATCCCAATGTATGCGTTTAGAATGCGATTTGCAAATTTAGTAGCATTAATAAAATTTGATCAAAACGTTTTAACAGTTCTTATGATAATTACAAAATAAGATTTATGCAAAATATTGAATGACTGTAATTATTTAAAGTTCCTAAGTTTACTTTCTTTTTTTCAATAGATATATTGATAAGTTGAAAATTAATACTATTATTTGAACACTGGATTGCAAGTACAATATTTCTAAAAATACTTTAATACTTGATTTTTTAAAGAGTTTTTTATTTTTTTATTTCTTGCACTTAGGTTGGGAAAACATATTTTTTCGGCTGAGATAGTCGGGTTATTAGGACGCTAGGCTCGTGTTCGTGGGATCATGAGTTCGAATCTTATCGGCAGAAGTATCCCCGTGTATTCAATGGTAACTGGTGCACGTTAAATCAGTCGGGATCACAAATTCCTCCAAGTTCACTTAACAAATCAGTACCTCTAGGGGTACTGAATTGGAGATGATGAATCGTATCTGGTTCAGGTAAAAATTACGATCTGTGGATGAATGAATGGAGTATAAATGAGTCCTCCATAAAAAACGGACATATGCGTGGCTGATGTCGTATTCTTGGCCATAGATGGGGCCACTAAAAAAAAACAAGAAACGCACCCTCTGCCTTAAAATCGCTAGTATTCTCAAAAGCAGTGGCAAGTTGCATTAATAACAGCAGGACATATTTTTGCGGTTTTTCTCATGTTTTTTTTTCGAATGTGGAGGAACCTTGTTATCCCTGAGTTTAGTGAAAATGAGTTCCTCCTCGATTGATATCCATTTATTTTTTGTAGAATCTCTTTAACTGACCATTTCTGCTCTCTGAATAATTTCATTAAAATATTTTTATTCATTTTCAGAAAAGGAATAATAAAAAATACTATTCTTCATTAGTTTCGTTGTTCTAACGAACGAGTTAAAGCAAGTTTTGCGATTTTATTATTATCACGTTTCATTAAAATTATCATATCTAGCAGGGATAGAAATTGAGAAAATTTTGTCATTGTTCGGAAGAACCAGTGATTAGTCATTTTTATTGGCCTGTTTGTGAGGCCGTTCAAATATTGGGAAAGCACCTGGGGGGAGGGGAGGGTATTATGGTTCATGCTAACGTTAGATATTAAAATTCCCTTATTTTCGAATTTTTTTAAAAGAGCAAAATTAAAAATATAACAAAAAACTTACATTTAATTTAATTTAAAAGCACAAATTTTGTTTAATTCAAAGTTGCATCTTTCGTATGAATCTGATCCCAAAACTAAATTATTAAAGTGAAAACCAAAAAGGGGTGCTTCGACTTTCTTGCATAAGTTTTGTGATTTGGTTATTTTTGCTGATATAGGAGGGAGCAGTCCAAAATTGACAAAAACATGCTTTCATAAATATTTGAACGGCAATTCTGTTAGTAAAGCACAGTTAATAATCTGAATTTAAACGAAAAACTATTCTCAGTGTAATTCTCAGGGAAAAACTGTTCTCAACACCCACGAAATCTCCGCGATGCATGGGAGCGCAGGCAGTTTGAGGGCGCATGCTCCAGAAAAAACAACCCCATATGAATTAGAATTAAATAAATTTTCCTTTATAAGGCATTTTTAATTTAAATTAAAATTATAATAATAAGTGCGATGGCTCAGGGGATAGAGCATTCGCCTTCCAATGAGGCGATGCGAGATCGAATCCCAGCCATAGCTGGTCGATACGTATTCCGCACCGACCACAGTGCTGTGCTGGCGTAAAAATATCCTCAGTGGTAGACAGATCATGGGTTAGAATCCCCTACCCGCCAGGCTAACCATGAGAGTTTCCATGGTTATCATATCCACGTAACGCAAATGTGGGTTAGTTCCAACAAAAAGTCGTCCACAAAGGCAAATTTCACCCAATAATTGATCCAGGAGTTCCCTTGTCTCCTGGATAGGGTTCAGAATTACAAGGCTACATAGTTGAACATTAGTAGGCGTAAATCAGGTCAGCTGTTCAACGACGATTATAAAATAATAATAAACCTTAACTAAACTTTAAATATTGTAAGATAATGAGTTATTTTTTCGTTTTATAAAGATAAATTTCAAAGTGTATACAATTTAGTTCCTTTTCTAAATAAATTCCGTCTTTCCATTACAATTATTAATTAATTATTATTTAAAATAATTTTAATTAATTTGTTTTGGTTAAATATTATAATCTAAAAATTCTGTGTTTAGACTATGGTAGGGCGCATTTAAAAATCCTGTAGTGGGTCGCACCTAAGTTCGTATACGCCCTTGACTGTTCTACAGAGAATGTTTAATGACAAAACTGTGAGGAAAAACTGTGAGGAAATATGCAATTTTGTGACAAAACGAAACGCTTGCCTTGAGTCGAACTATATATATATATATATATATATATATATATATATATATATATATATATATTTATATTTATATATATTTATATATATATATATATATATATATATATATATATATATATATATATATTATATATATATATATATATATATATATATATATATATATATATATATATATATATATATATATATATATATATATATATATATATATATATAAGGTTAATATACCGGTTCCAACTTATCTGTACCCTCACAATAATGGAATTTGCAATCTTAACTTAACTATTCAAATCGTTTTAAAATGAATAAAAGCAGTTGTTGACCTGTAAATTATTCTCATTTAAGAGCATTTTTTTTAAATCTGTGACATTTGAAACCAAGAACTTTATCCGTAGATCAATGATATGGCCAAATATTTCTGATTTGGTAGCAATTTTCAGAAAGGAAATACTAAAAATCGCTTGAAATAGAGACATTTTCTTTTTCAGAATTCGAACACAAAACATTATCTATTTTTTTTTATAATTGAAAATTTAACTACACAAACATTGAGGGAAAAAATTGTAATCTTAGAAGATGCGGTCTCATCATTTATAAACGTTGAGGGGGTTAAAGTCCCCTCTGTCCCTCCGGTTTTGTGGTCCCTGTTTAGTGGTCTCGTTATTGCGAGCCATTAATACCACCGTTAATTCCAAGCCCTGATTATTAATAGCATAACTAGCGTTAGTAATTTTTTTTGTTGTTGTTGTGATTTGTTATTACTTTTTCTTAAAACACTGGCATAACATAAAAAACCACACATCTAAGAGTTAAAGTTTTCAGTGAAAAAAAAAAAAAAAACAAAGATTTATCGATTTCATTATTCTTTTCCTTTTATTTTAATGAAAATCTATTTTTAAATATATTTATTTATTTATTTAGAAGGTAAGTTGATTTATCGCTCCAAAAAAATTATTCCTGTCTCCAGAACTGATTCAGTAAATGGTTTTTAAATTAATCCTTTTTTAAAAAAAAAAATATCAATTAAAGAAAAGAAGTGAAAACAGCAATTTAAGTTTTTCATTGGTCGGGTTTTAACGAACGAGAAAATGATTGGAGAATACATTCAATGTATTTGAGAGTTAAACAGCTGTTAGCTTAGAGAAAAAACAACAACATATGTTTCTGTAGAAGACACAGAGAAATAAAACTTACTTTTCTTCTTTTAAAAAAAAAGCTAATTAATCCTTCTAAATGTAGTTATTCCAAAGAAGATTCTTCATTCTATTTTATAAATTATCATTCGAAAAGGAGGGGGATGATTTTGAAGAGTGCTCTTCTGCCGCTCTGTCACCGAATGTTTATTGTTGTTGGCCAGCTGAGAAATATGAATGTGCGCGCGCACCTCCTCCTTCTGACGGCGAGAAACACCTGCTGGCGGAATCGAAATCATCACCTCTTTTTTTTTTTTTTTTTTTTTTTTCCTCCTTTAACAATAAAGTGTGAACGACGCGGTAAAAAATCAAAATAATAATACTTTATTTTAAAGCTGACTCCAGATATATCTGTAAAAATTACAACAAGCGGATTTAAGATTGTTGCCAAAGAGGTGAACTATGAAATTTTATGAATGACTTCTACTTATATGTCGGTTTTTTTGATGAGTTCTAGAAAAGTTCTAAACATTGCCCAGAAGAAAAATTTTCAATTTATTTAATTTCTATTTTACTTTCGTATTTCGTAAATGTGTTAGTAAATAAAATTATACGAATTTTGGGACATTCATAAAAAAATGCCACTTTTTTTTAATATATTTTTGACCTCCTTTTACTCTTATCAAAAGGACACACTTCTTCTTGCCACCCCACCCTTTGTCACATAACTCACTATATTATATAAAAAAACATAATAGCAATTGAGAAACAAAACACATGCTTTATTTTTATATATATATATATATATATATATATATATATATATATATATATATATATATATATATATATATATATATATATATATACATTCCCATTTTTCTTTTTAACTTTCATTTGTAAGTAATAATGATTGCATGTAAATTTTATTTTGTGAAAAAAATAATAATGCAACTAAAAATGTTAAATCTGCTATAATATTTAATATTATAGCAGTTATGTATATAATCTGTTGATTTAATAATATTTAATCTGTTTTTTAATCAAAATCTGTGTCATCAAGCTTCTTGTTACCCCCTCCGTTTTTCTTGACATTTTCTTCAACTTTCATCTCCCACTTCCTTCCCCCTCTCTCTCTCTCCCTCTATCTATCTATCTATCTACTTTTTTTGCTATATAGCCATTGCGTATTTTTCTTGTGGCTTGGGGCTCAGGGGATAGAGTATTCGCCTTCCAATGAGGTGAACCGGGTTCGAATCCCAGTGTGATGGCTGGTCGATACGAATTCCACACCCGACCACAGTTGGCGTAAAAATATCCTCAGTTGTAGACGGATCACGGGTAAGAATCCCTTGCCGTGGTAGGTTCTCCACAAAGTCAAATTCCCCCCAACACTTGATTCACGATTGGGTTCAAAGTGTTGAATAATCCAGAATCAACGACGGTTAATAAAGTTAAAATAAAGCCTCTAATTTTGATATCATTATAGAGTGAGGTGACAAAAATCATGGCATGAACTTCCTTTCCTTGAATGTTTCAAATATAGTATTTTACAAGATGTTTTTTTTTTTAATATCACAAACTATCTTTCGCATCATGTCTGCTTTTGTTTTTAAACAGTCGATCCAATTACAACTATCAGCCCTTATTTTGATACGAGAGCTTTTTGGTGGAACTAACTGCGATACATGGAGAAGAAAACCAGGACGACCTTGCGGCAAGGAGATTTTAACCGTCTGCCACTGAGGATATTTTGTCAGCAAACCGAAAGCATGATTCGTATCGACCACCCAACGCTGGGATTCGAACCTAGGTTACCTGATTGGGAAGTGAGAGCCATCGCGGTTCTCTGCTTTAGATTTGAAGAGTTTAGGACAAAATAAAAAAAGTTTTAAATGTTCCAAAAATATTTTTCAGCATTTAAAAATTTGACGCCTATCTCGTCACTGAATAATTATCTCTGACCAATAAATAAAATCACTAGATAATCCCCTTAGAAGCTCCCCCGCCATCATTAAAACTTTTATACCCGAATTGAGAAAAAAAAATAACGTATTCATAAATATCGATACATATCAAAAATATCGGCAAACGATAAATGTCGACGCATTATAAATATCGTGACTCTATTTCTGTTGTTAAAATATTTTATAATAAAACAAAAAATATTTAAACCGAAATTCGTCAAACATATATTGGATATTATTGGCTGATGTTAATACAGAAAAGCTTTTCTAAATTTATAATAATATTGCATGTCAACTATTTCCTTATATACATTCATTAAATTCATTATTTATTTCAAGTTGTATTTCCTGCCACAAAATACATATGAATCTACTCATTCGAATGTAATTAGATAATTTTAAAAAGATACAAATTTTTAATTTCAAATTTCTTATAAGAAACTTAATTATATATTTCCTATCATGCGTAATATATCAATTAAAAAAAGAGAAGTTTAATCCTGTCTTAAGTGTAAAACTGCTAATTAAAATAAAGTTTCATTTTGGTTCAATTAATAAAACACTAGTTGAAAAAATGTTATTTTTATGAGAATATTTAATACGATATCCCCAAAAAGATAAAAGTAATTATTTCAGTAGTTATGGAAAATTGTTAATTATAGTTTTTATTATTAACTCTTCATTATAGTTTTAGTATTCATTAAAAATTATTAATTAATTAATTATAATTTAGCAAATTTAGGAGTTATTAGAAAATTTAGTAATTATTTAGAAAACTTAAAACTCATAAGGGTTTTAATCATTTAGTTAATAAGTTATTTTCCTGAACGTTATTCCCTGTATATATTATATAATTTTTAAAATAATATTTAATTGTACAAATTACCCAATTATATAAATTTACAAATTATCGGATTATATTCTCGATATCGGGCTCGGTTTTGCAATGCGATCTTAAAGAACTTTTATTTTGCAGTTACTTTTTCCAGTTCACCTGCAAGCCTGGTAGAATATGAATTATTTTTGAATTATTTACTGAATCTTAATAATAAAATGAGCCGTGATGGCACAGGAGATAGAGCGTTCGCCTTTCAATGAGGTGACCGGGTTCGAATCCCAGTGGTGACTGGTAGATATAAATTTCGCATCCAGCTTGCAACGATCACAGTGTTAGCGTGAAATATCCTCAGCGGTAGACGGATCATCGGTTAGAGTCCCCATGCAGTCAGGCTAACAGTGGGATATTCTTGAGGTTTTCCGCTCCGTGTAACGTAAATTCAAGTTAGTTCCATCGAAAAGTCCTCCACGAAAACAAATTTCCCCGAATACTAAAATTAAAATTTTTAATTTTTAGTGAAATATCAGTGCGTTTCTATTTTAGTTTCAGTTAATAAAAGTTTTTGAACAGTTCAAAAAAATTTTTCCATGTACGAAGAGAATGGGATACCTGCAAGTGACGTAGTGTAGGTATTTCGATTCTGATTGGTTGTTGAAACGTGGCATTTGTTAACGTTAGCAACTGCTTTTTACATTCCATTTCGAGTAAGCCAAGCCCGCCAAATATAAATTCTCTAAAGTGACACATTCTATATTCTTACATAAAGATTCTTTTACAAGGATTTCAATAATCTACATTTCTTAACACAAAGACAGACATGAAGCCATGCGAAACACAAGCAAACTAATTATGCATTGTCAGGTACATGAAACAAAAATATGTCACGGTTACAATACAATTCATAGACAGATAATAAATCTAAGATAAGTAAAAGACATAAACGAAAACGAATTAAATATCATTAAATTTGATGCACCCGATACGGAGCTGTAATTAATTAAAATCACGTTAACTAACATTCTAACTTATGTGGAGAAACTTGGCTCAACTTTAGACGCCATCTTGTTTATAAACGATCAGCTGGCACCGACGTCATATGTCACCTGTTTGTGTACTGTGAGCTTCTTCTTGAAGTGCAAGTACCCAATTATCCCGATTTGCTGATCTTTTTTTGTGCCAGATTTTAAAAAGAAAAAATTGTCTCTTATCTTTTATGAAGAATAGAAAAATAAATTTTTTCTCACTTACGCTTATCAGCCCCTTCCTATTCAAATCTGAGAGATCACTGATTATTTGCCTTGCTGACAGGTTTCTGATTCTATATTTAAAAAGCCCAATCCTTCCATTAGGCCTTTAATCAAAACTTATACGTTTTTAACAGCTATTTTTATTTATTGTACGCATAGTACATACTACAGGCTAAAAGTTTTACTTATGACTTTTTATGTATAAAAACATTCGTTAATTCATTAAAGTATGCAAAAACTGGAACGAATATCCAAGTTTACTTGAATTATTTGATAAAATAATTCATTAATTAGATACATGATAAAGTCCTGCGCTTTTCCTTTTTGGTTGAAATACTATTTTTATCGCAAAAGAAATGTAAGTTCGAAAAAAAAAATTTTTTTGCAACACGTTAAAAAATAAAGAAAGCAGAAGAGAATTTCTAATCATGTTATAATGAAGCAAGCAGATTACGTACTAGACAAATTTGCTTTTAATAAATATTTTTGCAGTAAGCAAACGAATAACAGTAACATATTGTGAATAAATTTTGAAACAGAATTTTAACATTAAACGGAAATTTAAGACAAAAACATATTTTCTCTGATAAAATAAAACATTTTTTATTTTATCATTCATTATTTTATTTTATTAAACTGATAAAATAAAAAGTTTTGCAAAACATTTTATGCCGTAACGTAATTGAATACAGAAATACAATTGCAAAATGTAATTGAATACAGAAACACAATTTAGGAGCTTAGTGCAATAGCCACATAGGTTCATATATTTCAAAAAATAATAAAAATAAATAAATAAAATTCAATGTCTTTTTTTTTACGAGGGATAATATAGCTATTTCAATTGGTGCAAAAATCCGACTCAAATGCAGCTCGGGGTGTTGGGTGAATTTTACATATTCCTATTGTCTTTTTTTTTTTAAATTCATTTTGCTTTCATTACTCAAGTCAAAATTCTTTATGCTCCCATCAAAACCCTTTGATGGTTTATGTTGGTGTCAGTGCGATTCTTGATGGTTCAACATCAGTTGATGGTGACCATCATCAAACATTTTCCATTCAATGGTTTTTGGTATGCCAATAAACTTACATCATGCCATGATGGAAAATGTTACTTTACTACTCTAGTGCACTGTTTCCCAAACTTATGACATTTGTGTACCCTTTCTAAATTTTTCGCAATGCTTTGTACCACTCATAAAAAAAAGAATGAATTTTTTACTGTAAAAAAATTGCACAAAAGTTAAAAATCACAACTGGCTGTTGACACCACTAATTAACTGTTAACTCTGCAAAAAATAGCCAATAGAAAAATACGTAATCGTAAATTTTCATGGCTAGATTTGTTTTCAAATAAAGTTTATTGAAATTTTCGTTTGTTGCAAAATATATTTCACACATGGGGGTACCACACTTTGGGAACACACTGCTCTAATGATTAACCGTCGTTTGATTCTCGTGGACCAACAGTCCATGATGATCTGTGATGGTTCCAACTATACATTTTTATGAATTCTTATTGGTTCTCAGGAATATACCATCAAAACAATTTGTTTTCTTTTTATGCTAGCCAATCATAAATCAATCCCTACATTGGGATGATGGTTGTTCATTCCAACATTTGATTTCTAAGAAACTATAATGGAAATTTCTGATGGCTCAACATGAACAAACCATCAAAACAAGCTACTATTCTTATGTTGGACCATCATAAATCTGCCTGAATTCCTACATTGGGATGATGGTTACTTATGTCGGTTACTATCAAAAATATAAAACTATAAAATATAATAAAAATATATATAATATAATAAATTAAATATATACTGATGGAATTATTGATGGTTACCATCAAGACTATGGTAGTCCATCAATGGAAAACCATCAAAAATTTTGACTTGTGTAACAAGTTGTGTAACTTGTTCTTGTACCCAAGTCCCTAAATATTTAACCTAAATGTTTCGACCTACGTAAATAGGGTAATTTTGTGTTTTAAGTGTATTGAGGCTTAGAGACAATTTTGTTTTTTCATCTTTTATTCCGTTGGAGTTGCTTATGATTAACTGACAATAAAAATGAATAAATAAAAGATCTGAAAAATAAGATGGTACCAATCGATTTTTATTACTTTTTATTACAACAGTTAATATATTCATTTCATCTCAAAGCCATAAAAGTCATTTTCATATTGGAATCAGAATGATGTGGTGGATGACGAAATTTAGAAGCATTTCCTGTGGACGATAGATGGGCCAGATTCATCGTATTCCTGCTTTGAGATCCACATCTGTTGGAATGTGGAGAGTGAGGCTAAGATGGATCCTCCGATCCAGACGGAATATTTCCTCTCAGGGGGTGCGATGATCTTGATCTTCATGGTGCTGGGGGCGAGGGAGGTGATCTCCTTCTGCATCCTGTCAGCAATACCGGGGTACATGGTGGTACCGCCGGACAGGACGGTGTTGGCGTACAGATCCTTACGGATATCGATGTCGCACTTCATGATGGAGTTGTAAGTGGTCTCGTGAATACCAGCAGATTCCATTCCGATAAAGGATGGTTGGAAGAGAGCTTCAGGTGTTCGGAACCTCTCGTTTCCGATGGTGATCACCTGACCATCGGGCAACTCGTAGGACTTTTCAGCGGTGGAGCTGGTGGCAGCGGTGGCCATCTCCTGCTCAAAGTCCAGAGCTACGTAGCACAGTTTTTCCTTGATGTCTCTTACAATTTCTTTCTCAGCTGGAATGGAAGAAGAAACAAATTCAGAATGATGGACCAAATTACGGTTGCTTCAGGACGACTAAATATAACAAATGGTGATTATGAAAATTATCTGGTGATCGCCACTTTATACATCAAAAAGGCAGTAAATAATTATTCGTTTTTAGTAAATTTTAGTGGAATTATTACAAATATTTTATAATATTCAGGATGACTAAATGTAACAAATGGCGATTATGAAAATTATCTGGCGATCACCACTTTATACGTCAGAAAGGCAGTAAATAATTTTTCTTTTTTAGCAAATTTTAGTAGAATTATTCTAAATATTTTATAATATTCAGGATGACTAAATATAACAATTGGTGATTATGAAAATTATCTGGTGATCTCTAGATTCAGATAATATAACTTAAATTTAACTATAATAATCTCTACAAATAAGGCCAAAACATTTGAAAGAATCTTTTTCAACTAATTAACTTAAGACTATTGAAATAATTCGTTCATTCAGGATTTTTTTTCATTAATTAAAGCTTTTTTCCTTCATTTTATTGGAGAAATATGAAAAGAGGTCAATCATGATACACACCTGTGGTGACAAAGGAGTATCCCCTCTCAGTCAGAATTTTCATGAGGTAGTCTGTCAGATCTCGTCCGGCCAAGTCCAAACGAAGAATGGCGTGGGGGAGGGCGTAACCTTCATAGATGGGGACGGTGTGGGAGACACCATCACCAGAATCCAACACAATACCGGTTGTCCTGCCGGATGCGTAGAGGGAGAGGACAGCCTGGATAGCCACATACACTGCCGGACTGTTGAATGTCTCAAACATTATCTGGGTCATCTTTTCCCTGCAAACACACACACAAAAATGACTTAATCAATATCTTCAACTAGTTACTAAGATTTATTTCAATGGATGCACCCGGCTCGCACTGACCACCGTAAAAAATCCTCGGTGGCAGATGGATCATGGGTTAGAGTCCCCTTCCCATCAAGCTAACCGTGGGACGTAGTTTTCCTCTCCATGTAACGCAAATGCGGGTTAGTTTCATCAAAAAGAGCTCCACGAAAGCAAATTTCTCCCAATACTTGATTCATGAGTTCCCTTGCCTTCATGATTGGGTTTAAAATTACAAAGCTACGGTGTTGAATATTAGTAGTCGTAAACTCAAAATTGGGTCGGCTGTTTGCGGACGGTTATGAAGTAAAATAAAACTTGCGGCATCTAATTTTTATATCAATATACACTGAAATCAAGCTCTGCGGAGTGGCATGGACTCAACAAGCAGTTTTGTTGGCCACTCTTTCTGTATTATGTGGGCCAACGTTGCTCCCACAGTAAGGACAGATAGTAGGATGAAAGAATATGTCCAGGATTCGAAACATGTCTTGTCCAGGATTCGAAACCAGGACCTTTCTGATGTGAGGATGATCACAACGCATTCCGGTCTAGAGTTTACGATTAATTAAATTAACAAACTGAAATTTTTCAGTTTTTATGGTTACGCCATTTTTATATGCAAAGTGAGTGTGTTAGAATCCAGTATTTTTGCATATTTTCAAAAATACTGTAAGTATTCAACACCAAATTCATAATTTAGAAATTATTTTGAAATTCTAGGAAGAAAAAAAAAGTTTTTCTTAATGAGACTTCTTTCAATTGAGACTTTTAATTTATCTTTCTTTTCAATTGAGATTTTGAGAGCTGCACATTTTTATAGAGAGCAATCAGGAATCCGGGCCCAATGTCAACGCGTCCTATAACTGAAAGCCTCCACACGGTTTTTTATAGATAGTGCGATCAGACCACTATGAAGTTAAACCAGCAAATATATGTCTAAAAATTTGTTTAATTTATGAATATGATATTTACTTGTCTACCACTACGGATTCAATTTTCAAATATATATGATAAATTTCTCTGAGTCACTTTGAGTCACCCAAATTTTATTTTAAAATTTGGGTTCATGCGCACAACCTGTTCACTTTTTAAGTAGTCTGCCCAGACCACTTGGCGTGTGGAAGGCTTTCTGATGTAGCAGGTGATGCCTAAGTAGTAGTAAAAATTAGATGAAAAATATCTCACCTGTTTGCTTTGGGGTTAAGTGGAGCTTCAGTGAGAAGGACGGGGTGTTCTTCGGGGGCTACACGGAGTTCATTGTAGAAGGTGTGATGCCAGATCTTCTCCATGTCATCCCAGTTGGTGACGATGCCGTGCTCAATGGGGTACTTGAGAGAGAGAATACCCCTCTTGCTCTGGGCCTCATCTCCAACGTAGCTGTCCTTCTGACCCATACCCACCATCACACCCTACAACAACACTCATTCTTAATTACGCTTTCAATTAGAATTAGTATAAAGATTCAATAATGGATGTGTGTATTTTATTTAAAGAATAAAGGCGGTGTATAGTTCGTTCACCAGGAGTTGGCACTTGGTTCCACCTACATCACGTGATATCCTACGATACTATTTCGCTACTTTTGGGAGAAGGATGTGAACAATCCTGAACAAGGTTGCTATTTGGCCATTGTATTACAAAAATATTTTTTTCGTTTTCATGAATTTGATGATATTTCCCCCTTTTGAGTGAATAGTTTGTCCTTTTTGAGGCATTTTCTTGGAAAAACAACAGTTTTTAACTTTAAAATATATTTAATTAGTTAGAGTAATGAAAGGTATAATAGAATTCACTGTTTGCGGTTGGTATGCATTAGGGGTTGTCTCAATTTCAAGCGCGGAGACTTTCTCCTCTTACTCCCACACTGAAATGAGCTTAACGTGGAGTCAAGTGCTAACTCCTGGTGAACGAACTATACTATTAATATCCATGCAGACAAATCTTGCCGGCAGTTTTACTTTTTCCTATGAAGTTATTTTACGTTATAAAAATTCATATTTTAAATACGTTACCAAAAAATATTCAGCTCGATTTTTAATTTAAATATTTATTCATTCTTCGTTTAACTTTTTTTTCTTCATATCCAAGCTATAAAACCAAGCGAATACATATAGAAATATTTTACTTGAGATATCCATTAAAATAACGAAATGCGTACCAAATATAAAAGTTATAGCATTTTTTAATTAAATATAAAAAAAATAATAATAAATTTTTTTTCAGATTATTATATATTAAGTTATTAAGATGGTTATGTTTCTTGCATTAGGATTGTTGAAAATTTATAAATAAAAAATTAAGTGAGTGTTAGTATATAATGCGTAATAATTACAGAATGAATAAAATAAACAAGAGTTGCTAGACAAGTATACTAGATTTTAAAAAGTATTATAAAAATTCTTACTTATATACCTAAATTATCAATTTCTACTTAGGTTATCAAAGAAAAAAATTTTTTTAGCTACTTTTTATTACATAATTAAAAATTTTTCTCCCATATAAAACTAAAATGAATTAATTAAATTTAATGAATGAATTAATATTTGAAAAAACTGTATTAACATCAAGTGTCATCCACTAAAAGATCAAAAAAAAAAATTTCTTATAACTTGAGTGGATGAATAAAAAGTATTTTATTAATGATTGAAAATTTGTACAAGATATAGATGAAGTGTGAGTAGGAATTGAGATGCACGTTCAAGTTATGTAACGTGTCTAGGGAAAGGTTGTACCGCAATAGCTATGAAATATGTTGCATGCATTAAGAGACGATGCAATGTACCTGATGCCTGGGTCGGCCAACAATGGATGGGAAGACAGCCCTAGGGGCGTCATCACCGGCGAAACCGGCCTTGCACATGCCGGAGCCATTGTCCACTACGAGGGCGGCAATATCGTCGTCACACATTCTGCTTTAATCTGCTGCAGTGGCTAACTGGAAGAAAGAATATTTTAATTAAATCACAACAATGTTTAATAAAACAAATGAATGGAAAACTTTAATCTCGGTCAATAGAACGCGTGGTACAAGAGCGCTCGCTTTCCAAGACCCAAGTTCAAATCCCAACGATAGCAGATCGATGCGAATTCTACTCTCGGCTCACACCGAGTTCTGGTTTTTCCAGTGGAAAAAAATGTTTTTCGAGTAATATTTGAAATGAGGTGACAATTTTGAAAGATTTTTTTAGACTAAGGGGGCATCATAAAGACATTTTTTTAAAAATAAAAGTAAAATGAAAATTTTCTAAATGTCTGCATTAATTAGCTACTATAAATTAATTTACAAAAATTATATAATACAATCAATTAAGTTAAATGTTTCGAAATTTCACTATTTTTAAGTTTTTAACATCTATGTTTTTGAGAATTTTTCAAATTGAGTGAATATATTAGTATTTTTCATAATGGATGTAATAATTCGGACAACAAATTTGTGCTTATAAATCATAATCAATAAATCATTTTTTGATTGATTATGCTTACACGTAATATAAAATTCATTATAAGATGTAAAATTTTTTTATTAGTTCAATTTCCATGATTCCATAGAAAGAAAATTTTTTTAAATTTTTTTTGATAAAATAGCACTAAATTTATATTTATTTAGTATTTTGAACAAAATTTATTTTATTTAGTATTTTATTTTATTTTATTTTTATTTCATTTTTATTATTTTTATTTTATTTAGTATTTTGAACAAAAGTTTCACTAAAAATGAAGGTTTAACAATTAGTTGCTCAAAAATTATAACACAATTGTAAAAAAATGTAAAGTGCAACAAAAAATGTATTGGTATTATGTATGTTGCTAAAAGTTTAAAATGAAACATTTGTAGGCATTGTGAACATATTCTAAAAATTAATTTGTTGTAGGATTTGTAGTTTATAAATTCTAAATAAACACATAGGTAGACATCATAAAATTATTAAAACAATTATTTTTCTAGACGATTTTCGCGTTATTATTTTCCGAATAAAATATTAAGTAATTATTAAAAAAAATTGCTAATAACTTTATACGTTATACTTTTCAGAATAAAACATAAGTAGACATCATTGAGCTATCATAAAAATTATTTGTTAAAAATTTTAAGCATTATAATTTTCCGAATGAAGCAATAGTAGACATAATATAAAGGATCTCTAATTATAATGATTAATTGTAATGTTTAATTATAAAATAAAATGAATAAGAATCAAATAATAGATTTTTTACAATTCCAATTTTCTATAAATTATTATTAAAACCTAAGTATATAACATAATTACTTGAATTTCATGACGGTTTTATGCATGCATATGAAAATCGTTGTAAAGAATTAATTTATTGGAATTAAGAACTTTCATATGATTCATAAATATTATATTTTATTTAAAATGAAAATGGGTGAACTTAAATTATTAATTCTAGGGAAAGACAAAAAAAAAAAAAAAAAAAAAAACAGCTGTAGGCTCTGTATTTAAAACATTGGTTTGTGTAATCAAATTTTAAAAAAGACGAAAGATAAATCAGAATATGTTTCAGTTATTAAAAACACATTATCGAGTCGTTCCACATCAGTGAAATAGTTATTAAAGTAAATGAAAATTCTTTAAAATGTTTTTTCTATTTTGAAAAATTAAAGAATTAATTAAATTAAATTAAAAAGAATTAAAATAATTAAAGAATTAATTAAATTAAAAAGAATTAAAGAATTAAATAAACTGAATTAAAAAATTAAAGAATTAATTAAATTGATTTAAAAGATTGAAGAATTATTAATTAAAGTATGGCCAAGTAATTTTAAAAAAAAGAAAAACCTTACATAATTCTTTATCGAGTCGTTTCAAATCATTTAAATGAAATTAGGCAATGAAATCGAGGAATTTTATTTAAAAGTTATTGAAACATTAAATCTAATATGATCATTTAAAGAAACTTCACTTAATCCTTTATCGAGTTGATTATATATATATATGTATATATATATATGTCGCTCAAAATGTAGAGAAAACATGGAAAATTACTGAATAAATAAAAAGAAGAGAAGAAAAAAAAATATTTAAAAAAAAATTATAAAAATCCGGAAAAAAAGGATATAGTCTTTTCATCAGCTCACACGATTATATCCTCAAAAAGGAGTGCTGTCTAATATTGTATCAATATAGCCAAAGCAAAATACATCACTACACTATTAGAAGAAATTAAGATAGTTTGTGAAGTATTGCGCCTCATGATCAAACTTAAGTAATTAATATTCCAAATAATCATAATAGAATAAAAGTCACCGAACTGAAGCACCGAAGATGATTAAAAATTCCGAAGTATCCAAAGAGAGATGGGAGAGGAGACTCACCTTTGAGAGAGAGAGAGATAGGATGGAGATGATGCTGTCCGTGTGGATAAGGATGCGGAAGATCAGACAATTTGTAGTTTGGCTTTTGTTCGCCCGAGTGGGGAGGGCGAACCAAAAAAGGGATCTCTTTCTTGATATTCTATTCTTGTGTCAAATAGGCCTCGACAATTAAACTTGCTTCTCAGCGCATTTAATTCCTCACACACAAGTTGCTATTTCTGTCCGATGCATGGCCATAAAAGAGAAGTCTCTAAACAACTTTCCCCTTTATATATACACATTGTGTGGACCGAAATAAATGGGGATCGACACATGATTTGAGTTTTGGGGTCGACCCACAAACAAGGTTAAATGCTTTGAAATCAAAACTACTTTTTTTTTTTAGAAGAAAGAAATTTATTTTCATTTTTTTATCTATCTTAAGATGTTAAAATTTCAAATCGTGTCTAAATGAAAGCTCTTAAGCTATGATAAGTTAACATTGAACACTAGAAAGGCTGAAAAACCTATATTGCCCAAAAGCAGTCAAAATGACTTCATTGTGAAAGAATAACTAATGTATAAAGAAATTTGTCAAAAATTAATTTTTCATATCTTTGACATTATTTTCAGTTATATAACAAGTTATAAGTAAATATCAATAATAAAGATAATTATAAAAGTCACAAAATTGTAAGAAATTGTGTCATTATATACATCATTGTTTTTCTAATTGAAGTTAAAAAGCAGTCAAAATGACTTCCTTGGGCAATCTAGTGTTAAATGATCGCTATCTACTTTGCTCTATCGAAATTATACATAAATTGAAATCTTTTGAGGCAGATTAAATTCAGAGCAACAAATTTGTTCTGTTAAAATCACTAAGCTTGCAAAATAATAGATATTTAAGATAAACTAACATTTAAACGATAGCTATCTACTTTACCCGATTGAAACTAGACAAACTCTCCGAAAAAACGGAAATCGAAATTAAAATCAAAATTTAAATTTAAAATCGAATTTTTTAAAATTTGTGAAAAGGAAAATGACTGCTATCTTTA
Organism: Parasteatoda lunata; assembly: GCA_949128135.1. Lineage (NCBI taxonomy): Eukaryota > Metazoa > Arthropoda > Arachnida > Araneae > Theridiidae > Parasteatoda > Parasteatoda lunata. The sequence continues at coordinate 5,883,837 of OX421971.1, forward strand.
TCTTATTAAAACTAAATAAATATAAAAAAAGCGAAATTATTTAAGACATAAGTTAAAGAAGGAATGTTATTTACTTAGCTCTATTTAAGCATCACAAAATTTAAAAATTGAAGTCAAACAAGCATGCAAAAAATTGAAACTTTTTAACATGTGACAAATTTAAAAGTGAAATAATCGCTGTCTACTTTGCACGATTAAAATTATATAAACTTTAAAAATCGAAATTTGCCTTATTAAAACTAAATATGAAACAAATGTGCAAAATATCGAAATTTCTTAAGACGTGATAAGCTTTAAAAAAATGACTGCTATCTAATTTTCCCTTTTGAAATTATAACAACTTTAAAAATCTAAATTTTTGAAGTATTGTAAATTTCAAGTAAAATAACCGCAATCTATTTTGTACTATTGAAATTATACCAATTCTAGAAACAAAATTTTTTTTTAAATAAAGTAAAATAAAAGTGACCGTTATTTATTTTTCGCTATTGAAATTATGCCGATTCTAAAATTCGAAATTTCTAAATGTGGTAAACAAAAAGTAAAATGGTTGCTATCTAATTTTCCTATTAAGTGACCGTAATCTATTTTGCCCAACTGAAATTATGCCAACTCTAAAATTCTATTTTTTTAATATGGTATAATTAAAGTGAAATGACTTCAATATACTTTGTTCAATTTTAAAAAAAAAATGCAGTCAAAACGGTGTAAACTTATGAACAACCCACAATATTTCGAACATAATTAAATTTAAAAACAACAAAAAAAATATTTTTTGCAAAGAATTAATAAATTGTGTTTATAATAATAATAAACATAAATTTATTATTTATTTTCAATTATTCTAAACATAATTTATTAATGCAAAAATTATAATTGTGTCCAAAACTTTTATAATTTCTCCTTAATATCCCCAGAGGGTATAGTATAGATAACAAAATACGCAACGTAAAAAAAAAGGAAACTTAAACTTAATAATAACGGGCTTAACTTTTCAATCACTCTATCTTGATTACAGAGATTGAACCAGATTGCGGCCCCTATTTCGATACTTATAAATCAGAGCCCGACAAAAAAAAAAAAAAAAATTAAAAAAAAGTAGAGCCTTGATGGCTCAGGGGATAGAGCATTCGCTTTCCAATGAGGTGAACCGGATTCGAATTCCAGCGATGGCTGGTCGATACGAGTTCCGCATCCAGCTTTCACCGACCACAATGCTGACTTGAAATATATTCAGTAGTAGACGATTCATGGGTTAGAGTCCCCTTGCCGCCAGGCTAACCATGAGAGGTTTTCGTGGTTTTCCTCTCCATGCAACGCAAATACCGGATAGTTCCAACAAAAAATCCTCCACAAAGGTACATTTCTACCAGTACTTGATCCAGATGTTCCCTTGTCTTCTGGATTGGGTTCAAAATGACAAGGGTACGGAGTGAAACATTAGTAGTCGTAAACCAAACAAATTGGGCCGGCAGTTCAACGACGGTTATAAAGTAGTTCTTCGAAAAGTACCTTTTTATGCGCTTAATAATAGAGATCACAATTTTATTGACGTGTCTACTCTCTGAACCATCGAGATAACGTACATAAAAATCCGATGATTAGATCAGAAGATATTGAGGTTAAATACTGATTAGAAAGTAAACAAACATTCCGGAGTAAGTCAAGAATTCGAAAAGAACCTTTTTATGCGCTTAATAATAGAGATCACAATTTTATTGACGTGTCTACTCTCTGAACCATCGAGATAACGTACATAAAAATCCGATGATTAGATCAGAAGATATTGAGGTTAAATACTGATTAGAAAGTAAACAAACATTCCGGAGTAAGTCAAGAATTCGAAAAGAACCTTTTTATGCGCTTATTAATAGAGATCACAATTTTATTGACGTGTCTACTCTCTGAACCATCGAGATAACGTACATAAAAATTCGATGATTAGATCAGAAGATATTGAGGTTAAATACTGATTAGAAAGTAAACAAACATTCCGGAGTAAGTCAAGAATTCGAAAAGAACCTTTTTATGCACTTAATAATAGAGATCACAATTTTATTGACGTGTCTACTCTCTGAACCATCGAGATAACGTACATAAAAATCCGATGATTAGATCAGAAGATATTGAGGTTAAATACTGATTAGAAAGTAAACAAACATTCCGGAGTAAGTCAAGAATTCGAAAAGAACCTTTTTATGCGCTTAATAATAGAGATCACAATTTTATTGACGTGTCTACTCTCTGAACCATCGAGATAACGTACATAAAAATCCGATGATTAGATCAGAAGATATTGAGGTTAAATACTGATTAGAAAGTAAACAAACATTCCGGAGTAAGTCAAGAATTCGAAAAGAAACTTTTTATGCACTTAATAATAGAGATCACAATTTTATTGACGTGTCTACTCTCTGAACCATCGAGATAACGTACATAAAAATCCGATGATTAGATCAGAAGATATTGAGGTTAAATACTGATTAGAAAGTAAACAAACATTCCGGAGTAAGTCAAGAATTCGAAAAGAACCTTTTTATGCGCTTAATAATAGAGATCACAATTTTATTGACGTGTCTACTCTCTGAACCATCGAGATAACGTACATAAAAATCCGATGATTAGATCAGAAGATATTGAGGTTAAATACTGATTAGAAAGTAAACAAACATTCCGGAGTAAGTCAAGAATTCGAAAAGAACCTTTTTATGCGCTTAATAATAGAGATCACAATTTTATTGACGTGTCTACTCTCTGAACCATCGAGATAACGTACATAAAAATCCGATGATTAGATCAGAAGATATTGAGGTTAAATACTGATTAGAAAGTAAACAAACATTCCGGAGTAAGTCAAGAATTCGAAAAGAACCTTTTTATGCGCTTAATAATAGAGATAACAATTTTATTGACGTGTCTACTCTCTGAACCATCGAGATAACGTACATAAAAATCCGATGATTAGATCAGAAGATATTGAGGTTAAATACTGATTAGAAAGTAAACAAACATTCCGGAGTAAGTCAAGAATTCGAAAAGAACCTTTTTATGCGCTTAATAATAGAGATCACAATTTTATTGACGTGTCTACTCTCTGAACCATCGAGATAAAGTACATAAAAATCCGATGATTAGATCAGAAGATATTGAGGTTAAATACTGATTAGAAAGTAAACAAACATTCCGGAGTAAGTCAAGAATTCGAAAAGAACCTTTTTATGCGCTTAATAATAGAGATCACAATTTTATTGACGTGTCTACTCTCTGAACCATCGAGATAACGTACATAAAAATCCGATGATTAGATCAGAAGATATTGAGGTTAAATACTGATTAGAAAGTAAACAAACATTCCGGAGTAAGTCAAGAATTCGAAAAGAACCTTTTTATGCACTTAATAATAGAGATCACAATTTTATTGACGTGTCTACTCTCTGAACCATCGAGATAACGTACATAAAAATCCGATGATTAGATCAGAAGATATTGAGGTTAAATACTGATTAGAAAGTAAACAAACATTCCGGAGTAAGTCAAGAATTCGAAAAGAACCTTTTTATACGCTTAATAATAGAGATCACAATTTTATTGACGTGTCTACTCTCTGAACCATCGAGATAACGTACATAAAAATCCGATGATTAGATCAGAAGATATTGAGGTTAAATACTGATTAGAAAGTAAACAAACATTCCGGAGTAAGTCAAGAATTCGAAAAGAACCTTTTTATGCGCTTAATAATAGAGATCACAATTTTATTGACGTGTCTACTCTCTGAACCATCGAGATAACGTACATAAAAATCCGATGATTAGATCAGAAGATATTGAGGTTAAATACTGATTAGAAAGTAAACAAACATTCCGGAGTAAGTCAAGAATTCGAAAAGAACCTTTTTATGCGCTTAATAATAGAGATCACAATTTTATTGACGTGTCTACTCTCTGAACCATCGAGATAACGTACATAAAAATCCGATGATTAGATCAGAAGATATTGAGGTTAAATACTGATTAGAAAGTAAACAAACATTCCGGAGTAAGTCAAGAATTCGAAAAGAACCTTTTTATGCGCTTAATAATAGAGATCACAATTTTATTGACGTGTCTACTCTCTGAACCATCGAGATAACGTACATAAAAATTCGATGATTAGATCAGAAGATATTGAGGTTAAATACTGATTAGAAAGTAAACAAACATTCCGGAGTAAGTCAAGAATTCGAAAAGAACCTTTTTATGCACTTAATAATAGAGATCACAATTTTATTGACGTGTCTACTCTCTGAACCATCGAGATAACGTACATAAAAATCCGATGATTAGATCAGAAGATATTGAGGTTAAATACTGATTAGAAAGTAAACAAACATTCCGGAGTAAGTCAAGAATTCGAAAAGAACCTTTTTATGCGCTTAATAATAGAGATCACAATTTTATTGACGTGTCTACTCTCTGAACCATCGAGATAACGTACATAAAAATCCGATGATTAGATCAGAAGATATTGAGGTTAAATACTGATTAGAAAGTAAACAAACATTCCGGAGTAAGTCAAGAATTCGAAAAGAACCTTTTTATGCACTTAATAATAGAGATCACAATTTTATTGACGTGTCTACTCTCTGAACCATCGAGATAACGTACATAAAAATCCGATGATTAGATCAGAAGATATTGAGGTTAAATACTGATTAGAAAGTAAACAAACATTCCGGAGTAAGTCAAGAATTCGAAAAGAACCTTTTTATGCGCTTAATAATAGAGATCACAATTTTATTGACGTGTCTACTCTCTGAACCATCGAGATAACGTACATAAAAATCCGATGATTAGATCAGAAGATATTGAGGTTAAATACTGATTAGAAAGTAAACAAACATTCCGGAGTAAGTCAAGAATTCGAAAAGAACCTTTTTATGCGCTTAATAATAGAGATCACAACTTTATTGACGTGTCTACTCTCTGAACCATCGAGATAAAGTACATAAAAATCCGATGATTAGATCAGAAGATATTGAGGTTAAATACTGATTAGAAAGTAAACAAACATTCCGGAGTAAGTCAAGAATTCGAAAAGAACCTTTTTATGCGCTTAATAATAGAGATCACAATTTTATTGACGTGTCTACTCTCTGAACCATCGAGATAACGTACATAAAAATCCGATGATTAGATCAGAAGATATTGAGGTTAAATACTGATTAGAAAGTAAACAAACATTCCGGAGTAAGTCAAGAATTCGAAAAGAACCTTTTTATGCACTTAATAATAGAGATCACAATTTTATTGACGTGTCTACTCTCTGAACCATCGAGATAACGTACATAAAAATCCGATGATTAGATCAGAAGATATTGAGGTTAAATACTGATTAGAAAGTAAACAAACATTCCGGAGTAAGTCAAGAATTCGAAAAGAACCTTTTTATACGCTTAATAATAGAGATCACAATTTTATTGACGTGTCTATTCTCTGAACCATCGAGATAACGTACATAAAAATCCGATGATTAGATCAGAAGATATTGAGGTTAAATACTGATTAGAAAGTAAACAAACATTCCGGAGTAAGTCAAGAATTCGAAAAGAACCTTTTTATGCGCTTAATAATAGAGATCACAATTTTATTGACGTGTCTACTCTCTGAACCATCGAGATAACGTACATAAAAATCCGATGATTAGATCAGAAGATATTGAGGTTAAATACTGATTAGAAAGTAAACAAACATTCCGGAGTAAGTCAAGAATTCGAAAAGAACCTTTTTATGCGCTTAATAATATAGATCACAATTTTATTGACGTGTCTACTCTCTGAACCATCGAGATAACGTACATAAAAATCCGATGATTAGATCAGAAGATATTGAGGTTAAATACTGATTAGAAAGTAAACAGACATTCCGGAGTAAGTCAAGAATTCGAAAAGAACCTTTTTATGCGCTTAATAATAGAGATCACAATTTTATTAACGTGTCTACTCTCTGAACCATCGAAATAACGTACATAAAAATCCGATGATTAGATCAGAAGATATTGAGGTTAAATACTGATTAGAAAGTAAACAAACATTCCGGAGTAAGTAAAGAATTCTAAAAGAACCTTTTTATGCGCTTAATAATAGAGATCACAATTTTATTGACGTGTCTACTCTCTGAACCATCGAGATAACGTACATAAAAATCCGATGATTAGATCAGAAGATATTGAGGTTAAATACTGATTAGAAAGTAAACAAACATTCCGGAGTAAGTCAAGAATTCGAAAAGAACCTTTTTATGCGCTTAATAATAGAGATCACAATTTTATTGACGTGTCTACTCTCTGAACCATCGAGATAACGTACATAAAAATCCGATGATTAGATCAGAAGATATTGAGGTTAAATACTGATTAGAAAGTAAACAAACATTCCGGAGTAAGTCAAGAATTCGAAAAGAACCTTTTTATGCACTTAATAATAGAGATCACAATTTTATTGACGTGTCTACTCTCTGAACCATCGAGATAACGTACATAAAAATCCGATGATTAGATCAGAAGATATTGAGGTTAAATACTGATTAGAAAGTAAACAAACATTCCGGAGTAAGTCAAGAATTCGAAAAGAACCTTTTTATGCGCTTAATAATAGAGATCACAATTTTATTGACGTGTCTACTCTCTGAACCATCGAGATAACGTACATAAAAATCCGATGATTAGATCAGAAGATATTGAGGTTAAATACTGATTAGAAAGTAAACAAACATTCCGGAGTAAGTCAAGAATTCGAAAAGAACCTTTTTATGCACTTAATAATAGAGATCACAATTTTATTGACGTGTCTACTCTCTGAACCATCGAGATAACGTACATAAAAATCCGATGATTAGATCAGAAGATATTGAGGTTAAATACTGATTAGAAAGTAAACAAACATTCCGGAGTAAGTCAAGAATTCGAAAAGAACCTTTTTATACGCTTAATAATAGAGATCACAATTTTATTGACGTGTCTATTCTCTGAACCATCGAGATAACGTACATAAAAATCCGATGATTAGATCAGAAGATATTGAGGTTAAATACTGATTAGAAAGTAAACAAACATTCCGGAGTAAGTCAAGAATTCGAAAAGAACCTTTTTATGCGCTTAATAATAGAGATCACAATTTTATTGACGTGTCTACTCTCTGAACCATCGAGATAACGTACATAAAAATCCGATGATTAGATCAGAAGATATTGAGGTTAAATACTGATTAGAAAGTAAACAAACATTCCGGAGTAAGTCAAGAATTCGAAAAGAACCTTTTTATGCGCTTAATAATATAGATCACAATTTTATTGACGTGTCTACTCTCTGAACCATCGAGATAACGTACATAAAAATCCGATGATTAGATCAGAAGATATTGAGGTTAAATACTGATTAGAAAGTAAACAGACATTCCGGAGTAAGTCAAGAATTCGAAAAGAACCTTTTTATGCGCTTAATAATAGAGATCACAATTTTATTAACGTGTCTACTCTCTGAACCATCGAAATAACGTACATAAAAATCCGATGATTAGATCAGAAGATATTGAGGTTAAATACTGATTAGAAAGTAAACAAACATTCCGGAGTAAGTAAAGAATTCTAAAAGAACCTTTTTATGCGCTTAATAATAGAGATCACAATTTTATTGACGTGTCTACTCTCTGAACCATCGAGATAACGTACATAAAAATCCGATGATTAGATCAGAAGATATTGAGGTTAAATACTGATTAGAAAGTAAACAAACATTCCGGAGTAAGTCAAGAATTCGAAAAGAACCTTTTTATGCGCTTAATAATAGAGATCACAATTTTATTGACGTGTCTACTCTCTGAACCATCGAGATAACGTACATAAAAATCCGATGATTAGATCAGAAGATATTGAGGTTAAATACTGATTAGAAAGTAAACAAACATTCCGGAGTAAGTCAAGAATTCGAAAAGAACCTTTTTATGCGCTTAATAATAGAGATCACAATTTTATTGACGTGTCTACTCTCTGAACCATCGAGATAACGTACATAAAAATCCGATGATTAGATCAGAAGATATTGAGGTTAAATACTGATTAGAAAGTAAACAAACATTCCGGAGTAAGTCAAGAATTCGAAAAGAACCTTTTTATGCGCTTAATAATAGAGATCACAATTTTATTGACGTGTCTACTCTCTGAACCATCGAGATAACGTACATAAAAATCCGATGAATAGATCAGAAGATATTGAGGTTAAATACTGATTAGAAAGTAAACAAACATTCCGGAGTAAGTCAAGAATTCGAAAAACGAATGAAATGGTGTGATTACCGGGTCAAGTTCAGAAAACTTGCTCAAGGATTTTAGATATTTTGCCAACCGATGACTCCTACGCGATGCCTCCTTCGCACACCCCCTCATCCGTCTGTTTATTTACAGGTGATTCAACTCTTTCGCATCGCTTTCTCAACAAAATGAATCTAGGCTTGTTTTTGTAATAAAAAACTATTGTAAGAAGGGTGAACAATAAGTTTTTTTTTTAATTTTTTTTTTATTTTAATAATTGTAGTAAGTGATACGAGTGAAATTAAAATATATGAAGCGCACTGGTGAACCTGAGACAGTAGAACGTCCTGTAGAAGATGGGTGTGGAAAAAGAAAAGTAAAGAGCATGGGTGTTTTGAAAAGAAAAAAAAATAATACTTTTGGTCACGTGATAATTGTCCCAAACGTTACAATCATCTGAAAATGGTTGGCCTGGTTGGTAGACGATAGCCTGGTTGTCCAAGAGGTCGTGAGTACGATGCTCACCGTCTGAAGACTCCCCGTGTAGTAAATGGTGACTGATGCAGGTCAAATCTATCGAGTCACAAAGTCCTCCATGTTCCCGTAGCCAATTAAACCTCTAGGGGTACTGATCCAAGGGTTTCCTTGTCTTCTGGAATGATTCAAAGCTACGGGGTCGAACATTAGTAGTCATAAACACAAAATTGGGTCTGCTGTTCAATGACGGCTATAAGTTTTTAAAAGAAAACAATCAGCTGGCATTGAAGTCAAAATTCACATGTGAGGATATATATGTGTTCTTCAACATCTTGAATTGAAAAGTACCCAATTACAGCTAACTATATGTCTGAATTATACAATCTAAACAAAACACTCTTCCATTGTTTGCCACCAAATTTTTTAAAGATGGTTTATATTCCGCCGGTATTTTTCTATTGTCGGATATTTTCTTCGGAAAATTTAATGTCCAAGATTTTTTTTCATAGAAAACCATATTATGCCTTAATACCTTACCTTATAAATAATACCTTTCCTCCTCCTCCTCTGTCCCCCCCCCCTTCTTTGAGGGCATTGGGCAAGAATTATATTATTTTTTTAGAATAAAGCAATGTCTGCGATACATTTTTTCACATTAACAGTTAAGCTATCTGTTTAGCTAACCCCCATTTTAAACCCTTAAAACTTCTAAATAGCTATAAAGTATTTTTAGTATAATCGCTTCAGACCTGATATATTTTGAGCATGCATAATTTGTAACGTATATTGTTTTGAAGTGGAAGCTAAATTTTGAAAAATTTATACACTTTGCCACCAAACAAATATTTTTAGCGGAAGTATTCACTTCCGCTAAAAATATTTTCAATTTGGTATTTTGCCGAAGTATGAAACTTTTAAAACTCATTTTATAAAAATTAATGAAAGTTAAAAAAGATTCCTGCAACAGCCAATTTAGAGCAGAGGGTCAAGGAGGTTAAGACTTCGCAATTTCTTGACCAACGGCATGAGGGGGGCAAAGGCGTAGGTGCTTACAACACGAGTTGCATTTAAGAAATTTAAAACAAATATTTTACAAAATTTAAAATAGATATTTAAAAATAGTTTTTACAAGTTGAAACATAATTTAAAATGCCTTTTAAACAATAAACGGCTTTGGTATTCGGTTGGCTGTTTAAAAAAGTAATATAGCAAAGTAGTATATTTATTTGGTTTATCGAGAACTGTTCAACCCATTTCGCTTTTCCTTTTTTTCTTTTTTCTTTTTTTCTTTTTTCTTTTTTTCTTTTTTTTTTTTTTTTTTGTTACTAAGTCCGCGAAAATTCGATAGGTGATCCGAGGAGTGTAAGTCCGTGAAAATCCGATTACAAAAATTATTCAAAATGTTTTTTTATTCTGCGCATTGTTCATGGCCTAGTTCTAAAAAGCAATGGTGTATTTTGATTTTAAGCAAAGCGAGTTGAAGAGAATTCACTATGCGTGGAAGCTATAATTAAATCTCCTCTTTTTCTACGAAGAATTCTACCACTAATTGTCTCGCCTCTCCGTTATTTAGTACGTGACACACAACGTCATCTTCTTGAAAGACACTTTTTTTTTTCCTTATTTATTTTAAACTAAAATACTCTCTATTCATTTCATTCATTTAAATGTTTATTCAGGGTCAATTCCTAGTGTGTGCCGCGTATATGTATATATATATATATATATATATATATATATATATATATATATATATATATATATATATATATATATATATATATATATATATATATATAGATAGATAGATAGATAGATAGATAGATAGATAGATAGATAGATATAACATTTAAAATAATATCTTAATACCTTTGCAACAATACTATCTTGACTCAAGTTTGGCTCAATATGGGTCCTACAGGAACATGCACCGTAAGACCAATATTGGGATGTCTAGATATTTTAATATTGGTCTTATATAGGGCCAATATTGGTTATAAAATGGCAGTGAAAAATCGGATGAATTGGACAATTCTATATAAGTCCAAAAGCGGAAAAATAACGGCCCTTTGAACCAATATTCGTGAATATTGATCCAATATTGGCCCGTGTAATTTTGCTGATAGGGTAGAAATTGAAGGATCTCAAAACTAAACCAAGAAAGAATTATATTTTTTAATGGTAGACTAGCCTTTCTAACAAATGAGAACTTTAAATAATCTATTCACATAATAAACTAGGCACTTCGCGTATATAATATCGCTAATTAGTTAGGAATCTAATCTTTATTTATAAAGTGAATCCATACTGCGCAGTAAATTGTATTTATGAAGCCGAAATATCATTCAATTTACTAAATGTTTTGAGATTTTAATGTATCGTCATCTCCTGTCTTATGTTTACTTCTTGTGGCGATAATTCCAAGGGGTCTAGATAGTATAAATCACATGATCACATGATATGAAATAACAACCACGTATATATATATATATATATATATATATATATATATATATATATATATATATATATATATATATATATATGCACAGGGTCATTCATAATTCCCTCTGTTTACTACAACCTTATTTTTTTCCAGAACTGGCTTCAGTGATACATGTTACTACTGCCCTCTACCGGCAACTGCTTAAATTGAAACTTGAATACTTTACTATAACGCTACTATAATATTTTACTATACTTTTACTATAACGCTTCAAAACCCCGAAGGGAATTATGAATAACCCTGTATATATATATATATATATATATATATATATATATATATATATATATATATATATATATACATATATATATATATATATATATATATATATATATATATATATATATATATATATATATATATATATATATATATATGGGGAGTACAAAAAAGTTTCTGCAGTTTTCTGTCAAAAATTATCAGTTTATTGTGAAAAAAAACGGCTAATTATCTTTTACTCAAAAAGTATTCTTCATTACTAGGCACTACTTTTCCTCATCTTTCTGGGATCATTTGGATACCACGTTGGAAGAACTCTTCATATTTCGAGGATATCCACGAATCGACCCATTCCTGGGTTTCTTCAAATGATGTAAATTTCTGCTCAGACAGACGATATGCCATCGACTGGAATAGGTGATAATCGGCACGGGGCAAGGTCTGGTGAATACAGCGGGTGGGGTAAGACTTCCCATCAAAGTGTTTTCAAATAGCAAAATCGACGTTTAATGTCTCTTGGCTTCAGTTCGTATAGAACCCAACTGTCTTGTTTTTCCCAACGATATGAAATTGCTTGCTGAGTATAAGAGCAAGTTCTTTTTGCATTTGGGACGAATCTTCTTCCTATAATTCTCCCAATTCCTCGTCTTCGTACAATTTCGGCCTTCCACTGTGTTCTTTGTCTCCCACGTCCAACTCGCCGTTTTTAAACTTCTGAAACCACTCTCGGCAACTTAAAGCAGCCTCATTATATGCTTCTTCATACAATCGATATGCTTCAGCTGCAGATTTCTTCCAATTAAATAAGTAAATCAAAAGTTCATTCAGGAAGTAAATCAAAAAACGATTGTTCTTGTTTTCTAGTGGCACCATCTATGGCCAAGAATTCTGCTCCGCACTCTTGAGTGAGAGGATAAAATCTAGCACCCTCTTTCTAAACAGCTTAAGTATAGTTTGTCTACGGTAATAACTCCCTCCGTCACAATGTCTGAGGCCGTCCGCTGCTATGGAAACAAGAATAGCGCATTCTAGGGAGGGTAGCTTCTCTTCTCTTTAGGACTTTCACAGTAGATCGAAGCAAAAGATTCCCTCTCCGAAACTGTCCTAAACAATGACACTAAACTCCTACTTGAAATAGTTATACCTCGTTACCATAGTCACCGCCATGGGTTCAGACACGGGTTCTTACTTTAGACTATCTATACTCAAATCTTTACTTGTCTGATAGAAATCCGCTCTCTGATCGTTGCTAACAGAATTATGTTCTTAATAGAATGTATCATCATAGAAATTGCGTTCACTTTTCGACAAGCTAGATTGCTTAAATGTCAACTGGAGCTTTACGTGTTTGATAATATTTCAGGGTATAATTTGTTTCCTAAGAGTTGCTCTCAATCTTTATTTCTATTTTATTCACAATAACTCAAAATTTCCAATGATAAAGTTTTGAACACGAATATCTTAAAGGGACTAAAAAAGAGGAAATAATTCTGTTTTTGTCACAGCTTAAATAAACATGGGACGCAATGAACTTCTATCATCACTGAAAATTCCTTCTGTGATCTGAGTTTTTAGTTTTTCATTTATCAAAAGCATAATTATTCTTTTCTTTTCAGTTCACTTGAAAAATATTGCTTTAAAAACTATATTTACCTTTAATATAAATATTTACTTTTTTTTGTACACTTTAAGTAACGAGTATGCAGATATTAATGGAATATTAAAAAATGTTTTTAAAAAAATTGTTTCTGGAAAAATGTTTCGCGAATTCCTAACGATTGTCGTAAAAGTACGAGTATATTACATCTACGCTAAGAACATCCAATATGTTGAAAGAAAAAAAAAAACAAATTTAAATTCTAATTTAAGATGGCAAAGAAACAATGCCGCCTTCTGTCATATTCATTAAAAGAGTATTGAATAGTAGAAGGAAGTACTTCTTCCAGATGGTTTTATATAAAAAAGACTTTTTTTTTCATTTCATTTGCATTATTTTCAATGATGTACTGCATTGTACAGATATTAGTGTTGCTTTTGCTCTCCAAAGTTCAAAATGCCCAGGTAAGTTCTTTATTCACGTATGTAAAATGGAGACAAACTAATTTTCAGACTTTTGAACTGGCACTCATAGGTTATAGGAAAGTATTGGGGACAACTTCTTCGAAATTTTCGCTAAGACCGAACCAATAACCGAAGAGTATGAATTATAATATCATGTCGAATTTTAATATCATGTCATATCGAACTTTAATATAGTGTCAAGATTATCGATTTTTAACAATGTAAAACGATATTATAAAATTCAACTGATTTATATTGTTTTTACATTAGCAAATATTTTCGTTGACCGAAAAAAAATGTATCATCTCTCTGGTTTATATTGTACTAGTGGGCTAACTCACCAACCCCGATGAATGCTTTTTCTTGGCATAGAACAGTTGAAAACTAAAAATATAGGTACTAAAAATGAACACGGCCAAATATTTTCCTTATGATAAGATCCATGAGTGAACATAAATTATTTTCTAAGTAATCATTTTTTTGAAATAACATAAAAATATATTGTAAGTTTACAACTGTAGTCTAATATTTTTGCTTAACAAAAGGACGGCTGTATTTTAGATACAGTTTTTGCATTCATCACTTTGTGCATGAAACTGAAAGTTAAGTTCTAAATCATTTGACTGATTTAAATAACTTGATCTTAAAATGTAACTCAGGATTACATTATTCTAATAATAATAAAAACAATCCTTCGAAACTCTTCATTTAGAAATTAATCAAGACCAAAAACGTAATAATAACAGTACACGTAATTTCTTTAAATCAGGGAATTCAATATTTATAGGAAAACAATTCGCGATCGCAACGGTCGAGTACGCCATCTAGCGGGAGCCTGAAAATATCAGACATTAATTTATTTAGTTCCATCAAAATCATTGGCAGAATCAGACGCCATTTTCTTAGCAGAAAATACGAAACAAAATTTCCCTAAGGAAAAGGCCGAAGAACTTAAAAAAAAACTCTCCAGAATATTGATAAATCTTACAGAAACAGAACACGCCAAACATTTGAAGAAAAATTCCTCAATTTTTAACTTCTATGATCAACAAACTTGCAACTGATAACTTCCGACTTCGGTATTGCATACTGTTCAGATGTGTGTATTACGGTAAAATACATTTCTTCTGTCTTCAATTCATTACAAATTAAAGTAAAATCAACATTGCTTTCTTCATTCCAATGAATAAATGTGAACGGACAGAACTGTAATAGTAATAGAATATTCTTCTTCTTTATAGAATAGTATATATTTCTGTATCTACATAATTCAGAAAACAACAATAAAGTATCATCCGTATTACTTAAAATAGTATCATTTGTGCTGATTATTAATACATTTTTATCGTTTTCTTGGTAAGTATTTTTTAATTGTGAAAGAATAATTTCAACTAGAATTCAGCTATTCTGTTTTAAAGCTACATATTAAAATTCATATCGAGATCTTACAATTATAAAATTTTGCTGTGTAGTATGTTATCTAAAAGTAATGAAGAGATAATCTATGTATATATTATTTGAAAATAAAATTTTGAAACGAAGAACATTTCATTTTGGAATTCTCCAGATTTATAAATCAGATAAGTGTTATGATTTTTATAATAAAAAATTTTCTTGTAAATAATTTTTTTCTTCTTATTTGATGAGAGTTCTCTACAGAATGGTTTTTTACGTCTGATTAAGAACTATAAGGAAAAAAAAAGAAACAACATGGAAGTTTTTTATTTCAATATGAGGAATTTTTAAAATTGTTTTTTTTATCCTAAGAATTCTTTATTTTATGTTTTTTACTTTATAATTTTTTGATAAAAATTGTAGTTAAAATAATTGTTTTGAAAAATTAAATGGTATAAATGGTGTTTATGTATACGTTTTGCATATTCTAATGTTTGAAGTAATATGATTCAGAAAAGTATGGAATAAAATTTCGGTATTTACGTATTAACGCCACCGCAACTACAGATTTTGTGGTTTTTAAGTGCCGCCAATCTACACCTAAAATTTTTGCGACAAATCATAAAATAAAACACTTTATTTAAAATCAAAACACTTTCAAATTTTAAAAATTTTGATTTAAAATCAAAGTAGTTAATCGAAATTTCGGTGGAAAATGGGCCGATATAGAGTTTAACATAGATTCAAAAAAAATCTCTACTTTCTTTCGTCGCCATATGAACTCTAATAAATAAGATTCCAAGTGAAATTACATTTCCAAAACGTTCGTTTACCATAATAAAGTTTCATGTCATGAGAATTGGTACATTTTCATTTTTTTGGTGAAATATTTCGCTCATGAAAAATAAAATTGCATCTTGTTTTGTTTTTGGCAAATCCCAAAGACGAATTTTCGTAGCACTAAAAAATGGCGTCAAAAAAGAATTTGTATTTATTTATTTTTTTCGTAAGCATTCTTTATTTTACGTTTTTCAGTTTCTAAATAATGATTTTTATTGAAAAAAAATGTTTATAAAAATTTTTGTTAAAAAACTTTTTTTTACAAAATTGAAGTACTCTTTTTATTCATTTTAATTTTTGAAGTAATATGATTCTTAAAGCTATGGAAAGTTTAAATAGGCCTTTCATGTTATATCATTAAATTTAGCAGAACTATTTCTCGGGCAGTAGGTTTTAACTATTATAAGAATATACATATTTTTTTTTCTGTTTATGTAGAAATATTTTTCCGATGTGCTTTGGATGTTCCTTCTCTAAAAAAAAAAGAAAGATACCATTTTGTTCTCGCTTGCATAAGAAAGAATATCAATCATTTTTCTTTTTTAAATTTAATAAGCCACAATTAAGATGGAACGTTGCAATGCTACACGCTACATTAAAGACGTCTTTAAAGTAACTGAATGACTGTTCATATAGAAATCGCAGGTATTCGTCTCATACAACAACGCCCCCTATAGTTTGTTGCGATCGGGAATTCCTTTATGTCTTATATAAATTTTATGCTGAAGACAACCGAACTAATATTAAAATTTATGTGGGAAAACCAGATCCTACCATGTGATTTACCAGCTAGTAAAAATATATTGACAACTTAATTAAAATAAAATTATATTCTGACTCAATTTTTACAAAAAACAAGAAAGATAACACCTTATTTTTACACAAAATTTTTGTTCTATAATACCACCATAGCAACCAATGATACAAACTTTAACGTACAGCTTACACATACTCGAATAACAAGTGAATTAAGATCTAGCTTGCAACTTACATATACTCAAATAGCAAATAAATAAAATCTAGTACTTTTAACAGGTATTTTAAGGTTTAGAGAAAACTGAGTTCAGGTTTCAACTGCCGTTTTCCAAACCAATTATGGCAGGATTACGCATTGAAGTTATCCTGCCATAATTTGTTTGATGTTTTGAAAGTATCTTTTGAATGACTCCAGGTTTACCTGAACTCTCTTTACTATTATTATTCACGAAAACATCTCTCGCGGCACAATTATGTTTATTACAGTAATTTTGTATTAAATCACTTTTCTGATTGGCATAATGCTTTGTCATAGCAGAGAAGTGTGGATTCTGTTTGGAATGTTTACTTCATATTCACAGATTGAGTTCATTTGATGTGTGTTATTAAACTGTTACCCAATCTACATTTCTCTGCCGTTTCCGCGATTAAAGTATATTTTCAGTCAAGGAAAGCATACATAATAGCGTCGATAGAAATAGTAAGTAATCGAAATCTGTGGAAACACTATGAAGGAAGGTGGGATATAAAAAAACCTAAACCTGTTCGATTGCCTAGGAGAGGTGAAAGACAAACACCTCCGAATGTCAAATTTATTTAAATAAAGCACAAATTAGTGATACGTTATATTTCAAAAATATTTTTCTTCACTTGCGTCTAAAAATTACAAGACATGTTGTTTGTTTTACTTTATGATTTAGGGGACAATTTTCTCAAAAGACGAATTATTTAAACGTCGGAGTAGCAGCATTATTTGTTAGTTTCATCATTCATTTTTTATGATGTTTACTTGTTAAATGCATTCATTGCGAAAATAATCTAGTTTTTTTTTTTTTTTCAGTTTCAAGTGAATCAATTGGAGGATGATGGTAAGCGCTACAGAAATTTTTGGTTTTATAGGACGCCTCTAATAATACGAAAGCATAATTTTAAATCCTCTTCTCCACTTGTTTGCTAAATTAGCATATTTCTCTCGGTGGTGGAACGACTGAAACATTATCCATCGGCATAAGATTCTTTTTTTTTGAAAAATTCCTACTAAGACTAACTAAGCAGTTGGTTTAAAAGCGAATTTTAGAACTTTTTTGCCAAGAAAAATAAAAAAAGAAGTTCACAATTTAAGTGCTTTAAACTTGAAGCAAAGTTAGAATTTTAAAATAAACATACCATTTTACCATAAAGAATAAACTAGACTGTAGAAGAGATAAATAACGTAAAAATTTAAGAAATATTAAGCATTTTTAAAAATCGTCAATTTGGCGAAATTTTACTAAAAACTAATAAATATTATTCTTAATTTTTGCAAATTTTTTTGAGTCCAGACAATGCAGCTTTAGAATTACTTTTTAAATATTAAAAAAAATTAAATCATACAGCTTTTATTTTCACAAAACAGTAATTTTTCTTCCTGTTTATATATTGCGCCATTTTTCTAATTAGCATTGAAGACGCTGTCTGCACTTTTTGTTCATACTTTGTACTCTTTGTTCGCTGGTTGTACTCTTTCATTTTAGATGCTGCTTTCTTAAATTTATTAACCCCCTATTTTATTGTTAAGCTTTAATTTAATATATTATTTGTAATAAAGTCAATAAAGTTTTTCTTCGAAATCTTTATTAACAGGATTAATATGTTTTCAGGAGAGATACTTATCAATAACTATAATAATACACTCAAATGACAAGGTTTTTCAACCGAACATGTGTGAGGAAATATTTAAACCTAATTATTTAAAACAAAAAGAAGAAAAAACGAATTTGAAGAGTAGAAAAATTTAATTACAGAATGCTAGAATGGATTGGTTATTTTTGAAATTGATTGTAATTTATAATTTTTGCTCCATCATAGCTTCTTTTGGATGGAAAGGTTTATCTAAGACTATTCTGATAATTAAATTGCACAACGGTTAAATTTTCTGTTCATTCTTTTAGAAGAAAATTTCGACGAAACCGAGAGAATAGTCAATGGAAAAACAGCAGGAAAAAACGAATTTCCATTTTCGGTAAGTTACCACTAAATAGTTTTTGTTTATTTTGTGCTATAAGAACGGGACCCCTATGTGATATATATATATATATATATATATATATATATATATATATATATATATATATATATATATATATATATATATATATATATATATATATATATATATATATATATATATATATATATATATATATATATATATATATATATATATATATATATATATATATATATATATATATATATATATATATATATATATATATATATATATATATATATATATATATATATATATATATATATATACGTGTAGGAAACCAGTTTCTCAAACCCGTATTAAGCAGATTAATGTAGAATGTGCTAAGTAAAAAAGAAGAACACGTTTTTATCTAATGATTGGATTTTCGCGTACTAACATACGGATTTATGTATTCGAGTTCAATATACCTTAAATATGGCAGTAATTTCTGCAAAGGCTATTTTAAGTTACGAAATCAAACATAAGAACGTTTTTCTGAATAAACATGCTTTGAAAGAATAGCTCCAGAGGAAAAAAAAATTTACAAATATAGCTGTTTTTGGCAAACAGTATCAGACTCATTTAATTTTATTCTGTGATTTAAAATTATTTAGTTTAAAACTGGTGTAAAAACTCTTATTCTCTAAAAATTCTAAAAAAAGATATTAAAATTATTTCTCACATTGATTATGTCTTTAGATAAGCGAATTTTATATTTGTGTGCAAAAAATTTTCGATTAGCTCTAAAACTTCGTGAGATATAGCTAGCTTATTTAATATGCATAAAAAATAATTAAGATTAAGAAGGCCAAACTTTCGACAGTTTTCCTGCCAAAACTTTCGAGACCCTACTTTTTCAATAACGGGTACCCCGCATAATTTGAAAAACAAAAATTCTAGCCATAGAATCAAAGGCATTTAGTCAGAGAAAGTACGTTTTCGTGTCTGATTCTATCATTTAATTAATAGTTAGCATGAGCTATTTAACATATTTTAGTTTCCTCCTTTTGAACTAAAAAGAGTGAACCAAAGTTTGCAAAAATCTAATCAATGGAACGAAAATTATTTGAAGTGATTTTTATTCTATATATAACATTCCCGTGCTATAAAGAAGTAAATTATTTTTAAAAAAAACAACAACTTGATAATATTGTTTACATAAGCAGATAAAGGCCAGATAGCGTGGTTGGTAGGCCCATGTCCAACAGATCATGAGTTCGAACCCCACCAGCTGAAGACTCCTCATGCACAAAATGGTTTCTGGTACACGCTAAATCTGTCGGGGACACAAAATCCTCCAATTTTCTATAAAAAATCAATACTCGTGGGGGAAAACGGGATAGCCTAGTTGGTAGGGCTGTGGTCCAATGTCCAAGAGGTCATAGGTTCGATGCCCGCAGGCCGGAGACTCCAAGTGTAGTAGATGGTGACTGATGCAAGCTAAATCTGTCGTGTCACAAAGTCCTCCATGTTCCCATAAAAAATCATATCTCTGGGGGTACTGATCCAGGAGTTTCCTGGCCTTCTGGATTGGGTTCAAAAATACAAGGTTACGCAGTTGAACATTAGTAGTCGTGAACCCAAAATTGGATCGACTGTTCAACGACGGTTATAAAATAAAAAATAAAATACACGTGGGAAGGGGGGGGGGGAACTGGATCGGAAATTGATCGAGCTCTGGTTCAGGTCAAGATTACAATCTGCGGAGGGATGCGGTGAATCTGCCCTGCCTGTGAAACGGGCTGTGAGGTATGTGTGTGGTAGAAGTCGACTTCTTGGTCATAGATGGCGTCACTGAGAAAAAGGAGAAGTGCACGCCTCTGCCTAAAAATAAACTTTTTAGTATCGACAATTGATATAAAAAAAACAACAAAAACAGATATTTTTGTGAGTGAGTTTAAGCATTTATGTTGTTTCTTTTACAGGTAGCTCTCTACTATCGTGATCGATATGTGTGCACAGCATCTATCATATCAGAGAGAGATGTCCTTACAGCAGGACACTGTGTTGTATTGTAAGGGTTTTATTATTGAAATCCCTCTATTTATAGTTTTTCTACGATAAGAACTCCCCCCGCCACAAAGTCCGAGGCTATATGCTGCTATGAAAACAAGAATAGCGCATTCCAGGTCGTGTAGTTTCTCTTTCCTCTAGAGCTAACACAACAGACAGACGAAAAAGATACCCTTTTTTTCGCCGACCCCACTCCCCTACTTGAAATAGTTATACCTCGTTACCATAGACACCGCTACAGGTCCAGACGAATGGCTGGAGCAGTTCTTACTTTAGACAAACTATACCTCATACTTAGCATTTAAGTAAAATTATGTAGATGAGGGTTTTTCTTTTGACACAAAATTAGTGAGACCAACAGAAGAGAAATCGTCGCATAAAAAGAAAGAAAAAGTTATAAACAGAACTAGTATATAAAACAATTTTATCTTGAAGCATCTTTTGATAGAAGAAGGTTGACATTGTCGATTTCTACACAATATTTTGCAACCTGGGAGAGAGAGAATGGCTAATTTTATTTTTTAATTTAGTGTAGAAATTGATATTTAACAGCACCAAAACTATAAATCATGTTTTATTTTTTTTAATTTAACTCGGATTTATTACTTCCTTCTACTTTGAATAGTAATATTGAAAATTCGTTATTAAAGAAAAGGTAAATCGATTCAATGCACCAGATCGAAAAAATATATTTAAAGTTACGTCAAAAACGCATATTTTCATTTTATTGATTTTTTTTTCTTTTTAATAAAAGAAAAAATAATTTATACGTTTCGTCCATTGACTGAAAGAAGACTTTTGACACTGAAGAATCTTCACTAGCGCTGTTTTCTCCACCACCACCACCCCCCCCCTAAAAAACTCCTTAAACGAGTTTCTACGTAACCTTCTTCTTAACTAACTAATGGACAAGTTTTTAACTATCCAATGGAACTAACTCTTTAATTCCCAACAAAGAACTGGTAACTTCAGGAGTCGTCTAACGGCAAGCGAATCCTAGTTCCGTAATTTATTTAGTTTCTGAACTTCGTCTATGAGGTTTTGCAGCTGGCTGACTCTTATACTGTCTACCTAACCAGAGATCTCCTTCTGTCACACGGAAACAAGTAAAAATGGCAATTCAAAGATAGGAACTCGTGATATTTCTCTTGACGATCCGAATCAAAACCTGTCTTAATTGCTTACTACTACAAGAAATGGTTTAACCTCGCAACGATAATCACCAACAGTGCTCTAGATAATTGGAGAAGGAGAGCCGCGGTGGCTCAAGGGATAGAGAGTTCGCCTTCCAATGAGGTGAACCGTGTTCGAATCCCAGCGATAATGGGTCGATACGAATTCTGCACCCGGTTTGCACTAACCACACTGCTGACCTAAAATATCCTCAGTGATAGACGGATCATGTGTTAGAGTCTTGTCGTCAGACTATCAGTAGGAGACTTTTGTAGTTTCCTTCTCCATGTAACGCACCTACCGGTCAGGTGGACGAGCGGTCATCTCGCCTTACTGTGAAGCCAATGGTTAGGTTCAAATCCCACTCTGCGTGACGTGTGAATGTGGCCCACCGTATAAACGGGTATCTGTGGCAGTGTGGCGTGAGTAATGTTGCTCGCCTTCGTGACTTAGGTTCACAGGTGCCCACTGGGAAAGTTTAATGAGCAACACTTCCGGCATCTTCCCAGGTGAAGAACAAAAGTTCAGTAGTACCTGCCGTTAAAAAAATCGTCATGTAACGCATATGCGGATTAGTTCCATCAAAAAGTCCTACACGAAGGCAAGTTCCTCCCATTGCTTAATCCAGGAGTGCCCTTGTCTTTTGGATTGGGTTCAAAATTACAAGGCTACCGAGTTGAACATAAGTAGTCATGAACCCTATAAATTGGGTCAACTGTTCAACGACGGTTATAAAATAAAATTGGAGAAGGAAGCTCTTTAGTGTGAAATTCAAAATGTCTTTTCAGCAACGGAATTGTGCAGAATCCTGAGGATTTCAGCGGTGTTATTGGCAACGTGAATAAGGAATCGGGAACAAGAATTAGATTCACGAATGTAACGCCTCATCCTCAATACAATAATCTTAAGAATGACGTGGCTCTCCTGACTGCAGCAGAGCCCATAAGGTACAGTGATGGAGTGCGCGCTGTCTGTCTCTCAACAACAAAAAAGAAATTATACTTAAAACCGGTCATTTCAGCCGGTTGGGGAATCACTACAAGAGATACAAGTAAGAATTATTATCCTTTTGCAACATTTTCAATTAAAACTTAAAAATCCAACTGTAACACACATTCCCAGATAGCAAAATAGGGTTCGTTTTCACTCAGCAAAAACCTTTTCGTGTAAACCTAAAAAGGTTTGTTGCGCGGTTTATGTGTAAACCTTCTAATCTTAAAACGAGATCTGTGACAATCTGCTCTGTTCTACGCACCCTCATCCAAAACCTCGGAAAACAACCTTCAATCGATGTTGACTTAGGGTTTTCAAGCGTGAAAAAATCTTTGAACAAAGCTAGTCTTAAGGTGAAAATAATTATAAGGTTTCTTTTCGCAACGTCTCCTATGCTGATGTAAAATCCACCTTCTCATGAAATTTTAATGGACAATGCAATTTGATCCTATCGCTAGTGTGACGTCAGATAAAATGTCATTATGGACCTAAGTGACCATTTTACCTAAGTGGCAATACTTTAAAAAAAAGTTTTTAATATAATTTTCAACTATTTTAGGATGAAAGGTTTGAAATTGCAATATTTTTGCTTTGTTGAAAAAAGGTTTTTAGTGCAAACATTTTCGTGACAATAAAAAGAAAATTCCGACCCGTAAGATTACATGCTTTCTGGGATTTAAGTAAGGTAGTTAATTTACGTCGCACTAGAGCGGCACAATTTGCTACTGGCGACGGTCTGACATTAACTTAAAAAATTCCCGGATGTTGTTTGTTTACGTCGCACTAGAACTGCACAATGGGCTATCGATGAGGGTCTGGGAAACATTCCTAAGGATGATCCGAACACAAGCCATCGCAATCCTCTGCTTTGGTAGCCTGCATCACACTTTACAGTAGAGCAGTTTAACGAGGACCCTCGGTCCCTACGCAGGCTGATCAAAGGGGTTTTCACAGCACTTCGGTGTTCTGCTGCTGGGTCTTTAGGATCAGTCCGTTCCTTTAGAGACTATATGGCCAAAATTTGTAGTTTTCATGATGGTTAATCCAGGATTTTCTGCTCCCCCTCCCTCAAGTATGATAGGCTCTCTCCTATTTCCGCAAACAACAAAAATACACAGGAAATTTTTATTTAACCAACAATTTCTTAGCTACATCGGATCTATCTCAATTAGATCCACTGATTAGAATTATTTTGTAAAATCTTATTTCCATACGACAAAAATTAATACGATGAAAAAGATGACAAACAAAGTGTCTTTAATAATCATATTATTTAAACAATTCAGACCCAAATTTAATTTAGTTAAATATTTGTTCAAATGTTAAAAAATTTAAAAAGCAAGTTTAAATTATTTTCTGGAAAAACATTCAAAATTGTGATTTAATATTTTAATGTGCCAATTTAAATATATATTTTCAGTTCTGAATTGTTTTTGTGGCTGAGTATTGGTGATCAAAAACAAAAAATTTATCTTTTTTTTCCCCGCAGACAGCACAGTTACTCCTGATAACCTACAGTACACGAATCTGCGTGTTTACCCGAATAGAAAATGCGCTAAGCTCTACAATACTAAAAAAGTTCCTGATTCCATTATGTGCGCCGGAGCACTGAATACTGGTCTTTGCTCGGTAAGTATTCACTGCATCGAACAAAGTAATCATAGATTATGACCAGTGGTCGGAACAGGTAGCGAAACTACTGAAGTCGCTGCCGTAGTGTACTTTTTAAAGTGTACTGAGTAGTGAGATACAAAAAAAACAATAGTTTGTCGCGATTCCAAATTTAGAAAACTTCCAGTGTATCCCTCCGCTGTGTTATGCTGACGAGGCGATGTGTGAATAGGCTTAATATTCTAAGAAGTTTTATTATTGTGATTCTTATTTAAATTCACGCGTAATTTTACCATTCATAAGAATTTCCTATAATTTATAAATTCTAACAGGTCTTGAGTCTGAAACAGATTTAACAAAATTAATATGACAGCATAAAAAAAGTGTAAGGTTAGCCATGTTTTGAGTGTTATCCCTAATTAGGCTATATTTGTGTAAAATAGCACCGTTTGTTATTCTTTGAGTAGCAAAGCTTGCGGAGTCTTTCGAATTCATTTGTTTCGTTGAAAGTTAGATTGAAAGAAAGGTTGAAAACAGTGCAATAATATTGGATGGTGCGTTTTTTTAAGCTCAGTCGGAAGTAATAACCCGGAAGTCTTACGACGTATTTTGATTCCTAGCGCCATCTAGGTTTAGTTATACACGGTCGACCCTTGAACAAAAAATGAATAAAATAAAGATTTTTTTGATAATAACTTAAAATCCGTAACAAAAGCATTTATTTGATTTTTTTTTTAAATGTAAAGCAATAAAATTGCATTGTTAGTTATTTTAATAGGTAATTAAGACACACAGTTACCCATTTTTCAAACTTTTAAAAAAAAGAAGAAATAAACTTTTTTTTTTTTTTATTCCAAGCAAATGTGTCTTTTTTATTTCCAACATTCTTTGAGAAGACTTTTTCATCAGAAAAATAGTTTTGTTTTATTTAAGATTCAGTGAGCGCTTATTTTTATGCAATTTATCTCATCTAATCCTTCACTTTTACAAAACCAACAATACCGGACCTTCATGTCCACCGGTCCTTCCATCATCGGACCTTCCATCATCGGGTAATCGGGGGTCAAGGTTCATCATCGGACCTTCATGTCAATCACCTCCCTTCAAATACCATATAATAAGTTTCAGAGTTTAAAATAAAATTTGCACAAGTATCCGTTAGAGATTTAAAGAATTTTTTAATCGGTTTCGCTTCGCTTTTTATTACTGTGAATTTTGTCAATTCACAATTTTCTAAAAAATATTGCTAAAGAGTTCTAATTATACTTCTGATTATATTTTAGGCAATTGACTACGGGCTCACCTTCTTAACTATTTCAGTCTAAACATTTACCTCAATATTTGTTACCAAGAAAGAGGTTATAATACGTTCTGCTTGATTCTGTGTGACAAAGAAAATCTCACCAGATGCGGAAAGCGGTATTAGATATTGAACAAAATTAAGGCTAATATTTACGTTTTTGGCTAAAAGGTTGGTTAGGAGTTATCCTTGTTACGTTATTGGCGTGCTGGCGTGAATTTCTGAAACGAACGTTGCACGGGAAAATGAGCTTTGCTTATTTGTATACTTTGTATAAGAGATTTGAGCTACTTCTGTTCTTAGTGCAAAAAATTACGGGTTTAAGAGTGTTAGTACTAAATCCTCTCAACCAGTGGTCGGAAAAACTACATTTTCTTTGTAATTAAGTACAACAAATACTTTGTTACTACTATAGTTAACTACAACTATTTTTTTTTTAATGTAGCGACTACAAACTACTTTCGAAATGTAGAAGCTATGCTTTTAAAAGACAAAAACTGGAGAATTTAATTTTCACCAATGTTCAAAATGATTTTGAATAAAAAAATAGGCTTGGTTAAATGTGAAGAGTCATTAAGAAGTTTTAATTCATGTTTACATTAAATAGTTTTGTATTCTAAAGCTTTTTTTACGAATTTGTTCTTTTAACTTTTAAACTCTATGCTTTTCCCGACAGGGAATATTTAATTAAAAAAATGCCAGGAAATTATCAAATTTTTGCCATTTAAGTGATCAATGTCTATTTATATCCTCCAAGAAATAAAGTACAGTGCGGAAAAAAGAAAAACGGACCACCCTGAATTATTTTTGACGTTATGATCGGATCTTCATGTTCTAGGACTCAATCTTAATGGTTTGAGGGAGTGACTTCGAATATGCTAATTAAATAATACAGACGATATTTTAAGTTACAACATAAGACCCAAAAGCGCCCTTTATAGTTCCTGTGAAATCAAATTTTTAGAATGTCAGATATTAAAAATTTGATATTTCAGGAACTATTCGACAGATTTCGCACCGATTTTTCCAAGCATCAGACGTAGATCTCATTCACATTTTTAGATCTCTTATCAAGAAGCATTATTATTGCCTACGTTGACGGGCCCACGAAGTGTTTGCACCAATCACATATAAAAAAAATTTCGCGTTTGAACTTTATTTAACTAACGTTAAAATTAATTACCAGGAATCGCTACTGTTATTTTTTTACTTTTTATTTTTTTGTATCGCAATACTGACTACTCTACTTCTTTTAAAAAAGTAGCGCACTGCTCTACAAATTACAGAAAAAAGTAGCGACTACAATAGTTCCGCTTATTGTAGCGCATTAATTCCGACCACTGCTCACATATATTTGAATCCAGTGGTGATCACCTATGAATCTCTCTGATACATTACAGGGTGATTCCGGAGGACCCTTGGTGATGAAAAAGGGCAGAAATGATTATGTGCAGGTGGGTGTCGCGTCATTTGTCAATCAGATATTCGGCTGTGCTCGCCTTCTGGGTCCTGCAGGTTTCTCAAGAGTTTCTCATTACATAGATTTCATCATGAGTAATGCCAAAGGAAAAGTCTGCCTCGAATGAAGACGAATTTAACTAAATAATAAATTTTATTTTTCTCCTTATCATTGCCTCTTACTTAATAAAACACATTATCTGATCACATTATTGGGTTATTCAGAAAATAATTCCATTTTATAAAAAAGAAAGGCAAATTTTCTTAGAGTGAATAAATATTTTATTAAATCCTATATTATCTATTCTGATCCAATTCCTTTTGCCATCTTTCTGGCATGATTACACTCGCATAAAATGTTTGTTCTTTGCTAGCAAAAAATTGTTCCAAGTGATTTTTGACCTCCTAATAAGTTCACCCTGACTAAAGCAAGGGCATACGGAGCAGTTGCCCCCGGCCAAAACATCAAAGAGGGGCTTATCGAATAGAAAATATATTTTACGCTTCTTTCTTTATTGAACTTTTTTTAAACAAAATATGAGTACTGAATAAAATCCGTCTGTTTTATGTTAGCTTCTTCATTAATCTATCGTATGAACCCAAAAAAATCTTTATTTCGTAAATTCACGGCTTTTTAGGGCGGAATTCAGCTAAATTTTCGCAATGACGATGAACAAATTTAGCCAATCCAAAACCTTATTTTTACATATCGCAAAATACGATACGTTTAAAAAAAAATACGGGCTTCTGATTGGCTTAATTAAGCTATCGTAACTTCGGAAATTTAGCTGAATTCCGCCCTTACGTCAGCAAGGATATGAATATTTCGCAGCTAGATAGTGCAGCGCAGAGTTAACAATCAAAAAACTGCATTCGGCATGATGGACATAGAATTGTCAGAACGATATTTCGATGAGTGTGTGTGTGTGGGGGGGGGTTGAAGTAGTGAAGCAGAGAGGCTCTGAGCTTACTGTCTGAAAACCTTTTGCCCCCCCCCCCCCCCCCCAGTGATGATGCGGTTCAAAGATTTCCGTTTGAGAATCAAATCACAGCACAAATTTATTTCCGTAAGAACATTTCGAGATTAAACCTTTTCAAATAACCATGACGAGTCATCAACTAATGCCTATATTGCGCCTTCATTAGCTTAAACTGACATAATTGATCGGAATTTTGTCACTGCCAATACATCTACTCCATCGGATACTTGCTTAGGCAACATTTTTACTTTTTCGATGGGACAAATATTCCAAAAATTCTGCTTACCATATTTAAAAGGGCACCAACCAAAAAACTACTGTAATCGACCTTTTCTAAAAGCAAGTCTTGCTCTAATAAAATATATATAAAGATTATGCTGTGAAAAAAAGAATATATGGCATGCATCATAATTGATCGTAATTTTGTCACTGACATACTGCCAATACATCTACTCCATATACATCGGATACTTGCTTAGGCAATATTTTTACTTTTTCGATGGGACAAATATTCCAAAAATTCTGCTTACCATATTTAAAAGGGCACCAACCAAAAAAACTACTGCAATCGACCTTTTCTAAAAGCAAGTCTTGCTCTAATAAAATATATATAAAGATTATGCTGTGAAAAAAAGAATATAATAAAGTCCAATAATGGGAAAATGTTGTTTTCAGAACAACCCAATATATTATTAAAAGGATGATTAATTGTTTTAAAGTAATGACTCTCTTAAATAATATAGTGTTAAGTATTAGCGTAATTAAACTATTGTATATTACATGTTGCTATCTTAACACTAAACCCAATTCTGATTTGACTCATAGTTAAAGAGTTCTTTTTTTATTCTTTTATTTGAGAATTTTTATTATAATATAATGTTACAATTAATAGGAATTATGCCCAATAGAAAGTAAAGTGATCACTGATACAAAAAGTAAGCTTTATCGTCTTCAAAACTTGCCGACAGGGAATAGTTAAAAGAGTAAATTAGACAAGAACTGAAAACTAGAACAAAATGTTTAAAAAAAATAAATAAATAAACGCAATTTATTTTATTCTCCTTTATGAAATGAAAAATAAACTAGAGATCTAAACATAATTGTGTAACTATCTACCACTATCTTTAAATGTAATAAATAAGGAATTAAAAAAACGTAACGGCCATTTATTATATAGAAAGAAAAAAAATCGGAATAAATATCGGAAGTTGATCCTGGGGGAAATTGGGGTCGTTTTAAGGCCTTCTTACAACATTCAAATTCTAAAAAACGGTACCTTAAGAAAATTGAAATTCCTAAAAACGGCCTATTCACAAAACTCTAATTTGTAAAAAAGGCTCATTCATAAAATTATAATTTGTGAAAACAGCCCCTTCACGAAATTTCACTTTATAAAAGTGATTGCACAAAATTGTTCCATGGAGGATTCTCGAAAAAACTACCAGAAGCGACGTACTTTAGGAGAACACCATCGTCACCAATTAAAACTCAAAATCAGCTTATTAAAATAGCGAGTTAAATTCGTCGAAATTCGGAAAACCTTGTTTCTTGTGGAAAAATGCGAAATGATCATCATCCGATGACGTGAAGTTACGAAGGAATTGTCTTAAATCGAACGCGTCGATACCTCAATTCGAAAGTCGGTAAGACGCCTTATTGAAAATATCAGAATTCAATTCTATGGATGGTGTTTTCAATATAAATGTAAACAATAACAATCTCGAGCTCAATACCTGCTCTAGTTCCGGTTAGAAAATTTGAAACTGTTTACTACAGCTTATTCTGCAAGGCGATATTTTCAAATGGATAATTTTGTTTTCAGTAAAAGAAGTATATTAGATAATTTATGAGCTCAAATCAGCCGTATTTCATAAAATATAAATGTTACTAAGCAATTCCGGTGAGTTTGAAGTGAAAATTTGTTTTAGTTATTTATAGATATATTATTAAAAAAGGTGTCATGGTTGCTAGATTTTGAATAACTCGTTTTCTTGGCAGTCCTGATTTGTCCTTTTCCATTTGTTTATTACTGTTTGTTCTTGTTGCAAGCTGTGCACCATCTTACGTTAGTGTTAGCATCTTTAGCATTGTAAACACAAGTAATAAGTAATCAAATACCACGTTTGCAAGAATCTCAAAACACAATGATCACGTTGTGAGCCAAATGGCTTTAAAATACACCGGAAACAGTAACCTGGAAGTATAGGCGGTATGGAGCGTTCCCTAGTCTAGAAAACACCATCCATAACCCCGTGTAAAAGAAGTTAGAATAGCTATCATGAAACGACGTGAAATTGCGATTCAATCAGCGTCAGAAAATAATAATTTAAAATCGAGCATCGTATTAAAAATATTAGAATTTGAAGAGTCACTAGCGATCTGACGAAAAATGACTGCAAATTTACGTTATAAATCAAGAGCGCTTAAAAATGATTGTAACATGATTCATTAATAAAGCAATTTGTAAAAATAAAAACATGCAGAAAAGGCTAAATAAGGATAATTAAAAAAAATAATAACATAGATTTCAAACACCATGTGAAAAGTGCCGACATAATAAATAACTGCTGTAAAAACTGTCATCAAACGATTTGAAATTATGATGGAATCATTACGATCCGAACGTGCTAAAAAGTGGTGACTCAAATATTCTCAAAATTAATATCGGAATAATAATAATAATAAAAAATTTAAAAAAAACAGGTGAAAAGAAGCCGAAGAAAGGATAAATAACTGCCGATAAAATATCATCGAGCGACGAAAAATTATAATAGAACCGTCATGGATCCAACGTTTCGAAAAAATTGATGGCTCAAATACGAAATTCGCATATCGTAAATATATAGTAATTAATTTGAAAAACAAAGGAAGTTCGAAAAACAATCGAAAAAACAAGAGAATTTGCAATTTATTAAAAAAAAATGAATAAAAAATAGTAAATGCTAAAACTGAATGTTCTTCATCAATGAAGAAATTTTCCAATGAATAATTTCCATTTTCCAAAAAATGGGCCCTAAAAAATAAAACCTGGATCGATTCTAATATAATATAGTAGTATCGCTTTATACTATCCATGTAGAACAGCAATACCAATGCTTCTCGCGAATTCTTAACAAGTGGCGAAGTTTAATAAAATGTAATGAAACATTAATTTCGAGACAAGTTAAGTTAAATTCAATTCATTTATCAAGCCAAGGTGATAGAGCAAATGGACAGAAAAGAAAAAAAAAAAAAAAAAAAAACATTTATTTATAAGAGATAAGGAGAATAAACAATGTCCGTCTATCTATTTCTTCTAGTTGAAAGTTTTCTTAAGTCGTAATACCATGTCATTCTACAGCTACGAGAAAATTGGTTCCCTGCCAAATGGGTGAATACATTCCATGGGAAAAGTGTTCCATGGAGAATGTTTCCGTGAAGATAGTATGCTTGGCACTCGCCAAATCAAACTCCCTGACTTTTTCGGATTTTAACTCAAAATTGTTAAGTTTTGCAGAAAGTAATGAGTACGAGTACCCGACCAATGAGGCCATCTCAGTCATGAATAGTTGACGATGTTGTAGATAAAATTCTCAGTACCCGAAGGTAAACAGCTAAGAGAAGAGTTGATCCGCTGTAAACCGACGTCTATTTTGCTGTAAACTTTTAAATATGTTGAATTTCTTTGATTTTTAGAGCTATTTTCGAATTCCCTAACTTTTCCAGGTAGCGTAGCAACCTTAATTTTATTCACGGATTTTTTTTTTCCCTTTAAATTATTGATTTAGGGTATAAATATAATTTATAAGTATAATGTGATTTTATAAAACCTAAATTCAATGATGTTGAAGTTTTATCCGGAAATAATTAAGAGGAGAATGCCTGCAAATTATTATTTGATGTTAAAAATAGACAAAAATAAAAAGGGCCGACCGGACTGTACAGTGGTCAATGGAGTTAGGTACCGATTCGATTATTCAAATCACTGAATTGATTCGAATCACTAAATTGCAACTGATCCGTATCAGTTGATTCGAGTCAATAATTCAAATCAATCAAAATAGATTTAAATTATAATGAATAATTGTTTCTTAAATTTCAGTTAGTTTTGTTTCCCAGAGATGCTATGTCATATACAGTTAAAAATTTCTTGTAAAACCTGAGAGATTTTTCTTACATATTCATTATTAAGGAATTAAGATTTTCCAATTAAAGAATTCGATAAATTCAGATAAAAAATAAATAAAAATGTAAAACATATTTCTTTTATAGTTTAATAAAATTTACCATGTTTAAAAGTATCTATAGTTAAAGTATCAACATTTCAAATATAATTATACAAAAGATATAACAAGTATATTTATTTACTTGAAAGAATTTATTGATGAGAAAGAATAGTAAATTTTTTTCTATCGATATTTGTTAAAAGAAAAATAGTGATAAATAAGTAAACTTTTTCGAAATTTTTAATTGAAGCATTTGATTCGAATCACGTGATTCGCAATCAAGGCCTTTAAGTCATGTTATTCAAATCAGTGATCCAAATTGTTATATTCGAAAACAGATCTGAACAATTGATTCGAAATTCGAATCTATGATCCGAAACATATGATTTGAATTAGTGACTTGAGTTAATTAATTCAAATCAAATTGATTTGAATTGATTGATTCAAATCAGTGATCTGAATTACTCGATTCTAATAATTGATGCGAATCGCATGATTCGAATCACTGATCTGAACCATTTGATTTGAATAGCCATCCGAATCGCATGATTTGAATCAGTGAGCTGAATCACTTAATTCGGATAGGGCTCCGGATAGTCATTTGTCTTAAGTCGCATTTTTTATTACAAAAAATCCCGCAGTCGCAGTGGACTAATCGTAAAGACACTGTTCCCTGTAGAACACCGAAGTCAAGCATCACTGGCTGTGGTCAATAAGCGGGTGGGTGACCACTTTGAATCAACTGGTATGAGGACTAAGGGTGCGAGGTATGGGTCATCGTTAAACTGTTCTATCGTACTAAGTGCTCGACTTCGTGCGCAGTTCGCCGGGCTATCAAAACAGGGTCTCCTCTGTAGAGGATCAAAATTGCGATGACATGTCTTCGAATCATCCTCAGGAATGTTTCACAGATAGTCGCCAATAGCCCATTGTGTGCGACGTAAATAAAGTACCTATTTGATGGTCAAAAAGATATTAATTGCATAACTATTACAGATATGCTCAGAGTAGAAACGTAAATATTTTTGAACATAAAATGTGATATAAGAATAATCAAAGGCAAAAGTATAGCAAAAAAAAAAAAAAAAAAAAGTTTAATATAAGAAGAATTAAACGCGAAAAGTATTAATTAATCCTTTTTTTTTCTTTCGAAATAACACTTTTGGAAAAAGAAAAGCAAATCAATTGAAACAGGTAACAACAATAAAATCTCTACCGTTATCTAAATTAATGCAGAGCCTACAGATCCCCTTCTCAAAATTTAATATTCTTGAGAGTTGGGAGGCTGTAGAAAGAGAAACATCGGTTATTTACGATAAAAAGAGTCGCAATAATTTATATATATAGCTTGTCCATCGAAAGAACTTCTCTCTCCACAAAGTCTAAAGTCGTCTGCTGCTATGGGAACAAGAAAAATCGCATTTCAAAGAAGTGAAATGCGATTCGCCAACCCGAGCCAAATCCTGTCTTTAATTATGACCCGACACCCCTACTTGAAATAGTTTAACCTCGTAATCATAGTCACCGCCACTTCTACAGACGATCGGCATGGGGAATTCTTTACATAGACAAACTATACTAATATGTCAGAACCCGCCCCTTTTTTTCTAAATGATTCGCGACCAATATTCGCGAATCTTGGCTGAATAAGGGTTCAAAAGGCCGTTATTTTTTAGATATTGGTCCTTTTAAAAATAGTCCGATTCACCGGATATTTTACAGCCACTTTACAGCGAATATAGGCCCTATACAGAATAGTCAGATTTACCCGATATGTTATACTCATTTTTAGGCCAATATAGGTCCTATTTTAGCCCTATATAGGACCCATATTGAGCCAAACTAGAGTCAAGATAAGATTGTTGCTAGAGTATTAGGTAGAGTTCATTTTATTTTTTCACTGCTATTCTTTTTTTATAAAATAGGTAAAATAAAATTAAATAAACAGGTAGTAGTATTTGACTACTATAAACTGTAACTCTGTAGCCTGGTAATTTTGAGCCCAGTACGAGAGAGCTCCTGGATCAAACTAACTTTCGTGGAAAACTTAAGACTTTTTTTCGCAATCGAACGCAAATCGAAAAAAAGAACTTTAATTGAAAAAAATGTTCTGTTCATTCAAGAAAAACTTCAAAAAAAAACAACAACAAAAATATGAAAATAAAATAAAAAAACTGCTGTATTTTAAAAAAAAAGGGCCATACTAAGCTACTGAAACTTATAGAGAAAAAATTAATACTTAGACATGGTTCTCAAAAGGTTGCTGATTATAAAGGCTGATATTATAGTAAGCATTTTTGTTTAACATCTATATATATATTTTTTGGGTCAACATAAATTCTTTAAATTGTCACACAAAACAATTTGCGAATTTTTCAAGCAAGAATATCATTAAATCAACATAATTTTTGCCCCTAA
Source organism: Parasteatoda lunata (assembly GCA_949128135.1). Taxonomy (NCBI): domain Eukaryota; kingdom Metazoa; phylum Arthropoda; class Arachnida; order Araneae; family Theridiidae; genus Parasteatoda; species Parasteatoda lunata. Next base: position 5,918,763 of record OX421971.1, read on the forward strand.
ATAAAAAAATAATATCTATCATTTTAGAGAATCAAGAATACAAATTAAAATTGTAACATTTTTTGCTTGCCTAACTCAAATAGCTTTCAGCCTCAAAATGAAAAGGCTCTTTTTATTTGACATTATTTCTTTACAATTGTATGTCTATATTATCAATGAGGCATTAAACTTGTGAACCTATAGTCCTGTTTGCAGCAGTTTAATCAATTCTTTCATTGCAGTGCGACATCATCACTTATGAAAAATAACAATATTTTCATTAAAATATAATACATATTTGTATGAAATTAATATTTTTTAAGGAACAAAGAGATAAATCGATGAAATTTAGTCTCGTGACCAGACTGATTTCAGTCCCTAGGACTGAAGACTGGCCCCCATGAGAGGAAGAGCAATTTAAGCAAAAAAAGATCTTTTTGCACCAATCACTAGATAAATGTACTAGTGCACCAATCACTGGTTTCGTAATTGTTTATGCTTTCCAAAACAGACTTCTTGTGTCTTTTCATAGAAAATCACTCAAACATATGTTTTTGCAACAATGAATCAAGAGAATAAAAGTGACACGTGTTGTAATATATTCTTCTTACGGCTCAATTTAAGCACTATATATACATTCGGAAATCCAACTACTATAGCGATAGCTGAGACTTGTTTAAACAAGAATTAAATGTTGTTGACATTACGTTTTAAATGAAAAAGAAGAGTAATGAAAGTGCCTCATAATTTATTTATAATTATTTAGTGTCCGTAATTCTATTTGATCAATAAATAATTACAAAATATTTTACTAAAAGGTAAGTGTTTGTTTTATATACTCTGGAAAAAACTCATACAACTGGCCAATCAAATTTTATATATTGAAATTGTCACTGTTTAAGAGGTCTATGATATTATTTATTTTTATTTTAAATATGCTTTCTTAAATGGAAAGATATATAAATACTTTTGTATTTGAATAAATAAAAAATATACGAGAAAAAAATTTAATCTAAGGGTCCCGCGTACGCTTAATCCGCCCCTGTTGCTACTATTACATTAATTTTGATAAATTATTATGATTTCAATCGATTTTGCAGAGCTGCCAATCTTAGGAATCAAAAATTCGGAACACTATATGCGACAAAATTATACACATCAATTACGAGAGTAAAACAAACATTTAAATAATAACATTAATAGACATATATTTAACTACCTTACGTAAATTAGTGAAACAAAACTATAAACACTATCTTTTGAGGGAAATTTATAATATTAATATTTTATAATTAGGAATACCGGTATGATAATTTAAAAACAACCATTACCTATAAATATATAATTATTATTCTCCATATTATAAAACATGGGTAAATAATCTACATCATAAACAAATATTTCTGATGCAAGTGTTTAAATACTATTAAAAAAATGTTGTTTTTAAATAATAATAGTTGTTTAAAATTCAATTTAGTGAAATGATCAGCAATAGCTATTGGAATAGTATTTCTCAATAAAAAGCTACTAAAAATTACTTCGGCACAATAATCACAAAAACGTACTTGCGGCGATCAGAACAAGAGACTGGTTTAAAAACAAAAATACAGCAATTTTACGAAAATTCGGATTTTTATAAAAATATCAGATTTTCAAATTTGATTTAAAAATTAGGAACAAATTCGAAAAATTCTGAACAGTTGGCAGCTATGATTTTGTTTTCCAGGGTGCGTAGCCAAATTATTCAATAAAAAATAAGCACCTTTTAAGCACTCAAAAAATAATTTTAAGCACTTTTAAAAAATATAATTAGGCAGGGTTGGCAAGTTTTTGACAATCGACGGTTTTATCAAAAAAAAAAAAAAAAACCTTTTGGCATTGTTTACGACATTTGTCAAAAATCATGAAATTTTGAATTTTAAAACGAATAGCGTTTTTATACATTATGGACTGACTATACTCTGAAATAGATTGGAGTTGAATTAATTATGAAAACGTTGAATAGAACAATGTGAATTGTCTTCTTGCACAATTCGAAGCAATAATCAACATAGTAAAGGAAAAATCTCATTTTGAAAAAGGAAAAATTAAGCACTTTTTTTTAAAAAAAAATTAAAAAAGCACCTTTAAGGGCTTTTAAAAAAACGAAAATAAGCACCTTTAAAAAACGCTACGCACCCTGTTTTCTATTCTTTGTAATACATATGTAGGTTTATTCAAGAATTGTGTAAAATCAAATTTTCTTTCCTTGTCTACGAAAAAATTGCCTATTTACAATAAAATAACTTCCTTTTCTAAAAATAATTTGAAAAAGTTATTGTAACCTTAAGTGTAATTTGGGGGATAATTTCAAACCTATAAACTGTTCTGGAAGGAAAAAGCTGAGAATTTTGTGGCACCATTGGTTTTTACTGTCAGATATTTTTACACAAGCATTAATTAAAAGAACCAAAGATTCTTCAAATTTAATGTTTTAAAACCCACAATCGTAGAAAAAGGGTTTTGAAAACGCGGATCTGATCAGAAAAAGCAGTACAAATCAATGCACACACTCATTTGTGTAGCATGCAAAAATTTAATTTATTCAAACCACTTAAAAGCAAGTGAACCATAGTCAGGGTACCTGCTACATTTTCAAATCAAATACTTTTCATGACAGATTCCAAGAATTTTTCATGGCGTCATTTAATGAAGTTACTTCTTTCTCTGACAAAGCAAAACAATAAATTTAAAAAAGCATAACATTAATTGAAATGATAGGTATAACCAAAACTGTCATGCTCTGCATCTTCATATTTATAGATTTTAAATTTAAAAAACAGAGTAAAGAAGGTTGAAACAATAGAGATAAAAAAATATATAAGAATTTTTTCTGCACAAAAGATACTTTTTTTATATTCTTAAGATTCTCTTTTATATTCTTGTTAATCAGAAAGGAAAGAAATACTAGTGATATTCTGTTCATATTTATGAATTTAAAAAAATTCGACAATGGCTGGCTTGCTCAATTTTAAATTGGTACAATAAAAAAAAATAATAATAAATAAAAAAAATTCTGAAATCACAAAAGTTTAAAATATAATTTATGGTAGAAATGTTCTTTCTTTCATTTTTTGAAAGAACACCATAATTTTTAAAAGAATATGAAAAAAACATTTTATATTGTAATAAAATACGAGTGGGGTTTTTATTTTGTTTTAAAATCATGACGCATTTTAATCAACGCCGAAAAACATGAATTTCCAGGTACACACATCGACCCTGCACACAATGTATACAACACATATACAAAAACATTGAATATTGTACTGTGGGCCAAAAATAGTAATCACTTTCAATGATAAAATATTAACATACTCTTAAATTAATAGATTGAATAGGAACCATGACCATGCTATCAAAAAGTGCTATTAATCAGATACAAAAACATTTCTCTAAATAAATATACCATTGTTTTAGGAGGACTATCAAATACGGGGTCGGGTGAAAAGTATGGTCAAATATCGAGCGATCGGAACTTAGGGTTCCTTCGTAATCATTGCATATTTTGCCACATCGTGAACTTCAGAAGCAAATCAAAAACTTATCAAGGAACTGTCTGGGTTTTTTTGGAGAGGTGAAAATTTAGACATAATTTGTGAAAATTAAAAACTCTCAAGACAAAAATATTATTAAGTACGAAAATATTTTCAAAAATTTTCACTTCAAAAAAAATCATTTATGACAAGGTAAATTTCTATATATTTTTCCCCACATAAAAGAGATGATTTTGCTATTGTAAAATTTAATGGGCTTAAAATTACATCCAACTTTAAAAATCATTGTCCATAGTTAAATTTAAACTTGAATTTAATAAAAAATGCATTTGAAATACATTTCACAGTACTATCACTGTAAGTTATTATCACTCAGTCATTTCGAATAGGTCATACAGAAAAAAAAAATGTTTCATAAAAAATAAAGTAGTGTTTCAGATAATGTTCGAATGTTTTGCCTTTCTGTAAAGTTTACAGAGGGTGACCCTAGAGTTCTTTAATTTGGAAAAAAAGCATGGCATTGTATAAAAGTATTTCAGTATCTGACCAAACATGTGGTACCTTCTAAACATCTGGCAAAGAAGCTCCTCATTTCTCTAGGTTGCAATGAGAACAAGTGATTGCACCAGAACTTGCTTTATTAAAAGTATTAAGTGAAACTAGTTTTTCCTGAATTTGGGAAGGTGCCGCTAACAGTAGTAAATATACCCTGCTTAATCTACACAATTTTAAATATTGTTTTTTATCTGCAGGAAATTCCATGTGGATCGTTATTTAATTTAACTGTGGTCAGGAAACTTTTGAATTGCAAGATATAAAAATTCAACAATTCTATGTATTTTAATTAACCAAAAGCACACAATTAAAATGGTCATATCTCTTGAGAAAAAAGTTAAAAATAAAATTTCACTACCAAGACAGGTAGTCGCTTAGAAAATCAGATCATTACATAGCTGCCAACATGGACAGGAAAAAATCCAGTAGATTTTACAAAATATAAATAGAAAGTTATAAGGATTTTTATAGTCATCAAAATAGAAAAACTGCTTTCTCTAGTTATGACTGACATTAAACATATTTGAAATGTTAGGTATTAAGTTTACTCATAATTTTGAATAGTAATAGGCATTTAATTCATCAAGGGTAAGATTTTTATAATTAATTTCAAAAGATAGTTCTGAATGAAAATGAACGGAACATTTTAGAACAAAAACAGTTTTGAACTGCTTTCTATAAACAGGGTTCATATAGAGATCAGAAGAAATCCAAAGAGTATCCAAGGAGTACAAAATTTAAAAACTTTGTGTAAAAGATAACTAGACAGTTTTTTTTTTTTTTTTTTAAATCAAAAAGCAGTTACTATTAAGAACTTGCAAAAATGTATATTTTGCACAAGATATTTTTTCTAGCCATTTTGAAATAAATTTTGACTTCGTCAAACTTCATCAAGAAAAATAAATAAATTATCACTTTCACACATAAATACATTTTCCAGCTTCAAATATTTTAATAAATCTTGTTAACGTGCATAATACAGATGTTAAAGATTAACATAAAAACCTACCAATCTTATGTTTTTAAATTTAAATGCTGTTATTTTTTTCATTCAAAGTTGTTCTTAAACTATTAAATTTTGACAGCTAAGTAATATTTCATTCCCCTGCTTGGACAGCAAATTCATCAGCGGTCTTAGTAAGTTCATCTATGCAACACAATAATCTAAGGAGTTTCTAAGGACTAATTAGGAATTCTAAATAGTTCCAAGTACTCCTTGGAGACCTTTTTATTTCCCAGGAGTAAAAGGAGTCTGTACGAACCCTGTCTATAAATGAGGTTTGTGTGATGATACATCAGTAATACTGATTTTAATATTCATGCAATAATCTGTACAAACATTTTATTTCAATAATGATATTTCTTAGGAAACTTACTCAATTTTAAGGAATTTTCTAAAATGTACAACAAAAAAAAAAAAAACAAAAAAAGAATTTTAATTAGTCCAGCAGACCCGAAGAAACTGGTAAATTCCAGTAGAGTTAGCAGCCATGTCATTAGGACAAAAGTAATTCAGGGTATCTTTCTTTTTTTCTTTTTGGTATACTTTACATCTGCAGTTAAATTGTAGAAAATTCTACAGAACCAACGTTGTATTTATTTTAATACCTTTAATATTTAGAAAATTCAAAATTACACAAAATAAACAACGAAGTCAATATAAATAAAAAATATTTAATCAATTATCTTTGTTACAAGATTCCAACATTACACAATGGAAGAAAACAAAAGCAATACTCATTCTGCTCTGAACAATTATTTACCAGTTCAGAGAAAGAGAACTGACACCGAATTGTGAAGTAAAACATACACTAATAGTTAAAAAAAAAAAAAGAACTGTTTAAATAATTAAGTAATAATACCCCAAAAAAAGCACATCATACAAATAATAAAAATATTTCTGCGGGAATTTTTTTTAAGAGTCATACATTATGATACAATACTGAAAGAAAAAAAAAATTAATTTTTTTATAATGATTCCTTTTTTTTAATTAATTCACAAAGAGTAAATAAAAACTCGGACAGCTTATTAATGAGATAGGAAGAACTCATTAGTTGTCAACCTGCATAAGAGTCTTTTGAATAAATTTCAGTTTACTGAAAAATGCTGTTTCTTAAATCAAAAGTCTGAGCACAGAATAATGCACCCACGTACAATGAAATATCCTCTTCAAATTAGATCAGCTACATTTAAAGGCATTTCTTCTATTTGAGTGTTATAAAATTGTTCAATATCACGGAGTGATCTTTTATCATCTTCTGTTATGAAGTTAATAGCCACACCTTTACGACCAAATCGACCCCCTCTTCCGATCCTGAAACAAAGAAATTACAATTAGGAGCAATACAAAACAATTTTTACATTTCAGGACAAACTCTCAGGGCTGCTACTCATATTAGTTTTAAAAAAACTCTCTGTGCTTTTCCTGCAAATATTCTACACCCTGTGATAGAATTGCGGTGACAGGGCGATGTTGTCACAGATTGTTAAAAAGTTTTTGCAGTAAGATTTTTGAAATTCCTTTCTACATTATTTTTTCAAAAAAAAAATTTTTTTTTAAAGCATCAAAGCACTTTCTGGAGCATCAAAGAGAAAAGAAAAAAATCTTGATTTTTTCTAATCTAATTTAGTATTTTAAAAAGAAAAGTCTGTAATAACTGGATTCAGCTAGAATGTCAGAATAATATAAAATAAAAAATTCAGAAATCTCGGAGAAAGTTTAGAAGATAGTTTTGCTCTAGAAATGATGTTCTTTCATCTTTTGTTCTTTAAAGAACATGTTTTACACACACTTATTTGTGTCTCTTTTTTTAAAGAGTCCTATTCCCCTGATTTCGGGTTTTTTTTTTTGTTTTTTTTTTTTGGAGTTACTGCACAGAGTTAAGGATTTTTTAATTTATGTATGAATTTCAATTTATTATCGTTTAATTTATTTATGAACTTTAATTTTTGTAATGATTCACAAAAATCGAAAGAGGAAATAATTAGTGCATTTCTCCACCTACAAAATCAGAGAAAGTGCATATATTAGAGTTAAAAAATTCTACTATTACAATTAAAAATATTTAATCTACTTTTTTCTGTAATCACAACATTTATATTAATTTAAATTAGTAATTGTTATTATTAAAAATATCTTAAAGAAAAATAATAGGGAAATAGGGAAAATGGGAATGATAGGGAAATTTGTCGCAGATGGTCAGAGAAAATTCTACCATAGAGTTATACACAATATATTAAGAAGAAACACATATTCACTGCACTCTTGTGAACTATATTAGGATAACAATGCTATTCTTAGTTACTGAAAAAACTTGAAGAAATAAGAAAAAGCTCTACATAAAACAAATAACGCTATAATAAATGAAATAATAAAATATAAATGAACTATGATCTTTAAATATCCCTTAGATTGGGCTTTGAAAGGTCTGCAACTTTTTAAAGACAAAAATAAGAAATAAAACTTTTTTTTTTTTTTTTCTCTGCAGTTAGTAAGGAAAAATTCTGTTATTTTAGATGATTTTTAGATTCCCTGTATTTTCCAGGCTTTTTCCTATTTTCTCTGTTAAGCGACAACTCTGAGAAAGAGAATTTCTGAGTATTCTTAAAATTTAAGCAAAATAAAATTCATTAATAAACTTTGGAAATCACACATCTACAGCATCCATAACATTAAAATACCAATGGGCCAAACAAGAAACCAGGTCAACACTTTTCAAAACAAATCAGAATATTTATTAGCTGTTAGTGCTTTTGCACAAACAGCTAACTAAATAGTATGACTCACTCTACTATTACAGTACATTAAAAGCAAATTGTAACAACAAAAAAAGCAAATTTTTTTATTGAACAAGAATTTTTTGATGTTCATCCTAAAGACCTATTATCCGAAAAAATCTTTCTCTGGATCTGTCGGAGCAAGTCCCGCCTATGTCTGTTATGGGACTTCTTACTGTAATAGTAAATAATTGATTTTCCTTAAATATGTCACATTGGACATAGTACGGTCAGACATACAGCAGTAAGAAATAAAGACAAAATTTATACAACTAAGTTTTTTTTTATTATGGATAATTCTGATTGGAACTATGCCTATCTGTAGAAAAAGATAACATTCTCACAAAGCCTGTAATTGTAAGAAAGAAGCAGAGATGCCAACTTGAAAACTATGATTTCAGTAATAATCACACATAACTTATAATGATTTTTAGCAATCCTCAGTAATAATGAAGTTTTAACTCATAATTTTATTATTAAAGATTTAATGTTTATTTTAATGGTATTATAAATTAAAAATGAATAAGAATTAATTCATTATATAATTATTTTAATAATTAATATTCCAAAACTGTTCTGTTTAAAAAAAGATAAAATTTGAGCTTAAGATTTATCTAAAAAGATACATAAATACATACTTGTATAATAGAACACAAAATAAGAAACTGAAAATAAGAACTGAATATTTATTTATGTGTTATACGTAAATCTAATTTAGTACTTTGCTTTGCAGTTCTTATCTCAGCATCAGAAAATTTCTTTTTCAAGACACTTTTTTATTTGTTAATGCTTTTGTTTTTTCTATAGGAAGAGAAGACAAAGTGTCAGTTTCTAAATTAGGCCGGAAATCATTGTGGTTTTTACTTACAATGCTAAATACTTTTTCTGTGTAGGCATTGCTGTGAGGTATCAGACACATATACTGGCTTTTCTGCTCATTAAATCTTCGTTAAAAAATAGCGTTGAAAAAAAAAGATAATTTGTTTACAATGACAGTAAGTACTGCTTATTTCTGTGCTGTTGACATGACTGATCGGAAGCGTGGCGTCATTGATGCGAGAGCTAGAAGCGCTATGTTCAAAAAGAGCATTCTCACTGCGTCCAAAGACGCATTACGGATCACCGTCCTCATCGACCAATAAGATTCAATGAGAATGATTCTTAAAGGGAAAAATTATAGAATAAAAATGAAACATTTGAATGAGTTAAAAATTATTTTTCCGTAATTTTGGGGGAGTAGCCCGTAATAGCGTAATGTTGTCATAAAATCCGTAATAGTTGGCATCTTTCACAAATAACAAGTTTCACAAATAATTCTTTTTGATTCGATCAAAATCATGCATATTTCAACTTTAACAAAATATTTTTCTGTATTTTTGTTAGTTTATCAATAACATTTTAAAGGAGTCAATTTGCTTTCTCCTTTCTTGCTACAAATTTAAAAGAAAAAGAAAGTTCAGGCAAACCTATAATTTGTCATAAGTTCTAACTGTTGAAAAAAATATTAAAATGCAAACAAATTCTTAGAAGAGAACTTCTCTGTTGAGTAATCAGAAGCTATCTCATAATTTATTTTCATTTTAAAACTTTCCTTTCAGTATTTGAAACTTCATGGTTTGACTGAACTCACTTTTTCTATGGCCACCTAATAAAAATGTTATTGCATGTTTAAAGTAAAAAATTTTTAAAAAGTGCTTACCTGTGAATGTAGTTTTCTCTATTTGTTGGAAGATCATAATTAATGACAAGAGAGACTTGTTGTACATCAATACCTCTAGCCAAAATATCAGTGGTAATCAGAACACGACTAGATCCTGATCTGAACTCTCGCATGATAACATCTCTTTCTTTTTGGTCCATATCTCCATGCTGAAACACAAAACCCACAATTAGTTCCAAAAAAAAATTCGATTTATTAATATTCTCCCCCTTTCAGGAATTAGAAGTGACTTTAAAGCAGCAAAAGAAAGGAGGAAAAGATGAAAAAAAAATTGTGCCTTAATGTAAGGCAGTATGCAGAGTTAGAATGGTCACCTGAACAAGTCAAAGTTTGTTTAAGATTAATTGGAAGACCCGAGATTTGTTTTTAAATTTTACATAGTTACATAATTGAATCAACCATATATAAACAAAATAACAGCAAAATTTGGTTGCAAGGCACACAAAGGAATATTGTTCATTAACAGACACCCTATAAAATTAGTTACTTTCCCCATAGATAAGACAGCTTGATTAGGCTTAAGTTTTTTTAATAAAATTTTTAAAAAAATTATTAAATTAAATCAATTTTACTATTAACGCCAAATAATCTAATACAATATGTAAATAACAACTAATACTATCTATTTTTAAAAAATAACGCAGTTCATATTTCTAACTATAGTGTTTAAAATCATTTTAAAATTACAAACAATTCACTGAATAATTAAAAATTCTGATTATTATTTTTGTTCAAGTTAAACATCTGTTAATTTTTAAGACAGGGTGATAGTTTTTCACTTAAGTAAATTAAAACATTAAAGGAGATAAAGTCCATTGGAAACACTTAAAATGCAGAAGTATTATAAAAATGGCTTTAAAAAAAGATAATATACAAAAGCGAAACAGAAAAAATAAAAATAGATTATTATTTTTGAAAGAAAATTTCAAAGCTAAATACTTCAATTTTCCAATTACCATATTTTCAAGAAAAGAGCCTAATAGTAAAACCGTACATAAAAGTATTTTTTCGAAGGAAAAAAAATAATAAATAGAAACAAGAATCAAAAAAATTTTCTTAATTCTTAAATGAAAGATTTAAAATTAAAAATCTTAATTTAACAATTCACATTTTGCCAGATTTTTAGAAGAAAAAAAAGTGACCGAAGAAAAACATTAATTTAAAATGCTTTTTTCTATGCTACAAGTTATCTGTTACAGAAAAACACACAAAAATGAAACGTACAAAAAGAAAATTTTCCATTTTTAAAACATTAAAGTGTTTAAAGAGAAAATTAACTTGCCTGAATAAATCAAAAAAAATATTTTTTTTTAAAAAAATCAGAATTTAAAACTCAGTATCAAATAATCTGGTTTGAATTTTTTAAATTTTGCTTTTCCATGCGTTTTTCAGAACATAGATTACATGCCAGAAAACTTAACAAATATGTGAAAAAGTTTCTAATAACACAGAGTTTCCAATAATGTAGATTTTAGATTATTCTTTATTAAATTTATTAAAATTTTCCCAAAAAAACTTGTCTAAAAAATTTTTTTCCAAATACTTAACTGAATAGTTTGACAATTGAATTTTCAGCAAAAGAGCAGAGAAACGAATAGTCGCCGAATATTTGTTACATCCATAATGGTAACTTTGAATTAAAAATTTATATGAGATCATTTCACTCAAAATGCATATGTTTCGTGAAAACCAATACTGAGCAATCACCTCCTAAAACAACCGCGTAGTAATGTTATGAAGTTTTCTGGGAAAGATCAGTCAACAGTTAACAACAGATTATTGACCACCGTCATAAAATTAACTTGTCTTCGGCCTGTTTAGACGATCCAAATTCTTGGACGAAGATTGATTGATATTGATGGAAACTTGTTTTGCTTTGAGCTTGGCTCGTGTAAACGATCATCCTGGACGATGTTTTATTTTCCATCCAAGTTTTCTCTCCCTTAACCAATCAGTTTCATAGATTTTGTGACGTCAACAAGCAGGCATCAGATTATGTCAATTTATTGTCTGTTTTCATATAATTTTGGTCCAAATAAATTTATCTGTTACAGTTTATTTGCGTTTTTATGATTTTATTTGAGTTTATTTAGCAATTTTAAACTTATGTAAGTATTATTTTATAATGTTGAATATGAACAATGGCCAAGAGCAAATTTTTTTTTTCTACCAATCAGTGACAGCCAAGAACTTGAATAGTGTCGACGAATCATTCAATTTCTTGGACAGAGAAATCCCTCTAATTTCTGCGATTCAAGAACTTGGACCGTGTAAACAGACCTTTCCCCTCGTTTAAAGTAAACAAAAACATGTTTCACACAAGAGGGAAATAATTTAAACAAGTAGAAAATAATCAAGAAAAAAATTTTAACTACCAAAATTTATTCCTACTTTAAAAGTTTAAAATTTAAAAAATATAAATGTAATGAAGAACCTGTGTATTATGCAGTAATCAAAAAGTAAATGCCTTTAATGTCTTCTTTTTATGAATAGAAATTGTGGCTACTAGTTGGAAAACATACTTTTTTTTTTTTTTAGAAAATTACCTAGAGACAACCATCTTCTCCTTTGATTTTTATGCATAAACCACGGCATAGCAATGTATGTGTCCTACTGCTAACTTTTAATGCACATAGGTAGTGAATTGGCCTTTCCAATATGAAGATAATAACTCTCACAACTAGTATAGTAATCTAGAATTTTCAGTTAACCGCTTCCCTGATTATCCAGAGTTAACTCAGGTATGCATATATTTATTATCCCGAGTAAACTATGGGCACAGCAGAATTCGCCAATACGTTTTGTTTTATCAAGTTTTTATTCGGCTGGAAGGAAAACAAAAAATAATAATTATCTGCAGTGATTATAAGTTTGCCAATATTTGTTTAGGAGTTTCGATATTTGTGAGACTGCAGACGTGTTTTGTACAATAGTATATGCAATGGTTGATGAATATACAGAGGGGGAAAAAATGACGTTTGTGAGCGAAAGAAAGGCAGATAACTTTTGAAATTATAAAAATGTGAACATATACAATGTACACATACAATAGATGTGAACATATCATTTGCCTGAGATAACTCCGGATAGTTAACTGATGGTAAATTAAATATTTTTTACACATAAAATTTTTTTTTAATTTCAACTTATAACTTGTGTATTATGTTCTGTTTTAGTTCCTTTTTTAAGGAATAAAAAGTTTTGATTTTCTGAATTTTTTTTCCAAAAAAATTGGCAAGGGAAGCAGTTAATTAAGAAAAGATTTCAAACAATAACAAAACAATAATGTAATAAGCTGACTTACCAAAGCAGAAACAGTAAAATCTTTGCTTCGCATCTTATCTGTGAGCCAATCGACTTTCCTTCTGGTGTTGCAAAATATAACTGCTTGCGTGATGGTCAATGTTTCATATAAATCACACAATGTATCTAACTTCCACTCCTTTAAATATGAAAAATAAATGAAAATTAAATAACTTAAGTAATGATTAATAGTGTAATGATAACAATATTGGACACTTTAACTTACCTCTCTATCCACAGCAATATAAAATTGCTTAATACCTTCCAGAGTAAGCTCTTCTTTCTTGACTAAGATGCGAATTGGCTCTCGCATGAATTGTTTAGTAACTTCAAGTACATCAGCAGGCATAGTGGCAGATAGTAATATCACCTACAAAACATAGATTATATACAAGGTCTAAAATAAATATGAATATGTACATTTTTTGAACACATTTAAGAAAACTCCCGAAGCAGAATCTCAGCGACACAGCGTAATCTGGTCTTCGATCTTTTTTTCGGCAATTACTACTGCGAATTTCATTATTTTTAATTGTGATGATTATTTTCAAAATGAGGTGAAATAATTTGTATGTCCACCCCCCTAACAAAATGGGAGAATATCACCTATTATATTAGAATAAAAAATTAGTACGTGCTCAATTAAAAAAATTTTATAGTTTTATTTTTTTTTAAACACAGCACTTTTTGTTATTTTAAATTAGTATGTTTGTTATTATAAAAAGTATCTTTCAGAAAGATATTAGTGCTAGAGAGTTTGGTGGCGGATAGCTTGAAAAAATTCTGCGGCAAGGTAGAACACAAAATTCTAAAAGAATTACTTTTTTTTTTTTTTTTAAAACATTTTTTCTCAGTAGACAAGAAAAAAGAAAAACTAGGTTCCATAAAAGTCAAAACAAACATTCCTTTATTCAAAATGTGTAACCCAACACATGTGTAGAGTCAACAGAACCGCCTCTTTTTTCAAAAGGATGAATTCCATGCTGAATCAGTTACACGATCGTAAATTAATTTTCTTGAATTCAACGCTTTTATGGAATCTTTCAATATTAGTCATTCATCTACAGGTGGGTTACAGAAGAGAAATCCTCACCCCAACTTAAAATTGATTCAAAATCAAAACAAATTAGGTGAAATCTTTAAAGCAGTGTTGTCAATGTAATTAACTGTTCTATCAAAGAATAGAAGTTAACAAAAAAAGTAGCAAAAATCTGTTGTTTTTTTAAAACTTGCTGACAATTTTGAATTAAAACTTTCTTTCGTATCACAACAGGGGTGATTGTGAGACCAACTCAAAAATACGGAAAATTTAAAATCATTAATGACACTTTTCAAAAAATTAATCTCTTAATAAATTTAAATCATTGATATTTTCAAAACATGAAATCTAAATAAATTAGGTGCAGCATAATTTAAATGAATAATTCTGTTTAAGTTTACTTTTATCTCTAATCACATCTATGATTCAACCAGAAAAAAATATTTACAAATAAAAGAGATGTATAAATTCAAGTTCTAATATCTTTAAATAAAATATACAAAAATTTTTATTCAAAAATGTGACTGATGATTTCTTGAAACATCTGAACCATGGATTTCAGGAACTTTCCGGCTTGCTGTTAGCGCAAAGTCTTAAAATCTAGATTTTTTTTTTAGAGCACAATCACCGATGATTACTAGCTCACAAGTTCAAATAAAATCATGTTAACTACACACTTGTAAAACTTTATATTTAACAGTTGTATGCTATTGATTCAAAATCAAAACAAGTTTAATGATGTGTTAAAGCAGTGTAATTAATGGTTCTATTAAATAGAGGGTTAACTAAAAAAATTTTTAAAAAAAAGTTTTTAAAAATTTGCAGAACTTTTTGAATTAATTAAATCTTTTTTACAGGTTCAACTAGAACCATATAAATTAAGCACTTGTTAAACTCCATAATATGTATATATTTTATATATTTACATAAATTTTTATGCAGAATTTAATACAGTTGTAGATACAACATTAGAAGCCTTACCTGTATACTAGAATTAAGTGTCCTAAATACATCATAAATTTGATCTTTAAAACCTCTGGAAAGCATTTCATCAGCTTCATCCAAAACAAATATCCTAATGTGATCAGTTCCTGCAAAATGAGTTGTACTGATTATTATCAAAAATTGCTCTAGGCACAGCAAAATGGTGAGTTTTTTTCATGGTCTTCTATAACTCTTTCTGAGATTTAAAATTTATTTATACCCTGTTCAACAAGAACAAGTAGCAAAAGTGAACAAAGCCCCTAAATAATTAGCAATATTTTTGCAGAAAATAATGCTGGCCATAAACATTCACAACTAGTTTGAGCTGAACAGAGCAGAGGATATTAGCTATGTTATGTAACAGCATATATATAGCAGTGTCAAAAATGTTGCACAAAAGCTTTTGTGCAAAATGAATTGAGTACTTTTGGATGCCCTTGTCATCTTAATTTAGCTGCACAAATGTCGCTTTCTGCAATGAATCTCTCCCACACGCTAAATATATAGGAATCATAGACAACTGAAGAAACAAAATTTTACACAGAATTTAACAACATTACATTGTTTACATGATTACATTGTTAAAAAATTTCCTCTAAATACTGACAAACAAAGGACAGGGTATTTGCTGCATGTTAAATTTTCAAATCCATGACTTTCCATGAATAATTTCAAGATTTTTTATGACTTACTAAAGTTACTGATTTTCCAACAAAAACACAATAAATTTTAAAAAACCATTATTAATAACATTAAGTGAAACAATAAGTATAGCCAAAACTGTTATACTCTGTATCTTTATATCTATGGATTTCAAACTTAAATAAAAATAAAAAACCAAATAACTAAATACAGTCACGATACATGTAGTTATTTAAACCTATTTTATTTCTTCTTAAAAGTAAGTCATATAAAAAAGCTAAACAAGAATTTTTAATTGATAATTTAAAAATAAAAAATAGATAAAAAAAATTCGGAAATCATGGAAGTTTAAAAGATAATTCGCACTAGAAATAATGTTCTTTCTTTCATTTTTTGAAAAAACACCATATTCTTTAAAGAACAGGATAAAAACATCTTTACTATGAGTGGGGATTTTGTTTCAAATTCAGATATTTGGAACTGTGAAATTGGGAAGGGGAGGGTAAATTCAATTTTAAAAATTAGATTTCATCGTAACCTAAATTAATGCCTTTCCCTGATTTAAAATTTTTTTTATTAAAATCATGAAATTCCATGGCAAAATTTTTTTCAATACAAAAATTCATGACTTTGCAGGTGCGCAGATACCCTGTAAAGAAGGCTGAAGTGGCAAATTGTGACAAAACTTCTTCAAAATCTTTTAATAAGATACTTTATTCAATATTCCCTTTACTCGATAAAAATGACGAAAGTGAAAATGAAGCTTTAAATAAACTAGAGACTGCATTTAAGACCCTTCAAGTCTAACACTTCATCTGATCCAATAGATCAACAAGTTGCAGCTTTAGCTTATATTTATGATGCAGAGGGTTATCAGAAAGAATTTGAAAAATCCATTCAAGTTATTTTTTAACCATTTTTTTTTAAATAAGACCCAGTTCCATTTATCCATACCTGACGAGACACTGGTGAAATTGTTAATAATTAAATCTAAAACAGCTATGAAAGAGACTTATGTAAAAAAGTGTTGCTAAAGCATCTTTACAAATTTAAACTTTTTAATAATGTTTTTTTTTACATTAATTCTAATAAGTTTGTATATGTATATATACATATATATAATATTACATACTATCGTTTAAAATTTATGTTGTAATTAAACTAAATATTGTTTAGATGAAACTAGTAATCAAGAATTAATAAATGAATATTATTGTGCCATCAAGTACATAGCCGCCAACATGGATAGGAAAAAAATCCAGTAGATTTTACGAAATATAAATTTCACATTTGTTGCAAAACTTACTAAATATTTTACACATAGGAAAAGTTTAGTCATCAATGTAGAAAATTTACAATTCTTTCTGTTTATGAATTCACATTAAATGATCTTCAAAAGTTATGTTTTATGCTTATTCATAATTTTGAATAATAAACATAGTTAACTGAAGATAGTTAACTGAATTTTTTAAACAAGACTTGCTTTATTATGTATCAGTGACTACTTCAATAGGGATTTTCTAAGGAATCTTACTCAATTTTAGAGATTTTCTAAAATAATTTTTAGTAAAGAAGACCAGGAGAAAGTGAAAAAATCCAGTAGAGTTGGCAGCTATGCAAGTAGCTGGTAAAAAATCTTTTTTTCATTTTTTTTTTTTTTTAAAAAGATTTAATTCTTTTTTTTAATGCTAATTATACTATGCACCCATAAAATAATAATTGAAATTGGCTTTTTTTATAAATTTATTACCATGCAATATTAAATCTGCACAATTTCTTCTGCATTTCTTGTCAATCTTCTGCATTTTTGTAACTAGGGATTGGCAACATGATATGACAGCAATATTGAATCACTTTGAGCACACTTTATTGCAGCAAAGCATTTCCTAATGACACTTTAAAAATTTCTACAGTAGCTTTAACCCAGCTTAAACTTGACAACCTTGTAAATGCAAGATAAGGAATTGTTACTCACTTAAAGCTTTCCTGTTGATCATATCAAACACCCTCCCGGGCGTTCCAACTACTACATGCACTCCCATTTCAAGTTTCCTTATGTCCTCACGAACATTAGTGCCACCTATACAAGCGTGACACTGAGCACCCATATAGTCACCTAATGCGATCACTACTTTCTGAATCTATAAAGAAATGTCATTTTTAGATGTTAAACTTTATGCCTAAAATATTAATGTATACATTGGATAACAAAAAATACTATTTTAAGCCTGCAATAGAAAATGATTTTCTTTTAAACATAGGAATGGAAAATGACATGTTCAATTAATAATAATTAACCAAAGACAAATTCAGCAAAGTTCAAACTGCATCCACGGTATTTGCTACATTTTAGATTTTAAAATCCATGACTTTTTAAGACATTCCATGACTAATTCTAAGAATTTTTCATGACTTGACAAAGTTACTAATTTCTCTGACAAAAACACAACAATTAATTTAAAAAAGCAAATATATTATAATAACATTCATGGAACCGTCAAATACAATCCTTAATTTGCTAGTTAGTTTGTCGTTTCTTATAACCGCCCTATGAGGTAAATAACATTGTTTATAAGTTAGGGGATCAGTGTTTTTAACTTTCTCAATTATCCCTTCATTTTCGTAAGTTTTTATAACTTTCTTATATTCTTCAAACAAGGATTTATCATTTTTAAATCTCCTTTTTAATTTGTCAAACCTCTCTGAAGCCAGCTCAAAGTTATCATTTAACAAATGTTTTGTATTAGGTCTCCAGAGAAGTCGTACACTATACCTATTATTTTCAAAATGCAAATCAGAATTAAAACCTTTTAACAATTCACTTTTATTTTCAACATTTTCTTCGTTCATAGTGTTTATTCCTAGTCCTTCAAGGTTCCAAAACAAAGAATAATCAACATCAGATATTATAGTATTATTTACAATCCTACTTAATTGGCAATTATTCATGAATTTCCCTTGAACCACAAAACCAAATAAACTATCGGTTGCAACGAGTCTTTTTCCCAACCTTAAAGACGTATCAAAGATTACGTCATGTAGGAAATCGGCGTCGATCAAAATGTCTACATCAGCTATTTCTCCGGTATCCGAAAGAAAAATATTATTTTTCCTTGCTAATTTTTTAATTCTCTCATGGGGTGCGGCTATTTTCCCACACGTTATTTTTTCTACTACGAATGCCTCAATGCAAACATTTAATTTTTTATCGTTTTTGTTCTGAAGATTCACTTTTACTAAATCGTAAGAACACCCCTTGGAAATTTTTTCTCCAAAACCGAAAACATGCAACCGTTCAGTTTTAATGGTCCTGAGGTTCAACTCATTACAAATATCACGTTTCAAAAAACTGCGATGGCTACCAGAGTCATATAAAATTCTTACCAACTTCTTTACATTACCATAAATCAAATACGCTAAAGAAGTCTGTAAATAGATCATTTCATTTTGTTTTCGTTTCGAAACACATGAAGCAGTAACGGATGCCAAAGTATCGTTTTTCTCTTTTGACTCATTATTTATTGCTGATTTATCACAAATTAATTCGCTATGCGGTTTCTTACATAATGTGCAAATACATTTATTCCAACATTTTTTTGATGTGTGGTATTTCTTTAAGCACCGGAAACAGCGAAATTGATCTTTAAGCATTTGTTTTTTTTCTTCGATGGTCAGAGAACAATCTTTCGATTCGTGATTTTTGGAATTACAAAACAAACAAAATATATTGTTAGATGCCGAAACTAATGCCGAGGAAGATGAGAATTTTCGATTATAATTATGTTTACTATGGCTCTCCGACCGTTGCTGTGTTTCGAAATGAACACTTAGTTTTTTAGAACTATTAGACAACACATGTGAGGCTTCTCTACATTCTACCTCTTTTCTAATAAATGAAATCAGTTCATCAATATCAAAATCTACACTCGATTTTCTATTTTTATTATAATCTAAATTTAAATCCTCTGGTAGCTTTTGTAAAATAACAGGACAGAGTAAATTACCATAACTACCTTTCGTTACATTCATTGATTGTAAACTGCGAATGTGAATTTCACATTCATCATAGAACTTACGTAAAGCTTTAATATCATATGAATTTCTTACAGAATTAATTGATAAAAGTTTATTCATGTGACTACTAATAATTAAATCTTGCCTACCAAATCTTTCGGTTAGCAACTTAATAGAAGAATCATAATTACTTTCAGTTAATGAGAACCCAATTGCACTCAAAGCAATGGATTAGGATAATTTTATTCAAGCATCGTGGTTCAGTGGTAAATGTAAAACTGAAGAAAGTGTAGAAAAAAAATAATAAATTTCTTGCGCTCAGCGCCATCTGGTGCTATAAATCTTAATTGATAGTATTCACAATTATTAACATTCATTAATTGAAATGATAGGTATAACCAAAATATTGTACACTGCATCTTCATATTTATAGATTTTAAATTTCAAAAACAGAGTAAAGAAAGTGTTGAAGCAATAAAATAGCTGAAAAAAATACAAAAGCAAATAATTTGTTTCTTTTTTTCTGAAGAATTATATTCTAAAGATACTTTTCTTGTTCATCGGAAAGAAAAGAAATACTCCTGATTTTTCTGTTCTCATTTCAGAATAAAAAAATTTGCTAATGACTGGCTCCTCTCTGCTAGAATTTTAAATTGATAAAATAAAAATAAATTCTGAAATCACAGAAGTTTAAAAGATAATTTGCTCCAGAAATGTTTTTTCTTTCATTTTTTTCAAGAACACCATAATTTATAAAAAGCAGGATAAAAACATTTTATATTTTAATCAAATATGACTGTGAGTGGGGATTTTGTCACAAATTCAGACATTCGAAACACCACATGTGGTTAATTCCATTTTAAAAATTCCATTGTATTTTGAGAGGTCATCATTATGTAAAAGAAAACAAGAAATAAATATTCCCTATATTTATCCAGTTTATATAAAAAAATTCGAAATTCCCTGCATTTTTGCTATTATTTTAGCTGATTTTTTAATTCTCTGTATTTTCCAGGTTTTTTCTGTTCTCCCTGTGCGACCCTGCATTAGTAGTCGTAAACCCAAAAAATTAGGGTGGCTGTCCAATGATGGATATAAAATACAATTAATGTAAGAGAGAACACTAAAAATACACCTACTTGCTGAGCTAATTCCCTTGTTGGAGCAAGAATTAAAGACTGACATTCTCTGAGAGAAGTATCAATCTGTTGCAATATAGCTATAGAAAAAGTGGCGGTTTTACCAGTACCAGATTGGGCCTGAGCAATAACATCAAGACCTGCAAACATATGAATTAAGAAAATAGTCCTTTTTTTCAGATGAAATTAAATCTATATTTTAACGTAGTACACAAACCTTTCACACATGGTATAATAGCTCTCTGTTGAATTGCAGAAGGTTTCTCAAAACCATAAGCATAGATGCCTCTTAACAGTTCTTCATTAAGGTGCATATTATCAAAATTATCAATAACTTCTTCCCAATTACTCTAAAAAAGCAAACAAAAGGGATGGTAAGACTCGCAAAAAATTTACCCTTATGAAATTTTTTTTTAAAAAGTGTTATTTAAAAGAAAAAAAAATATCTTAACACATTTTTTTTCCTCAATCAATGCATAGAAGAATATATACCTTGAAAAAAATAACATATTTCTTTTTGTCTCACTGTGCGAGCCGTCATCGGATAAAATACATAAATAAATACATCAATGTTTTCATTACAGAAAAAAAATGGGAGAGAATTTCTCACTCTTTCTCAAAAACTGGGTGACACTTCAGAAAGTTAAGTGAGATTTCTAAAAATTAAAAAAAAAAAAAAAACACAAAGACTTGGAAAAAAAAATATATTTCTTTAATTATAATACATTTTTAACATCTTCTAATTTCTAAACCATTGAATATTTTTGCTGCATCATCTTATGGAAAAAGTTCTATATCTACTTTTTCATCAGCTATTCTCATTAGATTGCTTAAATGCTTATTATTCAATCTGTTACAATATTTGTTTTATTTCGGTTTTGGGTGCTAAATGACCTTGCAACAGATGCTGAAGAATTCGGAATCACTAATTAAATTTGTAGCATTGTGCTCCCACTTTCCTATCCTCTACATCTGCCAGCATAGGCGTTTCAATTATTTTTGTTATAGAATAGTGAAGTTCGTTAAAGTTATTTCCATGTTCATACTTCTTGTTAGGTCTTCCAGCATAGTTTTCACAGACTTGAACTTTCACAAATTGCTGTAAATTGTCGATGAGGGAGTTTGGTAATTCATTAACAGCTAAAAATAGAGATAACTTTAAACAACTTATTATAAAGGACTCATTTTTTTCCTTAACACTTATCGTAGCTGTTTTCATGTCTGTTACAAAGTGGCGGAAGGCTAAATTTATTCCGAAATTCGAGAGATTCACGAATTTTAAAATTGATTAATAGAGTGTGCGAACTTCTCACGTTAATACTTTTTTAATGCGAGAAAAGAAAAAAATATGTGAGATTCTCACGCTGTAGTGAAAACACTGTACATGAAATAAAATAAAGGAAATGTGACTAGCGGCATTTCCCAGGCCACAAGTAAAGTTTTGATGCATCATGCAAGTAAAAAAGAAATTCAAAATTGGAAATATACTTATATTTAGCGAAGTAAAAAATCTAAAAAAGATTTTTTAAAACCATTATTTATAATTACTTAAAACTATTAACACATTTAACATATTGCAGTACTGACCATAGCACCATCTGTTGAGGAATAAGAAGTATTTTTGCCATCAGTGGATATTTTATGGCCAAATTTTTAATTTCTTCAACAAATACGGAGAAATTTGAGAACATAGGGTCAGGTGGGGGAAAGTGGTGGGGTGGGGGAAAGTGGTGGTAATCTAAAAAAATGCACTTTTTTCACAATAAATGTACATATTTTTACTTTTTTTTCAATTAATACATAATTGAAGTTTGTGACAAATATTTCTATTAAGATTTGTAAATCTGGCAACAAGTTTACTGTTGTTTATCTTCTTGTTTACATATATGTGCAGTTTGTTCTTAACACATCGTATTGATAAACTTTGTTCTTGATCCTTTCTCACTTGAAAAAATTAGTGTATTTTGATACATTTCAGTAGAAGAACTTCTTAGAAACAGATTCATGCATCAAGGTAAGAATTATTTTATTATTTCAATTTTTTATGATTTTTTTTCTGAGGTGGGGGAAAGTGGTGGTATAGTTAGGCTTAGCTCAATGTTGTATGATGATTCAATTTTAGACTGTAGATGTGATTAATTTTTAAAAATGGGCTGTAATAAAAGTATTAATCTAAAAAAAATAGGCTTTATTTATAAATTTTAATCTTAATATGATAATGCAATTAAATTAAAAGTTATTTTTTACATATTTAATCATGATTTAGAATATTTTTTAATATCATTAGAATAAATTTAATTTTTTTTTTTTCAATTTTGATAATTTTAATGTGTGACTGTTCACTGACATGTAATTTTTTTTTTCCAGCTTAAGTATGCCTAGAAACTACATAAAAAAGACTAGTGGTCCTAAGTATACACAAAATGATCTTCAGATGGCTATAGCAGAAGTTAAAAATGGAGCATCGATTTATTCTGCATCCAAGAAAAATGGTATTCCTGAACAAACTTTAAGGAGGTGGATTGTTAAAAGTCCATCACATCAAGGACCTGGCTGATCACCTTTTCTTAGTCAGGAAGAAGAGAAATGCATCGTTGAAGCTGTGAAATTCCTGTCAAAATGTGGATTTCCATTCGACAGAAAAGATATTCTTAATGTTGTTGAAACATACTTGCTAAGCAATAAGGAGCTCAGCAATCTCTTTCCTAATGGAAAGCCAGGAATCGAATGGGTGAGAGGATTTGAAAAGAGATGGAAAAGAGAAATTGGGAAAAGAAAGCCAGAACTTTTAACGAAAGCCAGAGCTAAAGATATGTGCGAAGAAACAGCAAATGCTTTCTTTAACATATATGAAAATGTACTGCTTAGCAATGGTTTGCTTAAGGAGCCAGGAAGGATTTTCAATTTAGATGAAACAGGGTTGTCTACTGATCCCAGATCAAGCAAGATTTTTGTTTAGAAGGAAAGTCGAACAGCTTACTTAAAGTCTGCCGACTGTGGTAAGGCCATGTATACAGTATTATTTTGCATATCTGCTGCTGGTGAATATTTACCTCCTTTTTTTGTCTACAAAGGACAGAACTTATATCAATCCTGGATGACTGGAGGGCCACAAGGAACTCTTTACGGGTGCACAGAGTATGGTTGGATGCAGGATTTTTTTGTTTGAAACGTGGATGAAGTTTTTTATCGATTTCGTCAAAAACTTTAAAAAGCCGGTATTGTTAATATATGATGGCCATGGAAGTCACCTAACATATAATTCCATTAAGCTAGCCATGGATAATGGTATTATTTTACTATGCCTCCCACCTAATAGCAGCCATGCACTTCAACCACTAGATGTTGGAGTTTTTTCACCAATGAAAAATTCGTGGAGGGACGTATTAAAAACTTGGTATCGAGAGAGCAGGTTGCAAAATGTTTCCAAAGCAACCTTTCCATTTATTCTAAAGAAATTATTTGAAAAAATGAAGGCAACAAATGCTGTAAATGGATTTAGAGGGACTGGCCTTTATCCTCTCAATAGAAATGCCATTCAACATCGTATAATTCCTACAGAAAATAATCCAACAGTTGCAGCTACAAATAAGAGCTCGCGTCTTCTAAAGTTTCTGCACTACTAGATTCACCTATGAAAGATTTGAAAAAGGCAATTCTGTTGACAGTATCTCCCACACCATCTGCAAACACGGTTCTAGCTATGGATAACTCTAAGAAAAAAAGAAAAAGGGTGCAAAGCAAATCTGGGGAAATTTTAACTCAAGAGAATGTTTTAAAAAGATTAGCACTGGAAGAAGAAGACA
Source organism: Parasteatoda lunata (assembly GCA_949128135.1). Taxonomy (NCBI): domain Eukaryota; kingdom Metazoa; phylum Arthropoda; class Arachnida; order Araneae; family Theridiidae; genus Parasteatoda; species Parasteatoda lunata. The sequence goes on from OX421971.1 coordinate 5,943,258, forward strand.
GAAAGAAAAAATGCAATTTAGGCCAGGTTCCTAAACGAAAACACCAAAACTGGTCTGATATAAAAAGAAAAAAAGTCACCAGTCCTACTACCCCTCTCGATACCAGAAAAATCAATCAAGGTTCATGGCTTGAGGTAAAATACAATTCCAAAAGAATTATGATGTGCTCATTTATCGGGCAAGTTGTTGAGAAAAATGGTGATCTATATCATGTTAAATATCTTACTAAGTCTAAATTGGGAAATTATTATACTTTCCCAGAATTAGATGATGAAGATAATGTGGAAGTTAGCAGCATTATTCGCATTTTAGATGAACCAAGATTTGACAGTCGTGGACATTATTTTTTTAATCAGTAATTATAATAAAAACTATGCAAGAAATTTTATGTAAATTGGATACTTTGAATATAGATTTGAATGTAAATCTCATAGCGTTTCCTTTATTTCACAGTTAAATTTTGAAGAAATAATAAATAAAAACATATTATACCCCCACTTTACCCCACCCTGGGGGAAAGTGGTGGTATCAAAACATGCCTATTTTAAAATGAATCTACAAGAAATTTTCTTGGCAAAACTTTATATAAACACAATATTTCTAACCTATATAAGTCTAATGTATATAATATCTACTAAAAACCTGATATCTAGTGCTTAAAACTTACTGTTATAAGGATTTAAAAAAAAAAACCTTGATTTTACCACCACTTTCCCCCACCTGACCCTACTGTTATACAAGAGATAGTCATAAAATACAGGAGTCTTCCTTAACAAAAGAAAAGGAGACTTTGGCAGGTATGGAAATCTATCGGAAAAGATAGTTGATGAAACCATGTGTATTTATGACTTGGATGCACCAAAAAGGGGTAACAGTAGTTATACTATTAAAAAATAGAAAGTGCACAGCGAAATTTTTCAACTAAAAAATAAGCACCTTTTAAACACTCAAAAAATATTTATGAACACTTTAAAAATATATAATTAAACAGGGTAGGTAAGTTTTTGATACATGGTCGTTTTATTTGCTTGCCAGTGACAAAGACGTTGGCATGTCATCACTGATGAAATTAACAAGAGAAATAAAAAAAATTCTAGCCCATAGCAAGATTAAAAAAATTAAGTATCTGTGCACACAATCCAAAAGTATCTGTAAGCTCATTTTTTTTTAGTACAGAATGCTTTTATTATATTTCAAAAAAGACAATAAACATATTTATTCCTAACAAAAAATAAACAATATAAACATGCACATTAAATTTATATTAACAATATAAACATCAAGTTCTTAATAAAAAAAGAACAAAAAATTAAGAACATTAAAGTAAGATTATAAACAAAAATAAAATTAAACTGCATTGATATTAACAGTAAATATATCATAACCGAAAGACCAGTTATTGTATATTATATTGTATTGTAAAGTTTTGATATGCATAGTGTTAATTCTTAATATGATAATAATTGGGCAATTCCATGAAAGTGTCAACTTCTAAGTGAAATTTTTTTTTTTATGAATTGCATACTTTGATTTTAAAAATATGTTCGAAAATAGCCAAAATCTACTTATTCATGTTTCATTTTTGATAATTTTTAGGTTTTTTGAATCTAGCAGCATTCTAAAGTAATCACATGGCTGACAAGCGAATCGTTCACATTTACATCGTTCACATATGGCATAAGAATCAATGAGAGATTATAAAATTTTATGCATTTGATTATTAACTTCCAATAATTAGAGTGACGGAATGACACATTAACAGCGATGGAATAACAAAACGAGTCCTTGAAAAGCTTATTCAAAAATTATAGAATTATTTCTTTTTCAATTAACCTAATGGCTAAAACAGCTGATGAAGGACAGATAGAATGTTGAAAAGGAACAAGATCCCCATGATATGAGGAAAATAAAGGCAGAAAAGAAAGCTTCAACGACAAAAGCTGGACTTAAAAGCTTAGATGTGCAAACGCTGTTGTGCAGAGATGGTGTATACTAAGAATAAATCAAATTCTGCCAACCTCATCACATACAAATAATTTAAATTCCCCATACAAACCCTGGCAGAGTATGGTAAAGCTGTGAAAGAAGTCGTACACTCATTTTCAAAATCAACAATAAAAGTAAAAAAATTAATTCAGTCTTAATGTGAGAAGTATTTAACATCCAACTCAGAAACTAATTTAAGTGAGAAAAGTAATGTTGATGAGCTATTTATTTTGGTAAAAAAAATTTTCTGTCAAGATGATGTTAGTTACAAGCAGGGTTGGCAGGTTTTTGACATGTGACAGTTTTTGACGGTTTAAACCATGGTTTAAACCGTCACGTCAAAAACCGCACTGTCATAAATGTCATAAACCTATATTCATATTTGAAATTTAATTAATACATAAAATTTTTATATTTTTTATAAAGGATAGTGTTTCTAAATATGTTCTAGAAAAAATAAATTTAAAATTTTGAAGAAACACTTATGTTTTGAATAGTAACCAAAATCTTGTATTTTTGAAAACTCACATCTTTTGTAATATTATGTATTAATTTTCATGTGTTATTGAAAATCTGCAGTGATATTATTAAGAAATTTAATTATAACCAAATTTAGTGTATAGTATGGATTATACTAAAAATTAGACATTTTTAAAGATAAACATAAACAGTTTTGTACATTAGACATCTTTTAAAGAAAAATCTTTTAAACAGGTTGGGCACATGCAACATTTACAATCAATTTATTAGGATAATTAAAAAATTTCCATAATAATTTGTTTAAATATTTCATGGATCAGTGACTGTATTGTTTTTCTGTTTAGTTATATTTTTGTGATTGGTTGTTAGTTTTTCAGAAAAATCAGTAATTCAAATTAACATACTGGATAATAAAGATATTCGGTATAACATTAAAAAAAAAATTTTTATACACTTGTATCAAGTTTGTATTTATACAACATAACTTGTAAGATCATTATAAATATTAGTTATATGTTCCTTATGTGTCAAAAATGCATAGTAATAAACTTTTAATTTTATTAAAAATAAAAAAAAATTTTCAAAATATAAATATTTAAACAATTTTTGTGCAAAATTTATCTGCACATGCATTTGAATATAAATTTCTGAGATTTCAAATCTGTTATTTTACCTTAATTTTAACTAAAAAATATTTTAAAACCTGCTGATTACCTATAATATAATTAAATTTCAATATAATGCATGGCAACTGTTGGTAGTTTTGAAGTTTATATATTTTCTTGGCAAACTTCAGTTTTTGACGGTTTAAACCAGTATTATACCCTTGTCATGTCAAAAACCACTTTTTGACGTCAAAAACCCAACCCTGGTTACAAGCCCCCAGGTATGAAGGATTCAGTCATAATACAAACTCTGACAGAGTAATGAAGAGTGCAGATGCAATATATGCATATGGCACTAAAAGAGGCTTTTCATTTGTTTAAAGAAACATATAATGACGTAAAGTGTGTCTTATTCTCATTTTTGTTAGGTGTATTTCATTAATACCTCACAACATGTGCACCTATAAACAGGGTTTGAAAAAACCCGGGGATTTTTGAAAAAACCCAACCCGCCCAGGTTTTATTGAAAAAACCCAGGGAAAATAGGGTTTTATTTGAAAAAACCCGGAAAAAATTGGGTTTTTTCATTTAGTGCTCATGAAATTTTACTGTGAAAATATTTTTATTTATTAAATAGTGTCGTATAAGCTTAAAAATAGAAATAAATCCAAAAAGTTCATATAAAATATATATAAAAAAATGTAAATAAGTTTAAATAATGCACTATCACTATTAAATGATTGAATCTTTGTTAAATACACAACGTTTCACAATTTTTAACTGAAGCACTATAATATATATTTACATTAAAAATTTATAATCAATAAATATTTATAATTAATAAAATTTCATCTGACTTTCAATTTAATAAAAGTAAACTGGAATAAATATTTAATGGTCTTCCATGTTTTTATAATGCGATTAATAGAAAGTGAAATTAAAATTACGTATAATTATAAGGAGTATCAGTTACTTGTCCCATTTTTCATATATATAACCTTAGAAAAAAGACTGCATTCTTAGATAAATTTTACCTTTATAATTTCTCAAAACAAATTAATCTAAAAATTATAAAAAAGTATGTATAAAAAGTTTTAGCTTATTTTTTTAAAACCAGAAAATTAAACTTTTCATTTGTTAATTGTTGTTAAATGTATTACTTAATAGAAATTTTTTTTAAACATGATTAAAAGAAACAAAATAAATTATATTCAAATTAAATCTTAAAAATATTATTTAAAAAATCTTAAAAATATTATTTAAAAAATCTTAAAAATATTATTTAAAAAATCTTAAAAGTAATATTTTAATTTTTAACTGTTTTTAATGGTGATAATTCTTCAAATAGTTAAAAATTGTTAGCATTTTTTTTATTTATTATTATCATACAGCAGAGTCTCTACATTTCTCTCTTAGATGGTGATACACTTTTACGAGTTTTGTAGCTTTATCTATTCCTAATCTATTTTGTAGTTTATTCCACACCAAACCGAAAGTTGAAAAGTGTCCTTCGATAGAGACAGAGGATGCTGGTGCTGAGTGTAAAGAAAAAAGAATTGGCAGAAATTTTGAGGAAGCTTTGAATTTTTTTATTTTTTTGCCATAATTTTCCACTATTTTCTGATGAAAACTGTCAAGCATTATTGATTTTGGAGAGTATTCAGGATCGGAAATTTTGAATGCCATAACACCTGGCAGAAATTCTGGATGATGCTTAGAAAGACAGTTTTTTGGTGATTGCTCTTGTTCATCATTTAAAAATTGTCCCCTTCTGAAATTGAAATGTTTTCTGATTGAAGCTTTTTTAAAGCTTTAGAAACAATTGATATCTGTTTTTCCAAATTGATAGTTTATTGGTAAAGCCCAACTTTATTTAATATTTTTGACATATTACTATATTCTTCATTTTGATGTTTAAGAGCAATCTCTTGATATTTATGGTAATTATTGGCATAACTTTTTACGAGGTCACAATATGAACTTTTGGTAATTGGGGTATCAAGCAGTTTTTTCACTTGCCCATCCATCGTTCTTGATGCACAGTTCTAAAATATTTGTAACTTCCATGATGTGTCCAGTGATAGTATTAGGAGCAACCAAATTTTAAAAAACCAATTTGTGAAAAAACCCACCAAGTGGGTTTTTGATGGGTTTTTTCGAAGTGGGCCCACCCAATAAAACCCGGCCGGGTTTTTCAGGGTTGCCACAGTAAAAAATGAACAAAAATAGTTGCTTTTAGTAGCCTCAAGCATGAAAATAGTTGCCTGAACAGGAACAAAAAGTTATGAAAAATAGTAGCCAAATTTTAGCTTAATTGCCAAATACTATGATTAGGACTTGGTGAGGTCAGAAATTTTAAATCGTGATACATAGTCTGTTACACAACGTGATCTAGCGATGTATCGCGATTTAGCATATGTTCAGAAATTACCTATGGGAAATCTTTAATTCAATCAAAAATATATAAAAAGGAATAAATCTATTACAAAAAAAAAAAAAAAAAAAAAATTTATTCCAAACATACTCTACTGTAACATCAAGATCATTGCTTTTTCAATTAAAATTATAAAGAAGTCAAAGTAAAAGGAAATCCAAGCTTTATTTAATTTTTCTTAAATTGAAAATGATTTAAGATTTATTGGTTAAAAAATAATAATTATGTAACAAAATATTTTACATACATGCATTAAAATTAAAAGGAAAAAAAAACGAAAGAAGAAAACAAAGCAAAGAAATGTTCACCGTAGAAAAAAAAAAAAAATTTTTTTCTCAAAATTATTTGTTGAAAAAAAACATGCTTTTGAAACATCATTAGACCCTCTTTTATTCAATTATTTAAAATAATAAAAAGTAGTATTAGGTAATGGTAAAATTCTGTAATTAATGTAAAAATATTTTTACTTGTTTATTATTATTTTCTTTTTTTGAAAATAAAATTGACTAAAGATTTATTTGTTTCAAAATGATACTGAGAATCTAACAAATTATAAAACAAGTATTGAAAGAATTTTAATAAAAATTAAAAAGAAAACTTTAAGTACTAATGTTAAATAATTAAAAAGCGTCAAAAGATTACTAAACTCATTATTTAATTTTTAAAAAAAATTTTTTTTTTTTTTAACTAATAGCCAAATTTTTTTAAACCTAATTCCAAATTTTTAAATTTTTCAGTTTCTCAAAAATAAAAGCAAATTATATAAAGGTAAGCTTTGTTTTAATTTTTTTGTAATTAAAAACAACTGAACATTTATTGGTTTAAAAATAATCAAATTATTATACCTACCTACATTAAATAAATTTGAAAAAACTAACTTTTTATAACAAAGTTAAATACAAAATACCTCTATCAAATTGTATGCTTAAAATGAAAAACAATAATTGAAAATAATAAATGAAGAATCTTTTTCTAAATTTTAATTTAAATTTTCCTTTCATTGATCAATTGAGTTCAGAACAAAAATTTAAGATAACAGGGATTCCCCATGGCAGAATCGCGGCGACATTGTCGCAGAACGTTACAGAGTTCTTGCAGAAAGAATTTTCCTTCAGGAAGTAAAAAAAATTTGTTTCTTTCCTTTTCTGCAGAAATTTTAAATTATTTTTCTCTAAATTTATATTTAAAAGATGCCTTTTTCGCACATCGAAGAAGAAAGAAATGTCCGCGACTTTTCTATTCTTGTTTGAGAATAATGAAAAATAAAGAATAATGACGTAAAAAAATTTTGGTTTGCTTTTCTACCGAAATTTTCATAAGATTTTTTTCCCCTCCAGAACTATTATATAACAACGTATATTATGTAACAAAAATTTCACTTCAATTTTCAAGATTCCTTTTACATGCATCGGAGAGAAAAAAAATGTCTTAGTAATTAGTAACATGTATATTTGTCATTATTATAAGTATCTTACAGTAGGATATTAGTGCTAGAGAGGTTTGACGCAGAAATCCCGAAAAAATTCTGCCACTGGGCAACAATCGCAAAGTAACAGAAGGTCTACGAAAAATAAGTATAAAAATAACTTCCCTAAAAGTAAAAAAGTCTCCCAATAGTCACCTATTCCAGAAAATAGTTGCTTTTTTAGCCTTTTCATTAAAAAAAAGTAGCCATAGTCGCCTAAAGTCAAAAATAGTAGGAAATAGTTGCATTTCAGTAGTATGTGGCAACCCTGGTTTTTTCAAAGTGGGCCCACTTGGCGAACCCTGCCTATAAATACCACTTAAATGTGAGGTTGTTCTAAAAAACAAAACAAGACGTTGGCTGCTTTAAAATGACACCTAATATGCTAAAGAATTTTAATATTTCATAAAGTCGAAGCAACAAATCGTTGGTAGTTTTGTTTTAGTCCAGCTACTCCATTTAAGAGAGAGCTAAAGAGACTGATATCAGCTGGTCACTTGTTACAGCAGCATTGCCAGGGACAAGAGACGTGCACTAGACGTTCATGTAGTTGAGAAGTGAATCATCAAAATTAAAATGTTTTCTAATTTCAACCAAAACCAAGAGTATGATTTGAAAGGAGTATGTGGTCGGCTCTTTAATCCTTGTCCCATACTGCAGAAAAAAGAAGGAACATTTATATGTGGCTCAAATTACTTTGATAGAGATGATTTAGATGTTTAAGTACTAAAAAGAAGATGGGACAAAAATTGATTTATGCATTAATTTCCTGAGAAAGAAGATAAGATGTGCCATCGGCAAGTTAGATATAAAACCTCTTCAGAGACAACCTAATTTTCAAATTTTTGAAATTTTTACTAATTCTGTTTATTGGTTATATACATATTAAACCTGTTTATCTGTTACATTCTGTTTATCATTAACATATTAATAAAACATTTTTTAAATGAAGACTTTCTTTCATTCTGTCACGGTCATTCCGTCACAGCAAATAGATGTTAATAACTTCTAGCCAACCTGAGGTCAATTTTCCAAATTCACATTGCTTACACATTATACTAAAAGTAAAAAATAGTTCAGAAAAATAATAGCTGCAAAATTCACAGAAAATACCAGTTCTAAACAGCATGCCAAAAGCTTGGCTGCTAAAATGTCATTCTGTCACACTAATAAAAAGTTCAGAAAATTAGAAATAAAAAAATATAGAAAATCCTTTTTTTAGTTTATGAATCACATTATAACAATAATAATGATCAAGTAATTGTTATTTTTCAAGCCAAAATGCCATTCTGTCACAAATGGAATTGCCCAATTACTTAAGTAATATTAATTATTTTGGTCTTGTAATTCTTCACCCCGAAATCCATATTTAATTTTCCATGATAAACTTGGGAAACTATGTTTCATTTTACAAACAAAAGAAATTACATTATAAAAATTTCCAACGTCAACGGTCATTTTTTATTTTCGTTGTGAAGTGATAGCCTTGCCCAGTTGTTTGATCATCCACTAATGATGGGATCACTAATTTTTAGGCTAATTAAGCAGTTTTATCTTTTCTCTTTGGTAGTAGCACACATAACTTTTTCAACCTTGTATAAATTGTGATAATGTTGTCTGCTTATTTTATTCCCCTCCCGCAATTTTTTTTTTTTAGCAGCGCAAAAATATTAGAAAAGTATCTGCAAAATTGAAGAATGTTTCCAAAGTATCCGTGCGCGGTATACGTCTATATTATCTAACGATGCTATCGCCATTAGAGGAAAAAAATTTTACCATGATCAATTGTTCCCCGTAATCAGCGAAAATTAAGAGAGATTTTCTGGTTCGATTTCAGGTGGCATCTCCTGCAAATTGCAGCAGAGTTACACATGGGAGACAACAGGGGTGAAAGTTTCAAAAATGGTGGGGTGAAAATTTCAGGGGTGAAAATTTCAGAAGTGGGCGTGTCTCGTCCAATAATTTTAAGTAAACAAAATTATATATGAATTCTTTTCATAAAAATTGTGAACAAATTTTTCAATAAAAATTAAAATACACAAAATGCAAATAAGGCTTATAAAAATTCCATATTTATTTTAGCAAACCTACTACTGTTCAGGAGTATAAACAAAAACTGCAAAGTAATTAGTTATTTCAAGCAAAAATTACCTCAGCTTTTAATTTTTTTCAAACATTTAATTTTCTAATAAAATAAAGTGCTAGCATTTTAAGGAAAAGAATAATACTTAGGTAAGTTAATACTTTGTTAATAAATAACAAAAACAATTTTCAAGCTAAACATAGTTCATAAGTAAAAATATTCAACAAAATGTTGATATTTAATAAATGTTAAGTCCACAATGCTTATTAAAATTAAGACATATAGATTAAAAACATATTGCATGTACACAACTATCTTTACAGTATATCTATACTTATCAATTTTAAAAAGAAAAATTATGAAATTTTAATTACAAACTAAAAACATTTATCAATTTATATTTAATTAAAAAATTTACAATTCTTAAAATAAAAGTGCACAAAAAATAGAGTGATTAATAAAGAGTAATGATTTAACTCTTTCGAAAATAATTAGTTAGAAGATTAATAATATTCTGTTTCGCTCCGTCTTGTGGTTTTTTTAAAAAGACTGAAATCCGTCAAAATAGGGAAAACTTTCACCCCTGGGAGACAAAAATCCTTCCCACTGATTCCAGGTCAATATACGCAAATGTGGACCCACAAGTATTTCAAACACAACGAATGTTGTTTTCATACACTACTGGCCGACAGAACACCAAAATAGATTGGGGTTGAATGCATTGTGAAAACGTTGACTAGAAAAATGCTTTTGCATAATTTGTGGCAAAAAATCAACAAAGCAAAGAAAAAATATCTCATTTTGGAAAAGGGAAAATTAAGCACTTTTTAAAAATGCCACGCATCCCTTAAAACAAATCTGCCTCAAGGCATTAGGTCACATTGACTACTTATTTTTGTAATACAATGGAAAGGTCACTTACAACAATAACACCATTGGTTTCCATTCCAGGTGGGCCATCATACTCATGTTGCTGCTCGCCATTTTTCTCAAAATCTGGACCATTTCTGAAAAGAATTGTATAATATACTAATCAAGATTTATAATAAAAGATCTCTTGAACCAACAAATATTATTCTTATTATTTGACAAAAGCAAAATCCAAGTGAGAGCAACAAATTCATTGTAAATCCATATGGCTTTTTAACTCCTAATTTGTTTAATGCTTTGAACCTTGCTAACGTGAACGAATTTCAGATTCTCTATCAAATTGTACATGGATATTAAGCTTTATCATATTTTTAACATGAACACGCTTAACGAGAAATATCTTTTTGGAAAAAGCTTCACTCTTATAAATTTTACAGAAAATTCATTTCCTTTCTGGCAGGTAAGAAAACTCAGTTCTATATCTATCAGAGTAGGATAGGCTACAGACAGAGCTCATTTTAGGCAGGGTAAACAGGACTCGGCCCTTTTGTTCAAAAGAATCCACCCTGATGCCCCTGAAGTAATAGATTCCATACCCTTTTTTTCCTGGACCCTTCTTTATTTTTTCCCAAAACTCTACAGTGGATTTCTTAAACTTTTGTTATTTTCAACTCTTTTTATTTAGTTTGTTATTGCTGTCAATACATAGATTTATATGGGAAAGGAAAAATAGCCACCGCACCTCCTTGTTGCACTTGTCTTTGAAAGTTTGTAGTTACTTCCACTATTATTAAATCAGAATTATTAATAATCATTTTAATTATTAAATCATAATTACAGACACTTAAAAACATACATTTATTATTTTATTAATATATGCATGCATTTTAAATAAATTACTAAGCTAATTAGTTCATTAACTCGATATGTTAATTAATAAAAATTACTAATTAATATGATTACTTTGCTATTTTTAGTAAAGTAAAAAAAAAAATTCTTTTACTATGTTTTTTAATAGAACGTGTAAAGCCCATAGAAAATTTTTTTTGCCCTTTTAGAATAATAATGCCCTTTTTTCTGACTAGAATGAGCTCTGCTACAGGTGTTATAGAACAGAACTCTCTACCTATGGCAACACTTTGCATGCTTTCACCATTAACTAACGTGTGGAGAGACATAGAAGGAAGTACGTTAGTTTTTGTTTTGATTTTCTAATAGATTAAGTCAGGAAACTACATGGAAATGAAAACAACTTTGAGCATAGTTACAAAAAAAGGGTCATAGGAATTTTAAAATAATTTTTGACAATTAAATACGAAGAATAGTAAGAATGAGGCAAATATCATAGTAGCCCTATACAACAGGAAAGTGGAGAAGAGAGAAGGAGATAAGAGTCAAGACCTGGAACTGGTTTTCTCCCCAGATGGCGTATGATGCCAATAATTGGAACAAAACGGCAGTCAAATGAAAGAGTTATAAGAGTTGAAATTACTTTACAGGTAGATGAAGAAGTGAGTACTAACAACTGGTTTCTTCAGTGGCATAAACAGTCTCACAAGTGTGGTTTGTTACTACTTCCAATGAACACCAAAAAATAGAATTCCAATGAAATAGAATACAATTTTTTAGTACTAGACTGAAGCCCAACGAAAATTCACAGCAGGAGAGCATCGCACAACATTCTAATTTCCTGAAGTGGTAAAACCACAAAATTTATCTTTTTTTAAATTGTATCTTATCACATTTCTTACACGCATATAAAAATAATCATTAAAATTCTTTAATAATTTTCATTCTGCATAACTCATTCTGGAAAACAGTCTTCCAACAAGCTGTTGTTGTGGGTATTATTAAACTTAGGGCAAATAACTTAACCAGCTTTGGAATTTGTCAAAAATGGCGTTCTTCCTTTCTGGATTTCTAAATCGTGTGAACACAAATAGCGATGTGTTACTTTTTAATTGCTTGAATACGAATTGCTATGTGTTACTTATAAATTGCGTAAATAAAAAAAGCAATGTGTGGCTTTCAAATAGCATGAATATGAATCGAGATGTGTGGTTTTTAAATTGCAAAAAGACTAGTCACAACGCATGATTTTTAAAATGTGTGAATATAAATCGGGAGAATAACAACGTTCGATATTTTAAATGCCATAATACGAATCGCGATATGTGCTTTTAAATTTCTTGAATACGAGTCACGGTGCACAATTTTAAGATTGCATAAATACGCATTACGATGTGTGAATTTTAAATCACAAGAAGAATTAGGGGCGAAAGTTTTCCGTATTTTGACGGATTTCAGTCTTTTTATTTAATTAAATATAAATTGATAAATGTTTTTAGTTTGCAATTAAAATTTCATAATTTTTAAAATTGATAAGTATAGATATACTGTAAAGATAGTTGTGTACATACAATGTTTTTAATCAATATGTATCTTAATTTTAATAAGCATTATAGACTTAACATTTATTAAATATCAACAATTTGTTGAATATTATTTTAACTATTGAACTATGTTTATCTTGAAAATTGTTTTTGTTGTTTATTAACAAAGTATTCACCTAGCTAAGTTAAGTATTATTCTTTTCCTTAAAATGCTAGCAGTTTATTTCATTAGAAAATTAAATGTTTGAAAAAAATTAAAAGCTGAGGTAATTTTTGCTTGAAATAAATAATTACTTTGCATTTTTTGTTTATACTCCAGAACAATAGTAGGTTTGCTAAAATAAAAATGGAATTATTATGAGCTTTACTTGCATTTTGTATATTTTAATTTTTATTGAAAAGTTTGTGCACAATTTTAATGAAAAGAATCCATATATAATTTTTTGTTTACTTAAAATTATTGGACAGAACGCACGATTTTGATATTTTCAGTCTTGAAAATTTTTGAAACTTTCACCCCCGGGTCTGACCAGACATTTCGTGAAATGTCTGTTTTTGTAAAATTGTGAAAAAATTACTCGTAATTTGTGAATATAAAATAAACGTTAAGCCATATTCTTTCAACCAGGGTCCTGCTTTTGTGAATTTTGCAAATAGGCTCCATTATTGCAAAGAAAACTTTTTAAATTGTAAAGACATACAAGATTATGCTCAAAACTGTAAAATTATAATTAAAAAATAAAATTTTAAAAAATAAACAGCAATAACTGCTACCAAATTAGAGATGCAACATACAAATATGTGGTATTTAGCCTATACAGCTGAACACAGAATATTCATTTTGGACGAAGTGTCTGCCGAAGACAAAATTTAGTTTGTTTATATCGTCTTCCCCCCCTCTTGGGAAGGGTTTATTCAGTCAACAAAACAATAATGAAAATAAACAAATCTGTGAAAGGTCCGATTAAAAGATAGATTATTTTGTGAAGGGTGCGTTAACGGACCCAGATTTCTTCTTAAGAGACCCCTGTATTAGTAGTAAAACCAGAATTACATCTGCATCACAATAATTTTGTGATGCAGCAAACACAACATAATCATTACCGTAGGGCATTTTGCTATAAAGGCTATTTTCTCCCTCCTACCAGAGAAGGGTTATACGATTAACAAAACAATAATGAAGATAAACAAATTTGTGAAGGGTCTGATTAAAAGATAAATTATTTGGTGAAGGCTCCGTTTTTATAAGAAAATATTTCGTGAAGTTAACGGACCTAAATTTCTTCTATACAGACCCCTGGTGTACAATTCGAAACTCGCATTCTGTCAAACTATAGTATTAATAATACCAAAAAAATTTTGAAACCATGAGGAAAAGAGTTACATTAACTACTAAAAAATATTTTCAAAATCCTTTTATATTTTTGATGAAATTCGTGTAAGCATCAAAATTTCATATATTTAAATGCGGGATCCGAAATTTAAGTATCACAATAGCATATATAAAATATCAGTACTTTCAAAACCTTTGAGAAATGCGTAGCAATAATTGAAAAAACGATTGAAAAAATAATTTGATTTGAGATAAAATCGTTAAAAATAAAGCACACAAATTTTTTTCATCTAAATGAGCGATTCTTCACACTCAATTCGTAATAAAATTATGCTATAATATTGAAATTTTAAAAACAGACTGATAACTATATAAGTGATAACTATAACTGCCAAAAAAAGAAACAAAAGTCATTTGGATTTTCCATGAAGTTTGCACAAAAAACCTTTTAATTATCAAAAATCGCGATTTCAGAAACTACGTGAAAATGGGTAACAACTACCGAAAAGTCATTGGGACGCAACAACGAAATCGGGACACACGAAAAGCGTCAAAAGTGATAGCTAAAATTCGAAATTTGTACATTGTAATAATGATGTATTGAAAATATTAGGATTTTCAAAACTAAGCTTTAATCTGCACCATTAAGCATCGGGGGGGGGGGGGGGGGGGGGGGGGGAAACGATCCAAAAACTACATTGATAGAAATTGGATGCGTCAAAAACTTAAATGCGTTAATTGCAAATTTTTTAATGTTTTAAAAAGAAAAATGCGGCCACGGACCGCACATCGAAGGTTAGTGGGCCATAGGTTGTGCACCCCTCAGCTAAACGGCAGTAACTTTGCCCTGGACAGATTCCTATTGTGTCGCATCAAAAATATGCCTCAATAACAATATAAAGCTTGTAAGTCATTTCTATTTTCTAAGAAAGAAAAAGAATTAACTATTTTATGTAGCCTATGCGTATACTTAGCAACCATACACAGATATGGCAAGAAAGTCACAGGCAAAATATTAAACTATTAGTTGTTATACATGCATAATCAAATGTGTCAAACTTCCTAATGATTTGAAATTTTAGCAAAAGACTTTTTTAGTGGACTTTTACAGTGGACTTTTTACAGTGGACATATTTAGTCATATTTGTCGCAAATATGATAATTTTCATCTAAACATTAGTTTCTAAGCACTAAGTTTTTTTTTTAGTAAATTTAATATAATAAGCAGAAAATTAAATACTTTTAATTATTTAAAAATTAAAAAACGATACATTTAAAAAAAATTATTTTAAATAATAACTTATAAAAAAAAATACATATGTACATACAGGAGTTTAACCCCCCTTGTCTTTCGGAGCTTGTCGCTAAATCTGTTTTGTTTTGTCTTAACTCTTTAAAGACCAAGTGGCCTGAAGAAGTCCGGACTACTTAACGACCGTCTGGGGTCAGTGGGGAACTCTGAAGGGTGAATGGGTAGTAGTGATTGGGAGGGGATGAGCTGCTTGACAGTGATGCATAGGAACTCATTGACTGTCAAAAGGAAAGAGGTGTGCGAACTTCACGCTTTATTTAGAAACATTTCCTCCTGTGGTTTTAGAGAAACACAAAATCCTCTTAATTTGTAACATATTTGTTGAGATGGACCTTTTCATTTATTTATTAAAAATTCGGGAATGGCGGGCTTTTGGGAATTTATTTTTGAAATCCCCGCGTCCAGTAAAACAAATATCTTTTTAATAAAATTGCAATGTTGACTACCAAACGCAAATTTGTTATATAATTAAAAGTGCACCATCATAAATACCGAAATTACTGAAAAAAATTTGGATAAAGCCAACGTTGTATAATGCTTTCTGTTAATCACTGATATTTTAATGATAATGTTATCATTAGTTCATAGAAATTTTGATTCTTGAATAAAAAAAAAAAAAAAGATTAATATTTCTATCATTTAATAAACTTTTAATAGGTTTTTCTTTTTAAATATTTTATTTATTTCCGTTTTGTTCTCTATTATGCTGTTTGGTGTTTCTCAGTAATCAATTTTATTACAGTGGGCTTTTTATTAGTGAATTTTAGAGAATAGATAAAATAATTTAAAATACATTATATTAATAATGTATCTTTTAAACTTGAACGAGGAAAGTTGTTTTAGACTTTGTTTTACTGCAGCGAAAAAAATTTTAAATCTTAAAATTCCTATAAAAATTTCCATTTTATGCTCAATTAAGGAAAACTGAATTCAATTCTATCTAAATTTATGATTAACGTAATATAATGCATACATTAAAATGCCTTTTTATATAATTTTAAATACTATACAAATATTTAAAAAAAATAATAATTTTTTCTTTTTTTTTTCAATTTCGTTTTATTCTATTATATTTGCATCGTTGTGTTGTAGTAATTTCGTTCTTTTTGGTATTGATTTCCTATTACTTTCGAGTCTTAAATTTCAGTGATTTTATACTTAAAATGCTTTCAAAATAAAATGAATTATTTATTAAGGATAATAAATTATATAAAATTATTGTTTACAGGAAATTACTTTCATGTAAGGGAATTTTTTAAATGTTATCTCACTTTTATGTAAGCATTTTTGATAATGCAGTTATTGTATATCAGTAATTCACTAGGTATGGTCAAACAATATCGTAGATCTTCCTGAATGAAATGGTTTTTCAGATTTCACCTGTAATGTTTGTAAATATTTAATTGTTATTAAAATAGCTTATTAAATTCGAATACATTTTCTTTAGGAAACAAGTTATATATTCTAATTGTAAACCAGAGCCTGTTAATTATAATTTACTTTTTTACTACAAATTACAATTTCCAAATCAGCTTAAAAATAAGTTTATTGCTTTGTTTATCGACATTGCTGATAAGAATTTAATTTAATTGAATAATCTTATAGTAAATTATGTAATAAATAAATAAATTTTGTATGTAATAAATTTGAGTCCTGGATCAGATAGCAGCAAAAAGCATCCAGGTAAAAAAATTATCTTCAAATCACGATACATAATAGTAAATATCTATTATCTGGAGTTTTCTGAATGGTGTAATTTCAATTGTTAGTCACTCTTTTGATTACTTAAGTCAAATTGCTAGATGCTTTAGTTGACTTAAAAATTGAACAAATTTAACAAAATTATTTCAATATATATATATATATATATATATATATATATATATATATATATATATATATATATATATATATATATATATATATATATGGAAAATTTCAAAATTAACTGATTTATTAGAAAAAAGAATTAGGTGATAGAGAGCCTCTTAAATCATTAGCTTTTAAAAACGAGTTTGAATGCAACAAATAGAAGATTTCTAAAAGAAAAACCATCAGTCAGGAGAAGTGAAGAAAGCGATTTTCCTTGGTCACTGAACGGCGAAAGGATGGTATATTTGTGTTCTTTTGTGACTAAGCCGAAAAGTGAAGTAAATAGATAGGCATTGACAAAAGCAACTTATCTTGTATGAAAAATACTTGGAATCTATTTCCATTCACTAAACGCCACAATTATTTGCTGTACCATTTGGTAGTACTCTCAGATGATTAGTAGGTAAAGTCTGAAAAATGAGTGCAGGTGGTTAAATAGAATTGACAATACGCTCATTTGTAATCTATCCCAATCTAACCCAATCAATAGTTTATTCAAATAAATAAATTATTTAATTTAATAGTAATTTTAAAAGTTAATCTCTATTTAAAGAAAATAAAAATTAACCCACCAGCTAAAAAGAACCATACTTTATTTTAAACGTTAATTTTTGTGTTTGATTTGATACTCTTCTGAAAGCAGTATTATTATTGTTGAATAAATCGAGATTTATTTGTTTATAAAAGGAATTTGTTTATAAAATAAAAGTTTATAAAGGAAGTTTTGTAGCTACATATGAATTTCATACTATAAAGAACAGTTTAAGTATTATTTTTTTCTTGTTTTAATATGTTTCAGACATTTTATGGTGAGCAAAATATAGCTTTGAAGGTGTAGCATATTTATTGATAAAACTAGACATCATTCAAAATAGTTCAGACTGGTTCAGATTCATATATTTCATTTATATGCATTTCAAAGAAAATGTTTTAGATATACTATTAAATAATACCAAAGATACCATCTATTAATACCTAAGATTGATCTAGGCTTCTTAATTATTTTAAAATATATAGTAGATTTTTACCCCTTTGATGAGTATGATATAAAGAGAAATAGCTAACATACTACCATTTTCATTACGCGAAACGGAGAAACTTTTAAATCAATGTAAATGGAGGAACTCATTCTTTATTAAATTAAATGCTTATATTACAATAATTGTGAAAAGAAATTATTCTATTTAAGTAAATTTTATTTGTCAACAATATTAGTATTTTGTTTCCGCTGCAGGCTTAATTTGCTAGATCAATTAATTAAAATATTTCATTTAAATAGTACTAACTCTGTATAGAATATCAAAAAAATCTGTAATTAATAAAAACATAAATTCGAAAAGTATTACAATTTCTATCTTTTTTAGTTAATTTCTTAATATTTCAAACAATCGGTAAAAATTTAAATTACTACACAATACTTGGTTAACGTTATAATATTCTTCATTCAAAATTGCTGTCATAATCTCATTAGCTGTAATTATATGATGAAGAGTCGTTGTGGCTCAGGCTACAGATCATTCGCCTTCCAATGAGGTATACCAAGTTCGAATTCTATAGCGATGGCCAGTCGACGCAAATTTCACATCCGGCTTGCATTGACCACAGTGCTGACCTTAAATATCCTCAGTGATAAACGGATCATGGATTAGAGTCCCCCTGCCATCAGGCTAACCTTAGGATGTTTTCGTGGTTTCCTTTACCATGTAACGCACATGAGGGTCAGTCCCCTTCAAATAGTTCTCCCCAAAGGCAAACTTGATCCAGGAGTTCCCTTGTCTTCTGGATTGGATATTAGTCATAATTAATTGTTTTCATGCCGCGATAGATTTTTAACACTAAACGAAAAATAAAAAATGGCATAAAATGCCGTTGTGATATTTCTACACATTGAACTAGGCATCGTCTGAAATAAATGTGAAAATAAAGTTTCACTGCAACAGAGGAACTTTTTATTCATTAATAAATGTAGTTAAGCAAAGTTTCAATAAATAAATATGTGCTTGTATGAATTTAAAAAGAAGGGATTTTTAAAGTGTTTAAATTTATGCTTGAAAGGTGTGTACTTTACTTTTACGATGATTATCTGCATCTTTAAATGTGAAAAATAAAAAATAATAAAATAATAATAATAAAAACAATTTTTTTTAAACTTATGACTTTGAAGATTTAAAAATATTTAATTGTACTTTCTTTTTATCCAACGAAATTAATGAAATTATGTTATAATTAAAAAAGATGTATCACAGCAATTGCAGCCTTAATTAATTTTAATAATAGAATCATTTCCTTTTAAAAAATTCATAGTTAAAAGGGAAAAAAGATAATTTTCCACATTTTTTTTTTTTTTTTTTTGCTAGAAAAGATTTTACAAATGAAATATTTTTTGTCCATCTGAACCAAACTGATCCCATTTTACTTACAGAGCTAAAGTACACCTACAAGACCATACTAATGTGTACGTTCAAATGAAAATAAATAAATACTGAATGAAGACAGGTACAGATAAATTGTATCATAAACAACCGACTTGATGTTGTAGAAAACAGATGAAGTTAAATAAATAAAATAAAATAAAGATATCCGATAAGTCAGATATAAGATGTAATTTCCGTTGTTACTAAAGAAAACACATTTGTATATATACTCAAATTTTTTCTTTACAATAAATTGAAAAGAAATGAATTAATTTTTTACCATATCCCATAAGCATCTGTTTCTTCTATCAAAATTTACTTTAAAAAAAATAAACGTTTTCTTTAAACTCAAATTCTTCAATTTGCAAGTTTTTATCGGTATTTTAAGAACCAGTTTCCAGTTTCAGCTTCTCTTATTGCAGTTACACCGTTATGAAAGCACGTTTAATAATAATAACGTTTCGAAAGCAGCATTTGAAAGTTATTTCTGTTATTTTTCCAAGTATTCAATTAAATCAGAAAAATATAGTTAAAGGAAATATTTCTCTAATAATTAATTCAAAAACATTTTCATTATCAAACTTCAATATTATTAGAACTTTATTTGACTCATAAAGCTTAAAAAAAAGCGTAATTTTAGTTAATATTAACTTTAAAAAAAAAAAAAAAAAAAAAAAAAAAAAAAAAAAAAAAAAAACTAAAAAGAAAAATATATTTCTGTTACTTTGAGAAAGCTGAATTTTCGACACATTTTCGAGATAATTTTTTTCTTCCTATTTTGCATGATATAGGCATTTGAAAATAATCTGTTTTAAGAAAAAAATAACCCCAAATTTAAAAAATAAATAAAATAACAAAAAACTAATGTATAAATGAAAGGAAGATATGGAAGAAAATAAAAAATCTCATTATTAACTTAATTCCTACTTTTGAATATTTAACCAGAAAAACGTTCTATGGGGGGAAAATAAGCCGATTGTCAGTTTGAATGCCATGAAGTTTCACTGACAAGTAGATCACGCCTTTGATTTATTAGTGACGTGGGGGAGAAAATGACCTGCTGTGTAAAGAGAACCCCCAACAGAATGGGTGAGTTCATTTGCGATTTTTCTCTTCTGAAAAACTGAGGACGTTAACGGTAGTAAAATTTCCACTGCTTGGGTCGTTAAAGAGTTAACAAAAACTACATTCAATCGCCGAATACGTCGTCACCACTATTTCAACTAGTGAAGAAATCAGTAACAATACCATTGGAGATAATGTGCTCGTTGAAGATATTCATTCCAGCTCGAAACTTTGAGATCGTAGACTTTGAGATATTTCTGTGCCAATATATATATGCTGTTCTTGGATCTCTAGGATGTCAAAAAGCAAGAATTTAACAATTTTTAATTATTTTGAGAAAAAATCACGACCTATAATTAGTGAGGTGACAGCATCTGGTACCAATGTAAGTTTTTCTGTTGAACAGAAATGTGATACTTTCGTTCAAAAAAACCTTTCTAGCATAACAAATTCTGATGCAAGTGAAAATGGCCCTCAAAATGTTACTTCCCACCCATATGACATTGGACTTTTTTCAGAAGATAGTACATGCGAGGATAAAAGACTGGATGTACTAAAAATTGTTTGGGAACCCAATCAAGCATTTGTTTTTCCCGAAAAAGGAAAATTGAAATTTCAGTACTAATGGCTATCGCTAGAAATAGCTTGCATATTCAGAGGTTAAGGGGGGTGCTTTTCACATATTTTGAGTACTTATCACCTCAAGTGTTGCCGATCCTGGCAAGCAACCTTTGGGTCAACTGTGCATAATGCAAAATTTGACAACTGGAAAAAAGCAGTAGAGCGATTTTCTGAACACGAGAAATGTCTTATTACCAAGATGTTATTAAAGAACTAAAATTAATGTGTGAAAATGCCACTGAAATATTCAGCTCTTCTTCTCTTATGTAAAAAGGCATTGGATCTTCCATACAAATCCCTAGAAAAACGGGAAGACAGAAAAATCGCGCTAATTTTCTCTCATCGACACCTGAAACATATTTCAGAGTTAATGTATTTATTCCATTTATAGAAAATTTTATAACACAATTAGACTTAAGATTTGTATCGCATCGGGATATTTTGAAAGGATATCAGTGCCTTCTTCCTGCAGATCCTTTCATTTACCAACCTTCAAACATAATGGCTTTTGAAGCACTAGTGGAATTTTACGCTCAAGATTTGAATACCTGTAAAGAAAGCCTTAAGTCTGAACTAAAACTCTGGATTGGCGTTCTTAAACATTCATAGAAAATTTACCTCAGCTGCAGAAGACATTTGAAACGAATTTTCAAAAAATCCCTATCGCTTGGATATTACTGTATAAATCAATAAATTTTTAATGTGTTTGTATACTGGTTTAATTCCCTATATGTTGGTAAGTTATTTTTCCTTATTTTTTTCTGGCTTGATTAATTCCTACTTTTTTATAAAAATAAAATATTTTATCTATTATAAAAAAAAAAAATTATGTTCTTAAACTTAAAAATCAAATCAAAATTTAACTTAACAATGTAGTCTAAATAAAAAGTCAAAATTGTCTAGCTGTCTAAATTAGGGAAATAATAGTGCTTTATTATACTCAAATTTCTTCTTTTAGTTTCAGAAAAAATTGAACACCCCCCTTGAAAAAATTCTGCGTATGCCACTGTGTACATATTGGGGAAGATATAAAATTAATCAAAATTAATAATTTCTTATGTTAAGAAGAAAAAAAACATTTTAAATTGAAAAATTATAAAAGATTTGAACAAGGTTTTTTTTCCTTTTTCTCAATATTTCTTAGTTTGCTTAAAATATATTTAAAATTTTACACATACCTATGAAGACCTGCAGAAGTAATTAAAACTTACAAACATGTCTTTTTTTCTTGAGTCTATGATTATAATAACTATTTAAGGATAAAAAATCAGCTCATAAATAATCCTGAATATAAGCTTATAAAGTAACTGACTCTCCCTTTAAAACACAAAAAATAAACTGTGTTCAACCTTTGAAAATTTGATTTCCGGAAACTTCTGTGATCAACAATATTTTGAAACGCCTGGATCTGCGATCTCCGGTTTACTGTTAACAAAAAATCTGGAAATCCGGATTGGAGATTTTCCGCAGCACAATCAGCTTTGAGTTACACAATTATTAAGTAAAAAAAATTTGGATTTAATATTTGTATAACAAATTTAGCTAAAACAAATTTAAAACAAAATAAACTACTACCAGTAAGCAGTTTAAAAACTCACGTTCTTTTTAAAGTATTTGAATTTTCATGTGTAATGTTATATTAAAATATCTGGATTCCAAATACCACATACAAGTACGATGCAAACTACCAAAACGAAGAAAAAATAACATTAATTTATGAAATACGAGGAAATATGCATAAATTGTAACATATAATAATTATTTAAATTTGCATGTCATATTAGCATCGTAATTAAAAGTGCTGGGATTGAAAAAAATCACACAGAAAATTGTCAGAATAATTTTTCTTTTTAAATTATTACATTTGCAATGAAATTATCACATTTGCAATGAATTATAATTAGTAAAGTGCACCAATAACAAATTAGTGAAATATGCGATTAAAAATTCGAATGTCATAGTAGGAATTTTTAAAACTATGTAAGAATGTATTGCAAAAACTGCGGAAAAAGTTATTGAAAATCTGCTTTAATTTACAATGCAATCAACACAAATTAAGAAAGGCAAAATTAAAAGCATGATATAAACCTTAAGTTTTAATTTTGTAATAAATGTTTGTGAAATTTATGATATGGGTAAAAGTGAAGAATGTCAAAAAAGGATTATATAAATGTGTGATTTGAAACTTGCTTGTTATAATATCGTAATATTGGGTTTTCAAAATCACAAATAAAGCATATCGTTATGGGAGCATCATGCATACAACTAAACACTGCCTTTCTTTGACCTTACATGAATCATGATTATACTATCTACTTCTTATTTTTCAACTACAAACTTTTTTTGTGTTAGGATTTATTTTTAATATTACAATATTATTAAAAAGTATCTGCAAAACTGGAGAATGACCACCAATGTATCCACGCACTTTGTTTGTTATATTAACTATGGTTAGATTATATATAACAATGAACTCAAGATATCATATATAACATTACAATAAATCTTTGTAATTTTTAGATACTTTTGTTACATATACATAATGAAGGCATATCACTATTATTACTATTAATTGTGATGGAACAAAAGCTTTGGCCTGGCATAATAGTAAGCAGTGCTGTGATTCAATTACTAGGAAACCACTCTCCGTTCCACAGTAAAATAACATTAACTACTACATGAAGACGTGACTGAAACAAAATGAAAAATATTGAAACTGCATGGACTACCCAATTTGTTAGCATATTGCAAGATAATGCAAAATACTAAACACATTACTAAAAAAACAGGAAATATCAAGTCTCCTTCATAATATCCACTTTATGTTTAATAGAATTTAAGAACTGAGCACAGTAAAAGGCTGAATTTATGAAAAATGAAGAGAATAAACTGATTAAATAACTATATTTTTACCTAAAAAACTTAGAACATAACAAGTAGCACAATATTAGGGAAGAACTAAGCAAACCTTAAAACTACAATTAAGCGAATTTAATAAAATCAATTTTCTGCTGACCGATTTAGTAAACATACGCGATGCGAACTATGCACGTGTCATATCTAGGCAATAAATTTACAGAAAAAGGTACAAATAATTTTTTTACTGTGAGAAGAAAAAATGGCCACAATTTAACAAAATTAAAAACAAAACAATAACTTAAGGAGAATTTCACAATGAAAGGATTCAATCCCTAAGCCTACTGAACTCATACTTTCCACGATCAACACAGTAAGAGAAACAAAGGTAAGATTTGGGAACTCTTCCAGAAACTCTAAAACTTAAAAATTCTAACACATTTCACGCAAAGACAAATTGAGAATAAAGAAAATTAGACTATCTCTCCTACAAAATTACACGTGCTATTAACAATAGGAATTGCCTGTCAGCCATGTTTCATGGATGTACGAGATCACTTAGGTTACTTCATCATTTAAAGATCAAAATTTCCATAAAAAATAAATTTAAAATACAGAATGTGTGTTTATTATTTTAATTAATTAAAATTTTAGAACATTTTTAAATAAATTAAAATTTTTTACCTAGTGTTGTCGTAGGTCGACATTGTGTAGTAACTTTTATTTTTCAGCTTGGGTTAAAGGACGGATTCACGGTTTGCAGTTATTAAATCTGAAAAATTATCGCAAAACTAATATCTCCAGACAGAACAGTCAGAAAAAATGCGCATGCGCAGAAAAAGGAAGGTTGACTCATCAGTCAGTTATCAACAGCGATAAATTGCCAAATCGGAAATATTTTAGTTCAGTAACCTTATTATGAAATGAATAGTGTTTTCTGCACTAGGAACATGGAGTCTAGGAAGCCTGACTAGGAAACACTGTGTGGAAAATAGAGTAATAGTTTTTGTAAATATATGTCTGACGTCACAAAGTTATTTTATATGTTCTTTAAGTTGTAATTATTATATTTGTTAAAAGAGAAAATGGCAACGATGTTAGTATATCGTGTCGAGTTATTTTCTACTAGAGTTATTTTGTAATCTTGTGAAGTATAGAAATTAAATGGAGTCAGATAATAAATAAGCTGAGTACGACAGAATGAAACAATATTCAGGGAGATACTACCGACATTAGTGGTGACCGGCGGACGTGATTATTTAAAAGGTACTGTGTCGTTAAGTTTTAAATTATGGAACTCTTGATTAAGAAACGCTCGCCAATTAGAGGCAATTTTACCAAAACTTACAATGCATTAGCTAAATTGTTGGAGGAAGAAAATCCTGAGGAGGAAAATATTAAAGTAAATTACGCTAACTTAGAAAGAATTCACCAGTCTTTGGCGATATTGGACAATGAAATATGCGACATGTTATGCGACAAAAATACGACGATGAATATAATGCTATCGAAGAATATAATGAAAAATTGGTTTCTGCGAAAGTAAATTTCGAGCTTTTTTTGGCGAAAAACGCAAGTTTAGATGGTTGTTCGTTGTCAACGAAAAGGAAATTGAAATTGCCACAAATAGAATTGGTAAAATTTAGTTCAGAGTTAAAAGATTGGCTTTCCTTTTTGAGCCAGTTCAAAAGAATACACGAGGATAATGAATTAGAAAATGAGGATAAATTTCAATACTTAATTCAAGGCATAAGCAAAGGAACAAGAGCTAGAGAAATAATCGATAGTTTTCCACCAACAACCCAAGTAGCACTCAATATCGATTGATCTCGAAAAAACTTCGCTTACGACGTCGATCGATGTTCTTCCGAAACATCGATCTATGTAAAAACGTCAGATTTTTTTTATATTGTACGACATTGTAAAATTTATATAGATCGATATCTCAACAACGCCGTAGAATGTCGAGTTTGAAAAAACCATATTCCACGGCGTTTACAGATACAGTAGAATGTCGATGAATATTTTTATCACGTTATTCGTAAAACAAATATTAATAAGCATTTAAAGATGCGGCAGAACGCCGATCGATAATTTTAATACGTTATTCAAGAAATTTTTTTCACTGGATATTGTAGGATATAGGTACACGTCTGTTAATTATTTTATATGGTTTTGCACTTCAGATTTCATTTCGCTAATTATACTCCAGGCTGTACAGTTGCAGATTTAATTAATTTGATTTATAATGAGTAAAAAAAAATCCTTCATTTTTTGTCAAGGATAACTTGAAAAGAGCTACATGCTCTGCTCAGTCTATGCCTATTTAGCAGAAAATTAATAATTTCCTTGCATGCTAGACAATAAGCATTCTGCAAACTAGTGAGCAAAGATTTAATATTGCCTTAGAATAAAATATCTACAAATATTTAAGTCATACTTTCAAAGTTCAAGGTGTGTAGCCAGATTTTTCAAAAAAATAAAATAATAATAATAAGCACCCAAAAATATTTTTAATCAGTTTCCAAACAATAAAAATATATATATAATTAAGATTTGAGCAGTAATAAGCTTAAAAATTAATTAAGTGTAAAATAGGTGAAAAGGAATAAGTGTGAGCACTGTAGATGGAATGTAAGAAGTGAATATTAATTTAAGGCATGATAATTATTTTCAGCTCAACTATGATTTATAAATCAAAGACAATTTGCTTGTTTAAAAATTACCACATTTAACATGTATGTAAATTAGTTTTCTTATTTTTTAGCATTTGCAAGGTACATTTGATCTTCAGACAGGATTCAGTCACTGAAAATTAATAATTTAATATATTGCACAATAGCACTAAAAACTCAAAAAATATTATAATTTTATGTGTTCAATAAAATTTACACTTCTGATATGAACGTGCTTTGTAATATAGAAGGTGTGAATGCAGAGGAATAAAACAAAAAGTAGCTATGAATATTTTATTTGAATAAACATTTAAAAATTTATTAAAACAAATTGGCACATTCTTAGGTCTCCAAGTCCAAAGAATTGGTCAATTATCTTAGGTTTCCGTCCTTCCCAATCAGTGGCTGAAGCAGACCTTCCCAAATTTTTCCGCAAGCTCTTAGTCTCAAAGCGTTCGAGAACTGTAGCTGGAAGCAAAACATTGAGTAATATTATAACATTTAAAAAATAAAAACTGAAAGACTAACAAAACACAATTTATTAATGAGTATATAACGAAACTTAGAGAACTAAATTGAATAAGGGCTTTGAGCAATGATTCTCAAATTTTTTTTGTTTTGTTGTTACGGCACACTTTTAACCATTTCGAAATTTGACGGCACACAATGAAAAAAATTAGATTAAAAGTTGTTTACTTACCTACAACACACTGTGTTAAATGGTTTGTGATAATAATAAGTACTACAAAAGCACGTTTATTAAGGGATTATTATTTCTTTTGAGTGATTTTTTATTAGTTAGTAACAGTTATTTTTTCTTCTTTTTGCTAGTTATTAATTGTTAGCTTGTTTTCTATAGTTATTAACTGTTATTTTTTGTGATTTCTTGTTTACTAGTTTTTTGCTAATTATTAATTGTTAGCTTATTTTTTTTGTTAGTTATCCTTTCCTAATTTGTTTTTTTTATATATTATTTATAGGGGAGAATCGGGTACCCCCGACCAATGTCAATTTCATATGTAGAGAATAATATTTTTTTCAAGTCAATGGGCCATCGGACAATAATTGTTATATTAAAAAAAGATTATTTTCAAAGTTTCAAGTATTTATGCAGCTGGTAACATGGTAAACAATAGTTTTTAAAATATGTTGAATACAGTTGTCATGATATTAAGAAAAATTGGTTGAATGTTTCGATTAAACTTCATTTTAATATTAAAAAAATAATTTTTTCTATACATACAGCATTAAAGTATGTAGTCTTAAGTTTAGTTTGCACAAAGAACGAAGTTTATTTGTGAAAAATTGTTCGAGTAATTACAAATTTACAAAAAAATTGGATTTTGGGTAGCCCCGCTCACATTAATGTTAGGTATCACAGTCCACTTTTATTTCGTCGATAAATGTACGGTTCCAAAGATTTACTTAAATTAAATTATTTTCTTTAAATATTTAATATAAATATATATTAATATTATAATATATTAATATACATTAATAATAATAAAAAACATAACATTTGTTGTTAATAAATGATAGAATTCACTAAAAGTATATAAATATGTAATAAAAAAAATAATTTTGTGATAAAAATGATAAATAAGGTTTATCTATTGTCAATACATTGGTCATTTTCATTTACACCTGAAAAAACAATCAAAAAACATAATTTTTGTAACTGGGCGGGGCTACCCGACACATTTTGAAAAGCGCTGAAAACATGTTCTTTTAAATTTCTATTTTAAGTTAAACTATTCTTTTTTTGGTTTATTCTTTTTGTATTATTTAATTAAATGATAAAACAATAGAAACATACAAAAATCTTGATTATTACTCCATATTATACAGAAATATAAGCAATAGTCCTTAAGTGGGCGGGGCTATCCGACTCTCCCCTATTTGGTTTTTTTTTTAGTTATCCTTTGTTAATTTGTTTATTAATTGCATAGCTTACTTTAATGATTAAGTTTTATTTCCATCTGTAAGTTAATATTTAGCTTGCTTTCCTTAGTTAATTAATCATTTTAAATTAAAGTCATTAAATTTCCTACTTACTTCAAAAAATTTTTAAAACTATGTGTCAAAGACAATTTTAATTCTCTCATCTATTTTAAGATTGTCAGAGACAAGGCAATCGCCAACAAAGATGCTAACGCGGTTAAAGCTTAGAAAAATTATAAAAAGAGTATATATATATACTTTTTATGAACATTTCAAGAATTTGGCAGCACAAAAAAGTACCGCGGCACAGCGGTTGAGAATCACTGGCTTAGAGAATCGACACACGGATCAAAAAAAGGCATGCTGCATTAGACACTGTTTTGTAAACTGACTGAATATTCAAGCGGCAATGCTGTATCTTCGATTAAATAATAAATCTTTAACAACAAAAAATACTATAATAAAAAGCTAGTCAGTTCAGCTTTAATTGTATTTCTTAATATTCAATTTTACTTCTATGTGTTAAAGAAAATTCTCTTAAACTAATGTGAATACACAAAAAGTATTGAACTTGAAAATAAGATTTATTTTTAGAATTTAGATCTGATATTGATTACTTATGATTGCATATACTTAGAAGTATAATTAAACAAAAGCTCAAACTTATTATAAATACACTGCACTTCCAAATGCATTCAATTCCTTAATGTAACCGTTTTTTTCCCCTTCCTTCTACAAAATTACTTTTTTTTTTTGTGATCAGATCCAAAAACTATTGACTTACAACTGTGTTAGACTTAGAAAATTAAGTTTTTCAAGCCTCTCTCTCTCACTCACTCTTTTGGTTTGGATTTCTGAAACTTTTTTGCAATATTTGGTTTCCTTTACATGGGAAAAAATTTTTATTTTGTATTTTTCAAATAGAGAGAATCTCTTTCTATCATTATTTTTAAATTAAATTTAATTGTAATGCTGCCTTTAACTAAAGCTTGTAAAGATAAAAATCGACTGATGATATATATATTAATACATATTAAAAAATTGTGAGTATACACGAAAAATCCTGAATAAACTTAGTAATGTTAAGGATTAACTGCAGATCAATGTTTGTAAAATTTAATACAAAAAGGAGAGGAATTCTAAATATTTTGATTTATTATTAGCAATTGGAATTGTTATTCAGATTAAAAATTTTTTAAATTTTTTTTTAAAGCATTTAAAAACTGGAAGGAAAAAAATATCACATATATATATTCATAAAAATAAATAATATTTTAATCAACAATTTTACCCAAATGACATTAGTGATGGCAGGCACTCTTTCAAATGACTTTTTTTCTTTTCGCCTCAGTCAAAATACCGGCATATGCTGTCAAAATACCGAATCTGAAAACAAAAGTTTGTTAATTTATTCAAACAGCTACAAGACAATACAAATTATGTAAAAATTTAATCTAAAAAAGTATTAAAATATTTATATTAGCTAGCCCACTTTCCAGTATTATTTATATGTACACTTGTTAATAATAAGAAAACTCGATGCTATAAACAACTCCGCAGCTGATACATCGCTTAAAATGAAAGTCACTATCAGTTGCTTAAATCAGATTTCTGATGCATCATCTAAAACAAAAGTCATCATATTGGCCTGCCGATATATGTGTTACGTAGATATTTTGAGATACATAGATTTATTGCCCAGTCCTATATAGAATAATCATTTAAACTCTCTCCATACACCCTTAAGTACAGAAAAAATAAGATGGTGAAAGTCTTTTTCGCTTTTTAAGGGGACAGCAAGGTTTGAAAAGGTTAAGATTTACTGGTCTATACTTTAGAGCAAAGGTTCCTTTGCCAAAGGATCCAAAGAGCAATTGTAATTTTTTTGATCATAATAATAATAGCTCCATTTTTAATAAAATGCTTTCTATGGAGAAAAAATTTAGGGAATGATTATACTTACTAATACATAAGCTAAATACATTTTTGTAAATATTATAACATGCAAATTTTTCATGAAAAATAAATTAGGAAAAAAAATTGAAAATACAAAATGTTACTCGAGGCTCCTAAATTTATACTAGTTTTCTCATCTTGCAATTGCTCTGTGCAGTGACAACAAAATAAAATAGTCTGATGTCATAATTTATTTAATTATTTAAAAGCTAAAAGGCTGAGTAGAGCAAAATATACACCTATGTTGGTGAAATTGCAACACAATGAAAGAACTGTCTGACATTTATTCATTAAATTACTGATAGTGGTATAAATAAACAAGTGCACTCATTTTCTAAATAAATTCTAATCATTTACGAGAAGGCATTGAGAATAAGATACAACAGTAACAAACTGAAAGATAAAACAGTAACAAATTATCACATCAAAATATAAAATTTCTACTTGATATATATTGTAAATAGATATCAATATAAGATTAGACATTACAAAATTAATTTCTACACATTAATTTTAGAATGAATCACAGCTAAGTTATAATCTTATTTAATAAGAATCACACATAGACCTGTTGTGTTATATATATACTTATACCATGTATATTTATTTATATATATATATATATATACCTGGTCTGTCTAGGTTTTTCTGAGAGGTACCCCTTTCGTGAAAAATTTAGACATAATTTGTAAAAATTAAAAAATCAACACAAAAATATGGATTTATCATTTCTTACGAGACACAAAAATAAAATTTTAAGAAAAAGTATTTGCTGAAACTATATCTAATTTTATTCAATTATATGTAATTTTAATTTCACTTTCTATTAATTTTATTATAAAAACATGGAAGACCATTGAGTATTTATTTCAGTTTTTTATTAAAGTCAAATTAAATTTTAGTTTTTACTGATTATAAATATTTACTGGTTATAACTTTACAAAAGGTAAGATATATATATATATATATATATATATATATATATATATATATATATGTTTAGTAAATATATGTGCGTGAAAAGGAAAAAATTAAAAAAACTTGTTCCTTTTATAATACTGTATTTATATTTTATAATGCTTGGGTTAAAAATTGTGAAACGTTATGTATTTAACAGTAAAGAAGATTCAACCTATGTATTAGTGATAATGTGTTATTCAAACATAATAAAAAATACATATAATAAAATTAAAATAACTTTTCAGATTTATTTCTATTTTTAAGCTTATACAACACTTTTTAATAAATAAAAATATTTATACAGTAAAACTTAAAGTTTATGACCACAAAATGAAAAAACCCAATTTCCCCGGGGTTTTTTCAAAGCCTGAAAAACAATAAAATATTTAATTAGAAAAGCTTTGATCAATATTTTCTAATCATTATCTTAGAAACTTATAAGTTTTAGTTGTTGTGCTCTTATCCAAATTATACTTCAGTTTTTAAAGTTATTTTAAAGATTAACACATTTTGATATTATTTTTGACAATTAAATTTTCCTTTTTATCTATAAATTTTTTTAATAATTTTCAGCAAACAAAAAATTCTTTAAAGAAGTTTTAATAAACATATAAATCTCTATTTTGATTTTGAGCCTTTAGTGTCTATTTCAATTTTCCTTTAGTATACTCTTGTTACATAACAAACACATATCATACTTTATACATAACACATACCTTACTTGATATCTGACACATTTAAAAAAATTTTTTTTAGTAGTAACGAATAACAATCATTCCTGTACCATAAACTAAATCTTATAATAATAACTTTTATATAGAGAATTATATTACAAGACTGGATTAAATTTAGGTAAATAGAATATCATTGTTTTCAGAAATTGAAAAGTTAAACTTATTTCTTTTTTTAAAATTGTTTAATATTTTCATACTGCTTATTTTACTTTTAGACGTAATTTTAAAATCTATATAACCTTTTACAATTCGCTTACATTAATATTTTGATAAATTATGTATACTTATATCATTTTGAGCACAATTTTTAATGTTTTAAAACGAATTAACTGTTAATAAGCTACAGAATTAACGTTGACAGACTTAATTTTTATGAAAACTATTTATACACTCATAACTACAATGCTATGAACCTTGTTCACACAACAAATGACATTAGAAACATTTCATCTTACATAAAATTATTTACGAACCTAGTGAATTTATTTAATAAAAATTAGATAGATTGTAAAACATAACATTTAACATCCCAGCAAACAAGAAGTAAACAATTCAGAACAAACAACTTTGACAATAAATTTACGTCATTAATTAGAAATTATTCCGATAATAATATTTAAAATTAGCGAAAAGTTAAAAACTACTTACTTAATTATAATTCAAAACCAGCTACATATGATCTTTTATAATGGAATGTTCTTTCGGTAATGTAGGCTTAACCTAAATATGAAAGTGAAACATTGCAATTAGAAATGAAGACCTGACACGATATTAATAGAGTTTATATAAGTAAATAGAAGATGAATAAACTTTGCTTACCTAAATTAAATCAGTAAGGTGACTTTTGACGACAATATTACGCTAAAAATTCATGGATCATGGTAAAAACATGGATCGTAAAGCGCGACGTCAGAGCTGAAGATCACGTGACAAGCGGATAAACTTTGTTGATAGCAATACTGAGATCGCTTCACCTTCCAATCCCGTTCCATAAAGTTATCACGGCATTCTATTTTTTACTTTCACTAATATGAGCAAGTATAAAGAAATTTTACTCATTTTTATCTTTCTAGCAAATATTTTGAACTATGGAACTAAAATATATTTAATATAGAGTGTTTTAAGAAAAATACTTTTAAAGTTTTATTGGCGGAATTCATTCAATAACTTGTTCACAGTATCTATATTCCTCCGCTTTCAAAATATTGATAGGAACGGCCACGGTATAGATCGATGTTTCTGTGCTACTTGGGAAGTGAGAATTATTAAAAGGCGATTGAAAGTTTAAAATCCCGATTTGGGCGAGATGAGTTGTTAATTGAATTTTATGTGAGACAGCTTCTTCAACTGGTTGTTCAAAATGCAAAAGGAGCCAAAAATAAAATTAACACCAGTAGTTTGTATGATAAGTTAGAATCATATCTAAGAGCGCTGGAATCTATTGGCTTAACCTCCGACAAATACGCCGCCATGCTTGTAGAATAATGTATTCCGGAAGACGTTTTTAGGGTATGGCTAAGAAACCCAGACGCCATTACAGATGATTCATCAAATAATGTTTACAGCACAGAGTTAAAAAGTTTATTGGCATTTCTCAAAACCGAAGTAGAAGGAGATGAACGAATTCGTTTGGCGCAATCCAGTTTTGAAAATGATTGAAATCGTTTGGAGCAATCCAGTTTTGAAAATGAACGCCGCCAACGTAAAGAGAAATCGCCACAATTTACTACGGCTAATGATTTTATCTCGGGAACACTTGAAAAGAAGAAAATAAATAATCCCTGTGTATTTTGTGACAAATTGCACGACAGTGAGGAATGCTTTCACGCTCAAGCACTTAATTGGGAACAAAAGCAAGAACTTTTACGTAATAAGAAGTGTTGCTTTCTATGTTTAAAAATCGGACACCGATCAAAATTCTGCAAAACTCGCGTAAAATGTGTTTTGTGTAGTAAAAGGCATTTGGTGTTAATGTGTCCAGAATTGCCAGCTAACAAAATAACTGAACAGAAATCCGACTTGACCTCGCCAAAAGTCAGTTTGACTAGCCAGTGCAGTACAGAGGACATGTTACTTCAAACATTAATCGTGAAGTTGAAATCAAAAGGTAAAACACGCCAAGTTCGAGTTCTAATTGATAGTGGATCGCAAAGGTCATACATACTTGAACGTACTGCTGAAAATTTTGGCTTGGATCCAATAGAGAAGAAAAGTTTCATACATGCATTGTTTGACGGATTTATTACTCAGGAAAAGTATCATAAACTCTTTAAAGTAAATCTTGAAGCTCTCAGGGGAAATTTTTAATGTGACATAGAAGTTTTGGATGATCCAAAAATTTGCATTAAGATCCCTAGACTTAAACAGGGTTCCTGGAATAAGGAATTGCAAAAAAGAAAAATATGGATAACAGATTATGGAGAAAACTGTCCTGATATAGAATTTTTAATAGGAGCTGATTTTTGCGGCCAACTTTTCACCGGGCGCATACATAAGCTTAAATGTGGCCTAACAGCGTGTGAGACTTATTTGGGTTGGATAGTCATGTAGAGTGCCTGGAGAAAGATTTGGCCATACCTCCCTACCTGATAGCTTCATTGTTTGTAAAAAACGCATCAATAGCCAATCTCTGGGAAATCCTTGGTATCAAAGATCCTATTGAAACCAAATCTAGAAAAGAAATGGAAGCAGCAGCTGTCGATCATTTTAGAAGAACTTTTTCAATAAACGAAGATGGCCGTTATGAGGTCCATTTACCTTGGAAAGAAGCAAATTGTGAGTTGATTGACATTGCAGAGAAAAGACTTATTTCGACATCTCTGAAGCTCATACGGGATTAAATGTATAATGATTACAATGCAGTTTTCAAGGATTGGGAAGAATCAGGAATAATAGAAGTAGTTCCCGAAGAAGAACATCAACGTCCCTCTATTTACTTGCCTCATAGAGTCGTTATAAAGGAGAATTCCACAACCAAAATAAGGCCTGTATTTGATGCTTCTTGTCATGTAAAAGAGCACTTGTCACTGAATGACTGTTTGGAGAAAGGCCCAAATCTTCTAGAAGAAATTCCACCTATATTAATGAGATTCCACAAGGCATAGTTTCCGACATCAGAAAGGCATTTCTCCAGATATCTGTTTCAAAGGAAGATTGTGATTCTCTCCGTTTGTTGTGGTGGGAGGACTTTGAAAAAACACAAATGAAGGTGTTCCCACATCGGCGTGTTGTATTTGGACTCACATGCAGCCCGTTCCTATTAGCTGTTGTATTGAATTACTTGGTAGAAAACGCCCCAATAGAGATGCAGGAAACGGCAGACATCTTACGAAGATCCTTTTATGTAGACAATTATGTTACCTCTTTGCCAACTGAAGAAAGAATGATAACATTCATTCATCAATCGAGAAATTTATTGGAAAGAGGCCGTTTTGACCTCAGGGGTTGGGAACATTCCAATTTCTGAGAAACCCATATCTGTTTTGGGATTACAATGGGATAAAAACGAAGATACTCTTTTTTGTGATATACCATCAGTTGAAGAATCGAAGAAAAATGTGACCAAAAGAAATATTCTTTCAACTGTGAATAAAATATTCGATCCTCTTGGATTTTTATGCCCTGTGACAGTCATTCCCAAGATTATTGTGCAACAAACTTGGAATCTCAGGATTGGTTGGGACGCAGAACTTCCAGAAGAAATCCAAAATAAATTTGAAGTCTGGATTGAAAATTTAGAGTTACTATCCAGCGTTAAAATACCCCGATATCTTGATATATGCCAGCCCAGCTCGCAAATAAGCCTTCATGTCTTTGGGGATGTAAGCAAACTTGCATACAGT
Organism: Parasteatoda lunata; assembly: GCA_949128135.1. Classification (NCBI taxonomy): domain Eukaryota; kingdom Metazoa; phylum Arthropoda; class Arachnida; order Araneae; family Theridiidae; genus Parasteatoda; species Parasteatoda lunata. Next base: position 5,979,155 of record OX421971.1, read on the forward strand.
GCTGTTGTATTCCTTAGGAGGGTTGAAGGCAAAACTATAAGGGTTCATTTTATTCAAGCGAAAAGTAGAGTCTCTCCTTTACACAAGATGTCAATTCCCAGACTTGAGCCACTTGCATGCTGTATTGAAGCACGACTCGCCCATTCCGTAATGAAGACGATGGATTAGTTTGGTGTGCCCACTACCTATTGGGCAGATTCCTCAACCGCTCTCAGTTGGATTATAAGGAATGAAAACTGGGGAGTCTTTGTTAATAATCGAGTAAGAGAAATCAGAACGCTTACGAATAAAGATTCATGGAAACATATTTCTGGAGATCATAATCCCGCCGATTTACCTTCAAGGGGTTGTTCAATTAGAGCCTATTTAAGATCCAAATGGTGGGAGGGGCTGTTATGGTTGAGACAAGACGAAGAAGATTGGCCAAAATCAGAAGTACAAATAGATCAAGAGGAAGTTTCAAAAGAAAAAAGGAAAGGTCTTGACTTATCGTCTACCCTTCTCGTTACAGAGGAAGAGAGAAAATGGTACAACAGAAGGTTTTCGAAATATTCTCAAATTCTTAGAATGATTGCCTGAATCCTCCGCTTTTCAAATAACTCACTTAAAAGAAATAAGAAAATTACAGGTGAACTATTAATAACTGGATTAGAAATTGCAGAAAAGAAACTTGTAAAATTTATTCAACAAGACTATTTTAAGCAAAGTGAATGTCATAAACAGCTAAAATCGCTTTGTACTTTTCATGATGATGAAGTACTTCTTAGACCAAGATCATAAGACATAAAGATGAAGAAAATCTCTTGTGCCCAATCATTCTCCCATCTAATAATGATGTGGTCAAAAAACTCATCCATGAACGTCATTTACAACTCTCACATGCTGGAACTCAGGTTGTATTGACGAATATTAGGCAGCAATTCTGGATTTTAAGAGGCAGAAAAACTGTGCAACGTGTAATAGCGAAATGTGTCCGGTGCAGAAGACATGCTGCTAAAGGAGTTGAATCCATTCCTACGTCACTACCAGAAGATAGAACTAGGGATACTTTAGTCTTTGAGATAATTGGATTAGATCTGGCAGGACCATTATACATGAAGACTGGAGAAAAATTGTGGATTCTACTATTCACCTGCGCGGTGTATCGTGCTATTCACATTCAGCTACTAAAAAGTGTGTCCACAAACTGTTTTCTTTTAGGCTTAAGAAGGTTCATAGCTCGCCGTGGTCGGCCTAAAATAATATATAGCGATAATGGAAGCAATTTTCTTGGAGCCTCGAATCTTATGAAAAGTCTCAACTGAGATCAAATAATTCGTGATACTTCAATCTACAGAATACAATGGAAATTTAATCCTCCAGCTGCACCATGGTGGGGCGGTTGGTGGGAGATAATTGTGTAAATGGTGAAAAGTCTATTAAAAAAAGTGTTAGGAAAGGCTTGTCTTGTTTACGAAGAAATTCTAACCATTTTGTGTGATGTAGAAGCTGTAATTAATGCAAAACCTCTCACGTATGTCTCAGATGATCCAAGAGATTTGGTTCCCCTATCTCCATCATTGTTCATTCAGGATATTCCAACTGTTGGTGTCCCAGATTTGGATCATTTGGATGATGTTAATATTTCAAGAAGGTTGAGATAGCAGCAAAGGCTACGTAAGGAATTCCGAAGACGATTCCGAGATGAGTATCTCAGTCTTTTAGTGCAGTCACCAGTTAAGAAAGAGTATCTAATCAAAGAGCTAAAGATAGGTGAGAGTGATAATAAGAAGAGTGATAATAAGAAGAGAATGGATTGGCCACTTGGACGAATTGTTGAAGTTTTTCCTGGACATGATAATTTCATTCGTGTGGTTAAAGTTAAAACTGCGAATGGAGAATTGACACGACCTGTTAAAAATATATACCCCTTAGAGATTTCATGTAGTAATATGAACTGTACGAGAAAGCAGACATTACCAAAACTGAGTCTGTTGCTCCTAAAATTGTTGTCAATCAAGACTCTGATACAACTCAGACTTGCTCCAAGAGTTATGGTCGCTCCAGACTCTGATTCCAAGAATGATCAAACTAGGTGCGGAAGAAGAATTAGACTTCCAAAACGTTATGATTACTAATTCAACTTCTCATTATTATTTGTAAACTGTTCTACCTTAATTTATATGAATGTTGAATTATATGTGGTCGTGTGAGATCGAGTTGAATGTTTTAAAATTTGTTTAATATTAACTGTTTTGATAAATTAGCATTTGTCAAAAGGTGGGAGTATGTGGAAAATGGAGTGACAGTTTTTGTATATATATGTCTGGCGTCACAAAGTTATTTTATATGTTCTTTAAGTTGTAATTATTATATTTGTTAAAAGAGAAAATGGCAACGATGTTAGTATTTCGAATGTTGATTAAATGAAAATGGTGAAAGTTAATGCATCGTGTCAAGTTATTTTCTACTAGAATTATTGTAATCTTGTGAAGTATAGAAATTAAATGGAGTCAGATAATAAATAAGCTGAGTACGACTGAATGAAATAATATTCAGGAAGATACTACCGACACACTGCAAGCTCTTAAATGCCCAAATTTCAACGAAAATGTAAACGAATTTAAGCGACTTGCGAATTAAAGAAATTCTCTTGAATGAATTTCGCAAGATTCATATGCATGCACAATGGTAGATTATGAGACAAAATGACAAAATAAAACAAATTAAAAAACACATTTGAGAGTATTTTGTAATTGAAAATTTCTTTAATTAAAGCTAAAAAAAAATTTCCATCGTATTTAATGACTTAAATTGACTTGTTAAAGTAAAAAGAAAAATCACGTATTACACTTATGGATGACATGAAATATTTCATTTGCAAATAAAGTAATACTGCTTAGCCCCCTTGTCTTCTGAGTTGGTTTCACTACAGCATGTTAATAAAAAGATAGGAGCATGAAAGTGCGGACATTTTTACAATATAATCGTTTCTAAAATTATTTTAGTAATATACTAGTAATTTTAGATTTATAATTACGGAACTATAATTTCCTTGTCTTTCTTTTTCTGCTCATCTTTTAAAAGGTCGAAAATTTCTCCTTTTAATATTTTACTCTTTTAACATTAATACCGAAATATGCTCGAATTTTTTTTTAAATTATGTAATATTTTTGGAATAAAATCTATTAAGATAACAATAAAAAATTTCTTAAATCGCCTTTTTTGAATTTTTTGGAAATTGTATTGAAAAAATGTATTAATAACAAGAACTTCTTAGTTATATCTTAATCTGTTGTTTGACGTTTGACCTTTAAAAAATACTTACTTATAATAAAGTGGTAAATTACAAATTTTAATCTGAATTTTAGCTGAATCTTAGTTGAAATTCTTTCAAAACTAAAAAACACTTACCAAGAAAACGATAAAAAAAAATTTTACAATCAGCACAAAAGATACTTTTTCAAGTAATTCGGATTATTCTTATTGTTGTTTCCCGAAATATATAAATACAGAAATATATACTATTCTATAAAGAAGAAGAATATTCTATAACTATTACAGTTCTGTAAGGTTCTGAATTCACATTTATTCATTGGAATGAAGAAAGCAATGCTGACTTTACTTTAATTTGTAATGAATTGAAGACGGAAGAAATGTATTTTACCGTAATACAAACATCTGTAACAGTATGCGAATCCGAAATCGGAAGTTATCAGTTGAAAGTTTGCTGATAATAGAAGTTAAAAATTATTGAGGAATTTTTCTTCAAATGTTTGGCGTGTTCTGTTTCTGAAAGATTTACCAATATTCTGGTGATTTTTTTCAAGTTCTTCGGTCTTTTTCTTAGGTAGATTTTGCTTCTTATTTGCTGCTAAGAAAATGACGTCTGATTCTGATGGAACTAAATGAAATAATAATAATTTAATGCCCGATATTTTCAGGCTCTCGCTAGAGGGCGTACTCGAGCGTTGCGATCGCGAATTACGATTAAAATTGGGAATACATTCAAAATAAAAATTTAAAAAATAAATAAAGAAGGAAAAATCTTCAGGTACTCTTCATACCTTTGCGATGCGAAAGGTATGAATTTTTAGCCAAAAAGTTAACCTCCATCTTTAAACAAGTTTTCTGAGCCCAAAGAATAGACTGGCTATCTCTACCCTAAAATCTCCTCTACTGACTGTTTCCCGAAACAATGCACCTCTCTGTGAGCTCCCAGAAAGAGGTCGTAAGCTCTAGCTGATGGAGAACGATATTAAACGATTAATGAGAGCCACTGGTCAATTTCTTATGACTATCGATGTACAACGCTATTTTTTATAAAAAATTGGTCCAAAATTTCATTTGATGGCAAGTTTGGGATTTTGATACTGGGCAACCAAGTGGAGGCAACTAAGTTAAGAAACCGGTTTTTGGTTTCTCGTTTGTGATCACACGTTACAACCTTCGCTTGTTCAACCAACTCTGAATAGTCCAATACCAGAATTGCATTTTAGTTTGTTTATATTTTTCAATAAAATTTAATTATCATGGAAGCGATTATTGACAATGTACTTGAAGTAGGCGTTGAGCTGATAGCTAAGGTTCTGAAAGAAGAACTAGAATAGAAAAAAAGTGATTTAAAAGCAAAATAATTTCTTTCGTTTGCTTTCAAAATTTCATTAGTACTCGGAAATATCTGTTAAAGAATATTAATGAGTTTAAAAAGCTTAGCGTTCAAGCTATATAATTTTGAATTTTCAAATATTTAAACATTTGTAATTAGTAATATGTTAGTTTTTTTTTTTCATTCACTTTTAAAACTCAATAATAATTTGTAACTTTTAATATCTTCACAGAGGAAATTAGTTTATAGCGAATTAGTTTATTCGCATAATCTTTGTTATTTATGTCCCAAAGACAAGGATACGTTTAAAAAATTTCAAAAAAATAAAAAAATAAAAAATACATATATCACTAGAATTCCATTTAAAACAAGCCATAGTTAAAAGATTAAACCAAGTTTAAATTTAAAAGATAAAAATGCAGGATGCGACAGAATCAGCACTTGTATTTTGTTTACTAAATGGTTGAAAGTATTTGGAAACTACTATACGACACGTTTCAACTAATCTGGTTGCTCCACTGAAGTTGAAAGGTTTTAACTTCAGTTGCTAGTTGAAAGCAGTTTGAAAGCAACCGGGCGCAACCATCATATGACACGTTTCGACTTCACCGAAACCGCTAGTTGCTTTCAACTAGGTTGCCTCGTGTCATATAGCCTTACAGGGACCTGTCGATACCGACCCACAACATTCTTGTATGTTCATTTTTGGAACCTCAGAGCATTATACTTCAAACATCTCCATTATTCAAACAAAACTTGGTTTTAGAGCACTGTCTTTCTCATGGACATTGCATAATCACGAACTTCAATCCTTCATTCCCGCAAAGGAGTCCCGCAGTGGACTGATCGTAAAGACACGGTTCCCAGCAGATCACCGAAGTCAAGCATCACTGGTTGCGGTCAGTGTGCGGGTGGGTGACCACTTTGATCAGTCTGCGTAGGGACCGAGGGTATGCGGTATTGGTCCTCGTTAAAGTGTTCTACCGTAAAGTGTTCGACTTCGCGTGCAGGTCGTCGGGCTACCGAAGCGGGGGTGCCATCCCCGCTGCATAGGATCAGAATTGCGATGGCATGTCTTCGGGTCATCCTCAGGGATGTTTCCCAGACCGTCGCCAATAGCCCATTGTGCAGCTCTAGTGCGACGTAAATGAACTACAATTACTCATCCTCACGCAATTGATGGGCGAGCTATAAGCGGAAAAAACATATCGCTCCAAAAATGGCTGTATCGCCCGACATCAACCAGACACTGTGGATGTTTGTCATGATTAAATATGCTGGTTAAAAAAACTACTTTTTTTAATAGTTTTCTTTACTAAAAATCGTTGTTTTTGTAAATAAAGTAGTATATTTAATTCTAAGGTGAATAAAAATAGATTCTTCTCTTCTAGTATTATTTTTACATACCATAATTTTTTTTGCGAAAAGCATTATCAACAATGTAAACATGGAATGATCTTACACATATTAATGATATATTTATGTTGATTCATTTTTAATTTCTCTCATCATTTGTTTAACTAAGTAGGTAGAAGACCCTAAAATAAATCTATTTTTAAGTTAAAATATAATTTGATTGATTAAATCAGGTGTATCTAAACGAAATTTGTTACAAATTTTGATAGATCTTTATTTTTTTCTTATATATAGAAATAGTATAAACAATTTGATGCATGCAACATGATTAAATAACTTTGTAACCTGGAATATTAGGCAATTGGAATTTTTTGCCCTAGCTTATAATAAATTAAGACAAATTTTATAACATTTACTGAAATGAAAATTTTCAATTACACGATTTATATCAGTTATTGTGATTCTTCTGATTATGGTGTAACAGGGACCGATCAAGACAAATTCAGGCCCAAGGCCCACAAAATTTTCCGGGCCCCTAACAAAATATTTTGAAATTAAATTTCTGGAGAGTAGTCCTAACAATAAAAATAATGTATTGAACTGCATGATTCAAGAGAAACATTAAAGTCACTGATTATCTGAATTATTTTAAAGATTGTAGCCTTCCATCTACAACTTTACATATTTGTTAAGAATAAGCTTTTAGTTCTTGTTGACACTAATTATTTATAAGAGACTGCGAATCTCGTTGAATTTGCTTAAGCTGTTGGAGTAAAAATTGTACCAATTAAAATTCAGTTGTACTTTCTAATTTGATTAGTGCAATGTTTATACGAGTTCGGTTTATCACAATATAAAGAAAATTTGTAATAAAAAAATGCCTTTTTTGAGAAACTGTTTCTTTCGATATTTTTTTTAAAAAGTAGTATTGTTGACTTTTTATTAATTTTTGAGGCCCCCAGAAAGTGTGGGCCCTAGGCCCGTGCCTATTGGGCCTAGGCAATAATCAGGCCCTGGGTGTAAGTTTTATTCACGTAATTCATGAAAATAACAAAGTCTTCCTTATATCCACAAAAAAGTAATAAAATATGTAAAATAAATAATGGGGCTTATTTTGTTTATTTAAAACTTAGTTTTAGAAGAAATCTCCTTTACATTTAACCTTGTGGTAGCCAAAAAAAATTTTTTTTTTTACATTTAATAACTAAATGTTAAAATTCATGCAAAATGTCAAGGGATTCATTGATAATTTCACTAGTACAATATATGAAATTAAAAAGTGCCAAGTGTATGCTAGTTTATAACCATGAAGGTTTTTTTACAAGATTTTTTTTTTGTATGTTAAACTTGTTTTATTTTTTAAAGTTAACATAAGCCTGCTAAAAATCATAGAGAAGATGGAGGCGGGGGGGATGATGTGGTCCAGTGATGCCTTATGTGATACAGTGATTATGCAGTGATACTTATATATCATGAAAAAAATTACTAAAATCAAAGCATTTCATGATTTTTTTAAAATTAAAAACAAAATGGTAACTGCAATTTATTGAAAATAATTTATTGTTTGGTTTTATTTCTTTGTAGGAAAACGATCATTTCATATTTATTTCTTGTTAATCTAAAGAGTTATACTCCCTTGGCAGAATCGCCGGGACACAGCGACATTAACACAGAACGTTACAGAAATTTTTTAGAAAGATTTTTCCTTTGGGAAGTACCTAAATAGTTTTTGGTTTTCTTTTGTGCAGAATCTAACCAAATTTTCTAAAGATGCCTTTTTTTTGCATCAAATTAGAAAAAAAAATGTTCATGACTTTTCTATTTGCATGTAAGAATGATGAAAAATCAGAACAATGAAGTATAAAAATTATTTTTTTCTTTTCTGTAGAAATTTAAAAAAAATTTTATTTTGCAGAATTACTTTTAAAAGGTGCACTTTTCACGCATATAAGGGGATAGAAAGGCTCATGTTTTTTTCATTATTATTTAAGAATTAAAAAAATTCGATATAGACTGGTTTCAAGTAGAATTTCAATTAGATAAGGAAAAAAAAATAGTGCAAGTTTTTAAGACAGTTTGCTCTAGAAATTATGTTCTTTTTTTTCACTTTTTTTAAGAATAACATATTTTAATGGGAATTTTGTTTCAGATTTGTAGAATAATACATTCATATTTGTAGAATCTCTAACACATTTGTTGAAAAATCTTTTTTTTTTTTTAAATTTGGTTGAAATAAGATCATTCCAATACTTTCGATTTATTACACACATGAAAAATTTAAATCTTTACTTTATTGCCCACAACTTGCACACCTATTCTATTGTAGAAGAATAGTTTTTTCTTCTAAATTTAGTTGAAATAAGATCATTCTAATATTTTCAATATATTACGCACACGAAAAATTTAAATCTTCACTTTATTGCACACCTGTTCTATCTTAAATATATGTAGTGTTTTGATCATTTTTTCAGCAGTTATTGCTGAGAACTTTTAATTGCTTTTTTAAAATAAAAAAACAAATCTGGAAAGCTTTCATTGCTTGGTTATTGATATTCTCATGATTTTTTAAAAAAGAAAAATACCAATACTATTACTGCACGCTACATTCGAATCGCAGATTTAAGAAATCACTCTTTGATACGCTGGGTTTGCTCTGATATCCTCATTTATAAATGCGGTGTTTCAATACTTTCTTTCAACAGTTATAGCTACAATTTTTCACATTAATTAACAAATCAAATATCAATATTTTTTATGCAATTTTATTACACACAAAACTCAAATTACTAATTTGATTATTTAGTTTTTTAATTTGAAAATTTCATTGTTTTTCTGACTTTTTATAGCTACTGAATTCCATGGGTTTATAAAATAACAGTTATTTCTCAGTTATTATTTCTATACGTAAAATTTGAATCGGGCATTTAAATAATCACCCTTTGACGCTCTCAATTGATGCCGATAATATTGTAAATCCATGTAGTGTTTCAATTGTATTATCAGCATTTATTGATATTGATTTTCATTTGTTTCTTAAATATCCCGATATATTTCTTCTGATACAGTGTTGAGGTCAAATATCCTCAGTGGTAGATGGATCGTGGGTTAGATCGTGCTGCCAGGTTTACCGTGGGAGGTCCTCATGTTCTACCTCTCCATGTAAAGTAAATGTGGGTTAGTTCCATCAAAAAAGTACTCCACATTGGTCAAATTTCTCTCAATACTTGATCCAAGAGTTCTTTTGGATTGGGTTGAAAATTACAAGGCTACATAGTTGAACATTAGTACTCGTGAACCCGAAAATTTGGTTGGCTGTTCAACGTTGGTTATAAAATAAAATAAGATATATCTCGGTCAATATTATAAATTTAAATTAAGTATTTAAATATTTAATTTTTTTCAGCAGTTATTGTTATTGATTTCCATATAGTTTTTAAAAACCAATATTTTTAATATGATATTATTAATTGTCACAACCGCATCTCGAGATGAATTCGATTCACCACCACATTTTTTGGGTCAGAAATCCAAATCCGTCAGCAAAAAAAACAAAAAAAGGCATGTTTATCCAAAAAAAGAACATTTTTGTGTCTGATTTTGTAACTTAAAATATTGTTTGCCGTAATTAATTAGAGTATTTGGAGTCACCCCCTTGAACCATTAAGATAGAGTCCTAAAATGTAAATATTCGATCTTTAGATCAAAAGTTATTGAGGGTGATTCTTTTTTCAGAGTGCAGGGGTGATTGTGCTCCGGAATTTTCGCTAACAGTGATCCCGAAGTTTCCGGAGATCGAAGGTCCAGACGTTTAAAAAAATCATTGATTACAGAAGTTTCCAGAAATCAAATTTTCAAAGGTAGATCTTAAAAACACAGTTTATTTTATTTGTTTCTAAGGGAGAGCCAGAGAGATACTCTATAAGCTTATATTGATGATTAATATAAATTTTTTATCATTAAATAGTTATTATAATCATAAACTCAAGAAAGAAAGACATATTTGTAAATTTTAATTTCTTCTCCAGGTCATCATAGGTATGTGTAAAATTTTAAATATATTTTAAGTAAACTAAGAAATATTGAGAAAAAGGAAAAAAAACCTTGTTTAAATTTTTTTCAAATTTTTTTTTTTTTTAAACTCAAGAAATTTCCGGAATTTTGAATTGGGCTTACAATCACCCCTGAGAGTGTCACTCACTTTATTTTTTCGTGATTTGAATTGTTAGGTATTTGCAGACTTTTTGTTCTTTTAACACTCTCAATATCTACATAAAATATTTACTTTTTATGTACCCATAGATATTGGAAGTACTTCTCTTTGCCCCCATCCAGTCTTGGACTTGAGCCAAGTCATTCTTGGTCTTCTCCCCCTTTTTTTGCCACCCAAGAAATTGCACCAATTTTTCTCTTAGCATTCTCAATACCTGTCTTGTCCATTTCCCCTTTCTCTTATTGAACTTATATTGTAGATAGGTTTGCTTTTTCTAATATTGTTTCATTTTTAATTTAAACAGGTCGAAAGATTTTGAAAATTTTTATGCAACATTTATTTTGAAAAAACCTCTAGTTTTAGATGTCTAACTCCTAAGGTGTTATGTTTCAGAGCCTTGTAATATAACTACTAGAATAAATATGAATGTTAAAGTATTTTTTTCTCAAATAATTCATGATATATTTTAAAGATTGTAAAATTAATATTTGAGTTGTGTTAGGAAAATTTAAAATGCCTTTTTTTAAATAATTAAATACAGCACAATTTTGGGTTCATTTATTCATATATACTATTTATTATTGGTTGATTAACAAACTTAAATAAAACTTAACATTTTTAATTATAATATATTTAATTAAGATTTATTCATTTGTTTTTTATATCTGCAGGAAGATGAATATATTGAAACCTGAGTTAATATGGATTGAAAACAGATGCTACCGTAAATTAAATGTTAATTATAATGAAAATAAAATGTACATAGAAGATGATATGTATCCTGGTATGTTTCTACTTATTTTCTCTTTATATTAAAAATATGATTTTATAGCATCCAACACAGAAAAACCCATGTTTTGTTCTTGTGAGTACACTGGAAAAGATTTTCTTGTCATCTTCAAAATAGTTTTCTCCTCAACCAGGCATGTGAGAAAATAAAATTAGTAAGGAAACCCTTATTGATTATAATAAGATTAAAAAAAGAAAACTTGTACTAACTATATATTTTTTTTATTAATTTATTTTAAGTATGAGAACTGGACATTTATTCTAAATACAGAAACAATTCTTTTTATTTCTTTGACGTAGTTACTGATATTGAAATATCTTCAACACACTCACTATGAACTACAGTAGCTCAAAGGATAGAGCACTTGCCTCTTAAAAAGACGCCATACCGCAGAAGAAACTTTTCGTCGCTAAATTCTCATTCTCCTGCATTACTAATTTAAAATGTAGAAAAATTTAGTTCAAACAAACCTAGAGTAAGCCACGGAGTTTTAAATACTAAAAAGAGAAATTTTAAAATGAAAATTAATTATGAGGTTATAACTTAGTATTATGCAACTGAAAAGTTTTCTTCTAATAATTTGTTTGCATTTTAATGTTTTGAAGTGTTTTTTTCCAGCTATTGAAACTTGATAACAAACTCTACGTTTGCCTGAACTTGCTTTTTTCTTCTTTTAAATTAGTAATGAAGGAGAAAGAGAATTTGCAACAAAATCTTTCTTCTGTGGTCCTGTTAATGATATGAACCAGGTTAGAATCTTTGTGTTAGCTGATCGATACAAATTCTGCTTCTGGGTGCTGAAATAAAATATCTTCAGTGGTAGATGAATCAGGGGTTACAATCCTCTTGTCATCCTGCTAACTGTGATAGGTTTTTGTAGTTTTCCTTTCCACGTGACGTATTACGAGTTATTTCCATTAAAGAGTCTTCCACAAAGCATGTTCCAATGCTTGATCTAGGAGTTCCTTTATTATCTAGTTTGGATCCAAAACTGATAGTTGTAAACTCAGAAGTGGATCAGCTTTTCTTTTCAGTGCCAGCTATAAAGTGAATTAAAATGTACTCACAATGGATGTTTGTTTTTTTAGTTCATTACTGCTCTCATTTCCAGGTTATTGTATCCTGTCTTTTTTTAATGCCATTTGTCTTGAAGTGTTTTTATCATTAAATATACACTACATCAAATTATTGACTTTATTTTATCATATTTGTTTACCTCACTGATTTACGTAATATTTAATGTTTTTGTTTTTTTAAGAGTCATAAGAATTTAAATGAATGTAACCTTCTAATGATTACTATTTATATTAGCTGAAAGTGCGAAAATAAACTTTAAAATAATCACATTTTAGATTTCTTAAATTTTCTATAAACATGGTTTTATTAATGATATTCTCAAGTAGTACACTTGGAATTGAATATATATATTTTTTAAACCCATTATATTCCTTATGATCTTGTTTTTAATTAATGCAGATATCTGCTCACACTGTGTTCCACAGAGTATTTAGTACTCGATAAAGCATTTCCTAGTGTTCCAAAAAAATAATAATAATAATCAGATGTAAAATAAATTATAAAATTTCAATTTAAAATTTAAAATAAGAATAATATTTTAGGAGAAATAAGGAAAAATATTTCAATGCTTCGATCTTTTGTTCTCTCAGCATGTAAGTTAAAGTATTTTGAGTATCGATTGTGTATGGCCATTTATGTGAAATATTGACTATATAAAAATAACATTTTTCACGAGTTATTCAATTAAATGAATTTACAATTCAAGCAAAAGAGCAGCAACACTCTTTGAGCATAATCCCATTTTGCAGATTAGAAAAACCTTGCCTTTTTCATTAAGTTTGTCTTTAGTAGAACCAGGTAAAAATTATAGTACAAATATTATAAAGTAATAGTATATGTTAAACAAATTAATTTATATGCTTTATGGAATATGTATTTTTAGTTTTGCAAGTCAGTTGTTTGTAATAAGCAATACTGCAGCACTGGCTTTATTTCCAAAATGCAAGTACTATATGTTTTTGTAAATATTGTGTGACATTTTACAAGGGGTGGGAGTATGGTGAATTGTGACACTTTGTGAGAAACAAAAGGAAAAAAGGAAGAAAAAAAAAAAATCGTCCTTTGAAAATTCACACCTGCTTTAGGAATAATGTTGTGTAGTGAGAGTCGAAGTAAATTTTGTAATAGGAAAGATCTCTTGACTCCAGTTGGTTTGAAAGGAAAACCAGAACTACGTTTATTTAGCTCAGTGGCAATATTAAATAAAAAGATATGCAAATTTATGTATCATTTATAATAGTTTCAAAATAGTTCCTATCATGGGTATCACAGGGATTCAATTTTTGAGGGGGGTGAAATTAAATTTCAATAACGATAGTTCTCTAAATTTCACACATAAAAAAAATAAAGTTCTTTAACATGCTGGTAAAAAAAATTGATTATTTTTTTCTCTTTTTTTTCTTATTTTTAACTCTGAAATTAAATTGATAATAATTCTCGAAAAATTTCCTTATTTTTCTGAAATAGTGAAGGGAATTTTCTAATTCATAAGGGGACATATAAAATCGTCCATGGTTCCTGAAAGACCTCTTTATCATTAGATGTTTATAAAGATAATGTTAAATGAAATGCCCTTAACTTTAATCGTACATAAATGAAAATATGTGCTTTGAAATGAATATTCATAAATAATATTGATGTTTCTGAGTAAAACATTTTATGTTGAAAATTTTGGTCTTCTAATGTGTTTGAGCAAAGAAACATTTGGTTTTAAAGAGCTCTGATCTTTGGGATGAACATTACTGCATAAATGTATGTTAGTGGCAAGCAGACTTTACTACTTGCTGATCTTAAATATGACTATAAGCTGTTTTAACTTTTACATAAATTTTTTCTTCTTCTTTTTTTTTCTTTTAGTTCAACCAAATGAATACAATGAGGAAGAAGATGATGTTGTAGAAGACGACCTACCAATTAAATACGAAAATCAGAAGTTTTGGATATCTCTTCCAGTTCCTGGAGAATTAATTGGGTAATTGACAAAAACAGGAATTCTTTTACTTGAATTCTTTTCGTACATGTACTGCATATTTTAGTTTTCAATGAAGCTGTTTTTAATGGTTTAAAAAAATTTATTTTCAATTAAAAAATCTTTTTTAATGACTTAAAAAATTAATTTTTCCTTGATTTTGTTCCTATTTAAAAAAAAACTTGTCCAGATGTATAAAAATTTTGTCAAATCTATGTACTGTATATCTATCATACATGTGAGCGTTATTTTTAAATAGAAACAAGTAAAGGTACAAATATTTTAAGCAAAAAGTTTTGATTTTGAAGAGTAATGAGTAAAAAGTACAAGTATAAGTACAGGTACAAAACAATAAATGTAGCAATTTTAAAGTACATTTAAAGGAAATCGTATAGGAAATCAAAAATGCAAAGTAATCTTAAATTTCATTTAAAAATGTGAGTAAAATATTTTAATATAGAACATTGTATGAAAATGTTACAAAATTCATTTAAGTAGGGAATGTTGAAAATATCAAGCAACCAAATCGAAAATCAAAATTCCATGTCTGTTTATAAGAAAGAGTTTTAATTTATGCTAATTTTAAGACTACCAAATGTTTAGAAATTTTTACTTTCCAAACACTAGTAATAAATTAAATTTTTTAACAAATTTGATAAACACTATAACCCTTGTTTAAAGAAATAAGTAAATAAATAGAAATTTTTATCCATATACAGGAAAATTTTAAAAATTCATTACTTTATAAATTACATTTGGTTTTCACAAACGTTGAAAATTTTTTTAAAAATAATGCCAAGTTTTTAATTTGTGATGTAGATATATCATAGCGAAATCTCTTGTAATTGAGCACAAAAGTTCTATTTCTAAATTTAATTATATGTGGAACTAAATGTCTATACGGTAAAATTCGAAAAAGAAAAAATATATTGTGAACAAAATCAAAAAATAAGTACAATTTTGGAATTTTTTTATGCATACAATATATCATTAAAAAATAGCATAATTTTTATGTATATAACTTAAATACCAAAAAATTTAAATTATGTGCAATTAATACTTGGTTTAGTTACAGCAAATAAATTATTGAATTTATTAAGAATTTTAATTTATTGAATATATGTATTACTTAAGCACCTGACATACCAGAAATTTAAGAGAATCATAATCAAAATTGGGGATTTGACTTATACAACAGGTTGACTTATACACTTAGATATAGTTTGTTTTTGGTAAGAACTCCCCCCGCCAAAGTATGAGGCCATCTGCTGCTATGGAAACAAGAATAGCGCATTTCAGGGTGGGTAGCTTCTCTTCATTTTAGGGTTAACACAATAAAGAAAAAGATTCCCCTTCTCTCACCGATCAAAGCCAAAACCTGTTCAAAACAGTGACACCACACCCCTACTTGAAATGGTTATACTTCATTACCATAGTCACTGCCACAGGTCCAAACGAATGACTTGGATAGTTTTTACTTTAGACAAACAGGGTTCTGTTTAAAAGAAATTTGGCTCCATTAACAGACCCTTCACCAACTTTTAATAAATACGGACCCTTCGCAAAATAATTTATCTTTTAATTGGACCCTTCACAAATTAGTTTATCTTCATTATTGCTTTATTAATTGAATAAACCCTTCCTGGGGAGGGGGGAGAAAGACGGTTCAAAACAAACTAAGTTTTCCAAGTTTCCTTAATTTTAAATTTCAAATGTAGTATTCTAAGAAAATGTTTCTACTTTCACAAACATCGTGTGCACATTCTTATTGATATTAAATGATAATTTTGTTTTTTTGTAAATAAATAATTGATCAATTTATATTTATTCATAAAATTAATTAATAGAATATTATGTAAATAAAAATGAATTTCTGGTAATTTTTTAAATAAACTATTATAAATTTATGAATTGTTTAAGTTTACTTAATGCGTAACACATTGAAAGTGATACATAACTAAGTTGTGTTATTTAAAATATATCAATTGAAATTATTAAAAATGTGAGTGATTTTGTTTCCACATTATCTGTCCGAAATTAATATTCTGCATGGAGCAGTATAGGCTAAATACCAAATATTTGTATGTTGCTTCTCTAATTTAGTAGCAGCAATTGTTGAGCATTATCTTGTATCTATTTACAATTTAAAAACTTCTTGAAAAGGTTTTCAGCAATTTTTGCAATAATAAGACCCTATTTTCACAAAAGCAGGACCTTGGTTGAAAAAATGTGACTTAACGCTTATTTTATATTCCCAAATTATGAGTAGTTTTTTCACAATTTTATAAAAAGAGGACCTTTCACAAAATGTCTGGACAGACCAGTGACAAACTATATATGATAAATAAGTTTGGTATCATTGAACAGGCTTTTTCAAAATCTTACACAAGTCTCTGTTTATTTAAATCTTGCATGTATTTCTTGAGATATCTCCATTTTAAACATTTCCATCTGCAATTATGAATGATATTAGTGGACCATAACACTGAGGAACAATTTTTTCTCTTCTGTTGAATGAGATTTATTTTTGTAACAAATATTATATACTTTTGTATCATTGATTCTAAATTTGCAGTTTCTTTCTTCAAACTATAGTTTTCTTTTTTAATGACATTTTTAGTCTATTTTTTTTGCCAAAATATAAAAAAATTAAAAATGTTATATGCAAGAGAGAGGGGCATAAATGTTGCAATAAACTTCTGAAAGAAAAAGGCACCTTATCAGGATTAAAATTGCATAGATACCCATGTACTGAAATGTTATCATACACCCCTAGGGAAACTTCCCTATTTTGAACTGTTTCTTCAACAGGTCAAAATAGGGAAGTGCCCCTAGATGCGTACAACAACATTTCCAGGCTTGGGTTCTATCAGGACCCTGATTCTTCTCCCACGCATTTGATTGACCCCTTGACCTAAGGGTCAGAGGGTGAGGGACACGGGAAGTGCCGTTCCCCTACATTGGGGGTCGAGTGAAGGACTTTTTCTGATGGGAAAAAGGATTTTTTTTGGTTAGTTCAGTTTGGAGTTATTATTAGTTGGACTATGAGAGAGGATAGAATATAATGATCGGAGAGCTCCAGCATTATATTGAAATGATATCTGTACTTGTAATATATATCTATAACCAAGAATTTTAAATTAAAATATTAATGTCATCAAAAGCTATCATCCTTATTATGAATTGTTGAAATTAAACGAACCAAACATACATGTCTCGAAAAGATAGAGTGAGATGTGTCACAGGTTCCTATGCAGTTTTAATGTTGATGATGTGCCCTAACTCCCTAGGAAGTTTGTTATTACGTTTATGCAACCCCTTGTTACATATAAGGCTTTTAAACTTCCAAATTTGGACAAAAACCTGACTTAAATGTCATTTTGAAAAAGTCTTTTTGCTTTAACATGGTGCGTAGCGTTTTTAAAAAAAGCCTAAAATTGCTTATTTTCGTTTTTTGTAAGCCCTTAAAGGTGCTTTTTTTATTGGGTGTTTTTAAAAAGTGCTTCATTTTCCCTTTTTGAAAATTAGTTTTTTTTTCTTTATCATGTTGATTTTCGCCATGTATTATAAAAAAGCGTGCTTTTTACATTGTTCTATTCAACGCTATTCACAATTCATTACACCACAATCTATTTCGGCATACCATTGGTTCATAGTATTTAAAAATGCCAATCATTTTACGTGTTTGATGAAATACTTGCGAGTTTGCATGTGCATAAACTGAGCTGAGTTCGATGAGTTTATTGCACTCTCAAGTGCAACCCTGCTACATTTTGCGAAATATTCGTAATTTAAGGCTTCGGTTTCCACCCTCTGATATCGAACTGAAAAATATCTTGATCATTTTATGATGGCTAATATAATCTAGAAAAGATTCCTTTGACAGAAACTTGTTATATTATCATGATCATGAAAAATCTTTGAAAATTATTTTGCATTTTGTTAATGTATATAGTGCTTAAAAATTACTTAAAAGGTGCTTGTTTTATGTTTGAAGTTTTGACCTATTTACGAACAAATCTTATTTCAAATTTGAAATCTCCACATTAGAATTAGGAAAGATCAAGTATTTGTATAAATGCAAAAAAAAAAAAAAAAAAAAAAAAAAAAAAACTCCCCAGTGTAATTAAATGTTATATAATTAAGTATAATGTTTTTTTTTTTTTGTTTTTTTTTTTTGTTCAGTTATGTGTGTGGGAAGCAAAGTAATAATATCAAGAGAATTAAAGAGTCAACAGGAGCGGAAATTAAAATTCCCAGCAGACTAAATGGTCCAGATCGTGGTGGAAGTAGATACAGAAATGAAAGAAGTTCAGATTTCGGTAACATTTATCCTTCTTCACTTTTTTTAAAGACCAAATTGTATCTGATAGCTCTCTTTTAATTTTAGTACATGATTAATCTATGTAAGTTGATCCCTTGCAGGGAATTAGACTTAGAGGTTAGGCAGCTCTAACGTGCAGGGCACATCAACCAGGGGTCTATTGTACCCAAAAAATGCGGGGAATTGCTTTTATTGTTGAACTTACAGTAAGGAAGGAGTCAGTATTTTATTATTATTTATTATGTCATGTTTAGATTTGGACAATGTATTGTGAAATATTGATATTTTATAATTACCGTGCCTAACAGTATTAAAAATATATTCTTCCAATACATTGTGAATAAGTCAAATTTCGACAATCATAATATTCAGCTTTTAAATCAATATTAAAGTAGGTATGCAGTTAAGCTGTTTTTTTTAAAATCATTTTTAGAGATCCAGAAAACTGAGAACCTCCGTAATAGCGTTGGTTACCAGCATTCTGGTTCTGGATAATCTGTTTTCTACTAAATTTAATTTAAATTAGGTATAATAATAGTATAAAAAGTAGAGAAAATTATTCTATGCACAAGTGGAATAGAAAATTTTCTGAAAATATCTTTTGTCAACTTATGATGAGTTCAGAATAGCAATTAATAACGTTCCTAGACTGACAGTCACTGTACAGGATAGACAGGTAGTTAGGTCCCAAAGGTTCCTTTTATTGTATAGGATGAATTGATTTCATCTTAATTGGATGATCAAGTTACATGGATTAATCATTTGTTAATAATGTGCTATTAATTTTTAATATAAAATATGTTATTGATAAAATTCTTTTTATATACATACCAATTTTTACTAAAAAAATGCTGTCAAACCATTTTTTTGTCTCTAAATTTATCATTATTTTAATTGATATATAGATGTTTGAGCAGTAATGATTTAAAATATGTTTTTATCTTTTTTGCTCATTATATATCATGTTATTAAGAATTTTTATTAACATCTCAATTATATCATGTCATTAAGAATTTTGAGCAGTAATGGTTTAAAATATGTTTTTATCTTTTTTGCTCATTATATATCATGTCATTAAGAATTTTTATTTTAAAATGTTGGTACGATCTTCAGACTCTATCACTCCCATGATCTCACAAGTGACTCCTATCGTTGTTTTTTTAATTTTTTAAAGTCATGTTTAGTTTCCAGCACAATTTGAATCTTGAGTATTATTTTATAGCAGGCGTTGGACAGCCAACTCAATTCTGACCTGTGGCGTGGGTAATGCTGGTCGCCTCCATGACTTAGGTTCACAGGTGCCCACCAGGTAATATTAAGGAGCAACATATCTGGCATCTACCAACAGAAGAATGAGTGTTCAGTACCTGCTGTTAAAAAAAATTTTATTATTCATGTTATTATTTAACGAACATGGATACCTGTACCAAGTATTTTATTTCATAACTGTCGTTGAACAGCCGACCAGATTCCTTGGGGTTACGACTACTAATGTTCAACTCTGTAGTTTTGTAATTTTGAACCCAATCCAGAAGACAAGGGAACTTCTGGATCAAGTATTGGGAGAAATGTTATCTTCAAGGAGGACTTTTTGATGGAACTAACCCACATTTTTGGTACATGGAGAGGAAAACCTCTCACGGTTAGCCTGACAGCAAGGGGACTCTAACCCATGATATGCCTACCATATTTATATTAATAGAGAATATTTTACGTCAGCACTGTGGTTGGTGCAAGCTGGATGTGGAATTCGTATTAACCAGCCATCACTGGGATTTGAACCCGGCTCACCTCATTGGAAGGCATCACCTCATCTGGGCAATCACGGCTCTTTATTAAGCATTGAAAAATATGCTCAAATACGATTTAGCACCAAGAAAGCTTATTATTATGTGGTTATTCCACGATTACTGCTACATGCTGAAGGTTTGTGTTTTTTAGCTGCAGAGCTGAAGATGTAAAAATTTAAAAAATTTTTCGTGCCTCGATAAATGCATAATTTTTTGACCTCTTTCTTCTAGTGATAACTGCTGATAAAGGATCATCTGTGTCTCAAGCTTACAGAATGTTAAAAGAAATAATGAATTCTGGTCGTTGGAAAATAGCGGACTTTACTCACTTCATTTCTATACCAGTGACTAGTGATTCTATACAAAAAAAGTTTTTGACGTTCTGCGAAGCCGTATCACAGTCATGTCCTTCAGTGAGTTTCTTTTGTTGTAAAAGAGCAAAATATTAGCAATGTATATACAGTAGATCTTTATAACCTTGCAGCATAAGGATACGTTTGTAGCATAAGGATACGTTCTTTATAGAATTTTGTGTGATCATTTCACAAATCTTTAACCTTACCTACTAAACAAGGATAAATTAATTCAAAATTTATCAATCATAAAATGCATTAAAAGGATTTTTAGATACAAATTCTAAAGATGCAAAAGTATGTACTTCAGTATTTATTATTTAGAGTAAAAAAAAATAATCAGAATTTTCTTGATTGTACTAATATCAAACAGGATGCGTAGCGTTTTTGAAAAGTGCTTACTTTTAATTTATGTTTTTTAAAAGCCCTTTAAGGTGCTTTTTTTATTTGGAGTTTGTAAATAGTGCTTAATTTTCTATTTTTTGAAAAATAGGAAATCTCTTTTTTAAAAAGATATTTTTTTTCTTTACCATGTCGATTGTCATTCTAAATTACAAAAAAATGCATGATTTTCGGAATTTTCTCTGCAATATTTATCAGAA
Source organism: Parasteatoda lunata (assembly GCA_949128135.1). Taxonomy (NCBI): domain Eukaryota; kingdom Metazoa; phylum Arthropoda; class Arachnida; order Araneae; family Theridiidae; genus Parasteatoda; species Parasteatoda lunata. The sequence goes on from OX421971.1 coordinate 6,000,214, forward strand.
ACTGGTTATTTTTATCATGCTTATGTAAATTTTTTGAAAATGTTTTGGAATTTTATGTTTATAAATTAAGAACTTTGAAAGATAGGAAAAAATAATTTTTATTACTACGCAGATCCTACTTATGATCTTTTTAGTGACTGAAATTTTTTTTTGAGTGCTTAAAAGGTGCTTATTTTTTGTTGAAAAATATGGCTAACTCACCCTGATCAAATAAATTTATCTATAATTAAACAAAAGTTAATTGTTCTTGATTAGTTACAGAAATTTTTTATTCTAAATTTTCATTGGTTACACCCATAAAATTCGAGGGGAATAGAACATTTCCTCTTCAACTGTAGTTTAGGTTCTATGAAATATTATTTTTTCCCAATTGTAAATTATTTTTTTAAATATGAGCGTTATATACAGTATTTATTTTCTTTTAATTTCAAGTTCTATAACTGTCTCATATTTAAAATTAAAATGCTATGATGTAATAACACAATTTGTCATTTCTGCAATCTATTTTTCATAAAAATTTTTGTTTTGAAAAGAGTTGTTACTAACGATAATAGGGAAACCAGAATAGATTTTTTAAAAAAAACATAGCTTAGTTTTAACAAAATATCAACTTTTACTTGTTTTTTCATTACAGACATTATGTTACAAATTTTCTGAATTAAAGTTTAAAATTACCAAAATTAGTATTTTTAAAAATTGCTTTTTTTATAAAAATAATTGGAATATAATGTTATTAAAATAGATTAAATGTTAAAATTATTTTACAGTATCAATTTATTTGTTACCATAAATTATTAATTATATTGAAATTGATTATTTAAATCAAAAACATAATGTCACACATTTCTTGAAAAAAAATATATGCAACCCTGGGTCTGTTCAGGGTAATTTACTACTGTTTAGCAGCACCTTCTCAAATTCAACTTCAGGAAAAATGGCAGTTTCACAAAATACTTTTAAAAAAGCAAGTTCTCATGCAAATCTCGCTCTCGTTGCAATCTATGAAAAGGAGCTGCCAGCTGTCTTTTACGAAAAGTAGCACGTGTTTAATCAGATAGTGCAATATGGTAAGCCTAACTGATTGCTTACCCTATATCAAAGCGAGCTTTTTCTCGGTAAATTTTTTAAAATGAAACAACAAGGCTCTCCCTCTATGAACTTTGCAGAAAGTCAAAATTGGAACATTATTCTAACCATTTGAACACTATTGTAAATTTATTCAAACAGACATTTATTTTTGATGAAACATTTTTTTCTCAGTGAAACGTTTTTCTTCATGACCTAGTCGAAAATGTTCTCATAATGAAAATAATTTTTAGTACTAGTACTGTTAAATGCTTGTTTTCATTAAATTTCAAATTGAAATTTAACTGTGAACAATGATTTTTGTATTAGGATACAATTTTAAGCCCAAAATTTTGCTATAGCAAAATTTTTTTTTGCTATAGCAAAAAATGGGAAAAAATATATAGAAAAAAATATGGGAAAAAATATATAGAAATTTACCAGTCATAAATGATTTTTATTTGTAGTGACAATTTTTGAAAATATTTTCTTACTTTACCCTATTTTTGTGTTGGTTTTTCAATGTAATTTTTAATTTTCAAAAATTTTGTCTAAAATTTCATTAAATAGGTACCTCTTATAAAACCTAGATACCTAGACAGATCCCTGATAACACCATTTTTCTACTAAAAATTCATGTTTTATTTAAATACTTTTAATAATCAAGCAATATAACATTAAAATATATATTGCAAGCTTTAAAAAGGTTTATGATGTATAAATATTGGTAAAGGTTTGAATTTTTAGAGTTTAGTTTACTTTTGGTGAGACTGCCCACGTTTGCTTTAAAAGCAACTGAAATATTTAGTACAATGCCCGCCGTTTATCAAAATCACTTTCGTTTTATGCTCTTTTGATTTTATTAAGCGGCTGATTTTATTAAGAGGCGATTCAACATTTGGAAGAGCGAAGAAGAAAAAAAAATTTACGATATATTCTAAATGCACACACTTTAAAAGCTGAAATAATGACAACATTAATGCCTTATTTTAACTATTTTAATTATTTTAATAAAGTAAAACCCTACATAAGATGAAATGTACAAAATTTTTGCAAAAAACCGATCAATGGTTGCTTGAGTTGCAGTATTTAAAATTAACTTTTCAACATCATTTGAGAGTTTATAGAAGTTTTTATAGTTTTCGATATTTCCTCCTCTTTGTTCTAAAGCTTGCTGCAATACATTAAGTGCTTTTCTGACTTCCATTGAAGATGGCACTGATGAGTTAATTTCATCTTCTGAGTCTGATTCCCTCATTTCTTGATTGGAAATAACTTTGAAATTTTTGATGTCTGTAACAATTTCAGAATCAGATTTTTCTCCTGATGTTTGCAGGTTATCGTCAATAGCTACGTAACGTGAAAAATTCTCGTCTATTTCACTTTCTTCATTGCTGAGCATTTCTTCGAAACAGTTATCAGCTCCATCGTCAGTGCCTAATCCACACTTTTTAAAGCAATTTGATATTGTTTGGGTTGAAACAATGTCCCATGAGTTACGAATCAAATGCATTGATTCCAAAATAGTAAGGGATTTCGATAGTTTGTTTGCAGTTAAGAGCTCCGAAGAGCTGTCACAGTCTATGTCACTAATGAATTTTTGAACAGCCATTTTTCTGTAATGAAACTTGAATGAGCTTATGATTCCCTAATCAAGGAGTTGAATAATAGCTGTAGTGTTGGGTGGCACAAACACTAATTTAATGTTTTTCAAACGCAAGTCCTCATCAGCAGGGTGCGCAGAACAATTGTCTAAAAGTAAGACGACCTTTTCATTTTTCAGCTCCTTGTCCCATTCAAGAAGAAATTTTGTGAAGATGCTGGATGTCATCCATGCATTATAACTGTTGGCATAACTGGTGGGCAGGTGTTTTACTCCTTTAAAACATCGAGGTTTTAAGCTCTTTTTCCTATCACTAAAGTTTTTTTTTTTTTTTCACAGTTCCTATCATGATGCATGTTAGCAGCACGGTTAGTCTTTCCTTTATTTTTTTTACATCCACCATTCGATTCATTTTTAAACAGGAGTGTGTGTTCAGGAAGTGCTCAGAAAAATAATCCTGTTTCATCTGTGTTGAAAATTTGCTCTGGTTTATAGTCTTTGATGAGTGTTGGCCACACGTCGTTTACCCAATCGGCGGGAGAGCTAAAATTAGCATCTTGCTTTTCACCATGCAATTTACGATAGACAATGTTGTTGCGGGCTTTCCATCGGGTTAGCCAGCCATCTGTAGCTTTAAAATCAGAAACACAAAATAAGTTAGCAAAGTCCTGTGCTTTCTGAAATAAAATTTCACGGGAAATTGGAATTCTTCGTTCACTTGCATTTTTGAACCATTCTAACAGAGCCATTTCAATTTCTCCGATTTTCCTTCACGCTTACGCTTTCTTGACAGATTTCCATTCTTTTTTATTTCCTCAGAAATATTTATCCTTTGTTTCAGAATGTTGAAAAGAGCAGTTTGGGAAATCCCTAATTTATTTGAAGCTTCAGGTTGACTACATTTAGGAAGCTTATCATAGTTTTGCAACACTTCAAATTTATCTTTAAGACTCAAATCCTTCCTTTTTGGCATGCTGATAAAATTGAACACCAAATGAACTTAAAAATGATATGTGCTCTAACTATAATTTATTCAAATGGTAGACATGCTCAGAATGGAGAGTGCCCACAGACAGTTTTTGGAAATGTATTCATGTTCTCTGTTAAGGTGGATAACAAAAGAAACTTCTCTCCCTTCTATATAGTTCATTCAATAAAAAGTAAGGTAAGAATTCGACCCCCTGTTGAGTGAGATAGGTTTCTCCAAACTTCAATCAAGTCAAGGAATTGACATTGATAAATTGATTTCTATGAACTCACTGCTTACCACCCACATTTTTCCTTAACTCTTACACTATGTATATCACAGGAAAGTGCTAACCACACCTGTGTCACAGGTTTGTGAGTAACTGTTGCTACTTCTAAAAAAAATCTTTAAACTTCGAATAAATAAGAACAAAAAAAGTTGAAATATTGCACTTTTGATTTATTATGTAGTCAAAATTTTGATTTTAAAAAGCGGCGGCATTGATTTTATTAAAGGATGTTTTTAACATGTATTAATATTGTAACGATTCGGTTCTTGCCGATTTGATTTTATAAAGCTACTGATTTTATTATCCGGTGATTTTTTTAGCGGCGGGCACTGTAATGAATTTTGTCAAAGAAGATGAAACGTTAGGCACTGTTTGTAGTTGTCCTGATGTTTTTGATATCTTTTTAGAATTTAGTTATGGAAAAAATATCTTTAGATTATATTTTTATGGTATTATATTTATAATTCAGGACAAATGCAGTAACATATCTTGTAATATCAAGTTTTGCAATTTAGCAATATTTCATTTGTTTCTTTCACCTAAATTTAAAGGACGTGGTTGGCAGGACACTGGACTCACGTTTGTGAGAATTGGAGTTTGAATATAGCTGGCTGAAGATTCCCCACGTAGTAAATGGTGACGGATGCACATTAAATTTATTGGGTCACAAAGTTCTCCATGTTTCCATAACAAATCAATACCTCTGGGAGTATTGAATTGGAGATGGATTGTTCTCTGGTTCAGGTCAAATTACAATTTCTGGATGAATGAATGGCTGTATGCATGGTCCTCCCTGTAATCGAGTGTGACGTATGGATGTGGCAGAAGTTGAATTCTCGGCCAGAGATCGCGCTACTGGAAAACAAGAACAATTGCATGTCTTTTGCCTTAAAACCTACAACAACAACAAAAGCATGCAATTATAAAAATGATAGATTTTGATCAACTATGCAATAATTATATTGTAGAAGTTTTTAATGATGTATTGAGATATCATTCAGTGAATTGATTTTGTACAAGATTATTAAGTTGCACATTCATTGTTTTTCAGAATATTGAAGATCTAATTTAAAATACTTAGATTAAGGGAGTCTCGAAACAAGTTTCATTACATCAAATTTTAATTACATACTTGTGTGAGGGAATAATAACTTATTAATTTTTTTTTAATACAACACTATTATAAAAATTTTTCATGTACTGAAGTTGTTCAGTATCCCATTAACATTTAGAAATTGTTGAAACTTTCCATCTTAAATAATGTAATTCTGAAATTAAAAATATATAGTATAATTCATCATCTTTTGCAATAAAATTTGCCTTTAATATACTTAATTATACCAAATTATACTTTTATTGAGAAATAATCTGATATATGCATTCTGTTCCAAGAAAAAATCCTAATTCTTTTGAAAAACACTGTCCTGACTTCTTTTTTTTTTTCTACCCTCTAGGAGGACAAATAAATAAACAAAAATGTTTTTATGTGTTGGGTTTTATAATTTTAAAAAAATAAAGAAAATGTATTCTCTTTGCTTAATTTAAAACTTGTTTTGACTCTGAATCCTATTCTCATGCATATAAACTTGTGTGACTGATGTCTAGAAATACCCGCTCTTAGTTGATTTTCTCACTATCTTGTTTGGTAGACATTCTTTTTATGATGCCACAATACTATATAAGTATTTAAATGAGAGTAAAAACATTTTAATGTGCATTTACTTCTTTCTTTGTTTGTCAGTATACTTATCCACAATTTTAACTTTTTTTAAAAGAAAATCTTATTAACCATAAAAATCTTTGTTTATGTTTTGAAGATTTCTTTCTTATTTCATATCTTGGCATTCTATTAGACGATCAGAAAGGTCTGCAGAAAATGCTAAACACAGTGAAAATAAACATAAAAATGAAAAAGAAAGGACTTGCATGTGATTAAGAAAAATGAAAGCTCTGTCTCACTAGAATAAGAAAAAGAATATATGAAGACTGTATTTATTAGATTCTAATTTAGTCAACAAACTATTTTTTTTATTGGAATCTCATAACCATTAAATCAGTTCAGCATTTCGCTAAAATGTAAAACAAATTCAAAGAGTTATTGGTTTCTCTGATTTCTCTTCTTTCATGCTTTTTTTTTAAAAAAGAAGAAAAGAAGAGAAACTGTACTTCCTAGAAGTTATTTATTACCCAATGGTAAACTCCTCACATTAAAACAGCCTTCTTTCAAAACAGGGGAAAAGTTTGTTTTTATTTTTCTGTCAGTACTTTGTAAACCATAATTCCCCTCTTTCCTAAAATTTAAGCAATAGCTACCAAGTGACAAAGCAAGATATGTTTAAAAAACTAAGTGTGTCCGGAAGAACTCAAAAACAATAATAAATAATATAAACAAAGGTTGTCGAAACAAAGGACACTCGTGGCAACTAACTACGCATTGATTATGTAACAATACCAAAAATTTTGTAAAAAATTAATGCATCATATGACAACATTACAAACACTTTATTACCAAATTAATTCTAATCCTCAATTTTTGATTAAAGTAATTATGTTGTATTTAGCACCCTCTGCTATTCAGGCTCAGAGAAAAATATTGCTAATTAACACCAGGTTGAGGCTCATTTGTATTTTATTGATTTATGTTTCGCTTTTAAAAACATTAACTTATTATTTCATTTGATTTAGCATGTCGTTTAAAAATGTATAATATTTTATTTTATCAACAATTTATAGTTTACTTTAACGATTTTCACAAGTAATCAGAACAGGGAAAATTAGTCAACTAGTTCTTCTAACCTTGAAAATTAGGGTTGCAAATTTTAAGCATTTATAGATAATGTCCTACAAGTTACTGTACTTTTCTTTAATAAAAAGAAAATTTAATTAAATAAAAAGAAAATTTAAATTAATTTATTTTAAAACAAGTAAAGATGTCCTTTATTTAATGTAATAAATATTGATAATTTTCTCTGAAAATGCACCAAACTGAAGTTATAATACTATGTTTTTTTTTAAACATTGCATGTAAGAAAGTTGAAACTTGTGTTTCAGTCAGTGCAAGGAGCAGTCTTTACAAATCCCTCTAAACTTCATTTAACGATTGCTATGCTGACTTTGTTGGACAGGAGAGAGATGGAAGAGGCCAAAGCTGCACTAAATGATTGCTGCTCTGAAATAACGTAAGTCTACATTAAAAACTTCTCTGATACTGCGGCATTTGATAGTACATTAAATGGTGTGAAATTAAATAGCACAAGTGCATTATTTACAGATGCCTTGTGGCGTAACCACCACTACGATTATTAAACGTCAATTCACTAGTATATAAGATACGCTTACTAGATTCAATCTTGGAGTACCTCATGATAGATGAAAGTTGACATTGTTGGTAGCCTAGCTCCACATGGGCAACTGGTAGACGTGCTCTGAACTCTCTTGTCTCCTCCAACACTCTACGCTGGTGACTTTCGGACGTGATTTGAACACGCCTACCTCAACTGAAATGCCCACCTCTATATGAACATGCCATGCACCTAGTTTGATGGATGGAACATAGTGATTTGTGACTGCAACATAGTCCTCCTCGCGTCAGTCTCGATCAGACACAACAGGGTCTTTTACACACGCAACTGCTAATAAGCAGCACAAGAGCGACCACTCACACGACCCAACCATCATCTTAATACACCCTCTGAATGCTCCAAATGACACCCGAGTGGTAGCGCTTAGCGCTCTCATGCCACAGGTCCTTGGTTCGATCCTTAGGCCGGACAAGGTAGACTCAGCCTTTCATCCCTTCAGTGGGTCGATAAATGAGTACCAAGAGCATGTTTAGGAACTAAACACTGGAGGTTTCGCTTTCGGCTGACCACCTAACCGAAGCATCTGCTCCTGCACACCAGAGCCCAAGGTCAAGAAAACTGAGATGGGCTCAGTAGGCCTCGGCCCTGCATGGGCTGTCGCCCCACTGAGTTTAGTTTTTTTTAGAACTCTCAAAATTCTTTAAACTTAATACAGCTCACTCTGCAAATGCTCAAAATCCAGTTATCTTATTACAGCTTTTCCAGACTTTTGCAAATATGGTAACCCCAGAAGCAGAAAGTGCCTAAAACTGTGACGTACGTCACAGAACAATCAAAGTCCTGCAGAACAATTTGTATCTTGAATAAAATTCTCTTTAGCTTTGACCACTTGCTGTTTCCCAGGAATGATGTTGCTTTAGAAGAGGAACATTTGACATCCTGCACAAATCTCAGCACCAGGGTTGGCAAGATTTTGCCGCAGGTGGTAAAAACCGTTCTGGCAAAAACAGGTTTTTGCCAAGCAAAGTGGCAAAAACCTATATTTTCCAAAATGAGAGGACAAAAACACATTTTTGATACAAAGTTATTTCTAAAATTGAAATATATACTATATATATATATAATTAAAAAAATTAACAAAATTATTATTCCATAATTAAATCATAATGTATTAATATATCATTTTAGTAGTTTAAAACATTATTGATCAGAAAATTTGTGATTATTCTCTTTTTTCCAGTGAAATGAACTTATTTTAAATTAATATAACTATAATTTAAAGCATAAAATATCTATCAACGTGTGTAGTTAATTTAAATATGCAAGTATCAATGCAATTTTTTAAATTTTCCCAAATTCAATACTTTATTAATCATCACAATACAATTTGTGCTGTCTCAACATAGCATAACAGTACACTCGTTTTGAAACATTATTTAGAGTAAACTTATTCCAAATTTTAGAATGTACAAATGAAAAATTCAAAAACTCTTTCAATGGCAGTACTACTAGAAGGACATGAGTGTAAATGAGACATTAATTCCCAAAATTCACTGGAAATTTTACAAGAATTTAAATTGTGTGGTTTTGTTTGCATTTTGAAGTAATATTGAGAAATGAGGTGATTATCAAAATCTATCTAATAAAACATCCATCTTAGCTTTCTTATGTCTCTCTTTAAATATAGTGTAAGAGTGATATCTAAAGTAATACATATCAAAAGTTATTATGAAGAAGTAAAAAAAAATACAATTTGTTAAAAAAACATTTATTTAAGGATTCTAAAATGAAAAGAGGTCAAAAACTTTCAATCCTTTAAAAATTATTACCCTTATATTAATTATTAATATTTTAAAAATAATTTTTTCATGTAATGTATCAAAATTATTATTCCTTATGATAGATTTAAATTTGCTTCAAGTATTTTGTAATAATATTTAATCAGCAATTTAAATAATTTGGTATTTGCCAGTTTTTACCAGGTTTTTGCCACGGTCCTGGCAAAAAACCCTTTTTGCCGGAAAAAACTCCAACCCTGCTCAGTACATTTATCAGTAATCTCCCTCTCCCATATCTTTGCCATTCTGAGGAGGAAATTAATGAATTAGCGTTTGGGTATAACATTTTTATAAAATGGGTGTATCAGTTTTTAGCAGACAGCAGGAGAAATCGATCATCATTTTTATCAAGAGAGCTTCTAAAGCAAGCCGTAAAAGTATTAAATTCCGAGATTTCCAAATTCAAAAAATTTGACTTTTATATTTTCCATTCTCGTTTCAGAAGCAATTTGTGAATTGTGGGTAACCACGATTAACAGAATTGTTTCTAAGAGTCCAAATGCTTTCGATGGCGATGAAGTTGTTGGAACAACAGACCAGCGAATGTTTGTGTTTGCAAATGATGCACCATCTGGGCACTTGTCCCTTCGGAAGAATTTTAAGGCAGCCCTTATTTTAATGTTGGGACCTTCATATCATAGGCATTTTATTAATAATTCATCATCATCATGGTCATGAACAAAATTTTGTACTTCAAAAGTGATTGAAAAAGTAACAAATCAAGAATGTTTGCCTTGGTTTAAAAAATAATGTAGTGTCTCTGTGTATGATCCTGTATTTTAATAAATGAAAATATAGTATTTTAACATAAAGTTGGCTTTTTTTCCGCTGTGAAATGCTTGCAGAACATTTGTATAAATTAATAAGTCCTGTTGCAGAACATTTGAAAATATTCTGCTTATGGGATGGTAACTAGCGGTATCTGTTTGTCGATTTCTAACCTTGATAAAATTTTGGTGGGGGGAGTATTGTGGTGTTACTACCACTACAATTATTAATCATCAATTCAATAATACATAAGACATGCTACCTCAATTCAATCTTGAAGTACCTTTTGATTGATGAAAGTTGGCATTGCCGAAAGCTTTACCCAACAGTCTTATTTGCTGACTTTAAAATCACTTAACTGAGTTGAAAAAAATCTAATAATTTTTTTAAAAATATCTCTTGGCATCATTTGCACTTATTTCAAGTTTTAGTGATTTTTATTAGTTTAATCAATAGTGCTAATTCAACATGAAAATTATTTATTGCATGGCCAAAATGGGTGTATCTTTTATGCTATATTTCATAGATATCTTTACTGCTATCTGCCTGTGCACCAAACACAGATGTTGTTACATACTCTGTGCAATGTTTAATACAAATAGTGTATTAATGAAACTCTTGTTTAATTAAAATTATTTTGCTATATTTCAAGGTGGCACAGAAAAACACAAAATATTTTCTACTGGTATAGTAACTCCTGGTTTTTGTATATTTTCCTATAATGGAGGAAGTTTTTGAAAATAATCCCTATCGGAATAGAATTATGGAATTTATTGCCTTCTTGAATATTTAAAGAAGTATTATTCATACATAATACAATATAAGGTAATATAATGCATGTATGCAATATAAGATTCCATAGAAAAATTTCACAAACCGTCTACATTGTTGCCAACTTTACTGGATTTACCTGTAGACTACTGGATTTTACCATTTTCTCCTGATCTACTGGTATAGTAAAAAATCTCCTGGTATTAGTATATTTTAAAACAATCCCTGTAACGGAGTAAGTTTTTCAAAAATAATCCCTATTGGAATAGAATTATTACACAATTTATTGTCTGCTTGTATATTTAAATAAGTATTATTAGTACATAATGAAGTTAGCCTCACTTATAGTAATCAGTTCTCAGAGTTCTAAGACTTCTCATTTTTCTAAGAATTTCAGTTTATTTTTATTCAGAACTCCTTTTTTAAGTTATAGAATCTTTTAATTATCAATAATTATTTACTTGTTTATTACTATTTAAAATTAAAAGTTAATCATAAAAAAAAAATCAAATTCATTTAATGTCAATCATAAATAGAAAATATTGTAGACCATTTATAGTTATTAGGGTAATGAAGTTTTTCTATTGTGATGACAATAAAAATCTCTAAAATTTCCTATATAAAAAATATTCAAAATATTATGTAACAGCTATTATAAAATTTATATTTGATAAAATTTACTGAATTTTTTCCTATCCATGTTGGCTGCTATGTGTCTACTTAAAGATTATATCAGAAAAATAAATTTTTTCTTTCAATGTTCACAGTCTAATAAAAATTCTGAAATGCATATTTTTGCATATTTTTCCTGCCTTAAAGACTGTATGTGACATTTTGTTATACAATTGAAACCAGATCTAAAAAAATTTCAATATATGCCAAAAAAAAATTTTCTTATTATATTTTGTAAAAAAATCATTGATTTTACTGACAATACACAGTAATCATACTTTTTGATGCAGCATTACTATAAAAATATTCTATTTTTTTATCTCGTGGTATGAGTACATTTCCTCAAAATTACCGTTTTTCTCTGACACCATGTATGTTATTTATAATCTAGTTAAAACTTTGTAATTTATATTTGCAGGAAAATGCTTGGGGAAAGAAGATTGAAGTTAGATATTAAAGGAATCGAGTATATGAATGATGACGATGCCGAAGTTGATGTACTGTATGCAAAAGTTAGTGAAACTGATGGCAGCAATGTGTTAGTCTTATTATAGCTTATTTATAAATTTTTTATTTTCTACAAATGAAAGGCAATTGTTAATGTCACTTCTCTAAAATAAAACTTCAACTTTGCTTTTTAAACTTTAATAATCTCAAATGGAAATAAATGTGCTTTTTATACAAGAAATTAATTATTTTTAAGCCGACATGACAAATTTCTCTCACAGTGGAAAACTCCATGTAAGAAATCTGTTTCTTCCAACCTTAGTGGAAGAAACCCTTTTGGTCAATTCCATGTGTCACTGACGTAATAACTTTTTTTGCCCAATTTTAGGTACTGAACATTAAGATACCTTCACAAATTATGATGTGTAGTAATTTATACACCTATCAGTTAAAAATGATGAATTTGCCTTTGGTTAAAAACATTTTTATTTATTAAACAAAATTATGTTGTGACAGACATGACAAAAAATGGACTTGCATAGCTGTTATGGGTTTTGCCAGTTTCGCCTGATCTACTGGTTTAATAAAAATTGTTTTAGTTTTTGTGCATTTCAGAAAATTCCCTAAAATTGAGTAAGTTTCCTTAAAAAAATCCCTATTAAAATAGAATTTTTGTGCAGATTATTGCTTGCTTGAACGTATTGTCACTAATATATTATGAGCCTCATTTATGAAATTCCATTAACTATCTTTGATGATTTAAATGCCCATTACTATTCAAAATTATGAATAAGCATAATGCATAACATTTCAAGATCATTTAATGTCATCATAACTGGAAAATTAACCAGAAATGGAAAATATTACAGTTTTTGTATTTATGACTATAAAAATCCCTAAAATTCCCAGTGTGTAAAATATTTTATATATTTTGCAACAATTATCACGAAATTTATATTATTTCATAAAATCTACTGGATTTTTTCATATCTCTGTTTGCAGCTGTGGACTTAAATTTAGAGTGATTAACTGCTCAGTGCATTTGACTTTTTTTTTATTTTTACTATTAATTAAAACACTGAATTTGAATTACACAAGAAAGGTTGAAAAATATTATGAATGAAAATAAAAAGGAGTACTTAAAGTTTTTAATATTTTCAAGAATTTAAGTTATAGTAGTTTTAATTGTTTTTACTTGTTTATACCAGATTTAAATCTGGTAACTTCTTTTATGTCAGTTGGTGTTGAACACTATCTAGATCTAATATTGTTCATTTTCTGTTGAATCATTTTTCTTTTTCTATTGTAATCAGTTCATGAAATACCTCGTTTTCATAAGTAACAGCATTGAAATATCAAAATGTATGTATTCACCTTGAATTTCCTTGAAATTTCCATTTAGTCATTCTTCACTTTTGTTAAAACTCTGCTAGATTTGAAAAATTTCCATTTGATCATTCTTCACTTTTGTTAAAACACTGCTAGATTTGAAAAATTTTGAAATTTCCACTCAGTCATTCTTTACTTTTGTTATGACTCTGCTAGATTTGAAAAATTTTGAAATTTCCACTCAGTCATTCTTTACTTTTGTTATGACTCTGCTAGATTTGAAAAATTTTGAAATTTCCACTCAGTCATTCTTTACTTTTGTTATGACTCTGCTAGATTTGAAAAATTTTGAAATTTCCACTCAGTCATTCTTTACTTTTGTTATGGCTCTGCTAGATTTGAAAAATTTTGAAATTTCCACTCAGTCATTCTTTACTTTTGTTATGACTCTGCTAGATTTGAAAAATTTTGAAATTTCCACTCAGTCATTCTTTACTTTTGTTATGACTCTGCTAGATTTGAAAAATTTTGAAATTTCCACTCAGTCATTCTTTACTTTTGTTATGACTCTGCTAGATTTGAAAAATTTTGAAATTTCCACTCAGTCATTCTTTACTTTTGTTATGACTCTGCTAGATTTGAAAAATTTGCTGTGAAATGAAAGTAGATCATAAGGTTCAATGTTTTAATTTAGAAGCTATCTAATGTTGTAAAAATTGTTCTTATCATTAACAAAAGAAATAAATTAAATACTAGTTTGCACTTGGAAATAAATGTGACAGTGATGAAAAATGTGGCAGACATAACAAAAGTGACAGGCATTACTAATTTTATACCTTAATATTTCAGTTAATTTAAGATTTTATTTTTCATTTTTGGTGATTTATACTTTTTTATATTGTGGAAAAAAGGAGGCTTAAAATTAGTTAATGTTACTAAATTTTGTTAAAATAAAAAAAGCTAAAATTCTTATGTGAAAGAAATGACTTGATTCTATTGCTAGCTATCTAAGGTTATCATAAGAAAAAGAATAGTTTTTATTCACATTTTTAATGCATTTTTGCAATTTCTATGAGTTACTATTTCATATTTTAAAAAATTGAAAGATTTATTTCAAATTTAAAGATAATACAAGAAGTTAATATTTTGAATATTGATTTTAACAATAGAATGAAGAGAGTTTAACGATATCAATCATAAAAAATAATCTGTTTTTATCTGCTTAAATAATTTGCTTTAATTTCTTTTTTTTTTCTTTTTTTCTTCCTACTTTTATGAAATTCAGACTTTATTTTTCTTCAACTTATGACCAAAAAACATTTCCTTTACAAAAATTTAAAAAAAAAAAAAAAGATCTTTGTGTCTGCTTTTCATGGAGTTGACTTTTTTCAAAAAGACTGTTTTACTGTTTATAACTGCAAACTAGTTTTAACAATAGCATTGATTTTGAAGCTATTTAATATATCATGTTTAAATAAATGATACATGAAAAACAATAATTGTAAAAAAAAAAAATATAATAATTCATTAAGAAATTTAATGTAATTTTACAATTTCATGTAGATCAGTATAGTAAAACCTGATTTTTTTATTTTATTTTATAAAGAACTGTTAAAATAACACAAATAAATTTTATTAGTACTACTTAATTAACTAATCACATACAAAATACATACATTGCAAAAAGAAAAAAAGAAAGTTATTGAATTTATAGTGGCAAATACCATATGAATTTTTTAATCAAATATTGTTACATATGAATAGTCATGCTAACTCTTAAATAATATGATACATAGATTTTTAAAATTCTGTATTAAAATATTTTTTAAATGGAAGTTAAAAAATTAACTTTCTGCTAATATATTAAATTTAATCTATTCTTATAATATTTCTATGCATTTGTGTTAGTTTTTTTTCCTTTCATTTTGTTCAATTTATTCCAATTTTTTCCAGTGTCCATGAAAAATTAGGTTTAAACTAATTTTTCGTGAAAGATATTAAAAAGGCTTAGAAAACAGAGTTAAAACACTGAAAGAGTGGATATTTGTTTGCATTTTTGAACATTACCTGTTGACTGTCTGGAAAAATGTTATTTTGATCTCTTTTTTTTCTTTAGGTTGCAGATAATAGCTGAGAAGTTAGCCGAGACATTCTCTGGGATGAATCTTGCCCCGAGACATTATTCTGTTAAGCTTCACGTCACTCTCCTAAAAAGCAGAAGCTATAATGAAAAGCGAAGTTCTTTTGATGCAAGACCTATTTTACAGGTATTGTATAGTTAGGATATCTACGCACCTGGAAAGTCTTAAGAAATCATGGAATGTCATGATTTTAACTATTTTTTTTTTTTTAAATCATCGAAAGTCATGGATTTAGGTCTCCAAAAAATCTAATTTTTAAAGTGGATTTTACCCTCCCCCACCCAATTTCATGGTGTTATCTGAATTTGTAACAAAATTCTCACTCACAGTCATATTTTATCAAAATATAAATTTTTTTTATCACGTTCTTTAAAAAATTATGGTGCTCTTTCAAAGAATGAAAGACAAAACGTCATTTCTAGAGCGAATTATCTTTTAAACTTCTGTGATTTATGAATTTACGTTATTATTATTTTTTTTTTATTTTATCAATTTGAAATTCCAGCTAAAGCAAGCCAGTCATTGGTGATCTTTTTTTGGTTCCGAAATGAGAACAGAAAAATCTGAAATATTTATATCCTTTCCTATGCACAAAAAAAGTATCTTTAAAATATAATTCTGCAGAAAAAAAAGAGAAGAAAAAATTATTTGCTTTTGTGTTTTTTTCAGTTATTTTATTGCTTCAACTCTTTCTTTACTCTGTTTTTAAAATCAATAAATATGAAGATGCAGAGTATAACAGTTTTGGTTATACCTATCATTTCAATTAATGCAATTATAATGCTTTTTTTTAAAAATTGTTGTGTTTTTGTCGGAAGAAAATAGTAACTTCGTTAAATCATGGAAAATTCTTGGAATTAGTCATGGAAAGTCATGAAAAATCAAATGGATTCCTACGAAGAATCCTACCCATTTTAGAGGATACCCCCAGGGTGAACTTTTCATGGGAAATTCTGTTTCAATTCCATTAGTATCTTAATGTTTAGAGAAAAGTGGGTGAAGTTTCAAATGCTGAAAAAGTGTTCTCAAATTATTGAAATGCAATTCTAAGTGATCCTGATTTGTTTGCATTCAAAATTTTATTATTTATTCTATGTTTACCTGAACTCACTTTTTCCATACTTCAAATTATTTATGTAGACAAATTTAATGGGTTTCTTCCATGATATGGCTTCCTGTTCATGTGATAGGCAACACTCTAGATCCATTTATTCTAGCTGTATTACAGTTATAATCGACTAACTGGCCCATGACATGTTCCTTACATATTATTATAACCGTCGTTGGACAGCCGTCCCAATTTTTTGGGTTAATAACTAATAATATTCAACTCCATAAACTTAGAAGACAAGGAAACTCCTGGATCAAGTGTTTTTTTTTAAAAAAATTTTGTTTTTTATGACTGTCGTTGAACAGCCGACGCACTTTTTAGGTTTATGACTTCTAATATTCGATTCCGTAGCCTTGTCATTTTGAACCCGATCCAGAAGACATGAGAACTCCTGGATTTGGGAGAAATTTGTCTTTTTGGAGGACTTTTTGATAGAACTAACCTGCATTTGCGTTACATGGAGAGGAAGACCATGCGAACCTGTTCATGGTTAGCAAGGGGATTCTAACCCATGATCCTTCTACCACTGAGGATATTTCACAGATGTATGAAAGGGTCCGCTCTATGAATGGGCTGTGACGTGTGTGTGTGGCTGAAGTCATAGACGGCACCACCGAAAAGCAAGAAACCTATAATCTGCATTAAATTTGCTTGATTTTTACCAAATAGGTTTGCTGGTTTTTGCAAGTGGCATAAGAAAAGTTGTGGTGGTTCAGAGGATAGGTTGCTCGTCTTCCAGTGAACCGGGTACAAATCCCGGAAATGGCTGATTGATTCTAATTCCCCACCTGGCTCGCGCCGACCTTTGTGCTGATGTGAAATATCCTCTGTGGTAGACGATCATGGGCTAGAGTCCCCTTGCGTCAGGCTAACCAAGAGAGGTTTTCATGGTTTTCTTCTCTATGTAATGCAAATGTGGGTTAGTTCTATCAAAAAAATTCCTTCACAGAGGCAAATTTCCCCCAATACTTGATCAAGGAGTTCCCTTGTCTTCTGGATTGGGTTCAAAATTGCAAGGTTATGAAGTTGAACATTGGTAGCCTTAAACCGAAAATTAGGTCGGCTGTTCAACGGCAGTTATAAAAACATAAAAGGTGACATTAGAAACAACAGCAAGAATTAAACTTGAGAATAAAAAGGATTCATTATTAACCAAACACTTAATGTATGTTTCTATTTGTAGATTTTGGAAGAAAACAAAACTTAAGAATAATTTATATTGCAATAATAATTCGTGTGGTCTTAGTGTGTGATTCTAGATTAATTTGTAGGGGCCATTTCTTTTGCATCTGTGGTTTAAATTGTTTTGCCCCCCCCCCCTCATATATCTGATTTATTTTTATGACCTAAAGCTTTAACACATAAACAATTAGAGGAATTGTTCACAAAATGTGTTAAATAATTTATTAACTAAAATATATATTTTTTCTTCAGAAATTCCAGGATTATGAATTTGGCCAAATGGAAGTAACCGAAATACACATCTCCATGCGTCATACTGGTCACAATAATAAATATTATACTCCATCTGCTCTAATTAATGTTTGAAATGGACTTAGTCTGTAGTAATAAAATTTGTATTTTGTTTAAATTATTTCTATTTATTGGCTTATTTGCTGATTATTTTACATTCCTCTTAACACTAAAAAACAAAAATGTTACTACTGCTGTCATCATAGGGTTGCCACAGGTGACTAAAATGTGACTATTTGCAACTATTTTCGACCTGAGGCAACTATGGCTACTTTTTTTACCTGGAAAGGCTATAAAAGCAACTATTTTCAGGAAAAGGAGACTATTGAGAGACTTTTCTGTGCTCCTAGCATTGTTTTTTTAGCATAAATTGTGTTGACAACCTGCAAGATTCTGAACATAATGAATTTTTTTTCTGAAAAATAAAAAAATTTTGAATTGCAAATTTGAATCATCACTTTTAAATGTGCTCAATTTGCACAGATTCCATTGTGAATCTACTTTGTTTCTCAGTCGCCTTTTCAGCAGTTATTGCTACAATACTCTGCATGATTTTAAAGAACCCAATTTTTAATATGATGCAAGAATTTGGAATTTTAGTAATCACTTTTTCAATAAATATCTTCGCTAAATCAATTATTGATAAAAAGAAAAATTATGTGAAAGGGAAAATTAATAGAAAGAATATGTTTTATCTTTTTTTACAAAAAAATTATTTTTCTGCATTTAAAAGTATAATATTCTACAAATATACTAATTTAATATTCTGCAAATAGACTAATTTTTATATATAAAAATTTTGTGCTAGAACACTAACGTTTATTTAAAAATTATCATATTAGCCGTCGACTTGACTAAATAGATCATGGTATATTACAATGAAGTCATTTAATAAAATTTTAGTCATATTATTGAAAAAGTTTTGTTCCTCTTTTCCTGTGGCAACCCTGTCATCAACGTCGCCGCTCTTTCGTAAAAATTCTTGTGTTTTTTAGAAAAAATGCAAGAAAAAACATCATTTTTAGAGCAAATTATCTTTTAAACTTCTGTAATTTCAGAATTTTTGTTATTATTTATTTATTTTATTTTATCAATTTAAAATTTTAGCTGAAGCAAGCCAGTCATTGGTGATTTTTTTAAATTCCGAAATGAAAACGTAAACATGAGGAGTATTTCTTTCTTTTCTGATGAACAAGAAAAGTATCTTAAGAATATAATTCTGCAGAAAGAAAAAAAAAGAAATATTCGTTTTTGTATTTTTTATTTTTTTCATCTCTTTTATTTCTTCAACTCTTCCTTTACTCTGCTTTTAAAATCAATAAATATGAAGATGCAGAGTATAACAGTTTTGGTTATACCTGTCATTTCAATTAATGTTATTATAATACTTTTTTAAAATTTATTGTTTTTGTGGGAGAAAACAGTAACTTCGTTAAGTCATGAAAAGTTCTTGGAATTAGTTAGGAAAAGTCATGGATTTGAAAATCTAAATTGTAGCAGATGGAAACACATCTATTACTAACTCTGTGCAAACAATCTTTTCTTTTGACAGCAAATATATTTTGAAAATTTTATGTGGCAAAACTGTTGGCACTATTTGAAATATGATGCATAAAGCTTTTAAATATGAGGGTAGACATTTTTAATCACCGAAATTTGGATTGATCTAAATTAAGTGAAGAACTTCTTTCTAGCACTTTTGAAATTATTCTATGGGATTGTTATGTTAGAATGCTTTATTAATTATAGTGGTTTTTTAAGAGTAAGGTAACATCAAACAGCAGCGGTCGCCATGACAATGCATGCGCACTGTTTACTCTTACTCTTGATCATACTGAACTTAAACCACACTTGTAGCAATCTGTGTACGCTGTCAAGCAAACTATTGGTTAGAATTTCTGATTCTTAATTAAAACAATAAAAAGATCGTTGAAATTTTCTTTTATTCACAAAAAAAGTATTTTACGAATGGTGTGTAGTGTTTTTAAAAAGTGCCTAAAGGTGCTTATTTTCGTTTTTTTTAAAAGGTGCATTTTTTATTGGATGTTTTTGAAAAGTGCTTAATTTTTCCTTTTCGAAAAGGGAATGTCGATTTTCGCCATGTACTATGCAAAAGCGTGCTTTTCATATTGTTCTACCCAACATTTTCATATTTCATTCAACCACAATTTATTTCGGTGTTGGTCGTTAGCATATGAAAGCGCTAATCATTTTACATGTTTAATGAAATACTTGTGCGTCTACTAAGCTGAGTTTGGTGAGATTATTGCACTCTCCTGTGCAACTCTGCCGCATTTTGCAACACATTCTCAATTTCAGGCTTCATTTTCCACCCTCTGAAATTGAACCAAAAAATCTTCCCATCATTTTATAATGGCTAATATACTAGTTGTGTTATCATGATCATGTAAAGTCTGTGAAAATTATTTTGTATTTTGTTAAAGTATATAGTACTCAAAAACATGTTTTGAGTGCTAAAGGTGCTTATTTTTTGTTAAAAAATTTGGCTACACACCCTGTTATGGGATCTCTCTGGTCATATATCTCAAAAATAAACTCACCAACTCAATGCATAATAAAATTAAAGATGAAAAAAAAAAGAATTCTAAAGAAACTATCAAACAGCAGCGGTTGCCATAGCAACACATGCACACTGTTTACAGTTACTCTTTCTCTTGAGCAGTGGTATTAAAAAAGGAAAGAAGGTTTTAACTTCCTAAGATCAATGCAATATTCATTATTTGTCATTCCTACATTCAGAGAGCTCAAAATCTCTTGGGGTTTACATGCAACCAGGACGTGATGTGAACACGCCTTCCTTGTCAGAAACTCCCACTTCGATTTGAACACGCCTACTTAGATCGATGCTCCACATTGAACAGCTGACCTGCTATTTGTTCAGGAATGTACTGCAATATTTTTCTTAATATTTTTCGCATTTAATTGTCGCAAATATTTTTCAAAATTTCCACAACTCTTTCTTAAATAACTATGTTTAATGTAGTTTTCAGTTCCATATAGTCTCCGATCTTAAAAGTTTTTAATCTATTTGAAAATCAAGAGAGAAATTGATGTATTTCCTTCTCCTATGACTCTCCTCACGCTACTGGTGAAAACATGCGAAGAGAGTTCTGCTCTTCGCCACCTAAAACTCAATTTCGATAGCCAATTATTAAAAGTCAAGAAAATACCGCTACAGGAAAAGAACTTGGAAACCTTATAATGTCACAAACCTTACAGATTAGTTCGGAGACAAAAAAGATAATAAATTTACAAATTAAGCACATAAAAATTGAATACGTACATTAATTACAAGTTTAGTTTATTTAAAATGAGGTAGTTCTAAAAATTAAAATAGTGCCGTAAGTGTGGATGAACCTGAAACCCTCGATGGCTACAAAGAGGGTAGTCTGTTGCAAAAAAGGGGAAATATTATTAATATTTAAATAGGTATTTCTCACTCAATTTATTTAAAGATTAATTTTAAAAAGATATTTTTAAATATTAAATGAAATATGAAGTAATGGGGCAAAAATTCGGAACCATTAGAGGCTAACTTATTGCCGGTACGAGGCTATAGACTAGTTCTGTCGCAAAAAAGCTAATATTTTTAAATCTTGAAAAATTGAGAAATAAAATTATTTTAAAAATTAATATAAATGCGTCATTCTTAGATTATTAAAAGAAAAATTAAAATAAAAAAGTTAGATATTTTTAAAAATTAAAAAAATGCTTAACGGCATACGAACCAGGTAACCTTGTATGCCTTAGAGCTGATACGGGCCGCAAAATGTTAAATATTTTTGAAAATGTATAAAAAAATAATAATATTTAAAATTTGATTAACTTCTCTATTGAAGCTTCTCTTTGATTAACTTCTCTATGAACTTCTTCTTATGTTAAAATAATACTGAAAAAATACTTATATCAGATTATTTATTAAAAAAAATATTCATTAGTGAAATATTTTTATTACACATTTTTAATTAAAAAATATTAAAAGTTCCTCATAACTATTTTATAATGCGCAACTTTAAAAAAAATAATTTATAAATAAATAAAAATAGAAAAAAAAAAACGATTTCAGAAAAAAATATGCACGTTCTATATTAAAATAATACTGAAAATACTTATCTCATATTATTTATAAAAAATAAATATTCATTAGTAAAATATTTTTATTAAACATTTTTAAATAAAAAAAATTACAAGTTCCTCATAACTATTGTATAATGCGTGACTTTAAAAAAATAATTGTTCCAAATACAAAAGTTGCAACTTTGCATCCACAAAATAGAATGCTTTTATGAGCTTGCGTTTTGAAGCAGATCTTAAATTAAAATGAGGATTTCTATTATAAAATTCATTTGATATTTCCGGCGGCAAGCAGCTTTACGGAAGTAAGAACTGTTCCGCAATAATGATTATAAACTTAAATTGCTGGGAAGATGAAGGTAAAAATTCCTCTCTTGTGTAAGAGAGACGTAAAATAATGAAAATGAAGCATTTGGAGAATTAAAAACATTTTCTATTGTTAACCTGAAGGACAATTCATTTGTTCTCTTTTAAATGACAAACCTTCAAATTAAACAATAAAATGATAGAGTATTCAATAGAAATGCCCACCTAAGATGTTTAGTGTTTACGTCCTTCAAGAGATGGCGCTGTATTTATTTCATGTCACTTATGTGAAAGGAATAAGTTTTGGTTTCTATCTCAGTCTGTTTCAGGCAGTAAACAAGAGAACAAGGTGTGATGCGAGCAGGCGGAATATTTAAGTGTTCTTATTTGTGAAAAAAAGTAAATAAACATTTTATTTTGTTGTAAAGATGGATGTAAAACTGACCCTCTTGCTTTGGGGATTTACTACTCTCTCTTTTTTTGGTAAGCATACCTTTTA
Organism: Parasteatoda lunata; assembly: GCA_949128135.1. Classification (NCBI taxonomy): domain Eukaryota; kingdom Metazoa; phylum Arthropoda; class Arachnida; order Araneae; family Theridiidae; genus Parasteatoda; species Parasteatoda lunata. Next base: position 6,022,890 of record OX421971.1, read on the forward strand.
AATATTTTATAATTTTTTTTATCTGAAATGACATTTTTGGATGTTCGTAAGTTATTTAAAAAATTTACCGTTCTGTTACAATAAAAGAAAAATAATTTCTCCCATTTTTTTTTAAACCAATTTCTTCTGTTAAAAAAAAAAAAAAACTTTTTAGTCATAGTTAACCAGAAGTCCTGGTTCAAGAGAAAATAAATTCTGAAAAATTTGATTTAAATTGGATTTCCTTTTTTATTTAAATCCTGTTTTTTTTTCCGGAGTTGTATTTTACAATCGGGTGGTTTTTATAAATATTATTATAACTGAAATATTTTTAAGATAAATTCTCTGGAATACGTATAGATCGAGTCATAAATAAGTAAAAATGTTGGAAACGAAGATACCTTTTGCATGCACTGTTATATTAAAAACATAAGTAGAATTTATAAATAAAATATCCAACTAATGATTTGTTGTAAAAAAAAAAATCAACTAAATCAAAATGAGTAACACTTCAAACTTTAAATTCGTGAAACACTAAATTGCATAAAAATATAAATTAGAATGATATAATAGTAAATTAGAACAGAGATATTAAAAATTGAATTTCAGGTAAAAGAAATATGGAAAGTTGAACCTTATTTAACAATTGGTTAATAAGTTTGAAACAATTAATTTAAAATAGAAGATAAAGAGGACTATTTAATTTTTTTTAGAATTGTTATTGCTATTATAAATTTAATTGTGTATTTACTGTTACGAGAAGCTCGCTATAAAGACAATTTAATATTATGAATTGCTTTATAACGGGTCTCATTTTCCACTACATTATTACAACTCATTGCTTAAACAATATATATATATAT